>JAUPFR010000025.1:5548080-6755228 GCA_036925125.1 Oreortyx pictus | reverse complement strand
CGGACTCAAAAGAACTTGTCTGAGATGCTAGGAATGGCAGTAGTGTGCACAGGGGACACTTTGATACGGCAGTTCTTTGTTAGATGAAAGGTGTAAAACTCTGAGAATAATTTACAGCTTTCTTAAGTAATCTTTCTTTAACAATCAATATTGATTTTTCTGTTAGAAGGGAAAGACAGTATTGTTACATTACTTAAATTAATATATACAAGCTGATTGATATCCTTAAACTGTATTTGTATAGTCCTGACTCTCACAAATTATGATCAAGTATATGTAGTAATGGAATAAGAAATGCAAATACCATTATGAAATGTCTTCTGTCAATATTGGCACTAAAACGTGTAGTCTGTATACTTTTTTTCCTCTACAGACCACTTTATTTGACAGTTTGAATCACTTTATTTAAACGAAATAACAGTTTAGAAACAGTATGGCAAAATTGTTTGATTGCTTCTAGCTGGAAAATGCATTTCAAATATTAGCAGATACGTTCCACTTCTAATGGCAAATAGCAAGAAGTAATTGAAAGTACAAAAAAAATTCTGTTTTCATTTTAGTTCAGTGCTGTAGGAAAAGAAGTTAATCTGTTTTCCTGCCTATTCCTTAGAATTTCTAATTTGTATCAAAATAAGAGTCAATTTTAAGCTTTCTCGTCTTGCTCCTTGCCCGTTACCCTTAGAAAATAGTTCTTTAAGAGAAATCAAGAATCACTTCTAGAAATAAGAATCTAACTTAACGTTGCATATACAAACACACTGGTATCTATTTATACGTATTTAGATCTGCTGTTGTACTAGGAAGTAAAGGATAGAGCAGTGTGTGGTTTTGCAAAGAGCTTCAAGCCAAAAGTTTGTGTGGTAGCCTTCATCAGTATTAAACAGTTAAGTGGCTGAGTCATGAATGCAGGAGCTTACATAGCAGGACCCTTAGGAATTCTGGGTACTGGGGTTCTACTGAAGCAGAAACAGATGGGCAGGCTTGACACTTGAGATGCAAAAGCAAGCAGCAAGTAAATGTCATTTTAAAATGTCTCTTTGAAAAGTAACAGCGTTTGATTTTGAAGGAAAATTATGTTATTTCATGAATGCGTTCTTGACTAGTTTACATCTAAGTGATGATTGTACAGAAACGTTAATTTTTTTTATATGTGTTTAATTCAGGAAATAGGGAATCCAGTGATGATGACAGTGATCGTGGGATGGAGGACGACAGATATAATATGGCACTACTGAAGCTAGATGAATGGCTCCGTTTCAATCTGGACCCTGATGTAAGCAATGTGTAGAGAAGCTCAGACTGTTTTTAGAAGTTGGAGTTATTTACGGATTATGAAGCACTCAGAACATTCAGATTCAACAGTAATGCTGTCTCTTACAAAAGTGTCCAAAACTGTTTTTAGACAATGTGGAAATTAAATCATGGTCTTCTAAAATGTGTTATTTGAATTAGGCTGCACAAGAAAATGATACCCCTCAGAAATTAAACTCTTCCTTAAAAATCATGTAATGCTTGGATTAATATTGCCCTTTGGCTTGCTCTCTGTCCATTCTAGAATACCAGATGCTGCCTGATAAGGCACTATACCTGTGTGATTTGACTTCCGTTATTGTTTAATAATTTACGTTATTGTTTAATAATTCATTACAGGTTGCTGGTATGCTGATGCAACTCAGACTGAAATGGCATAGCTGATTTTTGCGCCGTATGTGAGCTCCTTCTAAGCCATGGTCTCAAGCTGATGAAGTAACTTTAAGTACAGTTGTATCAGTTCTAAGTACTGATGAACAGCTTGCAGGTTTGCTGCAGCTTTCAGGAATTGGTTGGAAGCCAAGGCCTGTTTCTTATAATGAACTTCCTTCAGCACCTGCCTGAAGATCAGCCAGCAGCTCAGCAGAAACTGAATTATCCGATGATTCCTCTGATGCTGACAAGTAAGCTTCTGAAAACTTACAGAAAACATAGGATTCTTTTAGCTATAAAAGCTCCAATTGAATTTTCCCTAGTGATCAAAAAAGGGATGGATATATATATATATATATATATATATATATACACACATATATAGAGAGATGAGAGAACTGGTGCTTTCCTGTATTGCTTTGTGGCTGTGATTTAACTGAGAAGTACTGCATGTGTATTCCCGCTGTGTGACGGAACAGTCAAGAACGTTCATGAACTGTGATCTCAGACAGGAAGTAGTGTAAGGGGTTTGACCTTTGCGTTCTAAACTGATGCACGATGAGTGTGCGTTTCTTAGATTTAAAGTGCTTGATATAGTTTGTAATTTCTGTAATGTATGTAGTTATGTGATACACTGATGTACATACATAAATATTTCTGTCACTACTTGTCAAACTCTTGTATGTTAACACCACTTGGTACCTGTCTCTACTTCTAGAGTTCTGAGGAAGTCTGCACCTCCAGCATTGCATCAGCCATGGAAATCCAAAGGAAAAAATACTTTGCCTTCCAAAAGAACACCAGATAACAAGTCAGGTCAATCATCAGTGAAACCTATGGACAGCACTTGCTGTCCTAACCCGTGTGCTAGTCCTCCTCTGGTGTCTGGAAAGGTAGTTTTTGTAAGTGTTACCTACACTAATACAAACAGAATTTCAGAAATAAATTCACTGATACCTTTCAACAACTGCTTTGCATTACATAGATAAATTAAGATCCTTGTGTTTTGATTTTTAACAGCTGCATAACTTACTTATTTTTGGAGCTTAAAACCTAGACTAAATATCCTCATTATTCGAGTTAAATACAGTTAAAATGTTATTTGTATGCTGCTGAAGTCAAGTATGCAAAATAGGTGAGGTAAAGCTATCCAAAGTAGAAAAGCTTTTTTACAACTATATATAATAAGCTGAGAATGTGTTCTAGATCCTTCTCTGAACTAGTACATAATAGAGATCAGGGAATTTTGTAGTATGAATCCGAATTCTTTGTTTTTGCTTTGATTTCTGCCTCCTTCTGTTTCTATAATAGCGTGCATAGAGATACTGATCTTTTTTTGTGTGTTTGTTTGTTTTTGTTGTTGTTACCTGCTTTATTTTTACTGGTTTTTTTTTACCTGCTTTACTTTCACTGTTTTTTTCTTTTAATGACAATCTCTTAAAGAAAGTGCGTGTTTTTTTTATTGAGGCTGCTGCAAGTAATTCTCCCAGTATGCTTAAATAGTAAGCCAAAGTAATAATAAACCAGTTGCTAAGAAGAAAACCTATTATTCCTCTAGATGTTGACACAGTGGCATTGGAGAGTTTAATAATTTTTAAGACTGTAAAATTTTAAATTTAATCAGAGAGAGCCTATGTTCCCTGAAGTACTTCAGGCAGCAGTGAGGAGGATTCATTTCTAGAAGGGCACGCTCAAGGTGAGTCAGACTGCAAAGAATTACAGTTAATCACTAGAGTATATTGTCATATTCTGCTTTGCTTATTTGCTGTGTCTCATGAATGACTGGGTTAGGAAGTGGTTCAGAAATGTTAAATAGATCTGAAATGCATTTAAAAACAGATTCATATAGAACTAACTCAGAAGTTGTAAGTTTGTAGTACAGTCTGGGGGTGGAGAACAGCAGTGCAATCAAGAAATTTGTCTTCGTGTAGTAAAAGCTGAAAATTAAAACTTGTTCATTCCTTAATTTTTCCAGGATTGTGAAACTCCTCCACCGAGACTGAATGTGCCAGTTCGTTACTTTATAATGAAGTGCAGGAATTGGCAAAACCTTGGTATTTCTCATCAGAAAGGTGTATGGTCTACTACACCAAGTAATGAGCAAAAACTAAAGAGAGCTTTTTGCGAGAGCAGCGTGGTTTACTTAATATTTTCTGTTCGAAGATCTGGATGCTCTCAAGTGAGTCCTTACTTAATACCAGTTGTTAGAGAATGCAGCTGATGACTATAGTGTGAAGGTTTTTGCTTAGGATGTTTGACTTTCTAGTTAGTGAAGTGTAAAAGCAGATTAATACGATGTCTAAGGAAAGAGTTCTTTTTTTTCCTATGAAATGTGCCTTCTCAGGTAACTCACTTTGTCACTCAAATAATGAAGACTGAATTGCATTCAGACCTCTTCTGTCAGATTGTTTTTAATGAATTAACTACGGTAATGACAATGGCAGATCTGAGTCTGGGAGACTCACAGATGTCTTTATGACAAACTTGAATAAAATCTGCCTTAGCAGTAATTTCTAAAATCTAGGAGACTGGGAAGTTGTATTACAATTCTTGAACAGCTTTGTCTTGACTTCACTAATTTTTAGGTTGGAGAACGTGGCCCTTGTGACCTGTAAAGAGTATGCTGTAATATGTAGTTTGTAAATTCTAGTTTAGAAAGATACTTCTCAACATATTGCCTGATTGCAAGTTAAAGACCTGACCTCATTGAGTAAAGGTGTGTGTTAGCTGCACTGTAAAAAGGGCTAAACTCAACTATCCCAGGTCGCAAAAGCATAGTTTATCTTTTTTTACGTTAAACTATTTATAAAAGTTACTCTAATGAACTAGTCTAAATAAGTGCAGCTGTCTTGGTGATGCCATGTGAGGATTTGGCAAATGCAGATGTACTGTTTGGGAAGAAATTTTGGCACACTGTTTGGCACTGAAAGCGATCTGTTGTCTTGGTGCTCTCCAAAAAGGAAATGGAAAGAAAGATATACTGAAATCTGGAGTGTAGGTGGTTGAAGCCTCCAGTTGTCACAATATGCTGAGCATTGAGAATGTGAGACTTACATTTGCTATTAATGTTTTTTTGCATCAAGTCTCTCTTTGCTTTCCACCTTTTTTTTTTTTTTTTTAATTTCCAATCCATGTACTGATTTTCATTTAAGTCTGCCTTGAGCTAAATCTTTCTCAGTGGTGTGCCTGGTGATCTAACGCTGGTAGATAAGCTCCAGCATACAGCTCTCTCACTCCCCCTCCTCAGGGGAGGAGAGTATAATGGAAGAAGAGCTCACAGACAAAGCAGACAGCATAAGGAGACAAACGTATCTTATTGTTTGTTACTGACAGAGTAATACAGGGAGAATTAAAAGCAAGCTAAAATCTCCGCCTTACCTGCTGTCATCTGACTCTTCCCCCTGAGCACTACAGGTTCACTCTCTTCCCCTGCTGTATGTGGGGTTCCTCCCACAGGATGTTATCCTTCCTAAGCTGATCCTGCGTGAGTTTCCCACAGGCTGCAGCTTTCCAAGCGCTGTGCTGACATGGATCCCTACCATGGGGCCCATCCTTGGCAGAGCAGTGCTCTAGCATCAGGCCTCATGGGCAGCAGTGTGGAAGAAGAAACCTGCAGCATGTGTGAAAATGGATCTGTCCACTTGAGAGGAATGTAGGAATATCATCAGGGCATCCATGGATGAAGTGAGAAAGGCTAAGGCCCACTTGGAATTAAATTTGGTGAGGGAGGTCAAGGAAAACAAGAAGGGCTTCCTTAAGTGTATAAATGTCAGAGGGATGACAAGATTTGAAAATGTGAATGACGTGAGTGCCCTGGTAACAGAGAACACTGAGAAGGTAGTCAATGAATGCTTTCTTTGCATCTGTCTTTTCTGCTGCAGCGTGCTAAACAAGGTGGACTTGTATTCCCTTGTGTAGTGTTTTGGAGCCCTGTGCACACCAGGATTAGAACTGGACAGGCAGCAGGGATGTGACTGGTCAGCCAGCCAAAAGCGGCAGTACTATGGTGTGACAGTAAAAATGGCGGTCTGGACAGGGAGTTTGACATCTGTTTGGAAGTCATTTGTCCAGAGAAGAGGCCAGATCTTGCTTCCTGCCCGCCTTATAGCCACGGTCGTGTAAGTCTTCATGTGCACAGGTATTAGAACATGCCCAGTCTTAGTGCATCACTGCACTTCCCTGTCTTCAGGACACAGATAATTTTACTCCTGAGCTGTATTTATTCCTGTGCTATTACTTAGAGAGAGTTGTTTGTCCGTAAAGATCTTGGTCTGTATATGTTACCATAATCCTGGGACTTGTCAAATGCTTTAAGGCATTGCAGTCCCAGCCCACAGTGACGGTACTGGGTTTTTTTTAATTTGTATTTCCCACTTCACATCCTTTGTTATGGGTTCCCTGTTGTTTTGAATAGGTTACACATAAGAAATTTCTTCAAACATTAGCCAAATGGGGAGGTAGGATATCATAGCTGTTTTTCTGAGCTGTAAGCATGGTTGACTGTATAATCTTTCATTACTTAATAATTACTGTTTAGAACAGGACTTAAATTCTAGAAAGGTTGGCAATTACTTCATCAGAGGGCACTGTCCAAATACTCCCAGAACTCTTGATGCTTGGGACCCTGCCCTCTGCCCTGGGTGGCCGGTTACATGCCCACTGTCCTCAGGAACCTTCCTGTAACAGCCCCTGACCCTTGGTGCATCTCCACACCGTTCCCTTGCATCCTGTTGCTGTCAGCAGAAAGCAGAGCTCAGCACTGCCTCCCCTGCTGTCAGTATATACACATAGACAGATTTACGTGGTTAGTCTAAAATGAGGAATAGATGGGCGTGTTTATATTGGAATTGTAAAGTATCAACATATGTGGAATTCCTTAGTATAATTAAAGCCTTAAAACTGAAACTGTCCCAAGTATGTGGTAGGGTACTGAGAGAAGTGCTCTAAAAAGGCCTCAGGGAGGGCACGTCGCTGCCCACCAGGCACAAGGAGGAGCAAACTACATGCGAGTACCACCCCTCTCTATTATACTGAAGCTAGGTGCTAAGTGTGGGAGCTTGTGTAGTAGGGTGTAGGATTTCTATCCCTCCTCTCATGCGAATTCATCCAATTTATTACCAGTCTCTGTGTTCTCAGAGTTGTGTTCTACTTTTTTTTTACTTTATCATTTATTTTATTTTTATTTTCTTATTATTATCATTCATACATATATATATATTTATTTATTCTTTTTATTTATTATTCTTTTATTTTTTGTGCCATGGTCTCTACTAGACAGAGGACTTGCTGTAAAAAGGCTGTGGCGACCCAGACAGAAGGCCTGCCTAGAAACGTGGCTACACATGTCTCTGGTTGCAGTGAGTGCCAGAGCCTGCTGATGCTGGAGGAGGGTGGCAAGCAGATCTCTTGTGTGAGGTGTGAACAGGTTGAAGATCTGCTTAACATGGTGACAGAGCTGAAACAGGAGGTTGAGAGACTGAGGGCCATCAGGGACTGCAAGCAGGAGATTGACTGGTGGAGTAGCTCCCTCGAGTGCCAGAGAGAAAGGCGACGGGGAGATACCCCAAATTTGGTGGTGGACTCCCTGACCTGCCCCCGTCAGGCAGAAGGGGGGTATCTGAGGGATGGGGAGGGCTGGCAGAGAGTCCCTGCTCGGTACCGTAGGCGATCTCCCCCTCTGCCTACCTCGTGTCCTCAAGTCCTTCTAAGCAATAGGTTTGCAGCGTTGGACGCTGAAGGAGAAATAAGGGGGAGGTGTGGGAAGATTCTCCCAGGAAGTCACCAATGGCAAGGCAGTTGACTCCGCACACTGAGACTGCCACTGCCAAGAAAGAAAGAAAGGTGATCGTAGTGGGTGGCTCCCTTCTCAAGGGTACTGAGGGCCCCATTTGCAGACCAGACCCAAGCCGTAGGGAAGTGTGCTGTCTCCCTGGGGCCCGGGTCAGGGACATAACTAGAAGACTCCCAGATCTGATACACCCCACTGACTACTATCTGTTACTCATAGTTCAAGCAGACAGCAGTGAAATAACTCAAAGAAGCCTACGAACTATGAAAAGAGATTTCAGGGGTCTAGGACGATTAGTTCAAGGGGTGGGAGCACAAGTGGTGTTTGCTTCCATACCTTCTGGGGCGGTGAAGGACACGGAATGGGCTAGGAAAACACAGGTGATGAATAATTGGCCGAGAGGCTGGTATAGAGACAGACACTTTGGGTTTTTTGACCATGGGGCAGTTTACTCAGCTCCTGGCCCGTTATCTGCCGATAGAATGCACCTGTCTCAAAGGGGGAAACGAATTCTAGCACAGGAGCTAGCTGGACTCATCGAGAGAGCTTTAAACTAGCTGTGATGGGGGTAGGGGATATAACAGGGCTCTCCAGTAAAGAGCCCAGGGGGGCTGTGCTGGAGCAAGGGTTGAGGCAGATGTCTCAGCTGAAGTGCATCTACACCAATGCACGCAGCATGGGCAACAAACAAGATGAGCTTGAAGCCATTGTGAGGCAGGCTAACTACGACCTCGTCGCTATTATGGAAACATGGTGGGACCCCTCCCATGACTGGAGTACTGGGATTGATGGCTACAAGCTCTTCAGAAGGAACAGACAGGGAAGAAAGGGTGGTGGCATAGCTCACTATGTCAAAGAGTGTCTTGATGTTGAAGAGCTTGAGGTTGGAAATGACCAAGTGGAGTGCCTATGGGTAAGGATCAGGGGGATGGTCTGTAAGGGTGACATCATAGTGGGGGTCTGTTATAGACCGCCTAGTCAGGATGAAGAGATAGATGAGGTGTTCTACAAGCAACTAACAGATGTTGCATGATGGCCAGCACTTGTTCAAGTGGGGGACTTCAACTTCCCTGATATATGCTGAAAATATAATACTGCACAGAGGAAGGAGTCCATGAGATTTCTGGAGCGTGTGGAAGATAGCTTCCTGACACAGCTGGTGCAAGAACCTGCCATGGGAGGAGCCCTGCTAGACCTGCTCTTCACTAACAGAGAAGGACTAGTAGGAGATGTGAAGGTTGGAGATTGTCTTGGCCAGAGTGACCATGAAATGGTAGAGTTTGCTATTCTTGGTGATGTCAAGAGGGTGACTAGCAAAACTGCTACTTTGGACTTCCAGAGGGCAGACTTTGACCTGTTCAGGACGCTTGTTGCAAGGGTCCCTTGGGACTCGCTCCTGAGGGGTAAAGGGGTCCAGGAAGCCTGGGTCCTCCTCAAGATGGAAATCTTAAAGGCACAGGTGCAGGCTGTCCCTGAGTCCCGTAAGTCAATCCGGAGGGGAAGAAGGCCAGTGTGGATGAACCGGGATCTCTTGTTGGGACTCCGGGAGAAGAAGAGAGTCTGTGTCCTCTGGAAGATGGGACAGGCTACTTGGGGAGACTACAGAGAACTTGCCAAGATTTGCAGGCAGGAAGTTAGAAATGCAAAAGCCCAGCTCGAACTTAGACTGGCTTCTGCAGTAAAAGAGAGCAAAAAATCCTTTTACAAATATATTAACAGTAAAAGAAGAACTAAGGAGAATTTCCCTACTTTACTTGATGCGGCAGGGAATGTAACCACGGAGGATAAGGAAAAGGCTGAGGTTCTCAATGCCTTCTTCGCATCTGTCATTAATAGAAAGGTCAGTTATCCTCAGGATACTTTTCGCCCTGACCTGGAAGTCTGGGATGAAGCGCATAATACACCCCCTGTGATCCTAGCTGAGACAGTCAGAGACCTGCTCCTCCATCTGAACTGCCATAAGTCCATGGGACCAGATGGGATCGACCCAAGGGTGCTGAGGGAGCTGGCAGAGGTGATTGCCAAGCCGCTTTCTACCATCTATCAGCATTCCTGGTCATCCAGAGAGGTCCCACAAGATTGGAAGCTTGCCGATGTGACTCCCATCTACAGGAAAGGCCGTAAGGAAGACCCGGGGAACTACAGGCCTGTCAGCCTGACCTCGGTATCAGGGAAAGTTATGGAGCAATTGATCTTGAGGGAGATCACACGGCACGTGCATGGCAATCAGGGGATCAGACCCAGCCAGCACGGGTTCACAAAGGGCAGGTCGTGCTTGTCCAACCTCATCTCCTTCTACGACTGGGTGACCTGACTGGTAGATGAGGGAAAGGCTGTTGATGTAGTCTACCTGGACTTCAGCAGAGCCTTTGACACGGTCTCCCACAGTATTCTCCTGGGGAAACTGGCAGCCCGTGGTGTGGACAGGTTCACTCTTCTTGGGGTTGAGAATTGGTTAGAGGGCCGTGCCCAGCGGGTAGTGGCTAATGGAGTTAAGTCCAGCTGGCGTCCCGTCACAAGTGGTGTCCCTCAAGGGTCGGTATTGGGGCCCATCTTGTTTAATATCTTTATTGATGACCTGGATGAGGGGATTGAGTGTACCCTCAGTAAGTTTGCAGATGACACCAAGTTGGGAGGATGTGTCGATCTGCCTGAGGGTGGGGAGGCCCTTCAGCGGGATCTGGATAGGCTGAACAGCTGGGCTGAGGTCAACGAGATGAGGTTCAATAAGGCCAAGTGCCGGGTCCTGCACTTTGGCCACAATAACCCCATGCAGTGCTATAGGCTTGGGGCAGAATGGCTTGAGGAGTTGTATACAGGAAAAGGACCTGGGGGTGTTGGTTGATGCTCGGCTCAACATGAGCCGGCAGTGTGCCCAGGTGGCCAAGAAGGCCAATGGCATCCTGGCCTGTATTAGAAATAGTGTGGCCAGCAGGAGCAGGGAGGTGATCATCCCCCTGTACTCAGCTCTGGTGTGGCCGCACCTCGAGTACTGTGTTCAGTTTTGGGACCCTCACTACAAGAAAGACATCGAGGCCCTGGAGCGTGTTCAGAGAAGGGCAACAAAACTGGTGAGGGGTCTGGAGCACAAGTCTTACGAGGAGCGGTTGAGGGAGCTGGGACTGTTTAGTCTGGAGAAAAGGAGGCTCAGAGGAGACCTCATCGCACTCTACCACTTCCTGAAGGGGCGCTGTGGTGAGGAGGGGGTCGGCCTCTTCTCCCAGATAACTAATGCCAGGACAAGAGGGAATGGCCACAGGTTGCGCCGGGGAAGATTTAGATTAGATTTGAGAAAAAAAATTTTCTCTGAAAGAGTGGTCAGGCACTAGAATGGCCTGCCTAGGGAGGTGGTTGAGGCACCATCCCTAGCGCTGTTCAAGAAGCGTTTAGATGAGGTGCTAAGGGATTTGATTTGGTAGCTTGGTGGGTAGGGATGGTGGTGGGAGGATGGTTGGACTAGATGATCTTGTAGGTCCTTTCCAACCTAATGAATCTATGAATCTATGAATCTAAGTGTCAGAAAGAATCTGTGTACCGGAATTAAAAAACATTTTTACAACCTTTATCCTCACTTTAGGGTTCTTAAATCAACCAAGTGGATAAGACTTCCAGAGACTCCTCAGCCCTTCTGGATTTCACACAGTAATTAAAGTGAAGGAAACAAGGCTGGGGAATAAAGTGTAGATTTAAGGACTTTTCATCACTTCACACAAATCTAGCAAACCACTTAAAGTGTGCTTCTGTGAGAAGCGTGTGCTTGTTAAAGCACACAAATAAAGTTTCTGACTTGTGTGAAAAGATGAAAGCGTGAAAGATTCAAAGAGAACGGTTTGTTTAATATTAAAAATTTATAGAGCAGATACATTAAGTTAAATAGTCTATAAGTGTTAGGATTAGAGCAAATGTGAGGAAATGAAGTATCTGATCAAAAGCTTGAAACAGGAGCAGACCAAATTGTTAAGAGCAGCTGAAATTCCATTTTTTTTTTCCTACAAGATACTAAAATTCTTTAGGCTTTTAAGCAGTCTTCTTTCTTACTCGTGGGAGCACATGTGGCCATGTAATGTGTACTGGTGGTATACTTATTTCTCATAGTCTTACATCAGCTTTATTTCCCTGCAGCAGAATGATTTGCTGGTGGACAAACCTATTTACAGCCTCCTTTCAAATCCTGAGTGTTCGTGTTGTCATGCTGAAAGTCTGGTAAGCATCTTGAATTTATTTGCACTGTTGTTATGTAAATATAAATATAAATCCAGCCTTACCCATTCCTGGCTGGACCCCAGCGGTGAAGGACACTGCAGCAGGGAAGGAGCCCTGCACAGGCGGTCTGTGCCCTGAGCCCTTGTTCCCCTGCTCTCACATTGCATTGTCCTGTGACCCCAGTCTTGTCCTTTCCTCCTAAGAGTCCCCGGGGCTCAGCTGGGAATCACAGGGGCAGCTGTGTGCATAGGTGAGCTGGAATGAATGGAAGCTTCCCCGTTGCAGCATGGGATCTTGCTGTTCAAGGCCCCATTCCAGGTCTCTAGGGCAGGTATACTTAGGGATCATCCCTTTGTCCTGGAAATGGAGATTCCCCATGGGGAAAAGTTCACCACATGCCAGTCTTCCACCCCTAGACTTTGCTGTCCACCTAACACTGGAGAGAGACCAGGTGTCCGTAGCATGACCTGCCTGCTGACTGTAATTTCTGTTGTTCCTGGTGGAAAAGAAACAACGGTGCCTCAGAACTCCACCCTCAGTTTAAAGTCCTCAACTCTTGTGTCCTCGACTTTACAGGTAGCCAGAATCTCCCAGGGAGATGTGGTGATGAGGTGGGAGTCGGCCTCTTCTCCCACATAACTTGCGACAGATCTAAAGGGAATGGCCTCAAGTTGCACCAGGCAAGATTCAGGTTGGGTGTTAGCAAATACTTCAAGAGAGGGAGTGGTCGGGCACTGGAAAGGGCCGCCCAGGGAGGTGGTGGAGTCACTGTCCCTGGAGGTGTTCGAGGAACATTTGGATGTTGTACTGAGGGACATGGTTTGGTGGGAAATGTGGGTGATAGGTGGATGGTTGGGTGGGATGATCTTGGAGGTCTTTTCCAACCTTATATATTCTCTATATTCTGCCATTCTGTACCTCATACAAAAGAGAAAATCACAAATGGCCGTATGTTGATGTTGCATTGGGTAGTACTGCCGGCAAACAAGTAATAGAGGAAGGGAAGGCAGTGCACATGTAGGGAAAGTAAGAACATTTTTATCCTAGAAAAGCACAAAACGGAGCAAAAATCGTGTGTAGATTCTTACACTGTGTGGGCTGGTGCCACACAGTGGCTCAGTCAGTGGGAAGCCCTGAACTGGGAATGGATCCCCACTTTGGAGGAAGAAGGACTGGCAATTTTCAGTAGATGTAGCCAGGAAAACACCTTTTAGGATGGGGTAGGTAAAAGCCCATACTAAGGATAATCAGCCAGCTGCAAAATGGAATCAAAGGTTGGACCTTGTCAACTGTTACTGCGTATGGAGCTGAAACAGACTTAGAAAATGAACGGAGTTGGGACAGTACTAACACTCCCAGCTCGAGGAAGTGCAGGAAAGGAAACAAAGGTAGAGAGCCAGATGGTCAGTGGGTCTGCCCACGAGAAGGCAACTTAAGTGCCTGTGACTAGGCTCAAATAAAAAAAAGGAAGGAAGGAAGGAAGGAAGGAAGGAAGGAAGGAAGGAAGGAAGGAAGGAAGGAAGGAAGGAAGGAAGGAAGGAAGGAAGGAAGGAAGGAAGGAAGGAAGGAAGGAAGGAAGGAAGGAAGGAAGGAAGGAAGGAAGGAAGGAAGGAAGGAAGGAAGGAAGGAAGGAAGGAAGGAAGGAAGGAAGGAAGGAAGGAAGGAAGGAAGGAAGGAAGGAAGGAAGGAAGGAAGGAAGGAAGGAAGGAAGGAAGGAAGGAAGGAAGGAAGGAAGGAAGGAAGGAAGGAAGGAAGGAAGGAAGGAAGGAAGGAAGGAAGGAAGGAAGGAAGGAAGGAAGGAAGGAAGGAAGGAAGGAAGGAAGGAAGGAAGGAAGGAAGGAAGGAAGGAAGGAAGGAAGGAAGGAAGGAAGGAAGGAAGGAAGGAAGGAAGGAAGGAAGGAAGGAAGGAAGGAAGGAAGGAAGGAAGGAAGGAAGGAAGGAAGGAAGGAAGGAAGGAAGGAAGGAAGGAAGGAAGGAAGGAAGGAAGGAAGGAAGGAAGGAAGGAAGGAAGGAAGGAAGGAAGGAAGGAAGGAAGGAAGGAAGGAAGGAAGGAAGGAAGGAAGGAAGGAAGGAAGGAAGGAAGGAAGGAAGGAAGGAAGGAAGGAAGGAAGGAAGGAAGGAAGGAAGGAAGGAAGGAAGGAAGGAAGGAAGGAAGGAAGGAAGGAAGGAAGGAAGGAAGGAAGGAAGGAAGGAAGGAAGGAAGGGAGGGAGGGAGGGAGGGAGGGAGGGAGGGAGGGAGGGAGGGAGGGAGGGAGGGAGGGAGGGAGGGAGGGAGGGAGGGAGGGAGGGAGGGAGGGAGGGAGGGAGGGAGGGAGGGAGGGAGGGAGGGAGGGAGGGAGGGAGGGAGGGAGGGAGGGAGGGAGGGAGGGAGGGAGGGAGGGAGGGAGGGAGGGAGGGAGGGAGGGAGGGAGGGAGGGAGGGAGGGAGGGAGGGAGGGAGGGAGGGAGGGAGGGAGGGAGGGAGGGAGGGAGGGAGGGAGGGAGGGAGGGAGGGAGGGAGGGAGGGAGGGAGGGAGGGAGGGAGGGAGGGAGGGAGGGAGGGAGGGAGGGAGGTGCAGAAGGAAGTGTGCAGTTCTGTAGTCTCTTTCCACCACAACATCTCAACTGGAATGTGACTTCAGTCTCCCCTTGTAGAGGAGGCTGTAAGCCCTTCATGAAAACGTCCTAGGGATCCTAGTGTGCCAGAGCAAAGTTCCCGTAGTGCAGGAAGCTGTCCTGGATCCACTCTGTCTTCAATTGCAATTATACTGGAGTACAGCCAGCAGAAAGAGCGGCAGCCCAACACCCTGCTGCAGTGGGTTGAACACAGGGATGCAGCAGTCTCATCTGCAACTTAGAATCTCTGGAAGGTAAATATCTGGAAATAAATAACGCTAATACTGCTTAGGTGTTTCGCAAGTGTTTCTCAGTGCATCCTGAAATACCAGCTGCAAGATTCTATTAAATACACCTGACTTGTTCCCACTTACAAGAACAATTACAGCTTATACTTTGCAGATATGTCAATACACAGGCATTAAGGAAACTGCAGAAGAAGCTGAGCACATACAGAGTGATGTTTTAATTGTCAGACTTGGTTTCCAGCAGATAGGGATTATAGATCTCCTGAACTAAAGTTGCAGTTCTATTTTCAGCTCAGTCACCTGGGAAACTGGCTGCAAATACATGTTGAATTATAGTAACTTTCTTTGTTATATTAAAGACTTTCTTTTTTCATCTCACTGGAATTTTATAACTGACATTCATATGTACTTCTAAAGCTCAAAAAAAAAAGAAAAGAAGGGCAAGCTGTGTAATAAAACTTTAAATTCTCCTGTTACCTCATGGCAGTGAGTTCTGAGATGGGTTTGATTTGTGCCGGATTTATCCGGAAGCTTTTTGCATTTGTGAAAGGTTTTTATTCTTCTTCCCTTGATCCTGAGCCAGAGGAGTTTTTCTTGATGGAGCAGATAGTTTCGAGAAACACCAAGGCCGTTAAGAGCAGACAAGATTTGCGTAAGCTGAAATTACAGGCCCGTAAACCAGCACCTTCGTGCTACTGAGACGCGATTTGTTCCGTTCTCGACCAGCAGGTGGAAGCAAGCAATGGCACATGCATCTGCATAACTGTATCACCAGCCAAATGTAATCATTCGGTCTGTAATCACGAGAGCAAATGACAGCACTGCTTGGGGCTCTTTGTTCTTCAGGTGCTTTCTGCTGCGTATTTCCATTAACATGTTAGAATAATGTCACAGGCGTGGTCCACTGTCAATTGGAATTGTTTTTGTAAGGTTCTCCTATTCTGATGGAGAAACTGATGGGAGAGTCACGCCTGTTGAAATAATTGAGGGGTAGCTAAGGTGACTGTGGCTTGATCAGCCTTAAGGTTGCCCTCAGTTAACTGACTAGGCAACGTAGTGTGTGATCCAATATGCATAATAAAATAAGGGAGAGTACGGTGAGAGACGTAATGAAAAACTTGCTTGAGCCATGCAAACAAAACAGGATTGTCAACTTCCTGCAACATAGAAAGAATTAGTTATTATATTAATCACTGATCTGCAAAAATTTGAAAAGCTCGATGCACATCCAACTGCCATCGCGTAGCAGTCGCGTGCCAGAGAACCACTGCTCGGCGTGTCCTGCCAGAGCCATCTGTAAATACAGTAACTGCATTAGGTACTGGAACATGTGAAAGTAAAACATTTCTAGTAAGGGACAGAATGGTTTTGAAAAGGAATGCGGTAGGAATACCCATTCCAGGATCACGAGAGGATCTTTTCTTAAGGTGTCCCATTGACATAACAAGCTATGCGGCTGATAGGAATTTGATATTATTACAAGAGATACTGGTTTAATGCATTTCCTACAGTCAATTGCCATATTGTTGGACTATTAAGCATTCTCTGCATTAAAACAGTCCAATGATATGTCTGAGCAAGGCTTTGTTGGTTAATGTCAGCATCTATAACTCCCGGTACAATAAAAAATCCCAGCCGTGTAACAGAAGAACGTCCTAACAAGAGGGCTCTGTGCCCGTTCCCATGGGAAGGGGGCCCGTGACCGCTGCTGGGATAAGAGTCACGTCGGTATCGGTCAGCATCAGTGACCGGGCAGTGACCACATCCACTCCTGCGCTGTAGCTGGTCTCAGTGAGCTGCCCAGGCAGGGGCCGGCTGATTCGGGACGGTATTTGTTGTCATAGCGCGCGGGCTCGCGCTCATTTTCCCGTTTCCCGACAGATCAGAGGGCCGTGCAGCAACAGGGAATTGAGGTCAGCAGTCTCTCGCCCAGTGTAGCCCCTTCCCGCACCGGGGACAGGGTCGAGCCGGAAGAACACAAGCTTGCCTAAGCTGTTTACAGTCCTTTTGTACATGACCGGGTTCCCCGTAACTGTAGCACTTCATTTTCTGAGCTATCCCTACACCGAGTCGGGACACAAGCCTGCGCTGCTCTAAAGCACCGCAGTACGCTGTGGGTGCAACGACATTTCTGACTCCGGTCCCCTTCAAATTACCGTCAGGACGGAAAAAGTGCGGTTCGTCCGCCGGATTTACTGCACCGGGATCACAGTGATCCTTCGGGAGCGGTAAGCGACGTGGGCGGGGCGGAGGGCGGCAGCGGCGCGGTGAGCAGAGGGGTGGGGGCGGCAGGAGGTGGCGAGTTCCCTGCTCCCCGGGCGGGGCTGGGGTTGGAATCGCGTATCGAGTCCGGGCAGAAGCTGCTTGCTTCCCGTGCCGAGGGCAGATTCACGACCCCTCCGGTCAGATGAAGATGGAACAACACTCTGAATTCGTTCGGAGGTGGAAAAAAAAGATCAACTTTATTAGGAGATATCTACAAAACAGTCATCCTACGTGCGCCCACCCTCTCACAACTGTATCTCTCTAAGCTTATAAAAAATTCAAGTATTGAGATTCTGAACAGCTTTAAGAGAAAAGGAGGAAAGGGAAACAGAAATCAAAGGTGATAGGGAGATCGACAGCTCTGGATCCAGCACCAAGCCTGCTGATGGGGATGCTCCAGAGGGGAGCACAGAAGGGAAGCAGCAGCACCTAGAATCAGGAGCAGCAGCAGAGAGAGTGCCTGACTTCCCTCCCCACCAGCAACTAATTATAATATCAAAGCAAAACAGACAGGTCAGTTTCCCTCCAGCCCCTGTTTGGAACTGGAGTTGACTCCAGTCCTAGAGACACTGGACACCATCCCAGTCAGAGGAAGTCACCAGGCCCCCTTCTGAAGCATGATAATTTCTCGGCTACTGCTCTGGACTCTTCCAGAATTGACTGATACATCAGTCAAATTAAGGGAAGGGAGACCTGGCTCCTCCCTGTGATTTAACTGTCTCTCAGAGCATTACACATTGTGGCTGTCAGGCAAAGTCCCTGGACGGGACAGGAAAAAGGGAATCATCACTCCCATTTACAAGAAAGGAAGGAAGGAAGGAAGACCTCGGGAACTACAGCCCACTGAGCCTCACCTCTGTGCCTGGGGAAATCATGGAACAGATCCTCCTGGAAGACACGTTGAGGCACACGAGGGATGAGCAGGTGATCCAAGACAGCCAGCATAGGATCACCAAGGGAAGACTGTGCCTGACCAATCTGCTGGCACGACCTCTTCACACAGAAACGTAGGTAACCATGCATGTAGGTAAATGCTCTCAGTGCACTCAGAGTTGCGGCCATCCTGCGGTCCTCGTCCACAAAAGAAATCCTGTACCACAGAGAAGGCACCTCAGCCTTCAGCATGAACCACTCGGCACTCATTTCTGTGCAGAAATGAAATAAATCTCTCGTGCCTCTCTGAGCAGATCAGCTCCTGACACATCGAGCTAGAGAACTCAGACTGGGACAACAGGAACATCACTGTCCAGTCTGATTGCAGCATTTCCATTTGCCATCCCGTGTGGTGCTGTAAAAGAAAACCAAGAGTCACCTTGAAGGGGAAATTGTAACAGGTTACCCTTTTAAATAGAAGGATAAATGATTTGTTAATTTTTATGTTAAGCCGCAATGATATTCAGGTAAGCCGGCTAAAAACTTTAGTTAAAAATCACAAGCATGGCATCAATAAGTAAAAATCTGACCCTCTACAGTGGGGAGGCTCTTCCCACACTCCGTGCAGACACGTTTTCTTCCGTGCTGGTGATGGCTCAATGCAGCTGAGGTTTCCTTTAGGTCCTCACCTATTGTCCCACAGCAGATGGGATCATGTAGGAGAGATAAAGGTGACTTCACAGGCATCTCCCTGTTGTGTCCCAGGTTGTGTGCACAACCCTGGCTGAAACATGACAGCTGGCAGAAGGTTTTCAGTGGCTGGACCACATCCCATTCTGCACTCTCCTTTGTGAGTCCACTCAACGCTACGACTGCAGCTGCAAGGGAGCAATAGGCGTAATTCCTGTGCAAGTAAAGAGGAACAGAATTTGCATTTGCCCCAGAGCTTTGCCTCTGCTCAAGTGATCTGTATGGTTCGTGACAACACAAAGCCACAGTGGGTAACCAGGCTGGGAATCCAGCTGAAGCTCTTCCCACATTCGGGGCATTGTAGGCACCGTCTGCTGTGTGCATGTGCTGGTAGGAAACGAGGCTGTAACTGCATCTGAAGCTTCTCATATTCTTGGGGTGCTTCTACAGCCTGTTTGTGCTGTGGATGTGCTTGTGGGATTTGAGATCAGAACTGCTTCTGAAGCACTTCTTACAATCCGAGCACTTCTACAGTCTCTCTCCTGTATTGATGTGCTGCTGGTGGATGAGGTGGAATCTCCATTTGAACCTCTTTCCACAATCACAGCACTTGTACAGGTGTCAAGGGTTTACCGGGCTGGATCGGCCCGGCTTCGTGACGACCGGCGTGGGGGACCCACAGACCCACGCCCCAGGAAAGGGGAAGGGGAAAAAGGAAAAGGAAAAAGGGAGATGGGCCTAGAAACAAAACAGCGGCAACAATCTGAGGAGGAAAGCTAATTTACTAAATAAGATATCAGAAAGCAAAATAACACAATATAATATAATATAATTGGAATTGAAGCTAATAAATCAAATAAAAGGAGCAAGAGAGAGTGTCCGATAAACCGAAGGCCTTACGCTAACGCTGAAGGTGATACGGCAGCGAGCACCCACTGCTGAGTCGATCCCGAAGGAAAGAGAGTGTCCCGTGACCGCAGAGGGTTTTTTATCTTTTCCCTCTGAGCGGAAAATACGTAAAAATGCAAAGCATCGCAAAGTCCTCTGGGGAATGTAGTTCTTCTCTTCTGAGACAGGTATACCCGGAAATATCAATGATCTATGGAGTTGGAGTATTAACTCTTTAACTCTTAATGCACTACATGTTGTTATGATGTGGAATACCAATACCAGAAATCATAAAACCATGACAACAGGCTCTTTGCTGAATGTATGCACTGGTGCCTAATGACACTAGCAGCTATTCTGAAGCTGTTCCCACGCTCAGGGCATGGGTTCTGTTGTTTGTTCTAGCACACATCCTTGATCCTGGAGTCTTCAGGCTGCCTTTGACCTATGCTAGACTCCAGTGGGTTCCTTGATGCCTTTAACACACGCTTTCCCTGTTGCTTCTTGATGTGATCACCTTCACCTTGCTCCAGATCAACTTTGACATTGCTTCTGATTTCTTCTACAGAGATGCTACTGCACAGCCTTTTGACCACACTGATTTCCTGCAGATCCCCTAATGCATCTGTAATCCCAATTCCTGCTGAATGACAGAGGAAATCCAGAAACAGCCGGTGGGTTATAGCAGAGTAGAATAGCAGAAATAGTCCAGTGGGTTCCTTGGTGCCTTTAGCACGTGCTTTCATTTTGCTTCTTGATGTGCTCACTTTGACCTTGCTCCAGATCCACTTGGACATCCCTTCTGATTTCACCCACCGAGATGCTACCCCACTGTCTTTTAGCCACACCATTTTCCTGCAGATCCTTCTTTATGTTTGCTATCCCAGCACCTGCTGGATGACAAAGGAAATCCAAAAATAGCACACGGTGCCCCACCACACATGGCTTTTACGCCCCCAAACTCCTCCTTCCCTCCACCACCTCACCGGGGCTGACATCTCCTGCCACGGCCTCTGGGCTACCCACATCAGGGATCCCCCACATCAGGGATCCAAGGCTCCTCCCCTTCTTCAAGCAGGGAGATCACCACGGGTTTGGGGGCTGGAAGGGAAGCTTCAGTAACAGGAAAAAGGGAGATGAGAGCATTGCCATCATTCTGGCACAGCTGTTTGCTCAGCAACTCTGCACACCTCCCTTGTGAAACCACAACTAGGGCTTGAAAAACACTTGGACAAAACACAGCAGCTTCCCTCGGAGTAAAGATTACTTTTAGATCACTGAAAAGTATGCAGGGATATCTTCATTAAAATCACCTTTAGAACCGTTCCGTTATTTCCTTACAATATATCAAAGCCCAAGGCATCAAAATGTTTATGACCACTGAACAGAAAAACCTGAATTCTCAAGGAATAACCAGGGAGTCAACTGTTTGCCGGAGCTGGTGGCACCGTGCAACGCAGCAGCACAAGAGCTGATGGCAAGGAGATGGTCCTCCCCCTCCTGGCTGATGCCTGTTGGCCAGCACTGACACCGGGGCTCTTATCAGAGTGCGCAGCACACTGAGCCCTTCTGAAATTCATGATTCTCTGTGTTCCTTTTGTTGCTGCTACTGTGGACTTAGTGAAGAAAGAACTGCATGGTGATTACTCTGGAGTCTTCTTGCTGAGGCACATTCTGAGAGGGCAGCACATGGAGCCAGGACCAGGGTCCCACCCGGTGCTGCTGGCAGCATGTGCTCCTCTGCACGATCCACGAAGGGCACCTACCTTGGGTGCAGAGCCAAGAACCGATGTATTAGTTGAGCAAAAAAAATGCATATGCGATACTTCTAAAGCTTTCCATTTCAGCTTTTGTGAGTGAACTGTCTTGTATTCCCTCAGTAATTCTGCACTGGGAACATAATTGAATTTTATTTTCTGCCTCAATGGTTTTGCCTCACAAGAAGCACTGGAGTCACAGTAGAATACTTTTTTGCCTCAAAACGTGCAAGCACATTTTGCTCAGGTTCCACATACATTGTTTTTAAAAGTGGTCTCATAATCAATGGGAATCTTCCAAACTGGGAAAAAACGGATGCAAGTGAGTCAGAGGTTTCAGGGATGAAGCTTTTGTGCAAAAAGGGGAAGAAGTCAATGGGCACTCGACCACCCTGAATAACTCTGAGCATGCCCAAAGGGACATTAGCACATACCTGTGAGACCTTGAAAAAGAAGGGACACCTTGCAGAGCACTGGGAGTTAAAGAGTTAATGCTGCAGTTGTTCGGATTGTGGATAGTTCTAGGTGCCTGGTCTCAGAAGGGAAGAATGAACTACAAGTCCCAGAAGCCCTCATTGTTCTGTTTCCATTTTCAGCAATAGCAGCCCATACGTATACATACCCGAACGCAGACCTCCCTTAAGGCAGCTGGCGAGACTGTTTTCTCACCAGCGGGAACAGAAGCAAACGCTGCGTGCCACATTGCCCAAGCCCACTTCAGGCTCCCAGGCAAGACCTTTGGCTGTACCGCCGTGACGGGACGTCTTTGCACAGCGGCTGGCTGCGGTTGTGTAGCAGCCCAATGACCTTCCTTATTTCCCTCGGCATACAACGCTTCCTCGCCTTCCGCTGTAACGTAAACCCCACGAACACGAACTCGCCTTCCCATCCCACCCCCTGCATCGGGAACACAGACGGCAGACGCGTCCGCCCCGCAGAGCACGGGACTCACACAGCACGGCCCGGCCTGGCCCGGCACGGCCCGCCCCGGCCCGGCCCGGGTCGTCCTGCGGCCGCCCCCTGCCCCGCGCCATCATGGCGGCGGCTCCGCCCTGCCCCGCCCCGCCCAACCAACCCCAGAACTCCTCTTCCCTCACGGCCGCGGACGGCGTGCATTCCGCCGGGACGGGAGTCGGCCTTGGCTTGGCTCCGGTGCTCCGTGTCCCCCACGCCTCGCTCTCCTGTCGGCTCTCTCCGAGCAGCGCCGTTGGCGCTGTGTCACCTCTCGGGCTGCTGCTCCCGGCACATCCCGGGACGGCGCTCAGCCCCGTGGGCAGCTCTGGGCAGAGATGGAGCCGTCGGTGCCACTCCCACGAGAACGGCCGACTCTTCCCAGCAGAGCAGGTGAGGCCGAGCGGGGCGGAGCGCTTAACCCTTTCTGTCCTCGCACCGTGCCCGCGTAGGCACGGCGTTTCCATTTGCCTACCCGCACGGTGCTGAGGAAGAGCAGAGGATCGTCTCGGCACTGCCTTACCTGAGGGCTGGGAGCTGTTCCCGCTTGAGATAACATCGGTGGAGCTGGTGCTTCAGCAGGCTGCTCTGCTGGCAGTTGCAATCGGCACTGAGGCTCCGCGTGCGTGTACACGCACTGCAGCCGCCCTGTTTCTCCGGGGGGTGGTCAGTGCCTGAACCGAAGGACCGTCCCCAAGGTCATTCCTTTCAGACGCTGAGACCTGAACGTTTTTCAGGGCAATCTGTAACGGCAGAGTGAGCGCATACAACGATTTGTTCTTCAGGTGCTTTCTGCTGCGTATTTCCATTAACTGTTTCTGAGCGAGTCTCTCTCTTGCTTTCTGTACGATCTGCTCTGCTTTCTTCTTGTCTGTTTGCCTTTTCGTTAGCTGCGAAAATGAAGAGCAGCAACAGCTTTAACCTGCTTCCCTCTCTAGCAGCTCAAGATAGGTGTCCAGGTGTGGAAGGTTGGACTTGATGATGCTGGAGGTCTTTTCCAACACAGATGATTCTATTGTGTGTGCGTGTGTCTGCGGATGAGGCGACAGCAGCAGTCAGCTTCTGAAGGGGCTAGGGTAGTCCCAGCCTGCTTCTGGACAGACTGTAGGGATGGAGTTAAATTCCTTCATTGAAGTCTGTGTGGTACTGCTTTAGGTTCATGACCAAAACTGCTCTCATAATACGCCAGTGTTCTATCTGTTGTCAGACTGTGCTTGCGCAGTGTCACAGCCTTCTCTGTTTCTCAGCCTGCTCACTGCAGGAAAGTGTCTGGGGATGAGCAAGGAGGGAGGGAACACTGGCAGAATTAAACCATCCAAAGTGATACTCTATATCATGTAATGTCATGCACGGTAATAAGTCTGGAGGGAAGTTTTTCCTGTGAACAAGGTTATTCTTAACAGCCACACTCATTTATGTGTTAGTTCAATGGTAAGGCTGAAGTAAGACATAAGACATTCTGGTCTGCTCACCTGGTGAGCAGGTGGCATGGCTCACAGAGCACAAGGAGCTGCTGTCAACTCCATCCTGAACTGATGAGGCATGAACATTCCCTTTGACCCGGTACCGTGACATTTGAGGCAGGGGTCCCAAGGGCCCACGTCCTGGGGAAGAGGAAGGGGGAAAGGGAAAAAGGGAGAAGGGAGATTGGCCTAGGAACAAAACAGCAGCAGTGATCTGAGGAGGAAAACTAATTTACTAAATAAGATACCAGAAAGCAAAATAACACAATATAATACAATATAATTGATATTGAGGCTAATGAATGAAATAAAATGAGCAAGAGAGAGTGTCCGATAAACCGAAGGCCTTACGCTAACGCTGAAGGCGAGACGGCTGCAACAAACACCCACTGCTGAGCTTGATCCCAAAGGGAAGAGAGACGGTCCCGTGACCGCTGACAGTTTTTATCTTTCCCTCTGAGTGGAAATACATAAAAATGCAAAGCATCACACAGTCCTCTGGGGAATGCGTGCTTGGCATCTCTATATTTTCCGCTGTAGTACTGATGGCTGCAAACAGCACTGATGTGCAGAGTTTGGGTTTTCTGTGCAATCCAGCCTGGAAACGGTAGCCCTGGGATCAAAACCGAGCAATGCGAGCTGCACACGATCCTTGTTGACGGGCACAGTGTCACCTTACAGATCCATCTTTGGGGTTGGACCTGCTCTATGATACCGGGTCCGGTGGCTTGTGACATCACGTGAAGTTCCGAGTGCTGTAGGCGTGGCGAAGTCCTCTGGGGAATGTAGTTCTTCTTCTCTTCTGAGACAGGTATACTTGGAATTATCAATGATCCATGGAGCTGTAGCATTGACTCTTTAACTCTTAACGCACTTCATGATGTTATGATGTGGAATACCAATGCCAAAAAAACATAAAAACATGACAACGCTCAGCTTCCCAGGTCTGAGCTGGGTTGGAACTGACGTTTGTGCTGCGGTATTTATGACAAAGACTTTGCCAGATATCCTAAGGACCAGTTGGAATTTACGTACACAGATGGGCTGGCATTATTCATTCAGGGATCACCTTTTTCCTGGGAGTGGTGGGGATGATGCCTTCTGGGCACTCTTTGTTCTGACTTCAGGCCTTACCATTCCTCAGGAGGTAGACGGGGGAATTGGGAAGCTGTTTTCTTCCGTGTTGATCCTGACAGTACAGGAGCTGAAATATTTCCCATCACTGTTACCTTGTTTCTATAATGCTACAGTCAGGCTGAAGGTGACACCAGGGGGCTGATTATGAATAGTGTCTCTGTTAGTGCCCCGGGCTAATGCTTGCTTATTTATTTATGCAAAGATTGATTACTCTGCTTTCAGAGATTTGTTTGCAATTCTTTAGATTGACTCTCCTCTGCTTTAGCTTCTGTTCCCTGTTCCCATCTATTTCAGTTCTCCTTTCCTTCAAATGCAGCTTCCAAACCTGGCATTTTGCAGGTGACACCTCTCTCCTTTCATCCTTGTGTGGACCCTCGTGACTTTCCAGTTTGTCACAGATGGATACAAATGCAATGTTCAATACTATGGGACAGAGAAGCAGGGCTGTATTTATTGATGTAGTACAGATATGCTGTAGTGATTTAACAGCGACTGAGTAAGATGGGAGATGGCTGGATACACTTGGTTATTTACTGCATAGAGGGTAGGGTTACACACACACCTACAGGAGCCCCTCCCATTGAGTGGCACCCATTCTGTCTCAACTCCTCAAACCACAGAATTAAGGAGCCTTGGCACTGGTGGATCCTCTTCTAGCCCCAGACTTGGTCACAGTTTTCTGTGGAATGAATTATATGTGCGCAGTCTAGGACATAACCTTAGAGAAGGTCACAAAGCTGCAAACTAACTGTGAGCCTCCTTCAGCAGATCTGCATAAGCAAGGTGACTGGACATCAAGTTGTGAGGGATCTCTGCTCAGGTGTGACCTCACCCACTTGGGCTGCTCTCTGTTTTGGGGTAAGATGACTGTCTCCTTGCCATGCTTTGTCTTTAGTCCCATGGTCAGTCAGCCCTCAGCTGTTGAACTGTCAGCTGTCAGTTCCTTCAGCCCCCCAGTTTGAGACAGTTATGTGATGGCTACTATCTTTTAGCCAGAGTGTTTTGAATTCTGTTGCTCACTGCCTTCCTGTGCAAGGTGTGGTGTGCCGTCCCTCAGGCAGTGCCCAGCAGATAAGCTGAGGAGGCCTGGGCTTGGACAGGGACTGCTGTGTTCCCTCACAGCTCCGCTGACATTTCCCTTGTCCTTGCAGGCTCCAGTTCAACTTTTGCCTTCCACCCATGATCATCCCAGCCTGCAGGAGAGCAGCAATGGCCCCAGCACATCCATCCCAGGTAGGGTCTGGGAGAAGCGAGCAGGAGAGGCCAAGGGGTGAGGGTTGTGAATGCAGGGGGAGTGGAAGGTGCCCTCAGCCAGCATATGTGTGCTGGGGACAGAGAAGCGGCTGGGACCAGAGTTTATCTCCTCTGCGAGCTGCTTCCCTGGGCCTAGTCTGTTCCCAGCAAGGAGCTCCTTGCTTTCAGGAGCCTGTGAGCTTTGTGGAGGTGGCCATGTATTTCAGCAGGGAGGAGTGGGCGCTGCTGGACGCTGCACAGAGGGCTTTGCTGCCTTTCCTCCTCATTATGGCACCTTTGGCTGTGCAGATGTGTCTCTGCAAGAAGAGCCCAGAGTAATCGCCATGCAGGTGACTAACGCTACAAGATAAGCAAGACAAGGAACACAGAGAAATATGAGTTTCAGAAGGCCTTAGTGTGCTCAGCACTCTGACAGAAGCACTGTCGTCAGTGCTGGCAAGCAGGCATCAGCCAGGAGCAGGAGGACCATCTCCTTGCAAACAGCCCTTGTATTGCTGTGTTGCCTGTTGACACCAAATCCAGCAGCCACATCCCTCCTTGGTTATTCCTTTAGAATTTACTATTTTATGTTCAGTTTCCATGAAGCTTTCTGATGACTTGGCCATTGAGCATCTTGGAAAAAAAACCAAACCATTCTGAAGTTGATCTTAATAAAATGTCTTTGAATAATTTTTAGAGTGAATGGGAACTGTTGAATCATGGCTTGAACCACTGATTGATCACCTGAGGCAAGCACTGAGTCAGCCACAGGGTCACAGGTGAAGGTAATGTACCTGTATGATTGGAAGGGGTGGAGTCTGGCTCCACCTCTCCCAGACCCCATTTAAGGGCTGACAACCAGCAGGGTAGGATCTTGTGTTGGAGATCCCTCCTTAGTGGAGTCTTTGGCAAGGCTAGGCCATCATAAAAGATGAGCTCCTCTTACCAGTTGTCTGTATACCATCTACTTAAGCCTACCAAAAATATACCATCTTCTGCACTATTTTCTTTGAGTGCTATGCTTGGGGGTTATTTGCCCTACACAGAGATATAAAAGAAATGCCATGCTTCAAAGGATTCCTGTGTGTCTTGGCCCAGTGAAATTTAGGCCCTAATTGTGGGTTCTGAGTATGGAGGGACACAAAGTGGATTAGTTGGACAAACAGCTGTGCCAGAATGAAACAGAACAATGAGGGCTTCTGGGACTTGTAGTTCATTCTTCCCTTCTGAGACCAGGCACCTAGAACTATCCACAATCCGAACAACTGCAGCATTAACTCTTTAACTCCCAGTGCTCTGCAAGGTGTCAAAGGTCAAAAGGCTGTGCAGTAGCATCTCTGTAGAAGAAATCAGAAGCAATGTCAAAGTTGATCTGGAGCAAGGTGAAGGTGATCACATCAAGAAGCAACAGGGAAAGCGTGTGTTAAAGGCATCAAGGAACCCACTGGAGTCTAGCATAGGTCAAAGGCAGCCTGAAGACTCCAGGATCAAGGATGTGTGCTAGAACAAACAACAGAACCCATGCCCTGAGCGTGGGAACAGCTTCAGAATAGCTGCTAGTGTCATTAGGCACCAGTGCATACATTCAGCAAAGAGCCTGTTGTCATGGTTTTATGATTTCTGGTATTGGTATTCCACATCATAACAACATGTAGTGCATTAAGAGTTAAAGAGTTAATACTCCAACTCCATAGATCATTGATATTTCCGGGTATACCTGTCTCAGAAGAGAAGAACTACATTCCCCAGAGGACTTTGCGATGCTTTGCATTTTTACGTATTTTCCGCTCAGAGGGAAAAGATAAAAAACCCTCTGCGGTCACGGGACACTCTCTTTCCTTCGGGATCGACTCAGCAGTGGGTGCTCGCTGCCGTATCACCTTCAGCGTTAGCGTAAGGCCTTCGGTTTATCGGACACTCTCTCTTGCTCCTTTTATTTGATTTATTAGCTTCAATTCCAATTATATTATATTATATTGTGTTATTTTGCTTTCTGATATCTTATTTAGTAAATTAGCTTTCCTCCTCAGATTGTTGCCGCTGTTTTGTTTCTAGGCCCATCTCCCTTTTTCCTTTTCCTTTTTCCCCTTCCCCTTTCCTGGGGCGTGGGTCTGTGGGTCCCCCACGCCGGTCGTCACGAAGCCGGGCCGATCCAGCCCGGTAAACCCTTGACACCTGTACAAGTGCTGTGATTGTGGAAAGAGGTTCAAATGGAGATTCCACCTCATCCACCAGCAGCACATCAATACAGGAGAGAGACTGTAGAAGTGCTCGGATTGTAAGAAGTGCTTCAGAAGCAGTTCTGATCTCAAATCCCACAAGCACATCCACAGCACAAACAGGCTGTAGAAGCACCCCAAGAATATGAGAAGCTTCAGATGCAGTTACAGCCTCGTTTCCTACCAGCACATGCACACAGCAGACGGTGCCTACAATGCCCCGAATGTGGGAAGAGCTTCAGCTGGATTCCCAGCCTGGTTACCCACTGTGGCTTTGTGTTGTCACGAACCATACAGATCACTTGAGCAGAGGCAAAGCTCTGGGGCAAATGCAAATTCTGTTCCTCTTTACTTGCACAGGAATTACGCCTATTGCTCCCTTGCAGCTGCAGTCGTAGCGTTGAGTGGACTCACAAAGGAGAGTGCAGAATGGGATGTGGTCCAGCCACTGAAAACCTTCTGCCAGCTGTCATGTTTCAGCCAGGGTTGTGCACACAACCTGGGACACAACAGGGAGATGCCTGTGAAGTCACCTTTATCTCTCCTACATGATCCCATCTGCTGTGGGACAATAGGTGAGGACCTAAAGGAAACCTCAGCTGCATTGAGCCATCACCAGCACGGAAGAAAACGTGTCTGCACGGAGTGTGGGAAGAGCCTCCCCACTGTAGAGGGTCAGATTTTTACTTATTGATGCCATGCTTGTGATTTTTAACTAAAGTTTTTAGCCGGCTTACCTGAATATCATTGCGGCTTAACATAAAAATTAACAAATCATTTATCCTTCTATTTAAAAGGGTAACCTGTTACAATTTCCCCTTCAAGGTGACTCTTGGTTTTCTTTTACAGCACCACACGGGATGGCAAATGGAAATGCTGCAATCAGACTGGACAGTGATGTTCCTGTTGTCCCAGTCTGAGTTCTCTAGCTCGATGTGTCAGGAGCTGATCTGCTCAGAGAGGCACGAGAGATTTATTTCATTTCTGCACAGAAATGAGTGCCGAGTGGTTCATGCTGAAGGCTGAGGTGCCTTCTCTGTGGTACAGGATTTCTTTTGTGGACGAGGACCGCAGGATGGCCGCAACTCTGAGTGCACTGAGAGCATTTACCTACATGCATGGTTACCTACGTTTCTGTGTGAAGAGGTCGTGCCAGCAGATTGGTCAGGCACAGTCTTCCCTTGGTGATCCTATGCTGGCTGTCTTGGATCACCTGCTCATCCCTCGTGTGCCTCAACGTGTCTTCCAGGAGGATCTGTTCCATGATTTCCCCAGGCACAGAGGTGAGGCTCAGTGGGCTGTAGTTCCCGAGGTCTTCCTTCCTTCCTTCCTTTCTTGTAAATGGGAGTGATGATTCCCTTTTTCCTGTCCCGTCCAGGGACTTTGCCTGACAGCCACAATGTGTAATGCTCTGAGAGACAGTTAAATCACAGGGAGGAGCCAGGTCTCCCTTCCCTTAATTTGACTGATGTATCAGTCAATTCTGGAAGAGTCCAGAGCAGTAGCCGAGAAATTATCATGCTTCAGAAGGGGGCCTGGTGACTTCCTCTGACTGGGATGGTGTCCAGTGTCTCTAGGACTGGAGTCAACTCCAGTTCCAAACAGGGGCTGGAGGGAAACTGACCTGTCTGTTTTGCTTTGATATTATAATTAGTTGCTGGTGGGGAGGGAAGTCAGGCACTCTCTCTGCTGCTGCTCCTGATTCTAGGTGCTGCTGCTTCCCTTCTGTGCTCCCCTCTGGAGCATCCCCATCAGCAGGCTTGGTGCTGGATCCAGAGCTGTCGATCTCCCTATCACCTTTGATTTCTGTTTCCCTTTCCTCCTTTTCTCTTAAAGCTGTTCAGAATCTCAATACTTGAATTTTTTATAAGCTTAGAGAGATACAGTTGTGAGAGGGTGGGCGCACGTAGGATGACTGTTTTGTAGATATCTCCTAATAAAGTTGATCTTTTTTTTCCACCTCCGAACGAATTCAGAGTGTTGTTCCATCTTCATCTGACCGGAGGGGTCGTGAATCTGCCCTCGGCACGGGAAGCAAGCAGCTTCTGCCCGGACTCGATACGCGATTCCAACCCCAGCCCCGCCCGGGGAGCAGGGAACTCGCCACCTCCTGCCGCCCCCACCCCTCTGCTCACCGCGCCGCTGCCGCCCTCCGCCCCGCCCACGTCGCTTACCGCTCCCGAAGGATCACTGTGATCCCGGTGCAGTAAATCCGGCGGACGAACCGCACTTTTTCCGTCCTGACGGTAATTTGAAGGGGACCGGAGTCAGAAATGTCGTTGCACCCACAGCGTACTGCGGTGCTTTAGAGCAGCGCAGGCTTGTGTCCCGACTCGGTGTAGGGATAGCTCAGAAAATGAAGTGCTACAGTTACGGGGAACCCGGTCATGTACAAAAGGACTGTAAACAGCTTAGGCAAGCTTGTGTTCTTCCGGCTCGACCCTGTCCCCGGTGCGGGAAGGGGCTACACTGGGCGAGAGACTGCTGACCTCAATTCCCTGTTGCTGCACGGCCCTCTGATCTGTCGGGAAACGGGAAAATGAGCGCGAGCCCGCGCGCTATGACAACAAATACCGTCCCGAATCAGCCGGCCCCTGCCTGGGCAGCTCACTGAGACCAGCTACAGCGCAGGAGTGGATGTGGTCACTGCCCGGTCACTGATGCTGACCGATACCGACGTGACTCTTATCCCAGCAGCGGTCACGGGCCCCCTTCCCATGGGAACGGGCACAGAGCCCTCTTGTTAGGACGTTCTTCTGTTACACGGCTGGGATTTTTTATTGTACCGGGAGTTATAGATGCTGACATTAACCAACAAAGCCTTGCTCAGACATATCATTGGACTGTTTTAATGCAGAGAATGCTTAATAGTCCAACAATATGGCAATTGACTGTAGGAAATGCATTAAACCAGTATCTCTTGTAATAATATCAAATTCCTATCAGCCGCATAGCTTGTTATGTCAATGGGACACCTTAAGAAAAGATCCTCTCGTGATCCTGGAATGGGTATTCCTACCGCATTCCTTTTCAAAACCATTCTGTCCCTTACTAGAAATGTTTTACTTTCACATGTTCCAGTACCTAATGCAGTTACTGTATTTACAGATGGCTCTGGCAGGACACGCCGAGCAGTGGTTCTCTGGCACGCGACTGCTACGCGATGGCAGTTGGATGTGCATCGAGCTTTTCAAATTTTTGCAGATCAGTGATTAATATAATAACTAATTCTTTCTATGTTGCAGGAAGTTGACAATCCTGTTTTGTTTGCATGGCTCAAGCAAGTTTTTCATTACGTCTCTCACCGTACTCTCCCTTATTTTATTATGCATATTGGATCACACACTACGTTGCCTAGTCAGTTAACTGAGGGCAACCTTAAGGCTGATCAAGCCACAGTCACCTTAGCTACCCCTCAATTATTTCAACAGGCGTGACTCTCCCATCAGTTTCTCCATCAGAATAGGAGAACCTTACAAAAACAATTCCAATTGACAGTGGACCACGCCTGTGACATTATTCTAACATGTTAATGGAAATACGCAGCAGAAAGCACCTGAAGAACAAAGAGCCCCAAGCAGTGCTGTCATTTGCTCTCGTGATTACAGACCGAATGATTACATTTGGCTGGTGATACAGTTATGCAGATGCATGTGCCATTGCTTGCTTCCACCTGCTGGTCGAGAACGGAACAAATCGCGTCTCAGTAGCACGAAGGTGCTGGTTTACGGGCCTGTAATTTCAGCTTACGCAAATCTTGTCTGCTCTTAACGGCCTTGGTGTTTCTCGAAACTATCTGCTCCATCAAGAAAAACTCCTCTGGCTCAGGATCAAGGGAAGAAGAATAAAAACCTTTCACAAATGCAAAAAGCTTCCGGATAAATCCGGCACAAATCAAACCCATCTCAGAACTCACTGCCATGAGGTAACAGGAGAATTTAAAGTTTTATTACACAGCTTGCCCTTCTTTTCTTTTTTTTTTGAGCTTTAGAAGTACATATGAATGTCAGTTATAAAATTCCAGTGAGATGAAAAAAGAAAGTCTTTAATATAACAAAGAAAGTTACTATAATTCAACATGTATTTGCAGCCAGTTTCCCAGGTGACTGAGCTGAAAATAGAACTGCAACTTTAGTTCAGGAGATCTATAATCCCTATCTGCTGGAAACCAAGTCTGACAATTAAAACATCACTCTGTATGTGCTCAGCTTCTTCTGCAGTTTCCTTAATGCCTGTGTATTGACATATCTGCAAAGTATAAGCTGTAATTGTTCTTGTAAGTGGGAACAAGTCAGGTGTATTTAATAGAATCTTGCAGCTGGTATTTCAGGATGCACTGAGAAACACTTGCGAAACACCTAAGCAGTATTAGCGTTATTTATTTCCAGATATTTACCTTCCAGAGATTCTAAGTTGCAGATGAGACTGCTGCATCCCTGTGTTCAACCCACTGCAGCAGGGTGTTGGGCTGCCGCTCTTTCTGCTGGCTGTACTCCAGTATAATTGCAATTGAAGACAGAGTGGATCCAGGACAGCTTCCTGCACTACGGGAACTTTGCTCTGGCACACTAGGATCCCTAGGACGTTTTCATGAAGGGCTTACAGCCTCCTCTACAAGGGGAGACTGAAGTCACATTCCAGTTGAGATGTTGTGGTGGAAAGAGACTACAGAACTGCACACTTCCTTCTGCACCTCCCTCCCTCCCTCCCTCCCTCCCTCCCTCCCTCCCTCCCTCCCTCCCTCCCTCCCTCCCTCCCTCCCTCCCTCCCTCCCTCCCTCCCTCCCTCCCTCCCTCCCTCCCTCCCTCCCTCCCTCCCTCCCTCCCTCCCTCCCTCCCTCCCTCCCTCCCTCCCTCCCTCCCTTCCTTCCTTCCTTCCTTCCTTCCTTCCTTCCTTCCTTCCTTCCTTCCTTCCTTCCTTCCTTCCTTCCTTCCTTCCTTCCTTCCTTCCTTCCTTCCTTCCTTCCTTCCTTCCTTCCTTCCTTCCTTCCTTCCTTCCTTCCTTCCTTCCTTCCTTCCTTCCTTCCTTCCTTCCTTCCTTCCTTCCTTCCTTCCTTCCTTCCTTCCTTCCTTCCTTCCTTCCTTCCTTCCTTCCTTCCTTCCTTCCTTCCTTCCTTCCTTCCTTCCTTCCTTCCTTCCTTCCTTCCTTCCTTCCTTCCTTCCTTCCTTCCTTCCTTCCTTCCTTCCTTCCTTCCTTCCTTCCTTCCTTCCTTCCTTCCTTCCTTCCTTCCTTCCTTCCTTCCTTCCTTCCTTCCTTCCTTCCTTCCTTCCTTCCTTCCTTCCTTCCTTCCTTCCTTCCTTCCTTCCTTCCTTCCTTCCTTCCTTCCTTCCTTCCTTCCTTCCTTCCTTCCTTCCTTCCTTCCTTCCTTCCTTCCTTCCTTCCTTCCTTCCTTCCTTCCTTCCTTCCTTCCTTCCTTCCTTCCTTCCTTCCTTCCTTCCTTCCTTCCTTCCTTCCTTCCTTCCTTCCTTCCTTCCTTCCTTCCTTCCTTCCTTCCTTCCTTCCTTCCTTCCTTCCTTCCTTCCTTCCTTCCTTCCTTCCTTCCTTCCTTCCTTCCTTCCTTCCTTCCTTCCTTCCTTCCTTCCTTCCTTCCTTCCTTCCTTCCTTCCTTCCTTCCTTCCTTCCTTCCTTCCTTCCTTCCTTCCTTCCTTCCTTCCTTCCTTCCTTCCTTCCTTCCTTCCTTCCTTCCTTCCTTCCTTCCTTCCTTCCTTCCTTCCTTCCTTCCTTCCTTCCTTCCTTCCTTCCTTCCTTCCTTTTTTTTATTTGAGCCTAGTCACAGGCACTTAAGTTGCCTTCTCGTGGGCAGACCCACTGACCATCTGGCTCTCTACCTTTGTTTCCTTTCCTGCACTTCCTCGAGCTGGGAGTGTTAGTACTGTCCCAACTCCGTTCATTTTCTAAGTCTGTTTCAGCTCCATACGCAGTAACAGTTGACAAGGTCCAACCTTTGATTCCATTTTGCAGCTGGCTGATTATCCTTAGTATGGGCTTTTACCTACCCCATCCTAAAAGGTGTTTTCCTGGCTACATCTACTGAAAATTGCCAGTCCTTCTTCCTCCAAAGTGGGGATCCATTCCCAGTTCAGGGCTTCCCACTGACTGAGCCACTGTGTGGCACCAGCCCACACAGTGTAAGAATCTACACACGATTTTTGCTCCGTTTTGTGCTTTTCTAGGATAAAAATGTTCTTACTTTCCCTACATGTGCACTGCCTTCCCTTCCTCTATTACTTGTTTGCCGGCAGTACTACCCAATGCAACATCAACATACGGCCATTTGTGATTTTCTCTTTTGTATGAGGTACAGAATGGCAGAATATAGAGAATATATAAGGTTGGAAAAGACCTCCAAGATCATCCCACCCAACCATCCACCTATCACCCACATTTCCCACCAAACCATGTCCCTCAGTACAACATCCAAATGTTCCTCGAACACCTCCAGGGACAGTGACTCCACCACCTCCCTGGGCGGCCCTTTCCAGTGCCCGACCACTCCCTCTCTTGAAGTATTTGCTAACACCCAACCTGAATCTTGCCTGGTGCAACTTGAGGCCATTCCCTTTAGATCTGTCGCAAGTTATGTGGGAGAAGAGGCCGACTCCCACCTCATCACCACATCTCCCTGGGAGATTCTGGCTACCTGTAAAGTCGAGGACACAAGAGTTGAGGACTTTAAACTGAGGGTGGAGTTCTGAGGCACCGTTGTTTCTTTTCCACCAGGAACAACAGAAATTACAGTCAGCAGGCAGGTCATGCTACGGACACCTGGTCTCTCTCCAGTGTTAGGTGGACAGCAAAGTCTAGGGGTGGAAGACTGGCATGTGGTGAACTTTTCCCCATGGGGAATCTCCATTTCCAGGACAAAGGGATGATCCCTAAGTATACCTGCCCTAGAGACCTGGAATGGGGCCTTGAACAGCAAGATCCCATGCTGCAACGGGGAAGCTTCCATTCATTCCAGCTCACCTATGCACACAGCTGCCCCTGTGATTCCCAGCTGAGCCCCGGGGACTCTTAGGAGGAAAGGACAAGACTGGGGTCACAGGACAATGCAATGTGAGAGCAGGGGAACAAGGGCTCAGGGCACAGACCGCCTGTGCAGGGCTCCTTCCCTGCTGCAGTGTCCTTCACCGCTGGGGTCCAGCCAGGAATGGGTAAGGCTGGATTTATATTTATATTTACATAACAACAGTGCAAATAAATTCAAGATGCTTACCAGACTTTCAGCATGACAACACGAACACTCAGGATTTGAAAGGAGGCTGTAAATAGGTTTGTCCACCAGCAAATCATTCTGCTGCAGGGAAATAAAGCTGATGTAAGACTATGAGAAATAAGTATACCACCAGTACACATTACATGGCCACATGTGCTCCCACGAGTAAGAAAGAAGACTGCTTAAAAGCCTAAAGAATTTTAGTATCTTGTAGGAAAAAAAAAATGGAATTTCAGCTGCTCTTAACAATTTGGTCTGCTCCTGTTTCAAGCTTTTGATCAGATACTTCATTTCCTCACATTTGCTCTAATCCTAACACTTATAGACTATTTAACTTAATGTATCTGCTCTATAAATTTTTAATATTAAACAAACCGTTCTCTTTGAATCTTTCACGCTTTCATCTTTTCACACAAGTCAGAAACTTTATTTGTGTGCTTTAACAAGCACACGCTTCTCACAGAAGCACACTTTAAGTGGTTTGCTAGATTTGTGTGAAGTGATGAAAAGTCCTTAAATCTACACTTTATTCCCCAGCCTTGTTTCCTTCACTTTAATTACTGTGTGAAATCCAGAAGGGCTGAGGAGTCTCTGGAAGTCTTATCCACTTGGTTGATTTAAGAACCCTAAAGTGAGGATAAAGGTTGTAAAAATGTTTTTTAATTCCGGTACACAGATTCTTTCTGACACTTAGATTCATAGATTCATAGATTCATTAGGTTGGAAAGGACCTACAAGATCATCTAGTCCAACCATCCTCCCACCACCATCCCTACCCACCAAGCTACCAAATCAAATCCCTTAGCACCTCATCTAAACGCTTCTTGAACAGCGCTAGGGATGGTGCCTCAACCACCTCCCTAGGCAGGCCATTCTAGTGCCTGACCACTCTTTCAGAGAAAATTTTTTTTCTCAAATCTAATCTAAATCTTCCCCGGCGCAACCTGTGGCCATTCCCTCTTGTCCTGGCATTAGTTATCTGGGAGAAGAGGCCGACCCCCTCCTCACCACAGCGCCCCTTCAGGAAGTGGTAGAGTGCGATGAGGTCTCCTCTGAGCCTCCTTTTCTCCAGACTAAACAGTCCCAGCTCCCTCAACCGCTCCTCGTAAGACTTGTGCTCCAGACCCCTCACCAGTTTTGTTGCCCTTCTCTGAACACGCTCCAGGGCCTCGATGTCTTTCTTGTAGTGAGGGTCCCAAAACTGAACACAGTACTCGAGGTGCGGCCACACCAGAGCTGAGTACAGGGGGATGATCACCTCCCTGCTCCTGCTGGCCACACTATTTCTAATACAGGCCAGGATGCCATTGGCCTTCTTGGCCACCTGGGCACACTGCCGGCTCATGTTGAGCCGAGCATCAACCAACACCCCCAGGTCCTTTTCCTGTATACAACTCCTCAAGCCATTCTGCCCCAAGCCTATAGCACTGCATGGGGTTATTGTGGCCAAAGTGCAGGACCCGGCACTTGGCCTTATTGAACCTCATCTCGTTGACCTCAGCCCAGCTGTTCAGCCTATCCAGATCCCGCTGAAGGGCCTCCCCACCCTCAGGCAGATCGACACATCCTCCCAACTTGGTGTCATCTGCAAACTTACTGAGGGTACACTCAATCCCCTCATCCAGGTCATCAATAAAGATATTAAACAAGATGGGCCCCAATACCGACCCTTGAGGGACACCACTTGTGACGGGACGCCAGCTGGACTTAACTCCATTAGCCACTACCCGCTGGGCACGGCCCTCTAACCAATTCTCAACCCCAAGAAGAGTGAACCTGTCCACACCACGGGCTGCCAGTTTCCCCAGGAGAATACTGTGGGAGACCGTGTCAAAGGCTCTGCTGAAGTCCAGGTAGACTACATCAACAGCCTTTCCCTCATCTACCAGTCAGGTCACCCAGTCGTAGAAGGAGATGAGGTTGGACAAGCACGACCTGCCCTTTGTGAACCCGTGCTGGCTGGGTCTGATCCCCTGATTGCCATGCACGTGCCGTGTGATCTCCCTCAAGATCAATTGCTCCATAACTTTCCCTGATACCGAGGTCAGGCTGACAGGCCTGTAGTTCCCCGGGTCTTCCTTACGGCCTTTCCTGTAGATGGGAGTCACATCGGCAAGCTTCCAATCTTGTGGGACCTCTCTGGATGACCAGGAATGCTGATAGATGGTAGAAAGCGGCTTGGCAATCACCTCTGCCAGCTCCCTCAGCACCCTTGGGTCGATCCCATCTGGTCCCATGGACTTATGGCAGTTCAGATGGAGGAGCAGGTCTCTGACTGTCTCAGCTAGGATCACAGGGGGTGTATTATGCGCTTCATCCCAGACTTCCAGGTCAGGGCGAAAAGTATCCTGAGGATAACTGACCTTTCTATTAATGACAGATGCGAAGAAGGCATTGAGAACCTCAGCCTTTTCCTTATCCTCCGTGGTTACATTCCCTGCCGCATCAAGTAAAGTAGGGAAATTCTCCTTAGTTCTTCTTTTACTGTTAATATATTTGTAAAAGGATTTTTTGCTCTCTTTTACTGCAGAAGCCAGTCTAAGTTCGAGCTGGGCTTTTGCATTTCTAACTTCCTGCCTGCAAATCTTGGCAAGTTCTCTGTAGTCTCCCCAAGTAGCCTGTCCCATCTTCCAGAGGACACAGACTCTCTTCTTCTCCCGGAGTCCCAACAAGAGATCCCGGTTCATCCACACTGGCCTTCTTCCCCTCCGGATTGACTTACGGGACTCAGGGACAGCCTGCACCTGTGCCTTTAAGATTTCCATCTTGAGGAGGACCCAGGCTTCCTGGACCCCTTTACCCCTCAGGAGCGAGTCCCAAGGGACCCTTGCAACAAGCGTCCTGAACAGGTCAAAGTCTGCCCTCTGGAAGTCCAAAGTAGCAGTTTTGCTAGTCACCCTCTTGACATCACCAAGAATAGCAAACTCTACCATTTCATGGTCACTCTGGCCAAGACAATCTCCAACCTTCACATCTCCTACTAGTCCTTCTCTGTTAGTGAAGAGCAGGTCTAGCAGGGCTCCTCCCATGGCAGGTTCTTGCACCAGCTGTGTCAGGAAGCTATCTTCCACACGCTCCAGAAATCTCATGGACTCCTTCCTCTGTGCAGTATTATATTTTCAGCATATATCAGGGAAGTTGAAGTCCCCCACTTGAACAAGTGCTGGCCATCATGCAACATCTGTTAGTTGCTTGTAGAACACCTCATCTATCTCTTCATCCTGACTAGGCGGTCTATAACAGACCCCCACTATGATGTCACCCTTACAGACCATCCCCCTGATCCTTACCCATAGGCACTCCACTTGGTCATTTCCAACCTCAAGCTCTTCAACATCAAGACACTCTTTGACATAGTGAGCTATGCCACCACCCTTTCTTCCCTGTCTGTTCCTTCTGAAGAGCTTGTAGCCATCAATCCCAGTACTCCAGTCATGGGAGGGGTCCCACCATGTTTCCATAATAGCGACGAGGTCGTAGTTAGCCTGCCTCACAATGGCTTCAAGCTCATCTTGTTTGTTGCCCATGCTGCGTGCATTGGTGTAGATGCACTTCAGCTGAGACATCTGCCTCAACCCTTGCTCCAGCACAGCCCCCCTGGGCTCTTTACTGGAGAGCCCTGTTATATCCCCTACCCCCATCACAGCTAGTTTAAAGCTCTCTCGATGAGTCCAGCTAGCTCCTGTGCTAGAATTCGTTTCCCCCTTTGAGACAGGTGCATTCTATCGGCAGATAACGGGCCAGGAGCTGAGTAAACTGCCCCATGGTCAAAAAACCCAAAGTGTCTGTCTCTATACCAGCCTCTCGGCCAATTATTCATCACCTGTGTTTTCCTAGCCCATTCCGTGTCCTTCACCGCCCCAGAAGGTATGGAAGCAAACACCACTTGTGCTCCCACCCCTTGAACTAATCGTCCTAGACCCCTGAAATCTCTTTTCATAGTTCGTAGGCTTCTTTGAGTTATTTCACTGCTGTCTGCTTGAACTATGAGTAACAGATAGTAGTCAGTGGGGTGTATCAGATCTGGGAGTCTTCTAGTTATGTCCCTGACCCGGGCCCCAGGGAGACAGCACACTTCCCTACGGCTTGGGTCTGGTCTGCAAATGGGGCCCTCAGTACCCTTGAGAAGGGAGCCACCCACTACGATCACCTTTCTTTCTTTCTTGGCAGTGGCAGTCTCAGTGTGCGGAGTCAACTGCCTTGCCATTGGTGACTTCCTGGGAGAATCTTCCCACACCTCCCCCTTATTTCTCCTTCAGCGTCCAACGCTGCAAACCTATTGCTTAGAAGGACTTGAGGACACGAGGTAGGCAGAGGGGGAGATCGCCTACGGTACCGAGCAGGGACTCTCTGCCAGCCCTCCCCATCCCTCAGATACCCCCCTTCTGCCTGACGGGGGCAGGTCAGGGAGTCCACCACCAAATTTGGGGTATCTCCCCGTCGCCTTTCTCTCTGGCACTCGAGGGAGCTACTCCACCAGTCAATCTCCTGCTTGCAGTCCCTGATGGCCCTCAGTCTCTCAACCTCCTGTTTCAGCTCTGTCACCATGTTAAGCAGATCTTCAACCTGTTCACACCTCACACAAGAGATCTGCTTGCCACCCTCCTCCAGCATCAGCAGGCTCTGGCACTCACTGCAACCAGAGACATGTGTAGCCACGTTTCTAGGCAGGCCTTCTGTCTGGGTCGCCACAGCCTTTTTACAGCAAGTCCTCTGTCTAGTAGAGACCATGGCACAAAAAATAAAAGAATAATAAATAAAAAGAATAAATAAATATATATATATGTATGAATGATAATAATAAGAAAATAAAAATAAAATAAATGATAAAGTAAAAAAAAAGTAGAACACAACTCTGAGAACACAGAGACTGGTAATAAATTGGATGAATTCGCATGAGAGGAGGGATAGAAATCCTACACCCTACTACACAAGCTCCCACACTTAGCACCTAGCTTCAGTATAATAGAGAGGGGTGGTACTCGCATGTAGTTTGCTCCTCCTTGTGCCTGGTGGGCAGCGACGTGCCCTCCCTGAGGCCTTTTTAGAGCACTTCTCTCAGTACCCTACCACATACTTGGGACAGTTTCAGTTTTAAGGCTTTAATTATACTAAGGAATTCCACATATGTTGATACTTTACAATTCCAATATAAACACGCCCATCTATTCCTCATTTTAGACTAACCACGTAAATCTGTCTATGTGTATATACTGACAGCAGGGGAGGCAGTGCTGAGCTCTGCTTTCTGCTGACAGCAACAGGATGCAAGGGAACGGTGTGGAGATGCACCAAGGGTCAGGGGCTGTTACAGGAAGGTTCCTGAGGACAGTGGGCATGTAACCGGCCACCCAGGGCAGAGGGCAGGGTCCCAAGCATCAAGAGTTCTGGGAGTATTTGGACAGTGCCCTCTGATGAAGTAATTGCCAACCTTTCTAGAATTTAAGTCCTGTTCTAAACAGTAATTATTAAGTAATGAAAGATTATACAGTCAACCATGCTTACAGCTCAGAAAAACAGCTATGATATCCTACCTCCCCATTTGGCTAATGTTTGAAGAAATTTCTTATGTGTAACCTATTCAAAACAACAGGGAACCCATAACAAAGGATGTGAAGTGGGAAATACAAATTAAAAAAAACCCAGTACCGTCACTGTGGGCTGGGACTGCAATGCCTTAAAGCATTTGACAAGTCCCAGGATTATGGTAACATATACAGACCAAGATCTTTACGGACAAACAACTCTCTCTAAGTAATAGCACAGGAATAAATACAGCTCAGGAGTAAAATTATCTGTGTCCTGAAGACAGGGAAGTGCAGTGATGCACTAAGACTGGGCATGTTCTAATACCTGTGCACATGAAGACTTACACGACCGTGGCTATAAGGCGGGCAGGAAGCAAGATCTGGCCTCTTCTCTGGACAAATGACTTCCAAACAGATGTCAAACTCCCTGTCCAGACCGCCATTTTTACTGTCACACCATAGTACTGCCGCTTTTGGCTGGCTGACCAGTCACATCCCTGCTGCCTGTCCAGTTCTAATCCTGGTGTGCACAGGGCTCCAAAACACTACACAAGGGAATACAAGTCCACCTTGTTTAGCACGCTGCAGCAGAAAAGACAGATGCAAAGAAAGCATTCATTGACTACCTTCTCAGTGTTCTCTGTTACCGGGGCACTCACGTCATTCACATTTTCAAATCTTGTCATCCCTCTGACATTTATACACTTAAGGAAGCCCTTCTTGTTTTCCTTGACCTCCCTCACCAAATTTAATTCCAAGTGGGCCTTAGCCTTTCTCACTTCATCCATGGATGCCCTGATGATATTCCTACATTCCTCTCAAGTGGACAGATCCATTTTCACACATGCTGCAGGTTTCTTCTTCCACACTGCTGCCCATGAGGCCTGATGCTAGAGCACTGCTCTGCCAAGGATGGGCCCCATGGTAGGGATCCATGTCAGCACAGCGCTTGGAAAGCTGCAGCCTGTGGGAAACTCACGCAGGATCAGCTTAGGAAGGATAACATCCTGTGGGAGGAACCCCACATACAGCAGGGGAAGAGAGTGAACCTGTAGTGCTCAGGGGGAAGAGTCAGATGACAGCAGGTAAGGCGGAGATTTTAGCTTGCTTTTAATTCTCCCTGTATTACTCTGTCAGTAACAAACAATAAGATACGTTTGTCTCCTTATGCTGTCTGCTTTGTCTGTGAGCTCTTCTTCCATTATACTCTCCTCCCCTGAGGAGGGGGAGTGAGAGAGCTGTATGCTGGAGCTTATCTACCAGCGTTAGATCACCAGGCACACCACTGAGAAAGATTTAGCTCAAGGCAGACTTAAATGAAAATCAGTACATGGATTGGAAATTAAAAAAAAAAAAAAAAAGGTGGAAAGCAAAGAGAGACTTGATGCAAAAAAACATTAATAGCAAATGTAAGTCTCACATTCTCAATGCTCAGCATATTGTGACAACTGGAGGCTTCAACCACCTACACTCCAGATTTCAGTATATCTTTCTTTCCATTTCCTTTTTGGAGAGCACCAAGACAACAGATCGCTTTCAGTGCCAAACAGTGTGCCAAAATTTCTTCCCAAACAGTACATCTGCATTTGCCAAATCCTCACATGGCATCACCAAGACAGCTGCACTTATTTAGACTAGTTCATTAGAGTAACTTTTATAAATAGTTTAACGTAAAAAAAGATAAACTATGCTTTTGCGACCTGGGATAGTTGAGTTTAGCCCTTTTTACAGTGCAGCTAACACACACCTTTACTCAATGAGGTCAGGTCTTTAACTTGCAATCAGGCAATATGTTGAGAAGTATCTTTCTAAACTAGAATTTACAAACTACATATTACAGCATACTCTTTACAGGTCACAAGGGCCACGTTCTCCAACCTAAAAATTAGTGAAGTCAAGACAAAGCTGTTCAAGAATTGTAATACAACTTCCCAGTCTCCTAGATTTTAGAAATTACTGCTAAGGCAGATTTTATTCAAGTTTGTCATAAAGACATCTGTGAGTCTCCCAGACTCAGATCTGCCATTGTCATTACCGTAGTTAATTCATTAAAAACAATCTGACAGAAGAGGTCTGAATGCAATTCAGTCTTCATTATTTGAGTGACAAAGTGAGTTACCTGAGAAGGCACATTTCATAGGAAAAAAAAGAACTCTTTCCTTAGACATCGTATTAATCTGCTTTTACACTTCACTAACTAGAAAGTCAAACATCCTAAGCAAAAACCTTCACACTATAGTCATCAGCTGCATTCTCTAACAACTGGTATTAAGTAAGGACTCACTTGAGAGCATCCAGATCTTCGAACAGAAAATATTAAGTAAACCACGCTGCTCTCGCAAAAAGCTCTCTTTAGTTTTTGCTCATTACTTGGTGTAGTAGACCATACACCTTTCTGATGAGAAATACCAAGGTTTTGCCAATTCCTGCACTTCATTATAAAGTAACGAACTGGCACATTCAGTCTCGGTGGAGGAGTTTCACAATCCTGGAAAAATTAAGGAATGAACAAGTTTTAATTTTCAGCTTTTACTACACGAAGACAAATTTCTTGATTGCACTGCTGTTCTCCACCCCCAGACTGTACTACAAACTTACAACTTCTGAGTTAGTTCTATATGAATCTGTTTTTAAATGCATTTCAGATCTATTTAACATTTCTGAACCACTTCCTAACCCAGTCATTCATGAGACACAGCAAATAAGCAAAGCAGAATATGACAATATACTCTAGTGATTAACTGTAATTCTTTGCAGTCTGACTCACCTTGAGCGTGCCCTTCTAGAAATGAATCCTCCTCACTGCTGCCTGAAGTACTTCAGGGAACATAGGCTCTCTCTGATTAAATTTAAAATTTTACAGTCTTAAAAATTATTAAACTCTCCAATGCCACTGTGTCAACATCTAGAGGAATAATAGGTTTTCTTCTTAGCAACTGGTTTATTATTACTTTGGCTTACTATTTAAGCATACTGGGAGAATTACTTGCAGCAGCCTCAATAAAAAAAACACGCACTTTCTTTAAGAGATTGTCATTAAAAGAAAAAAACAGTGAAAGTAAAGCAGGTAAAAAAAAACCAGTAAAAATAAAGCAGGTAACAACAACAAAAACAAACAAACACACAAAAAAAGATCAGTATCTCTATGCACGCTATTATAGAAACAGAAGGAGGCAGAAATCAAAGCAAAAACAAAGAATTCGGATTCATACTACAAAATTCCCTGATCTCTATTATGTACTAGTTCAGAGAAGGATCTAGAACACATTCTCAGCTTATTATATATAGTTGTAAAAAAGCTTTTCTACTTTGGATAGCTTTACCTCACCTATTTTGCATACTTGACTTCAGCAGCATACAAATAACATTTTAACTGTATTTAACTCGAATAATGAGGATATTTAGTCTAGGTTTTAAGCTCCAAAAATAAGTAAGTTATGCAGCTGTTAAAAATCAAAACACAAGGATCTTAATTTATCTATGTAATGCAAAGCAGTTGTTGAAAGGTATCAGTGAATTTATTTCTGAAATTCTGTTTGTATTAGTGTAGGTAACACTTACAAAAACTACCTTTCCAGACACCAGAGGAGGACTAGCACACGGGTTAGGACAGCAAGTGCTGTCCATAGGTTTCACTGATGATTGACCTGACTTGTTATCTGGTGTTCTTTTGGAAGGCAAAGTATTTTTTCCTTTGGATTTCCATGGCTGATGCAATGCTGGAGGTGCAGACTTCCTCAGAACTCTAGAAGTAGAGACAGGTACCAAGTGGTGTTAACATACAAGAGTTTGACAAGTAGTGACAGAAATATTTATGTATGTACATCAGTGTATCACATAACTACATACATTACAGAAATTACAAACTATATCAAGCACTTTAAATCTAAGAAACGCACACTCATCGTGCATCAGTTTAGAACGCAAAGGTCAAACCCCTTACACTACTTCCTGTCTGAGATCACAGTTCATGAACGTTCTTGACTGTTCCGTCACACAGCGGGAATACACATGCAGTACTTCTCAGTTAAATCACAGCCACAAAGCAATACAGGAAAGCACCAGTTCTCTCATCTCTCTATATATGTGTGTATATATATATATATATATATATATATCCATCCCTTTTTTGATCACTAGGGAAAATTCAATTGGAGCTTTTATAGCTAAAAGAATCCTATGTTTTCTGTAAGTTTTCAGAAGCTTACTTGTCAGCATCAGAGGAATCATCGGATAATTCACTTTCTGCTGAGCTGCTGGCTGATCTTCAGGCAGGTGCTGAAGGAAGTTCATTATAAGAAACAGGCCTTGGCTTCCAACCAATTCCTGAAAGCTGCAGCAAACCTGCAAGCTGTTCATCAGTACTTAGAACTGATACAACTGTACTTAAAGTTACTTCATCAGCTTGAGACCATGGCTTAGAAGGAGCTCACATACGGCGCAAAAATCAGCTATGCCATTTCAGTCTGAGTTGCATCAGCATACCAGCAACCTGTAATGAATTATTAAACAATAACGTAAATTATTAAACAATAACGGAAGTCAAATCACACAGGTATAGTGCCTTATCAGGCAGCATCTGGTATTCTAGAATGGACAGAGAGCAAGCCAAAGGGCAATATTAATCCAAGCATTACATGATTTTTAAGGAAGAGTTTAATTTCTGAGGGGTATCATTTTCTTGTGCAGCCTAATTCAAATAACACATTTTAGAAGACCATGATTTAATTTCCACATTGTCTAAAAACAGTTTTGGACACTTTTGTAAGAGACAGCATTACTGTTGAATCTGAATGTTCTGAGTGCTTCATAATCCGTAAATAACTCCAACTTCTAAAAACAGTCTGAGCTTCTCTACACATTGCTTACATCAGGGTCCAGATTGAAACGGAGCCATTCATCTAGCTTCAGTAGTGCCATATTATATCTGTCGTCCTCCATCCCACGATCACTGTCATCATCACTGGATTCCCTATTTCCTGAATTAAACACATATAAAAAAAATTAACGTTTCTGTACAATCATCACTTAGATGTAAACTAGTCAAGAACGCATTCATGAAATAACATAATTTTCCTTCAAAATCAAACGCTGTTACTTTTCAAAGAGACATTTTAAAATGACATTTACTTGCTGCTTGCTTTTGCATCTCAAGTGTCAAGCCTGCCCATCTGTTTCTGCTTCAGTAGAACCCCAGTACCCAGAATTCCTAAGGGTCCTGCTATGTAAGCTCCTGCATTCATGACTCAGCCACTTAACTGTTTAATACTGATGAAGGCTACCACACAAACTTTTGGCTTGAAGCTCTTTGCAAAACCACACACTGCTCTATCCTTTACTTCCTAGTACAACAGCAGATCTAAATACGTATAAATAGATACCAGTGTGTTTGTATATGCAACGTTAAGTTAGATTCTTATTTCTAGAAGTGATTCTTGATTTCTCTTAAAGAACTATTTTCTAAGGGTAACGGGCAAGGAGCAAGACGAGAAAGCTTAAAATTGACTCTTATTTTGATACAAATTAGAAATTCTAAGGAATAGGCAGGAAAACAGATTAACTTCTTTTCCTACAGCACTGAACTAAAATGAAAACAGAATTTTTTTTGTACTTTCAATTACTTCTTGCTATTTGCCATTAGAAGTGGAACGTATCTGCTAATATTTGAAATGCATTTTCCAGCTAGAAGCAATCAAACAATTTTGCCATACTGTTTCTAAACTGTTATTTCGTTTAAATAAAGTGATTCAAACTGTCAAATAAAGTGGTCTGTAGAGGAAAAAAAGTATACAGACTACACGTTTTAGTGCCAATATTGACAGAAGACATTTCATAATGGTATTTGCATTTCTTATTCCATTACTACATATACTTGATCATAATTTGTGAGAGTCAGGACTATACAAATACAGTTTAAGGATATCAATCAGCTTGTATATATTAATTTAAGTAATGTAACAATACTGTCTTTCCCTTCTAACAGAAAAATCAATATTGATTGTTAAAGAAAGATTACTTAAGAAAGCTGTAAATTATTCTCAGAGTTTTACACCTTTCATCTAACAAAGAACTGCCGTATCAAAGTGTCCCCTGTGCACACTACTGCCATTCCCAGCATCTCAGACAAGTTCTTTTGAGTCCGAACAAAACGCTTACTGTCACCCTGAAGTTAAAGCCCATGTTGGTCCTCCCTTCACAGTTGGCAAGATTGACTTCTTCTACTGGATTTACCACATAAGTTTTAAGTACTGTTGAGGGGCAGGAGGAGGGGAGCAAGAAAAAGAGAGCAGAAACAGAGAAACTACTAGCATCTTCTACAATCTAGGGACAACTACCACAGACATAGTTCAGAAAAGCTTCCAATCGTTTCTAAAGCTTGTTATTTATCTGGGGAAAGAGTAGGATGTACTAGACGCATACCTCTGGTTATGTCCACCACCTTAGGGTTTGTAAAGAAGCTAATTTTGTATCAGATCAAGTCCAGATCCACCTTGTTAATCCTCTCTGTCAAAGCCTATCCAATTAGGGTCTTCTTTCTAGAAAGCAGTAGTCATACCCAGCCACCCTTAGCATTTCTTGTAAACTAACCCAGGGGATTAAAACGGTGTCAGATTTTCAAGTTAGGAAAATCGTGTTTTCTTATGCAGCATACAAAAGGGTCAAAGCTGCTTTGGAAGTGGTTGGTACTTGAAGCACAGCACCCTTTTGGCACCCTGACTGCCTGTGTCAGGTTGGATGCTAAAAAAAAGGGTCCCTTCATGCAACTGATGTTACATGGAGTTAAGTGGGCTGCACTGAAACACAAGCTCAAACAAGGAATTCCAGTCATCTAGGAATCTGAGAAGTGATTAAGGACTAGCTGGAAGGCAAAGATTTCAGACTATCGCCAGAAAGGAGGTGACATGGGCCAAGGGGCTCCACCGTACAATAAACTGCCACGAAGTAAGAAGAAATATGCTTTGTTCGCTGATGAGTCCTGTCACATTGTGGGAAAGCATCGGAAGTGGAAAGCTGCTGCATGGAATCCTACAAAACGATCTGCAGAACTTAACAGATGAATGAAGCCAAATAGCAGAAGTGAGGGGGGCATCCAGCTGGCTTTAGACACTGCTGAACAAGAGGACGGAGCTCTGCCTCTACACTGACTCCTGGGTGGTGGCAACTGTCCTACAAGGGTGGTTACACCAAGAGAAGCAGAACTAGCAGCAAGAAGCAAACTCACCTGGGCCACCACAGAATCTACGTTTCTTGCTAGTTTGTTTTTAATTAACTAGAAATAAACTAACAAAGTAATGGAGAATTAATTATTATCAAAGAACTTATAAAGTAGCTGCCTAATCTTATTTGTTGAGTGATAAATCAGAAGGGATTTGCTCAACTTTAACAAAGTGATTATAGCTCAGATAACATTGAGTAGTATCATAGAATGGCTCAGGTTGGAAGGGACATTGAAGCTCATCTAGTTCCAACTCCCCTGCAGCGGTCAAGGCTGCCAACCACCATCAGGCTGCCCCATCCAACCTGACCTTAAATGCCTCCTGCAACGAAGCATCCACAGCTTCTCTGGGCAACCTGTCCCAGTGCCCCAACACCGTCTGAGTAAAAAATACTTCCTTCCAACATCTAACCTAGATGTCTCTTTCAGTTTAAAGACACTGTATCTTGTTGTATCGCCACTGGACAGCACAAAAAGTTGGTCCCCCTCCTGCCTATAAGCACCCCTCAAGCACTGGGAGGTCACAACGAGGTGTCCCTAGAGCCTTCTCTTCTTCAGGCTAAACAAGCCCAACTTCCTCAACTTTACAGTATAGCTGCTCCAGTCCTTTGATCATCCTTATGGCCCTCCTCTGGAACCACACCAACAGCTCTGCATCCTTCCTGTACATCCTGAGGCCCCAGGCTTGGACACAGTTCTCCAGATAAGGCCTCACAAGAGCAGAGTAGAAGGGTACAATCACCTACCTCACACCCTGCTGGCTACCCCTCTTCTGATGGAGCCCAGGACACTGCTGGCCTTAAGGGCTGCAAGAGCTGCCTCATGTCCAGCTTTTGGTCCATCTAAACACCAAAGGTCTTCTCTGCAGGGCTGTTCCCCATGAGTTCTTCTCCCTGTCCGTACTCGTAACTGGGACTGCAACATCTTGCACTTGGCCTCGTTAAACCTCTGAAAGGCTTCCTTCCTTCTGCTGTGTCAGCTGCACCACTCAGCTTGATGTCGTCAGCAAATCTGACTCAACCCCAGTGTCACTGATAAAGACACTGAAGTGCACCAGTTCCAAGACAGACCCCTGGAGGACACCATTCATCAACAGCCTCCACCTGGACACAGAGCCACTGACAGTAACCCTCTGGTTACAGCCATCTAACTAACTCTTTATTCACCTAATGGTTCAGACTTCATATCCATATCTCTTCAATTTAGAGATGACGATGTGGTGTGCAGTCTTGTCAGAGGCCTTGCACAAGTCCAGGCAGACTACATCAGTTGCCCTTCTATTGTCCACCAATGTGGTCAGTCCACCACAGAAGGCCACCAGATTGGTTAGGCACGATCTGTCCTGGGGGAAGCTGTGCTGGCTGTGTCAGATCATCTCCCCATGTGCCTTAACATCCCCTTTCGGAAAAATCTGCTCTTTGCCGGGCCCACATTCCTCAAGATCACAAACTTGACCAGGGCACAGTCACTGCAGTCCAGGCTGCCTCTGATCTTAATGTCTTTAATAATCTCTTCCACAACGGTGAGCACCAGGTCCAGCAACGTTTCACCTCTGGTGGGTCTACCCAATACCTGGACCCAGAAAGCTATCACCAATCCAGGAATCTCCTGGATCATGTGCAGCTTGCTGTGTTACTTTCCCAACAGATACCCGAGTGGTTGAAATCCCTCCCAGTCAGGATGAGAGCTGTGAGCACAATGCCTCTTGAGGCTGAAGTCAGAAACCCTTGTGAACAGGCTCTCCTGATCAAAGGTGGCCTGCAGTAGACCCCAGCCACCGATTGTGTTTTACTGGTCCAGTCCCTAATTATAACACACAAGCTCTCAATCTCTTTATGACTGTATCTCAAAGGCAGCTCTTCACAGTCTATCCACTTTTTAACAATAGAAGGGAACTCCCCCACCTCTCTTACCTTGTCATTCATTTCTAAAAAGCTTAGAGCCCTCAATCATAGTACTCCGGTTATGTGAGTCATCTCACCATGTTTCTGTGATAGCAGGAAGATCACAATTTTCCAATTGCACCACCATTTCCAGTTCCCCTTGCTTATACAATGCTGTATACATTGGTACAGAGGAACTTCAGCTGGGCTTTTGGCCACATTACCTTCTTGGAAGAGGCCTCCCAAAAACCTATGAGACAAATCTGAGGCTTACTCCCCATTGCTCCCTCAAGTGGCATTGTTCTTTCATTGCTTCCCCATTTACACCATAAGCCTTCAAATCTTAGAGAAAAATACTCTATAAGCCTACTTCTCTACTTTTCATAACACAACATGGCACTGAACTGCTCTCAGATTAGCGTAACTTACAAGTAATTATTCAAATGTTATCTGAGACTTAACAGTGCCCATGTTCAAAATCTTTTCTGGTTAACTGATCTCAGACAAATGAAAGCAAACCTGCTTCTGTCCAGTGAAGTGGTTTATATGGTATGTTTTCTTAAATGATAGAGCAGTGAGAAGACCTTTGTTATTCTTCAACAGCACTGTACCAGGGACGCCTGAGACTTCAGCTTAATGTGTAGACAGATGTGTAGACAGTATCCACGCAATCACTTGCAAGTCAAGTTACAAATATGGGGTAGATGAAACAATACTTGAAAAATAAGAAATTCTTCAGGAAGGGTGACAACTGACGGAAATAATGCATAATAGGGGAACTGCAGTTTCTGGGGTGCGATCAATTAACATCAGCAAAGAAATCAACTCTTTCTTTTCTTATTGAGAACAGCTCTGCAGACTAACAACAAAGAACCCAATCCTTGTTTCATAATCTTTACCTACAGCAGAATATAAGGTCAGGATGGCGGTCGTTTCTGACAGTACACTGGAGAATTAAGTTCTAAAAAGTTACGTTCACATTAATCAAGATGTAGCACTTACCGTTCTTTTAAAATCTTACAGATTTAGAACATCTACGGAGACACTACTTACAGAGCCAGAAAACTATTCTTCATTAATTACAGGTACTGTAAAGCTCTGTAGCTTTAAGAACTCACTAACACATGGATTACATATTCTTGTGAAACACTTAAGCCTTGTATGTCACATATACCACTACGTATCCAACTGAAACATTCCAAATCCAAAACCTCACATACCTTGAAAGGACAAAGGCTCTTGCAAAGCATGATGTGGTAACCTAGCTGGTCCAGAGAAGAGTGCCACAGTGACAGGTGTTACAGCTGAACAGCATCTGATATTTGCTATCCTGTGAGCTCTTGTCATTTCATCATATAAAAGCCAGTCAGCAGGGAGTGCCTGAAGAGCTGCAGCTTGCCCATTTGATGGCAGAATCTGCACAAGAGCAATTGAGAGACCAGGCTGTTTTAACTTCTATTTGTACTTAAAATAAATTCGAAGGTATTTCGCATTTTATACATATAAATATGCAAACAGATACACAGCAAAACTCAGTCACACTTCAGAAGAACATTCTATTATCTCTGAAGCTAAATGTTTTTTCCCCGTGCATCTAAAAATCATTAGAGCAGAACTTCTTGCTGCTATGATCAGAGATTATTGCATCTCTAAAACTGGTTCCTAAGTAGCGTGTTTTTTTAATGCCGCATTATCTTGCTCCACCTGGAAGGGTAAGTGTATTAACTTCTGGTGAAAAAATATTCTGTAATTAAACCAGTACTTTATTTTATCAACTGTCAGGAAAAAAATTTTCTAAAAAACACAGCGTCTAAAAACAGACACATGCAAACTTCTTTAAAGTACTGACGAATTTAGACAGACATTTCTAAAACTTTCCGAAGTTTGACAGAATATCTCTGAATCTGCAGCTCACAAAAAAGAGTAATAGATTTCATACTGAGCCTGACTTAGAACAGATGGAGGATGAAATCGCACTTTCTCTTCCGGTCCTGTCCAAATCAGCTTTTCCCCATCCGCATGCACTGGATTGGCAGCTTTAGCTACAGGCCAGTTTTCAGAGTTAGCATTAACATCTCGAATATGAGCGCCTCCTCTGGCTACAACAAACCCTGCAGAGGACAAAAAAAAAAGTACATTAGACTGCATATTCATATTTTTGTTTATGAAAAGGAATTTAAAGAAAAAAGGTGAAATAAACCATGTATTTGCTGCATTTTTCACATTGCCAACCTTAACAGCACAAAAAAAAAAAAAAAACAAACACTGACTGAAATCTTTCTTGATGTTTTATACTAACACAAAATGCATTTCATTCTTACAATGAAGGCATCTCACACAGAAATACAGCGGTAGGACAAAAATCCAAGGCAACATTTCACATACGAAAGTCATCACATTTATTATGAAAGCCAGTGGAATGTGGACCTATAAGGGCATTTTCGCTTAGATTAGCATCTGATTCTGTTACCAGCCACAATTCCTCACTCCAGCATCTTCACCGTGCTTAGAATGTATGCGTCCATTTCAGATTAGGAAAGAAAAACATTAATGAATATTATTCTTGTAACAATCTATATACACTTGTACTAGACTGAATTCAAGTTACGGTAACAAAATCTGAGCTACTTCCCTAAAGCTCTAAGCTGACCAAGCAGCTGTGCTCTCATTCCTATGATGATTTCCATTGCAGCTTGAGAGAGAAAGTTCCTTTCACAGCAGACCCTCTCCCAGCCATCACTCTGCGCCTTCTGCCATGCCTACTAAGAGCATTTTTTCGCTAAACAAATCTACAGGCAAATTCGAAAACAAGAAAATGCACTTAAGAACAGTGATATTTGTGCTAATAAAATGGGGCCAAAACCAACTCACAAACTGAAATGTATCAAACCATTTCTCTAGTCAAGTACTGAATTTTGTTCACCCAGTTCTCTAAATTAATGTAATGTATCTCCAAATTGTTTTCTATCTTATTAAAATGATAACGGTTAGAATTTAGGTAAGAAAACATAAAGTGAAAAGCTGAAAACCATGTTTCCTTACAACATTACTCACGAATTCAATATACAGGAAAGCCACTACACACAAAGAACCTTTATTCTCTAAGGGCTTGCTCTAGTCAATCATTTTACATCCAATGTTACAAGTGTGTCATTTACTTCAGTACGTAAGGAACATAGTACTCCTGAAGATGAAATACCTGGAAAGCCCTGAGAAGCACCATATGGTCACTAAATGTTCCTTCAGCTAATTCTTTTCTGCACACCATAACTGCACGCTTTTGAGAGGCCAGAGCAGGTAGTACAAAAGGGTCTCGATATGCAAGAGTGCAAGCAATAGTGAGAACAGGATCCAGGCACTTCAAAACAACAGCACACAGCACCATCGCACCAAGGTGTGGCTCCACGTGTAATTTAGCAAGATGATAACCAAGTTCAGTCAGGTCTTCCCAAACATCCATGGCATCTATTTGCTGATAATAAATGGGGGAGAGGAGAGTATAGACAAAAATAATTTACAGTAAAAATAGAAAGGACGTGAAAACAAGACATGCAGTAGACTTGTTCTGACTACTAAGAATGTCAGTCAAACTCTGTATGAAGTTTGAGACCACATTTTTAAGCATTCTTCTCCTTTAACATGAACACAGTACAAAAATGAAAACAGACAAAAACACAAAGCATCCTTAAGTAGCTAAATGGTCTCAAGAAACACAAAACTAAATACATTACCACACCAAAAACACAGAAACAAATACACTTCCATCTAAATGTGTACATATGCTGACCTTGAGCATTTGTAATGTATCTGTCACAATTAAAGCCGGTGGAGGAGTGGGAGCTTTCTTGAGAAAGTCAGCAACTGGGCACTCAACTGGAGCCAGCAGTTCTGCGTGCAAACACAGCTCCTACAAATTAAGAACTAAAAAACATTAAGATTGAACAAGAAAACACTTACTGTAATTGGTAACATGGTTCGATGTTAGTATATTAAAACTGTAATTTATAAGACAACACATGCCTGAAGTGGCACTCTTCCAAGTTCTGGAGTCTGAAATTCCAACATATTCTGAAATTGGATCCTGCTGAAGAGATGGAAACAGACTCCAGGCTGACAGCGCCCAGCTCTTGAATATAAAATACGGCAAGGTGTTAATTACAACATCTTTGTTTTAAAACAAAGAAAAAATGCACATTCACAATAAACAGTAACAACTCCCCCACAAAACATACATACACGTGCAAAAACATCCCACGTATATATACAAATATAGAACAGAAGCATAGAAGCATATGCAAGAAAAAGATTGTCGTTTAGCCTAAATCCCACAGATGAAGCAAGAGGCTTCTAGAACATGAACTACTTTTGATATGACAGGAATTTGTTATTATAATTTTACCCTAACACTGAAAGATTTGGAGAAACAAAAGTAAGTAAGGTAAGTGCTCCCTAAACCTCTTAAGTGCTTATTGTTTGTCTGATTGTTTTGCTAACCCAAGGTCAATCCAAATCACATTGTTTTTGCTACAAGGAATATATTCGTTTCTTCATCTGCTAAGACCCCCTCAACATGCCCCAAGTAAATGGGAGTCAATCCAGGAGAAAAATTAGAATCAAGACTGAACAACTGAGTGAGGGGACAAACAGCAAACACTCACAAGCACACTGAAATTCCTGCAGACTAATACCAGCGGTGTAGCAGCAAACATTGTTATCTGTTGCACTCAGCTCTCACCCCGCACTGGGAAGAGAAAAAGTCAGGAATTCCTTGGAGAAAGTGCTATAGGAGTTACTGCTCAATGTCTCTAATACAATGATGAAGCAGCACAAAAAACTGGCAACAGGCAGCCCTGTACCCACAGAAAGGTAAACTGTGTAAAATCTATAGGGTCTAGTGGGTGCTGGCACTACGTGGGTGAAAGGCTAACAAATACCTTCAAGGAGAGAAAACAAACCTACATTAAAGCTTTGGGAAATTCCCACATCACATTTCTGTTGGGAAGTTACTCTAAGGAAGTATATGCCATCTTTGCTTTTCCTGCAAAGAATTACTACTGGCCATTGTCAGACATGGTACCAGACTAGAGTACTTATGCTATCCAGCACTGCTCCTCTTATGTTTAGTACTTTATCTCACGTACAGGCTGCTGGATGTTTGCACGTATGAAGTATTTACCTCCCTCTTCTCTGGATAGCACTGGCTTTTGAAATCCGCACAGTTTTTAACACTGTAACACAACTCAGTGCATCCAAAGACTTCTAAAAAAGAAAAGCAAGGAAAGAAGAACAAGATTTAATAGGGTACATGAAAGAAGAAATACTAATGACTTAGATCATCAACAGATGCTCACTTAAAAATGATAGTAAACAACGACACCTTCTAGCAAAAAGTTATGTTCAAGTACTTTGTTGTGGGTGAATTTATGCTACCTCTTTAGCAATATCTTTGTGCTATACAGTTTTCTAAATCAGAAACTTTCTAGGTTAAGTCAACAAATGATGAGTTGCACTTAGCACTATCAAAGAAAGCAAAAATATGTTATTACACACAATTAAGATTTGCTCATTTCCTCACTTGGAAATTATGTCCTAGCCTTCCTGCATTTGGTGCAGAAATACAAAATGTTTGTATTAATATAAGAACCTGATAGATCTGCTGTGTGTATATCCCATCAAATTCAATCTGATCTTCTACTCTGAACAGTTAAGTCTTGAACTGTACTTGAATTACACTATCTATGTTTACCTCATGAGTAACCAGTGAAGGAGCAACCTTTATTATATCAAACGTCTGAAAACTCAGTATTGGATTACACCCAGTCCAGATACGTAAAACAACACAGGGAACTCCCAGTACTCTCTAACTCCCCAAAAGCTGACAGCCTAAACTAATGCACTTTCTTTAAAATACAAACAGAAATGCAGAGTTAATTTCATATTCTGCAATGGCTTTTCTAAGGTTTCTAAGCAGCTGGCAGTCATAAAGCATTTTTTTTTCATCTTTATGATTTGTCATAAAGGGCTATCAAAACTTTTCAGCAAGTTTTGTTACTTTACATATACCAGTTTTTCAGATTGCTAATAAAAAACTACTACTACTCAAAAAATTACAGCTTTGTGTTGCTATTATAAAATAATCTTAGAAGTTTACTTCCCAAAGAAAGTTTAGCTCAGTCGTACCTCTTTCATCTTTCCCGAATCAATAACAAACACAACATCACTGATTGTTAGACTGGTTTCTGCAATATTAGTGGAAAGAATCTGCAAGTAAAAAACAAACAAACAAACAAACACAAACCAACACTACAGTAACTGCAAAAGGAAAGACTACATAGATTAGTATCTGAAGAAGTCATCCGATACTTGCTATTTTGCGGATGCCGGAAGGTGGAGTTTTAAGCACATTCTCCTGATCCAAAGTCTGCATATTTGAATGAAGCATGAATACTCGGCATCTAATGTAAAACAAAGAGTAATTTTTAAGAATATTTAAAGGAAAAAAAAAAATAAAAACCTTAAGACAATCACTGAAACTAGAAGTTTCACCTATGGGCATTATCAACAAATCTCTGGTCATCAAAAATAATGCAGTTCCTCAACCTAATAATTTCATCATATCCAGGAAGAAATATTAAAATTGCTCCTAAACAAGAGAATTAATTTACAACATCAAACCAGACACTCACTTCAAGTACACAAAAATACAACTTAGTACCATGCACTCCACCACCCAGAAAGTCTTCCTTTTTTGGTAATACTGAAAAAAAACACAATCAAAAGTTGAATCTTCAGCAATAATATGGGGGACTGTGTACATATACCTACCTTCATCAGAACTACTGAAGATATCATAAAGTAAGTGCACAATCAAGTCCAGATCCACCTCTTCATCATCCAAACTGTACTGATAAGCTTTCAACAATTCTTGGTTCCCTGCTCCAAGGTCATTACCACCTGCTTGGACCAGGGAGCTGCCATTCAGATTCAAATCCCACTGAAGCACTACGACATACAAATACATCCAGAGTTAAGGTTGTTTCCTTCAGGTTTATATTCAGCTCTCATTTCAAGTTTAGATCAGAACTACGAAAATAACATGAAACCAAATTTTAAGTCTAACCTGCAGCAGAACATCACATCCACAATATTATTCGAGCTGTTAACTTCCCTGCGCTTCATCAAAACATGACCACAAGCAAAACTGGGAAAAACATGAAATATACGTTAAGAGTATTTTCCAAACACTTTCCTACCATCAGTTCTTGAATGTCCTGCCTATATGTTACTGCTACACAGAGTTACTTTAATGTAGGTATATAATGAATCAAGAACACAAAATAAAACACTATAGATTTGCACTACTTTCACTTCAGATGCCTGTATTGAAAACACAGAACAGAATCAGTATCTCCTCCATATACAAGGGCTGCTCCAAAAGAAAAGCCTCCTATTTTATTATGTTGGCCAGTGTCATCAGAGGCACATGTTGGTAGTACAGCAGCAGAGGTGGAACCTCACCACCAATGTTTCATTATATTCTGCTGCTGCATAGCAGATGGCAGAAGAAAGAAAATCGTGATGGTAGAAGTCAGATGGCAGAAGAAAGAAAGACAAAATGGCACCTGATCCAAGGTTGTGATATTGAATTACTCGGTGAGGAAAAACTGGCACCCACTGGCTTGCTGAACGTTCAAGAAAACCAAACAGTGGGTGTTTACAGTAAAGTGAGGCAGCCAATGGTGCATTTCAGCAGTGGCTGCAGTGATGTAAAAATAAATAAATAAATAAATAAAGAGTCAGGTTCTGTATAACCATTCACAGCTGCCCCACCTCAAGAAGAGGAGTATCTTGATCAGCTTATTCACACAAATCAGCTAATAATGGTTAATATGCAGAAAAAATAGTGTTTTTGTAGCTAAGAACTTGCTCTAGCAAAGAGTGTTTTTGAGCTTTTCCTATCTCTATTCCATATTCCTATTTCTGTTCCACAGAAAAAAGTAGGAGGCATTTCTTTCAGAGTGACCTATGTATTTATGTAAGTTACCATGACCACATCTTGACTAGATACAGAAATTCCAACTACAATGACATAGGGCAACAAAGGCTAATGATAGAAAAAAGTTTGTACACCACATTTATCATAGGAGCTGCATAGAAAAAAAAAAATCACTATAATGCTGAACATATATATATATTTTTTTTAAATACACTTCCAAAATGTTCCAACTAAAAATCATTCTGATTAAAAGGTGGCAAGACACAGATGTCCACATAGCACGCTCAACAACTGTTTTAGCAAATCAGTCACAGCTTACCCATAAGATTCCAACAGGTCAACATCTCTGTCTGTCCAAAGTGCTCAGCCCAGTCTAAAGTCATCCTGACAGAACTGCATAATAGTCTTTACTATTTATCTCTTCAAAAGATATGTAAGGTCAGCACCTCATGCAAGATGACAGCTGACACACTGCACTGCTCTATCATTACCATTTAAGTAGTGCCATGACTGCTAGATCTCCATCTTCCCAAATGCAAAAACACGTAATAAATAGCTGCATGATTTTTAAATGGCTGCAAATCTTTACCACGTATGAACACTACCTCTTCACAGCAGTACATGCAAACACACAGAGAAGAAGGAGTAGAAGAATGCATCATTCCTTCAAAAAACAAAAATCAATGCACACACCTAAGCCGTGCCTTTTTAAGGTGTTCTTTTATTAACTCCTTTAAATCATCCTGAGAATTCATGCCCCAGATGTTTTTCTTCTACACATGTAAGGATGCTGAGCTTTTTAATACGTTACAAGAACCATTCTCTTCACAAAGCAAATCATTCTGTTTTCCTTTCAAAGTGCATTACCTCTCAGATTCTTCAAATAACAGACACCTGGAATCCTAACTCTTACCCTTCCACACTACATACTATGGTTTACAGTAGCTCCCTGTTTTCCCAAGATAAATTCATGGTCAAAAAAATCTGAACTTTTAGATATTAACAGGGATTTTGATACATGCTATGACATACCTGCAGCCACACATTGCAAAGACCTTCACCCTGCAGTACATCATTTAAAAGTCTGCACAGTTCACTGTCATATAGATTTGAATAATCAAGCATTTATAGTTTAATTAAATCTATCAAGAAGGATCCTCATCTTTTCCTAATCAGACATTACATCCGCTTCCTTGAAAGTAGAAGCAAACAACCCATTCTTAAGACTGCTTGAGAATTAACGTAGAATTCATGGAAAGCAATCTGATGAAACAAATTCTGAATTACTTTGACTATTAAAACTTGCTACCACCTGCAGCATTCTGATAAATCAGTAAATTAAAAATTCTGCTACACTTCCCAAGTTCTCATTTTTATACTTGGAAGTAAGTTTCTCAAAGTCTGTTTTTTCTTTTAGCAGCCACTGGATGATTTGCAGTGGATGCTTGCTCTACTTCACTTGTAAAGCCTCTCCCTGAAGCAATCATTAGTGCAGCTGCACTGGTTTCACTATGCCTATAATCAACTGAGAAGCAAAACACATCGGCAAAAACAATTTTTTTCATCTAAACAAAACACAAATATGACTTCCAAAATCTTGACTAACAAAATTTTGTTTCTTCACCTACCAGTCAGTTCACATGAACGTAATGTCTGTAAAATAGCATTAACCTCCTTGTCAGTACTTCCGAACAAGAACAGTAACAAGTACTCAATTCATTAACTATTCCACATACTCGTTGTTCAAAAAGGCAAACATAAGAAATAGAAATTAACACTTAAAAAAAGATATAAAGCCATAGAAAAATCGCTTTGTGATTTCTTTTTTTCTTATGTAACAAGATGAACAAAAGCAACTTACCGCTGACTTTTTCGGTTAAAATGAAATGGAACACCTGAGCAAAGGAATCGATATCTTTATGTTAGACAGACAAAAATCCATTTCTTTTATTAGCCATGGTTCAAGACAACCTGATTCGAAAAAAAGAACAAGTTTAAAGCGATGAATCTCTTCAAGGAGTTCTTTTGTCTTCGTTCTCACAGATGAGGTACTAAGAAATCTAGTTTTTAAACAACTAGAAATACAGAATTCAGTTATCAGTTAATGCATTTATGGTATCTTCACTCGAGCACATCGACTGCATCGCTCAGCTTTGTGCCACCCACAAACTTGCTGAAATGCACTTCATCTCACATGCCACATTAACAACACACATGGTTACAAATAATACCAGCTCCAATACAGGCCCCTGACGGTCAATACTCATCACTGGACCCACCTGAAGATCAAATCACTGACTGCAACTATCTGAATTCAATAATCCAGACAATCCCTATTCTGAGTATCCAATCCATCCACTTCACACACCCACGTTTCACCCTCATGCCCTCAGAGAATACATGCTGACTGACGCTAGTAATCTGTTTCCCATGTGCTATAACAGTTTACAGAAGGATATGCTCTATGACCTTATCGGGCTCAGAAAAGGAGCGGCCTGTAGTTCCACAGATCTTTCTTCTTTATCTTTTTAATAATGGGAGTTATGTTTCCTCTTGTCCAGTCACGGGATCACCAAGGTTGGAAAAGACCTGTAAGATCATCCAGTCCGACCACTCACCCATCACCAATAGTTCTCACTAAACCATGGCCCTCAACACAATGTCCAAATGTACCCTGAACACCTCCAGGGTCGGCGCCTCCACCATCTCCCTGGACGGGGCAGTGCCCGACCACTCTTTCAGAGTCGCAGTATTTCCTAACATCCAGCCTGCATCTCCCCTGGTGCAGCTTGAAGCCATTCCCTCTAGTCCTATCACTATCCACACGAGAGAAAAGGCCGAGTCACTGGGAACTTCACAAGACTGCCATGGCATGCCAAAGATGATGCACAGCAATCTCCTTGCCCGGTTTCCTCAGTACCCTCTCTTGCACCTCACCAGACACCAGAGACTTGTGCACACCCAGAACTCTGAGATGGTCTCAAACCATCCTTTCCCAATATCTTTAGAAAACAGTTTTTAAAAGGTTAACTACATAAATCTGTAACATTTCTTCCAACAACGGAAAAGCTTACCAGATTATCAAATACTCTTTCACCACCACTCCCCAGCACATTATATTCTTCAGATACACTTGCAACAGATTTTTTTCTCCCTGACCGTGGGTTGCTGCTGTTTTCTCCATCAGAACACCACTCAGTAAGAGCACTTTGCTGCTCTTCTTCTAGAAGGTGAAAAATATTTTCAGAACAGTTTTATAATCACTTTAATGATCTACTGCTTTCCGTTACAAAAATAGTGACTTCAAATCACAAGTTTACCTACAGCATTCTATTTTACTCAATCAAGAAGTTGGTACCAGTTCAATATAAATTCTGTAAGGGCACACAAAGTGCATGACTGCAAATGTCTGCTCCAAGAGCACAGGAAGAAGTACCATCCAGGTGCTACTAACAGGAACTGTTTCTGTGCAAGATGTACACAATCCTGCACTGTTCAATGGCTGCAATTTAATCTGTACCTCTACGTCAACACATCGTATCATTTTGTTCTGTATTTTTTCCATGGAGGCAACACACAGCATAACATGCAAATCTACGCCATTATATTAGCAAAATGTTTATCAACCGAAGGCAAAAAGCATGCCTTTTTTTAATTGATCAACTTCAATAACGTGAACGTTCCAAGTTTAAAGATACTTGCCGTTATCTAATCATGTCTCATTTATCATTCCAGCTTTCAAATACAAAAGAATCATCCTATTTAGTTGTTCAAATACTCAGTGAGCCTCACTGCCCACTCTCACAATCAAGAAGTATACCGACCTCGCTGTTTCTCCTGTCAGCATTTTACCATCTCTTTGTTTAGTGCTTCGTAAAATGTCCTCCAAAAACATCTCCTTAACTTCAAATGGTCTTCCTTTTACTGCAAGCACAGACAACTCTCGAAGTGCTAAGATAGCCCCTAGTTCCACTGACAAATCTTAATTAAAAAATGACTTTTGTAAATATGAAAAAATCAATTAAAAAGTTAAGAGAAAATGGTTCAAGGAATTACCTTCCTTAAAAGAAAGTCTTTTAAGAATATCTGAGAGTATGCCTTCTCAAGACTGCTGAGTCACAAAACAAAAACATGATTGAAAAGGGAAATGTCTGTTATGTACATTGTTTATCATAAACCTCTTCAATGCTATCTACGCATTATGGGAAGAAATCTAATGTGTGACAGTCTATACATTGAAGTTTTAGCAAAATGAGAAAGAGAAAATACTATTTTTGTTCAAAGAATCCACTGTGTAAGACTGCCACCTGGATTACAAAATAACATAATAACGCTAACACAATTCTCCATGAGCAGTTTGTCAATTTGTATAACAATGCTTTGCTTGGTTTGTCATTCTGTGTAACAATGCTCTGCTCGAGACAAGTCCATGAGATGAACTGAGTTTCTTCACTTACTCTAGCCCTACTTTGCCAAATAAGGACTGACAAGCCAGAAATTGCAAATGGTCTTTATCCCCCAAGAATCTCTTCCAATTTCTTTTTCAATATCACTGTTTTCTAAACCATTCTAACAGATGTGACAGAACCCTTTTTCACAGGAATAAAAATTATCTAGATTTCTGGTCCCTAAAGTAGACATTTGTTATAGATGAGTTTAAACTACCCCGAGCCTCCCTCTTCTTCAGGAAAAATGACTTCCACATACTGACGTGTAATACTTAAGACATCACTGCTGAAAAGTCGAAAGAAGCAGGTCACTCATGCAGGAGACGTGCAAGCCAGGAATGTGGGAAAAAAAAGAAAACAAACAAACAAGCAAACAAACATCTCCTACACCTTACCTTTGTTAGAGGTCAGTCAAATCAGGTATTAAATAAAAGTAACTTCTTACACTTGAATGTAATCTAACTATAAATTATTAAGCCTGGACATAAAATATCACATCTTTTCTCAAATTTTACCTGGATTAACAGTTGACAATTTCCTTTGAAAATAATCACACGATTAAAACATGCAAAAAGCAAACTGCCTGGGTCTGTATTTCTGAAGTGACCAGGTACAGCCACCTGTGCTTTATCCAGTAACAAACAGCAATCTCTGAGGCCTGAAGAACTAACACCTACTGGAATTAGTTAATGTTTATCATTCTCTTGCAGACCTGAAGGTCTTAAGGTACTGACTTCCTCATCCTGGAGATCAGTACATTAATAACTTCTTTTCTTGAGCTCAATATCAGGAGACAAGGCATCTCTGCACTTAAAAAGTTTCTAGCAACAGAATAATTTATTCTCAAATAGGTACAAACATGTTAAAAAAAAGAAAAAAGAAAAAAAGAAAAAACCCTACAACTGTAAAATTAAGAAACGCAACAAGAAGAAACGTTATTCAATTCCCACTCACTGTTCCCATCACCCTGGCCAGATGAAGTGGTACTTACAGTGGTACACAGGTATACTCTAATTTAAGAGTTCACAAATACTTACTGTGTATCACTGGGCAACTTCCAAAATACTTAATAAAGAGATCTGTATCTAGAGCAGCGCTAGAAATGATCAGATTTAAATCAGAGTCGTTTTGCAATATTTCGCTCAGTTTTATTAACAAGAAATCACTGAATCTATCCCTCTCATGTACTTCATCCTAAAACAAGAGGAAAAAAGAAACCAACAGATAAACATTCACAAATACAAACTTTTTCAAAACTAAAAACTTACTTTTCATAGGTACACTGAAGATGCATAAAACACAGAATTCCAACTTAATTTAACTAAGCACTTCAAAAAAAAGTATTCACATAAAAAACTTTTGAAGTTTCAAAAAGATACCAGAGCAGTCTGTGCTGTTAACGGGTAAGGAATGAGATAACCTGACTTCAGAGGCTGAACGATCCAAGATGATCTTCAAGGTTTCTCCCAACCAAAACCATCCCATGATTCCATGAAGTGCATTTCTGAAATTTCTAATTCTTTGATCAATTATCATCTCCAAGATATTGACATGAACCACCATTTCCACAAATCTTATTTTAATAAACTCTTCAGAGTTGAAGAACTTAAAGGAATATATAATATCACATGATCAGAAAATAAGTTTAGTTCCTTAGGTCCATTAAATCACGCACAAGGCTTAACATCAGTTAAGGCATATGAATGACTGAAGCAATTATTTATTTGGGGTTTTGTTTCCTTTCACATTATTAATTTATCAAGCAGGAAGCCAAACACTTTTTAAGGTGAAAGCAGAGCATGGAACATTCCTACACTTCTCAGCAAACAGGAGAGCCCGTAGAATTATTTTGATTTTTATGTTTTCAGCAGCGGAAACATTTTTCAAGGTGATTATATACTCTGGTTCCACCATGTTCTCAGTCTCCATGACAGGAATTATACTACTTATTTTGAAAGCCTTTGTGCTAACAAGTGGACTGCTACACTGGTACTACAAAAATAAGTACGTGATACAAGAAATTCTGACAGATTCACAATGAATCATATACACATATGCCTAAAGCTTCCCTGCTTTCTGAGGAAAAAAAAAACAAACACATAAAGAAATGTGTACGTATCTGTCCTTCACAACTGCTTTGTCATCCCAGAATGTAATGCCATCACAAGCATAAATATAAGATACTTTTACCAAAAAGAGCACACACTCAAAGAGTAAAAACTCAGTAAGTAAGGAAAAAATGTTTTTCCTGATTCTGCCCAAACAAAAATACTTCACATGCTTAGTTAGTTAAGAAAACAAACCTCACAAGAAATACAGAATTCTTACCACAATAACGTGTGTTACTGCTGATAGAGCACGCTCTCCTGCCATCAGTGTGCGAAGCAGTGTGCCACTAGTGCAAAACGTTAACCGTGTCCTTGGAGAAGTCCTATTGAGCAGTTTGTGAAGGCACTTCAGAATTGCACTATTCAGATGCATATTGCCTTCTCATTGCTTAAGAAAAACTAAAGGATTGAAGAGCTGCTCACCAGAACTAGGATCAGATTATAGTTATCTCACCAAGTAATTCAACCGTACTGTATGCTTTTATACTGCCTTTATTTGCAGAGAACACCTACAAAATTCCAGTGCTTATATTCCAACACTTCAGAAACTGAATCCACGTTTAAATAAATATAACAGCAAGTAAAAAAAACTCCGAGAGCCTCAGTATGGAAGATTCTCTCAGATTATTTTACACAAACAGTTTTCAGTTTCTCAGCATGTACTTGGGACTGTACTGTTTGCATTTGCCTACACCTGACTAAATCACATAAAATCAGTTGATCCTTTCCAAACACATCAATTTTTCCTTGAAGAGTTCCACAATATGTTAGAAGCTACTGTTTTAGAACCTGTGGGAATTAGCTGTGCAAGTAGAATCAGTTATTGCCACTACCTTCTCCAGAACTGCCAGTTCTCAAAACTTCTTTATTATCATATTCCACAGTTCTTTTCCTGAAAGCACATGAACTCTCAACTTATCACACACTTTCCAAGTTTGGAACTCATCCCTCCTTTCAAAAATTCTCTTACTTCCTACTGAATGTTTAAGGAACATATCCAAGATGGATTACTCTTCAGCAGCCTCTTCTGGAAATCGGGACTGCTATCTAACACTCAGTAAGATCAAAACAATGTGACACTTGTATTATTGGGGTTTTTTTAATTATTGTTTTATTTTATTCTTTCAAACCAGCGTTGTAAATATTCATCTCTCTCTCAAGAACCGTATTTACTCTTTCTTTAGGAAGATTTTCCGCACTAACTCCAATAGTTCTATCTTGATCCGGCCCATAGTTTGTTCTTATTCAGCTACCGTAATACTCCCTGCTCTAGCTCTTTAGATCTCTTAATAGGCTTCAAAGCTTTCAGAGATACACCCAAATTCTTCTTTATTTTCATTAGCTGTGTGTTACCTTCATTCATATAAGCAGCAGAGCCAGACATACCCTTCGCGTTAATAGTTGCTACTAACTGCCACCATAAAGTTCCTGTTAAAGCACTCCAGTTCTCTTACATACCGTAAAAGCTTATGGAACTTTTCAATCTATGGCTGGGGAGAAAAAAGGAGAGGAAAACGTATAGTTGATCTGAAAACAATACAAGAGATTTATCTCTCCCCACAAGTAGAAATCAAATGAATATGCCTCTGACTCACTTACAGAAGAAAGCATACTATTTCATACTGCAACCTGTGGAAGAAAATCTGTCACTGGCAAATATTCAATTGCCTGAAGCAACATATCCTACCTATAATTTATACCCTGTTTGCTATGTTGTAACCCCTAAAATCCGGGAGCTTTCACATACATATGAACACAAGATGCTGCCTTAACGATATGTCGTTAGTACCTGCTTTGTAATCTGATCTGACAACCAGCAGTTTGGCCAACCTGTTCTCTTCTTTCTGCGGCAACTCTTTCAGCCACGGCAATAACTGCAGAATGTCCTGGCTGAGTGCAAAATATCCAACAGGGAATTCCATTTTTGTAGAAGTCATCAAGAAGGAACTGAGGAATCTGTAAAAAAAAAAAAAAAAAACGTTTCAGAGTACCTGGTAGTCTGATGGAGTTACAGGTGTCTGTTAATTTTAAAACAGCAAAGCAACTTAACTCTATCTCAGTATTATACAGATTGCAAAACTTGCATTTCACAATATTCTACTGACAATAAAACAAAAACTAGCGTTAGAAGAGAAATCACCAAGCACAATAATAGCTCCATTATATTAAACACTTTAAATTATTTTAATTAAAAGCTAGTATTAATCAAAAAATTATGCAGAATCTTTCACATTTTTTAATAAGTATCTGCTGGCTTTGTGTATCAATTGCTTCCTCACATTTCAAATACAACACCTTACTATACAGGAAATCGAAAGTCTAAAAATCAGCAGAATGAAATCCCTTGTCACATAAACATTTTCTAAAATCAGATTAATTTCATATAAACACTAACATCTTTTACTTTTTTTAATTAAAAAACATACTTGAGTAGTTTTTCCTGATCCAGTCTCTCCTATAATGAGAACAACTTTATTTTCCTTTATTGTTTTGACAGTTTCCTCCTCCGTTTCAAAAACAGGTACTGACTGCCTAAAAGAGTCACACTCTGACTCCCCCCTTTGCAGTGGGACTGGAGGAACACCACAGCTAAGCCGCCCACCACTCTTCCCTGCTTCTTTGTTTTCTGTGGAGAACACGTGTCAATTACCTATAGGTACAAAGGAATTGATACAAAGCGAAGTAATTAAAGCATCATTTAATTATCGCACGCAAAAAGGAACATTCCTGACTTGTTATTTACCCCCTACAGATAAACTGATGAACCCATCGCATATTCAAAAGAAACATTCATAGTAGTGCTCCGTTATGCTGTTTGAGGTAAGTATTGTTCAAAGGAATTACTACTTCCAAACATACAATGAACAAAGCCAGACTTTCCCATTGCACTACTCTGAGTCAAAAAAAAAGCTCTAAAAGAGGAACAAAAGGAGAAACAGAAAGTAAACTTCAAAAAAACAAACAAACAAAAAAAAAACAGGTTTATTTTCTTGTCTTTTGACCACATTTACACATCCACAGTTTGCCTAGAAATATTCACTGCGGAGAACTCAAGATATCCCAAACTGGAAAATGAGCGTTTTCTCAGTACAGCTACGGGGGATTCTCTTGTGATCCTGGGTCTTGTTCAACATCTTTTATTAATGTTCTGGATAAAGTGATAAAACACACCCTTAGCAAGTCTGGTGATGCAAAGCTCCATGTGGCTTATTCTGTGTGAGCTATCACACAGAACTGATTTACAGAAGCATGTAAGAGACTTAGAGGTTAAAAATAAAATCACTGAGCAGAGAGTAACAAGCAGCCTTAAACACATTCAGAAAAACATTTTTTTAAAGTAACTTAACATCCAGTAAATATAAAAGACACCTGCAGTGGTTCCACACGGATGGCAAGTTAAAGCTCACCACATTGCTCTCACTCTCCCTACTCAAAAGAACAAGAGGGATGTTTAATTAGAAGAAAAGCCAAGAGAGAAAACACACACCCTCTACTTTACATCAGCAAGCCATGTTTGGCCACATCTCGGACAGCAGGGCCTCAATGTGCACTGCAAGCCCTTCCCAAAAACCCCTCCATCTCCTGTTGACTTCTCTGCACCCCCTGCTCACCCCCTCAGCCTGCAGGCTTTGGGCACACTGGAGAGAGACTGGGAGCCGAGCACAGCCCAGCAGCAGCGCAGGCCAATCCTGTGCCAGCCACAGCGTGAGGAGCAGAGCACAACGTGGCTGTGGTGAACAGGAACTCCATCCCTGACAGCGTAACCTCCATACCCAACCCCATGCCATTCCTCTCCTGTTCAGGAATATGTATGTCCAGTCTTCCAGCTTGCCTGGGTTGCACTGAGAAAAGAGGATTGTTCTGTGCCTTTTTTATATACACACACAATTTTCATTAAAACAAAAAAGAGTAACAGAAACTAGTTTTGAAATTATTTCTAATTTGAAACAGGTATTAAGCCGAAGCTTTTGAAGTATACACTGTTTTCTTCCTTGTATTTCACTTGTGTTTTAGATGTAGCCTTCACATAAAGTGTCTGCTACATAAACAGTTCAGCAAATTTACTAATTCTGAGAAAAAGTGAATGAACGCAGGTATGTGTGTCCTCTGTTAATCCACCTTTAGTATGACTGGATTAGCAAACAGACACATGCCTGTTTAGGTGATTATTACTGCCCCCACGTGGTCAGGGACAGCAGAAAGAGCTATCAAATACATATCACAGAACTAAATGAAAACATATTACAAAATGTTTCATACTTTTTGTGAGCTTCTTGAAAATTACAGAAGCCGTCAGCACTGCACGAGTACTCCAGATACTTCTTCTGCAGGGAACATCTTAACTTATTTCATGAAATAACACAAGTTTAATTTGAATAATTAAATAAGAAAATTTACGTATCTGCTTAGTAAGAAAATGTGCATCTTCACAGCCATGCAGAAACACAGGTAGGCAGGCTGCTATCTGAAATCACTGAGTTTTGTTCGCTAAGTGGCACAAGCACACACAGCACGCGACACACAGAGGTTTCAGTTCAGCTGAGTGCTTGTGGCAGTGCAAGCAGTCAGCACTGCGCTGCGCCCGCACCTCACAGCATTCCACCAGTCTGCAGCTGAGCTGTGTGCAACCAACTCACAGAACCACAGAGTCACCAAGTGTAAAGCAAGCAAAGGCGGTGACAGAGCTTTTATTTGAGGTAGAGGCGCTACAGAAAGAGATGTCAGAGATAAGGGGGATGAACTCACCCCTCCCGGTGACCGTTTAGGTTAAGGAACGCAGCCGCCTCTCGTTCGAACACTGGCGCGCCGGAAGGAAGAGAGCCAGGGAGGGGGGGGCAACCCGCACAGGCTCTGAGCGGATCTGTGCTCCCGGAAGCACCACCGAGAGGGAGAGAGCGAGAGGTCGGGTGGACCTGGGCTCCTCCGCTCCACTCACTCAGATGCTCGTTCACTGGTTCAGGCTGTGACCAGGCAATCCCACTACACCAAGGTTGGAAAAGACCTCCAAGATCACTCAGTCCAACCACCTACCTATCACCAGTATTTCCCACTAAGTCATGTCCTTCAGTACAACACCTCAATGTTTCTTGACCACCTCCAAAACCAGTGACTCCACCACCTCCCTGGGCAGCACAATCCAGCACCTGACCACTTTTTCAGAGAAGCTGTTTTCCTAACATCCGAACTGAAACTCCCTGGCACAACTTGAGGCCATTCCCTCTACTCCTATCACTGGTTACACGAGAGAAGAGGCCAAACTCTACCTCACCACAACCTCCCTTCAGGCAGCTGTAGGGAATGACAGCATCTCCCCCGAGCCTCCCCTTCTCCAGACTGAACAATTCCAGCTCTCTCAGACTTTCCTCTTAAGAGTTGTACTCCAGACCCCTCACCAGCTTCATTGCCCTTCTCTGAAGATGTTCCAGTGCCTCGTCTTTCTTGTAGCAAGGGGCTCAAAACTGAGCACAAGGTGTAGCCTCACCAGTGCTGATGACAGGGGGACAATCACTTCCCTGCTCCTGCTGACATTATTCCTGATACAAGCCAGGATGCCATTGGTTTTCTTGGTCACCTGGACACACTGCTGGCTCATGTTCAGCCAAGCATCAACCAGTACCCCCAGGTCTGTTTCCCCTGCAGAGCCTTCCAGCCACTCTGCCTGTTCCAAGCCTGTAGCATTGCCTGCAGGACCCAGCACTTGGTCTACATCCCACCAACTTCAGCCCAGCTATCCAGCCTATCCAGATCCCTCTGTAGGGCCTTCCTACTCCCAAGCAGATCAACACTCACTCCCAGTCTGGTGTTATCCGCAAACTTACTGAGGGTGCACTCAATGCCCTCATCCAGGTCAACAATAAAGACACCAAATAGGATAGGTACCAGTACCAACCCCTGGGGAACACCACTTATGACCGGTTGCCAGCTGGATTTAACTGCATTCACCACTCTCTGGGCCCGGCCATCCAGACAGTTCTTTACTCAGCAAACAGTGTACCTGCCCATGTTCTCCACAAGAATACTAAGGGAAGAAGAATACCATATAAAACACTTCGCTGAAGCCTAGGCAAACTACAGCACCAGCTTTTCTCTCACTCACCAAGTGGGCCACTGAGTCATAAAAGGAGATCAGATCGGTCAAAGACATGCCTTTCATAAACCCAACATGGGTAGGCCTGATCTCTCAGCTGTCCCACGCGTGGCATACAATCTCAAGATGAACTGCTCCGTCTCCTTTCCTGGCACCTAGGTCAGGCTGAATGGTCTGATCCTCCTTGCAGCACTTCTTGTACACAAGAGTCACACTGGCAAGTTTCCAGTCCTCTGGGACCTCTTTGGTTGACCACGAACACTGACAGATGGTGGAAAGCAGCTTGACAGTCACCTCTGTCAGCTCCCTCAGGTGGATCCCTTCCAGCCTGATGGACTTTCAACAGTCCAGGTGGAATAACTGGTCTCTAACTAGTCACTTGAATTGTGGAGAACTTATTCTGCCCTCAACAGAGACTTTCAGGTCAGAGAGTGGAGTACCATGAAGATAAATGTTCTGACTTATGCAGAAGAGATTAAGAACCTCAATCCTTTCCTTACCCTCACATTCCCTTCTGCATCCAGTAAAGGACAGAGGTTTCTCCTTAGCCCTCCTCAATGTATTTGTAAAGAAGTTATTTTGTTCTCTTTTACCCCAATGGCCAATATGAGTTCAAGCTGGGATTTTGCTTTTCTAATTTTCTCCCTGCACATCCTAACAACTTCTTTGTACTCTCCCAGAGTTGCCCTTCCCTTCTTCCACAGGAGGCAGACTCTCTTTTTCTCCTGGAGCCTCAGGAAAAGTCTTCCTCCCCGCTGGCTCATCTTGCAGCCTGTTCCTGCACACATAAGACTTCCTTCTCAAGGTTCAACCAGCCTGCCCAGACTCCTTTGTCCTTTGGGACTGAATCCCAAGGATCCTCCCTACCAGTGACCCGAACAGTCCAAAGCCCATCCTCTGCAAGTCCAAGGTAGCAGTTTTGCTGGCCCTTCTCATGACTTACTAAGAATCAAGGTCTCTACCATTTTGTGGTCATTCTGCACAAGACAGCTCCTGACCTCCACATCTTCCACCAGTCCTTATCCATTTGTGAACAACAGGTCAAGCATGGCACATCCCCTTTTAGGCTCACTTACAATCGCTCATGGAAAATATTGCTAAAAAAAACCAAAATAATGCTAAAAGGTTACAATCTCATGGGGCCACACTACTAGCTGTCCAAGGCCACCTGCAGCCCACATGTTGAACACACCTGATTGAGAACATCTGTATCGTCTGGTCATCATTACTTCCCACACAAACATGTATGCTTATTCGTCACCACTGTTCCCTGTCCGTTAACAAATATGTGCACACAATATTCCCAACCTGTGGGCCTCTCAAAATGCCCACAGAACTAGTACTGAATACAGGCCTCATCCACCAAAGTGGTGGCTTTGTGAGAAGTAGATTGTGTCTTAGCAGTGGAATTTTCCAGTATTTCTGTATGTAGCATAGGGTAAGTTGCTGAACACAGTAAAGTTGAGACTGGGGCATTCCGACCTAGGTAAAAATGGCACAGTCACAAGGTAAGGTAATTATACAGGGTAGAGGAGAGCCTGATACAGGACAGTTCTAGCATGTAGTTTATTGAAAATATTGTCCTCTTATCATCATAGAAGGTACAGAACATACCTGAAGAATATGGGATTGGCAACAGACACTGTGTGGAAATGTAATACAGCAACAGCGTCGGGAGATTGAGAGCCTGAGACGCTCAACCAATGAGTGCCAGGAGAGGCTTTACCTGCGTCAGACCCAGGGTATAGGACGGAATGGATTTCACCAATGAGCTGCACGATTTATCCCTTGTCAGTAGGTGGTGTGCACCCATTATTACAATAATGAATAAAATTGCTGCTACCACAGAGATCTTTGCCTAAACTGAAATTCTTAACTTAGAGCGTTTTTAACAGCTCAGGACAGGAGCAACAGTGTGTAAGACTTCTGAGTGCCAACACCAGCTTAAGTCATTGCTACACACACATGGTTCCCTGCATAGCTGATCTGTCACCAGCTCCTCAGTGCCTTCTCACAACATGGAACTCCCATAACAGATTAGTTTATCTCAAGGCTCCCTGAGGCACACACCTGATGTCCTCATCCATTCACATTATCCACCAAGTGGAGCAAAGACAGCACCCCAAATGGGTTTGCCCTTTCTCAAGGCAGGAGCAACCTGTCTTCCCCAGCTGCTTCCCTTAGGGGACTTCATCTCCTCCCAAACATATGAGGGCTTTTTTGGAGAAGGCACAAGGTAATTCCCAGCCCTTTTGCGCACCAGAAGTCTGCCAGTTGGAGAGAGCCTTGGTAATCTGCCAGCAGCAGCACTGGTCAATCCTGTTCCATCCACAGGTGCAGAGCACAGCACTGCATGGGCTGCCATGGACAAAGTTAACTCTGTCCTGGACAGATCTGGTACAGCTCTCCAGTCCTTCTCTTCATTGTCCCTGTACAGCTACCCATAACACAGATGTATGTACACAGATAACTTCTTATTATACTAGATTTACGCAGCAAGGCTTTGGTAGCAGAGGGGCTTCTGTGAGCAGAATTAGCAACTGCCCCGTGTCAGATCAGAGCCAGCTCCAGCTGCTCCAAAAGAGACTCACCACTGCAAGAACTGAGCCATGACTGGGCGTGCTCCGGGAGAGTAGATTTAAGTGAAGGAAACCTGCTGCATGACACCTGCTGGGCGAGAGGAGAGAGAAATCTAAGTGAAACAGCCTAAAGGCACCAAGGTCAGCGCAGGAGGTGCTCCAGGCACACAGCCCAGAATGAGCCTACTGTGGAACAGTGCTTGAGGAGCTGCAGCCGAGGGAAAGGCCACATAGGATCAGCTCAGTAAGGATGGCAACCCAATGGGAGGGACCCTGTATGAAGCAGCAGTGAGCAACCATGAAGAAGTAGCAAAGACAAAGCAGCCTTCATTCTCTATCCACATGATTTGCTTGTGGGGAGAACAAAGAATTGAGACCAACACTGAAGTTGAGTCTGGGAAGAATGAGGTATGGGAAAACAAATTCTAGTTTTAGCTCTCACTGCCTCACTGTCTTACCAATTAGCAATAAATTAATCTTCCACAAGTTAAGTTCGTTCAACCTGACATAACTCCAAGAATCAGCATTTTGTACTCCTTGAAGAAAGATCATGCAATGCCACAAAAATAAGTAACGGCCAACAGTACCATGGTTTCACAATGGCTTGCACACGTGGACGTCAGATATGGCATTCTATCTACACTAGTTCTTCCTATATCTTTCCCTTTCCTATTGCTTTTCTGCCTTAACTTCTCTGGCAATTGGATTTTCAGCTTTTATATGTAAACGTAGTCAACAAATATCAATCCTTTTCAGAAGATCACGGAGGATAAGAGAGGGAACAAAAAAAACCCCTCAACACATTCTAGCACCTTCCTGTGAGCCTCTTCCTCTGTTTTGGAGGACTGTTCTATGCTGCAGAGCAGCCCTGGGTGAGGGCTTTATGAACTCATGAAATCCGCAATACAGTAACAGGACAAGGCACCCCAAGAAAGCATGCCGTGAGTTTTGTTAACTTAGACTGAGTACAAAGATATTTATTCCCTACTTCCTTCCAGACTTACCAATTCCTACATCATGGAGGATACACTAGATTACAGGCAGCACCTTGTAGCTAAGTTTCCACGCATTTGCTGCAAGCAAAAGCGGATGCCAACTCACCCTTTACTTTTTGATATCAAACCAAGTGACTGACACAGACGGCAAGCGAAGGCTCTGTTGTTAGAAGTAAAACATGAAGGGAACGACACCTCTGCCAAGAGAAGGAGGAAAAGAAACACGTGCTACTCCGGACGTGTCGTCTCGAAGTCGCAAGCTCTCACAGCCCCTCGTGTTTTTGCCCCCCCGCGGACAGCCCGCTCTCCCCCTCCCCCTCCCACCACAGCACGGCGGCAAACGGGCACGACGCAAAGGATCCCCGCAGCCCTGGGTCCTGGGCCCGTGCCCCGTAGTGGAGGGGAAAGTGGGCGTGGAGGAGCAGGCATTCCCCGCGGCCCCGTCGGGCTGCTGCGGGAAGGCGCTGTGGGTATCAGTGGCTTTCACTGGAAAGCCACTACAAGGTGCCCCCGGCACCTTCTTTTCTCTACTCAGAAGAACCTGTACCCTCCAACCTCTCCATCACTTCAGTGCCACCCCTGCACCTCTCCTATCCTGCCCGCTTCTTCCAAATCAGACATCAGACTCATCCCACCAGATTTCACTTCCGTGCTGTCATAGCTCTGGGTCTGAGGCAAGGCTTCTAGCTCTTTGTGCTTGTTCCTCTTGCTGTGTGCATGGGTGTTGGAGCATTTCAGATGTGCTTCGTTGTACCCAGCACCTTGTGGAGCAGGCCGAAGGAACTCACTAGCTTATATTCCCTCTGATTATGCTGAGCCATCCCATAGTTTATAAATACTGGGCCAGGTTTTCTCTCTTTCCCTCTTCAAATCTAGTTTAAAGCCCTCTTGATCAGTCCTGCTAACTCCAGTACAAAAATCCTTTTCCCTTTCTGAGAAAGGTGCATCCCAGCAGGCCTGGTGTCATGTAGACCTTCCCATGATCAAGAGACCTGTGAATTGTCCCATCAAATTCATCTCTCTCCAACTAAGGGATAAGGATGTGCCTTGGGACCTTGTCAAAGGCCTTGCAGAAGCCCAAGTAAATTACAACAGTTGTTCTTCCCTTCCCCGCTCCATTGTAGAAGGGTACCAGATCGGTCAGCTGTGATCTGGCCTTGGTGAAGCCATGCTGCTTGTCACGGAATAACTCCTCATCTTGCATGTGCCTTGGCAGAGCTTCCAGGAGCACCAGTTCCATGATCTTCCCAGGCACAGAGGTGATGCTCACCAGCCTGTTGTTTCCTGGGTCTTCTTATCTACCCTTTCTAAAAATGTTTCTCTTTTTCCACTCACCAGGGTCTTCACCTGACAGCCATGACTTTTCTAAAGGTCTTGGACATAATTACCCCTATTGGTCTTTCCTTCCACTGGTAAGCAATGGGGAAAAAGGCAGGGGGAGATGGAAGCAATCACCTACAGCTATTACCTAAAATGCTATCAAAGAAACATGGTGCAATGAATCACAGAACTGGAATACTATGACTGCAAGCTACACGCTTTTCAGAATGGACAGACAGAGCAAGAGGGGTGAGGACATTTCCTTCTACGTTAAGAAGTGGATTGACTGCAAAGAACTGACTCTGAGACACACCCAAAAACAGGCTAAGAGCTTGTGGGTAAAAACTAGGGAAATAAATCTGCATTTTAAGGAGTGCAGCTTGAATTCATGGCTATTGTAGTTACGTTGGTGGCATTAGGCTAGAGTTTAATTTGTCTCCATGTGTTTAAGACCTGAATTCATAAAAAAGTTAGTGAAATAAAGGAAACCTTAACTCAGTGAACTGATAGTGTCTCAACACATTGTGAAGATGAGTGGAGTGCTGGTGCACTGAGCATGATTTAGACTGTCTGCTTGCTTTCATTATAAATATGCCTAAAAGAATGCAGGCAGTTTTTATTAGTTATAGAATTCTGATACAAACTGGAGTCAGGATTTAGGTGACAACATCTACTGAACACAGTAGACTACAGCGAAGCAGCAGGAAGACTTTACTGATAGTTCATCATATTTAGGTAGTTGATACCTGAGTATATGAAAACAGATTGAAAACATAACTGTGCCTTAAGCTCAAATCCTGTGCAGACTGGACTCTTCCTCAAAAACAGCAAATGCACTTCTGAAACCACTAAATGTGTTTGTGGACTCCCCTGAGGCTGCCCTCCAGCTCTGGCCTGCGTGCAAGCAGCAACTCTGGACAGGGTGAGCAGGACATACTCACTGGAGCCGGGGGTACTCCAACATGTCTGTATCAGTGTGTCACAGGGTGTGCCTGGCAGCCTACCTAGGGACAGAAGGTACAAGCATGTGCTGAAACGCATCATGCTCACTGGTGCTTAGGAGGCTGATTTTTTCACAGCAGCAAAGGTGCAGCACACAGCATGCATTCTCAGAAGCACAATCTTCCCTTTGTTAATGAACATGTGCCTCCGCAGGGTGAGAATAATTATTCTATGGGATTTAACAGTCTTGGATTTTGGTTGGTTTTCAGTGAGAATTTAACGTATTTTTATTAGGATTATCTTCAATAAATCATTGTGAATTTTGAAGTCACAAAATCAAATGTGTTGTATATGGTTTCCATTCAAGAGGTAACTAGAACAGAGGAGTCAAATAAGTATCAAAGCAGACAAGCTGATGATAAAGGGATTCTTGGGGGGTGGGGAGATAGATAGATAAATAAATAAATAGATTTGTTGTGAGTTGTGTGTGATTACATGTATGTTATTTATTTTATGCATACATTAAGTGTGTAATGCTTCATCTGTTTTACCATATAAGCAAAGGAGCCCAGTGTGTCACGCTCCAATATAAAGGAGGGAGACGAGGTTCTTAGATTATGTCTATACCCGGCGTGAGATTAGGAAGCAACGGTTCAAATGTTGGTCCAACCAGTTTATTACCAATATTCACCAGGGAGATGGGGAAGGGGGACACTGTTAAGGGTGATGGGGAAGGGAAGGCAAGCAAAAGGAAAGATAGGAAAGAAGCAAGGATTTGCACAACGCAGGGAAAGCCACCAGCCAGGATCCTACGGGCGGTCCAGTTGCAAGAGGCTCCTATGGTCTGAGGCAGAAGGGCAGGGGTGGCAGGAGCGGGGAGAACAGCAGCAGCGACGAGCAGCAAGCAGTTGTCCTGGAGAAGCGGCACCGGGTCAGCACAGGAACAGCGGCAAAGGGGTCAGCACCGTAGAAACAGTGAACAGTGATCAGCTCGTGAGGGTTCAGATAGTAGAACACCTCGAAGGAGCGGCGAGGTCCAGGAGAAAGCAGCATGTCTCAGGCAGCAGGCCCAGGAGGGAGTTCAGCAGCAGGGAATCAGCTCATGAGGTTTCCGATGGAAGAACGCCAACCCCCAACACACACAATAACCCTCAACTCAACAGTCTCATGGTAGTCGATCCCTCTTTTATCCTTCATTTCTCTTGCCTACCTAATAAATCCCGTGCTAGTGTGCCAGGCAAGCGTCTCCTGAGATGGCTATCTCCCCACGGAGATGAGTACCAAACAAAAGAGTGTTCAGCGGACACTGAGCTGCAGCTTATCTCTCCTTCTTGCCCCAGGACGTGCCCATCTGCTTGTCCCTTAGACAAAGGATTTCGCAACCCTTGCCCAGGACTTGCTTGGACATGTTCACACATGTTCATCAGCAAACTCTGAGGCACTGGTATAAAATAATATCGTAATGTCATTTATCTCTGTATAGGCCGGGAGACACAGTAACTGCAAAGTGCAGTTCTGACAGTGTATGGAAACTGTTGAAGCACGGCCTGAACCACTGATTGATCACCTGAGGCGAGCACTGAGTCAGCCGCAGGGGCACAAGTGAGTGTGATTGGAAGGGGTGGAGTTTGACTCCACCTCTCCCAAGACCCCATTAAATATGGCTGACCACCACCAGGGAAGGATCTCTGGTTGGAGATCCCTCCCTAGTGGAGTTATTGGCAAGCCTTGACCATCTTCAAAGGTGAGCCACTCTTTCCTTATTCGTCATCTGTATATCATCTACTTCAGCCAATCTTTGGCAATCTTTGGCACTATTTCTTTTGGGTGCTATTCTTGGGGGTTATTTGCCCTACAATTGGCGAGCCAGGCAGGCAGGCTTTAAAAAAAAAAAAAAATATATATATATATATATATATATATATACATACATACAATAATTAACCATGTCTTTCATTTGGAACATTTTCAAATGGGGCAGGGGGGAGAACGTTACTCCCTTAGACCATACAATTCCTGGTCAAATTGTAGGATTTATGGGGTCATCCTATTATGGTCTTGCCACCCTTATTGAAAAATGGGTACCCCTGTGGGTTACAGGGAATGTTTCTCCTTCTCCAGCCTGGCTGACAGATTATTTTCAAGGTCTAGATAAGGACATACTAGTTAGAAAAGAACGTCGGCTAGCTGCTTCTGCTGTGGCTTGGCCTCTAATAATGGCCTTACATAAACTGGAAATAACAAATACGAATGTAGAATCCGAAAATCAATTGTTAAGAGATCGAATTGAAAAGCTGGATCAACAGTTGGGCACATTAGTAGCCAAAAAACCTGGACTAGATGTGCCAACAAGACAAATATGTATCGTATCAGTGGAGGACACCCCGGTCCCTGAAGTAGCGGACCTGGATGTTTCAGAAAAAAAGATTTCTAAATCAGATCTCGAAGCTCCATCTCTGGAGGATCCGTTTGAGATCCGACCAATCATAACTCAAAAAACAAAAAAAGTGCAAGATAGACCAGCGGGAGTGCCTCCTGACCAATGGCCCCCTGCAGAAACATGCTTGCATGTGACAGCTCGCCCGTATACAGCAAATGAGTTGATGGACCTAGTACAACGGTTCCATCAAAAACCTAGAGAAAGCATACCATCATGGCTCCTGAGGTTATGGGATACAGGAGCTGAAAGCGTGTTAGTCAGTGGGACAGAAATGTCAAAACTGGCATCTATAACTATACACCCAGCCCTGAGGCAAAGATTATATCCTGCCATCCACTATAATAATGAGAATCATTCTATTATAGATTGGTTGATGGCAGCATGCCACTAAACGTGGCCTAATAAAACTGACCTTCCACTCAATACTGGTTTATGGTCCTCTATGGAGGACCTCCAAACATACATCCGGGAACTGGGTATGAGAGAGACTATGTATTCAGAGACCTTTGAAAGTCCTGATACAGAAAAATTTACAGCAGGTATGCGAGACCTAATAGTACAGCAAGCCCCCTCTCACCTTTATGGGACTTTGGTCTCCATCCTGAACCCGTTGGTGGCTCTGGAGGCTATCGTCCAACAGGCAGCCCAGTTGGTGGCAGACCTTGGGGAAACGGAGCACATAAGAACTAGGCGCAATGTCTGTATGGTAGAAGAAGCTGAGGCCTTCCCCATTAAAACTAAGAAGCCTGTCCCATGGATACCCCGATCGGGCCCCATACGGGTATCCCGAAAGACCATGTTCAATGATCTTATATGGGCCGGGGTTGCCTTTGCTAAAATCGATGGGCAACCCAACCATGTTTTGTTACAGCTCTGGAAACAACCTAGAAATGATCAAAAATTTCAGAGTACTCCCAGATTCATAGATTCATTAGGTTGGAAAGGACCTACAAGATCATCTAGTCCAACCATCCTCACACCACCATCCCTACCCTTCAAGCTACTAAATCAAATCCCTTAGCACCTCATCTAAACGCTTCTTGAACAGCGCTAGGGACGGTGCCTCAACCACCTCCCTTGGCAGGCCATTCCAGTGCCGGACCACTCTCTCAGAGAAAAAATTTTTCCTCAAATCTAATCTAAATCTTCCCCGGCGCAACTTGTGGCCATTCCCTCTTGTCCTGTCATTAGTTACCTGGGAGAAGAGGCTGACCCCCTCCTCACCACAGCCTCCCTTCAGGAAGTGGTAGAGTGCAATGAGGTCTCCTCTAAGCCTCCTTTTCTCTAGACTAGACAATTCCAGCTCCCTCAGCCGCTCCTCATAAGACTTGTGCTCAGAAAATCGGGAGTACGAATAATACAAGCAGCACCAACGACAACCTGGAATTTGGCTGACTTTATAGTCCCAAATAGAAGGAAGAAACATCCACAGGTGTCGCAGGCTACAGTGCCTGAACCACCTGCGGTAGAAGACTTAGATTTAGCCAACTTCATGGAGTAATGAAGGACTTTGGTCCCCTTAGGGCCTCCAGATGTGACCGGAGGCCCTATGTAGAATTAGAGATATTTTGGTCGGAGAAGAATATTCAAAAGGTGATGGCTCTAGTAGACACTGGTGCGGAAACATCAATTATATATGGAGACCCAACAAAGTTTAAGGGCAGTAGAGTGATGATTGGTGGGTTTGGGGGACAGACCATTCCAGTTTCATGGTTGAAATTGGGTTGGGTTGGGCGTCTCCCACCCCAGGAGTATAAAGTGTCGATTGCCCCAGTCCCAGAATACATCTTGGGCATAGACATTTTATGGGGTCTGGCTCTCCAGACGACTATGGGAGAGTTCAGACTTCGGCAGAGGTACATTAGTATCCGGGCGATACAGGCAGTATTGAGGGGCCATGCGAAACATGAGCCCATTTCTTTGCCGAAACCACGCTGGATTACTAATGTAAGACAGTATAGACTCCCGGGGGCAGAAAGAAATATCAAAAACTGTGCAGGAACTAGAAAAAGTAGGTATTATAAGACCTGCACATAGTCCATATAATTCCCCCATATGGCCAGTGCGGAAGTCAGATGGAACATAGATTCATAGATTCATTAGGTTGGAAAGGACCTACAAGATCATCTAGTCCAACCATCCTCACACCACCATCCCTATCCACTAAGCTACTAAATCAAATCCCTTAGCACCTCATCTAAACGCTTCTTGAACAGCGCTAGGGACGGTGCCTCAACCACCTCCCTTGGCAGGCCATTCCAGTGCCGGACCACTCTCTCAGAGAAAAAATTTTTCCTCAAATCTAATCTAAATCTTCCCCAGCGCAACTTGTGGCCATTCCCTCTTGTCCTGGCATTAGTTACCTGGGAGAAGAGGCCGACCCCCTCCTCACCACAGCGCCCCTTCAGGAAGTGGTAGAGTGCGATGAGGTCTCCTCTGAGCCTCCTTTTCTCCAGACTAAACAATCCCAGCTCCCTCAACCGCTCCTCGTAAGACTTGTGCTCCAGACCCCTCACCAGTTTTGTTGCCCTTCTCTGAACACGCTCCAGGGCCTCGATGTCTTTCTTGTAGTGAGGGGCCCAAAACTGAACACAGTACTTGAGGTGCGGCCACACCAGAGCTGAGTACAGGGGGATGATCACCTCCCTGCTCCTGCTGGCCACACTATTTCTAATACAGGCCAGGATGCCATTGGCCTTCTTGGCCACCTGGGCACACTGCCGGCTCATGTTGAGCCGAGCATCAACCAACACCCCCAGGTTCTTTTCCTCTATACAACTCCTCAAGCCATTCTGCCCCAAGCCTATAGCATTGCATGGGGTTATTGTGGCCAAAGTGCAGGACCTGGCACTTGGCCTTATTGAACCTCATCCCGTTGACCTCAGCCCAACTGTCCAGCCTATCCAGATCCCGCTGGAGGGCCTCCCCACCCTCAGGCAGATCGACACATCCTCCCAACTTGGTGTCATCCGCAAACTTACTGAGGGTACACTCAATCCCCTCATCCAGGTCATCAAAATCAATAAAGCCAAGGGTCTCTTGTAAGGGTCACTTACCTATTCCTGAGTCTAAGCAAGTTTGTTTGTTTGTTTGTTTCTTTGTTTTTCACAAAAATGTTATTCAGATACAATTAATTACTCTTGTTTAATTTAATCTGTATCGCTTACCTGAAAACTAAAACTGTTTTTAAAAAGTGTTGGTAATGACTTGCTAGTAGTGTTAAAGACTTAAGTTACATAGAAATTAAAATTATAAAATACTTTTAAACTACCGAGTGTTACTTCCTGTACTGCAGGATATGTAAGTTTCCAGGTATTTGAACTTAAAAATGACAGAAAGGAAGGGGTAGAACAATAAATAGAAGTTGTTATGATGCAGGAAATGTATTTTTAATTGAGTTTTGAGTAGTATGGTATTTAGATGGATGTTATTTTCCCTTTGTTATGCAAACATGGAGAATGACGTTAGATTATAGGGAATTAAATAAGGTTACGCCGCCCATCCATGCGGTCGTACCCAATATTGCTTCCCTAATGAACACACTCAGTAGGGAAATCAAGACCTACCATTGTGTCCTGGATTTGGCAAATGCATTTTTTAGTATCCAGATTGCCAAAGAATCGCAAGATCAATTTGCGTTCACATGGGGAGTCAGGCAGTGGACCCTTCAGGTCCTGTCACAGGGGTACGTGCATTCACCAACATGCTGTCATAACTTGGTGGCACGTGACCTAGCTAATTGGAGGAAACCTAATAATAATGTCAACCTATACCACTACATTGATGATCTCCTGTTAACATCTGACTCACTGGAAGCAGTAGGAGAGGTGTCAGATTCATTAACCTCCTACCTAAATGAAAGAGGATGGGCTATCAATCCTCAAAAGGTGCAAGGTCCAGGCCTGTCCGTAAAATTTCTGGGGGTAGTCTGGTCAGGAAAGACCAAAGTGCTACCCAGTGCCATCATAGATAAGGTTCAGGCATTTCCAGTCCCTACAACGCCAAAGCAGCTGCAGGAATTTCTAGGTATATTGGGATACTGGCGTTCCTTTATACCTCATTTGGTGCAGCTGCTGAGACCTTTGTATAGACTCACAAAAAAGGGCCAATCATGGGAGAACAGAAGAGGATGCTTTCCAGCAAGCAAAACAGGCGGTGAAACAAGCCCGGGCACTGGGTATATTTGATCCGCTCCTCCCAGCTGAATTGGATGTTCATGTTACTCAGGATGGCTTCGGCTGGGGCCTATGGCAATGTCAGAGTTCTGTTCGGACCCCCCATTGGATTTTGGTCTCAGGTCTGGCACGGAGCAGAAGAAAGATATAGTATGATTGAAAAACAACTATTGGCTGCCTATACCGCATTACAAGTGGTAGAGCCAATAACCCAGACGGCAGAAGTCATAGTTAAGACCACTCTTCCAATTCAGGGGTGGGTAAGAGATCTGACCCACCTTCCTAAAACAGGGGTGGCCCAGGCACAGACGGTGGCAAGATGGGTCGCCTATCTCAGCCAGAGGAGTAGTCTGCCTTCCTCACCGTTGAAAGAAGAACTCCAAAAGATTCTAGGCCCAGTGACGTATCACAGTGATGCACCAAAACAAACCTTGGTTGCTCCGCCACAGAAGAGTCCCGTCCAGGAAGGAAAATATCCCATTCCTGAAGATGCCTGGTACACGGATGGGTCCAGCAAGGGCAACCCAAGTAAGTGGAGAGCAGCAGCATACCATCCCGCTACAGATACAATATGGTTTGAAGAGGGGGATGGTCAAAGCAGCCAGTGGGCAGAGCTGCGGGCCGTGTGGATGGTTATAACCAAAGAACCTGGTGACGGTGTCCTGAATATCTGCAGAGATAGTTGGGCTGTGTACCAGGGGCTCACTCTTTGGATCGCACAGTGGGCTACCCAGGACTGGACTATCCACTCCCGACTGATCTGGGGCAAAGATATGTGGTTAGACATATGGAATACAGTCAAACACAGAACTGTACGTGTCTACCATGTTTCTGGTCACCAACCCCTAGAGTCACCAGGAAATGATGAAGCCGACATACTGGCCCGAGTTAGATGGGTTGAGAACTCACCATCTGAGAACATCGCCTACTGGTTACATCAAAAGCTGCGGCATGCTGGACAGAAGACCATGTGGGCAGCTGCCCGTACAATTATCGGATGTAGCTCAAGCATGCCGAGACTGTGATGCCTGCTCAAGAATGAGACCGAGGTCGTTGCCTGAAACAACAGCCCATCTTGCTAGAGGACACAATCCTCTACAGCAATAGCAGGTTGATTATATTGGGCCCCTCCCTCGATCTGAGGGGGCGAGATATGCGCTAACCTGTGCTGACACCGTGAGTGGGCTAATGCAGGCCTATCCAGTACCAAAAGCCAACGAGGCATATACCATCAAGGCGCTCACAAGATTGATGGCTGCCTACGGGACACCACAAGTCATTGAGAGCGAACAAGAGACTCATTTCATGGGTGCAATGATACAACACTGGGCTGAAGAGAACAACATCGAGTGGTGACTCCACCTGCCATACAATCCAACGGGGGCAGGCCTGATTGAGCGTTCTAATGGTATTCTCAAGGCTGCCCTGAAGACAGACTCTCAGTCTCTGCAGGGGTGGACGAAGAGACTCCACGAGACCCTGCGAGACCTGAATGAAAGACCTAGAGATGGCAGACCCAGTGCCTTGAAAATGTTGCAAACAACATGGGCCTCCCCAATTAGGATCCAAATTACAGGTACAGATAATGAGGTAAGACCTCAGACCGGCCGTGAGAACAATCATCTGCCCCTGAGAGCCTGAAACCAGGCATCAATAAAATAAGATGGCCTAGGAAGGTGCAGGTAGGACCACGATGGTGTGGCCTACTTGCACCTTGGGGGAGATTACTGGAGATGGGGGGTTTGGTAGTCCCTCCGGTAATAGGTACATGGCCTACTGATATTGTGGTCAACACTCCAGTCCTTATTGCTAAAGGAACCCCTATCATGTCTCTGTGGCAGATCAGGACACCCCCTTTGGTGCCTGATATAATCGTGCAGCCACAGACATCTGGGCTAAAGTTTTGGTACAGGCGACCAGGGCATGCCCCTGTACAAGCTGAAGTGTTGACCCAAGACAGGAATACGGCCTGTATCTTACCCTGGAGGGCAGACCTCCCCCTCCTGTGAGGATGTCAAAATGTGTTGTCTCAGAATCTCAGTGTCACAATGTGAGGATGTCACAATGTGAAGATGTCAAAATATGAGGATGTCAGAGACATCCTCACATAGTGATATCCTCACATTGTGTCACTGAGACTCTGTGACATCCTCACACTGTGACATCCTCACACTGTGACACTGAAACATTGTGATACCCTCACATTGAGACACAGAGACTCTGTGACATCGTCGCATTGTGACATCATCGCATTGTGACACTGAGATACTGTGACACTCTCACACTGTGAAACCCTCACACTGTGACACCCTCACACTGAGACACTGAGACTCTGTGACATGCTCACATTGTGACACAGAGACTCCGTGACACCCTTACATTATGACACACTTATATTGTGACATACTCACATTGAGAGACTGACACTCTGAGAAATCGTCACATTGTGACATCCTCACATTGTGACATCCTCACATTGAGTCACTTAGACTCTGTGACATCTTCACACTGTGACTTCCTCACGCTGTGACTCTGAGACTCTGTGACACCGAAACATTGTGACACCGAAACATTGTGATACCCTCACATTCAGACACAAAGAATCTGTGACATCGTCATATTGTGACATCGTGACGACGTGACATCTTCACATTGTGATGCTGAGATACCGTGAAATCCTCACTGTGACACCGAAACATTGTGACACCCTCACATTGTGACACCCACATATTGAGAAAATGAGACTCTGTGACATACTCACATTGTGCAATCCTCACATTGTGACATCCTCACATTGTGACACTAAGATTCTGAGACATACTCACATTTTGATATCTTCACATTGTGTCACTGAGACTCTGTAACATCCTCACATTATGACATCCTCACATTGTGACATCCTCACAATATGACATCGAGACTCTGTGATATCCTCATATTGTGACATCCTCAAATTTTGTCATTGAGACTCTGTGACATCCTCACATTGTGACATCCTCACATTCTGACACTGAGACTCTGTGACATCCTCATATCTTGACATCCTCACATTGTGACATCCTCACATTGTGACATCCTCACAGTATGACACTGACATTCTAAGACATCCTCACATTGTGACATTGAGACTCAGGGGTATCGTCACACTGTGACATCCTCACATTGTGACATTGATACTCTGTGACATCCTCACATTGTGAAATTGAGACTCTGTGACATCGTCACATTGTGACATACTCTCAATGTGACATTGAGGCTCTGTGATATCCTCACATTGTGACATTGAGACTCTGTGATATCCTCACATTGTGACATCCTCAACTTGTGACACTGAGACACTGAGCAATCCCCCAATTGTGACATCCTCACTTTGTTATATCCTCACATTTTGACAGAGAAACTCTGTGACATCCTCCCATTGTGACATCCTCCCATTGTGACATCATCAAATTATGACATTGTGACTCTCTGACATCCTCACACTTTGACCCTCACATTGTGACATTGAGGCTCTGTGATATCCTCATATTTTGACATCCTAACATCCTGACACTGAGCCGCTGCGACATGCTCACATTCTGATAAACTCACATTGTGTCACTGAGAATCAGTGACATCCTCAAATTGTGATATCCTCACATTGTGACATTGAGATTCTGTTATATCCTCACATTTTGACATTCTCAAATTGTGACTTTGAGACTCTGTTATATCCTCAGATTTTGACCTCCTCACATTTTGATATCGTTAAATTTTGACATCCACAGATTGTAACGTTGATACTCTGTGACATCCTCACATTGTGACACTGAGACTCTGTGATATCCTCACATTTTGACATACTCACATTGTGACACTGAGACTCTGTGATATCCGCACATTGTGACAATGAGAATCTGTGATATCCTCACTTTGTGACATCCTCTCATTCTGATATTGAGACACATTGAAGTACTCACATTGTGACATTCACACACTGTGACATCTAGATTCTGAGAAATCCTCACATTATGACATCCTCACATTGTGACATTGAGACTCACTGACATCCTCACATTCTGACATCCTCACATTGTGACATTGAGACTCTGTGAGATCCTCAAACTGTGACATCCTCACATTGTGACATTGAGACTCTGTGTCATCGTCACATTGTGAAATCCTCACATTGTGACATCGTCAAATAGTAGCATCCTCACATTTCTAAATTGAATATTTCTGTCATCCTCACATTGTGACATTGAGAATCTATGACGTCCTCAAATTGTGACATCCTCATATTGTGACATTGAGATTCAGTGACATCCTCACTTTGCGATATACTCACATTGTGACAGTGAGACTCTGTGACATCATAACTTTGTGACACTGAGACTCTGTGACATCCTCACATTGTGACATACTCACATTGTGACTTTGAGACTCTGTCACATCCTCACATTGTGATATTTTCACAACGTGATATTGAGACTCTGAGACATCCTCATATTTTGACACCCTCAAATTGTGACATTGACACTCTGTGACATCTTCACATTGTGACATTGAGAATGTGTGACCTAAAATTTTGACATCCTCACATTGTGACATCCTCACAATATGATACTGAGAGTCTGTGACATCCTCACATTGTGACATGCTCACATTGAGACAATGAGACACTGTTACAATTTCACATTGCGAAACTGAGACTTTGTGAAATCCTCACATTGTGACATCCTCACATTGTGACATCCTCACATTCTGACATTGAGACTCTGTGATATCCTCATATTTTGACATCCTCACATTGTTACATGGAGACTCTGTGACATCCTCACATTTTTACATTCACACATTGTGACATCTAGACTCAGTGACATCCTCACATAGTGACATCCTCACATTATTACATCCTCACATTGGGACAATGAGACTCTGTGACATCCTCACATTGTGACATCCTCACATTTTGGCATTGTGACTCCGTGACATCCTCACATTCTGACATCCTCACATAGTGACATTGAGCATCTGTGACATCCTCACATTGTGACATACTCACAGTTTGACGTTGAGACTCTGTGATATCCTCAGAAATTGACATCCTCATATTGTGACACTGAGACTCTGTGACATCCTCACATTGTGACGTCCTCACATTTTGATATTGAGAATTTGTAACATCAGCAGATTTTTAGTTACTCACATTGTGACATCCTCAATTTTTGACATTAAGACTCTGGGATATCCTCATATTTTAACATCCTCACATTGGGACTTTGAGACTCTGAGACATCCTCACATTGTGACATTGAGAATCTGTTATATCCTCTCTTTGTAACATACTCACATTGTGACTTCCTTTCATTATGAAATCCAAACGTTGTGATATCCTCAAATTTTGTCAGAGACTCTGTGACATCCTCACATTGCGACATCCTCACATTTTGACATTGAGACTCTGAGACATCCTCACATTGTGACACTGAGATTCTGTGACATCCTCACATTCTGACATACACACATTGTGACATCATCACCTTGTGACACTGATACTCTGTGAAATCCCAATATGTTGAAATTGAGACTCTGGGACGTCCTCACACTGTGACAATGAGATTCTGTGACATTCTCACATTGTTATATCATCACATTGTGACATTGAAACGGTGTGACATCATCACATTATAACATTGAGTCTCTTTGAAATCCTACAATTGTGACAATGAGGCTCTGTGACGTCCTCACATTGTGACATCCTCACATTGTGACAATGAGACTTTGTGACATCCTCACATTGTGACATTGAGACTCTGTGGTATCCTCAAATTGTGACATCTTCACATTGTGACATTTATACTCATTGACATCCTCATATTGTGACAATGAGTCTCTGTGATATCCTCACATTGTGACATACTCATATTGTGACTTCCTCTCATTAAGACATCCTCACATTGTGACATCATCAAATTATGACAAAGACCCTGTGACACCGTCACATTGTAACATCCTCACATTGTTACAATCTCAAATTATTACTGAGCGACTCTGTAACATCCTCACATTGTAATATTCTCACATTGTGAAATTGAGACTCAGTGATATCCTCATATATTGACATCCTCATTGTCATTGACATCTCATTGTGACATTGAGAGTCTGTGACTTCATCACACTGTGACACAAAGACTCTGTGATATCCTCAGATTGTGACACTGAGACTCAGTGACACCCTCACTTTGTGACATACTCACATTCTGATATTGGGTCACTGTGACATCCTCACATTTTGACATTCACACATTGTGACACTGAGACTCTGTGACATCCTCACATTGTGACATTGAGACTCACTGACATCCTCACATTCTGACATCCTCACATTGTGTCATTGAGACTCTGTGACATCCTCAAACTGTGACATCCTCACATTGTGACATTGAGACTCTGTGTCATCGTCACATTGTGAAATCCTCACATTTTGACATCGTCAAATAGTAGCATTCTCACATTTCGAAACTGAATATTTCTGTAATCCTCACATTGTGACATTGAGAATCTATGACGTCCTCACATTGTGACATCCTCATATTGTGACATTGAGATTCAGTGACATCCTCACTTTGCGATATCCTTACATTGTGACAATGAGACTCCGTGACATCATAACTTTGTGACACTGAGACCCTGTGACATCCTCACATTGTGACATACTCACATTGTGACTTTGAGACTCTGTCACATCCTCACATTGTGATATCTTCACAACGTCAAATTGAGACTCTGTCTCATCCTCATATTTTGACACCCTCAAATTGTGACATTGATACTCTGTTACATCTTCACATTGATTTTGAGAATGTGTGACCTCCTAAAATTTTGACATCCTCACATTGTGACATCCTCACATTGAGACAATGAGACTCTGTTACATTTTCACATTGCAAAACTGAGACTTTGTGAAATCCTCACATTGTGACATCCTCACATTGTGGCATCCTCACATTCTGACATTGAGACTCTGTGATATCCTCATATTTTGACATCCTCACATTGTTACATTGAGACTCTGTGACATCCTCACATTGTGGTATCATCACATTTTGTCATTGAGACTGCTTGAAATCCTAAAATTGTGACATTCAAACTCTGTGAAATCATCACATTGTGACATCCTCAATTTTTGACTTTGAGACTCTGTGACATTTTCATATAGTGATATCATCACATTTTGATATTGAGACAGTGTGACATCATCACATTCTGATATTGAGACTATGTGACATCCTCACATTGTGACATACTCACATTGTGATACTGAGACTCTGTGACATCCTCACATTGTGACATCCTCACATTTTGAAAGTGATACTCTGTGACATCCCCATATTGTGACATCATCATATTGAGACAGTGATACATTGAGACTCTATGATATCCTCATATTTTGATATCCTCATACTGTGGGCTTGAGACCCTGTGGCATACTCACATTGTGACATTGAGACTCTGTGACATCTTCACATTGTGACATTGAGACTCTGTGATATCCTCACATTGTGACAACCTCATATTGTGATATTGAGATTCTGTGACATCCTCACAGTTTGGTATCATCACATTCTGACATTGAGACTGTGTGACATCTTAACATTTTGACATTGAGACTCTGTGACTTCCTCACATTGTGACTTCCTCACATTGTAACTTTGAGACTCAGTGACATCCTCATTTTGTGATATCATCACATTCTGACATTGAGACCGTGTGAAATGCTAATATTATGACACTGAGACTCTGTGATGTCCTCACATTGAGACAACCTCACATTGTTATATTGAGACTCTGTGACATCCTCACTCTGAGACACCCTCAAATTTTGACATTGAGACTTTGACATCCTCACATGCTGACATTGAGACTCTGTGACATCCTCACATTGTGACATTGAGACTCTGTTATATCCTCACTTTGTGACATCCTCTCATTTTCATATTGAGACACTTTGACATCCTCACATTTTGACATTCACACATTGTGACATCAAGACTCTGTGACATCCTCACATTGTGAAATCATCACATTGTGACAACCTCACAATCTAAAATTGAGTCTCTCTGACATCCTCAAATTCTGAAATCCTCACATTGTGAAATTGAGACTCTGTGACATCCTCAAATTATGACATCTTAACATTGTGACATTGAGACTCTGTTACATCCTCATATTGTGACATCCTCACATTATGACATTGAGACACTGTGATATCCTCACATTGTGACATTGAGACTCTGTGACATCCTCACATTGTGACATACTCACATTGTGACATCGTCACACGGTTACATCCTCACATTTTGAAATTGAAAATCTCTGACATCCTCACAGTGTAACAATGAGACTCTGAGACATCCTCAAATTGTGACATCCTCAGATTGTCATCTCATCACATTTTTACATCCTCACATTTTGAAATTGAAAATCTCTGACATCGTCACATTGTAACATTGAGACTCTGAGACATCCTCAAATTGTGACATCGTCAGATTTTCATGTCATCACATAGTTACATCCTCACATTTTGAAATTGAAAATCTCTTACATCCTCATATTGTAAAATTGTGACTCTGAGACATCGTCACATTGTTACATTGAGAATCTGTGATATCCTCACATTGTGACATCCTCACATTGTGACACTTAGACACAGAGAAATCCTCAAATTGTGATATCCTCACATTATGATATCCTCACATTTTGACACAGTGACTCCGTGACATCCTCACATAGTGACATTGAGACTCTGTGACACCCTCACATTCTGATATCCTAACATTGTGACATTAATTCTCTGTGACATCCTCACATTGTGGCATTGAGACTCTGTGACATCCTTACGTTGCGACATGCTCACACTGTGACATCCTCACATTGAGACATCCTCACATTGTGACATTAATTATCTGTGACATCCTAACATAGTGACATTGAGACTCTGTGGCACACTCACATTCTGATATCCTAACATTGTGACATTATTTATCTGTGACATCCTCACATTGTGGCATTGAGACTCTGTGACATCCTTACGTTGCGACATCCTCACACTGTGACATCCTCACATTATAACATCCTCACATTATGACATTATTTATCTGTGACATCCTCACATTGTGGCATTGAGACTCTGTGACATCCTTACGTTGCGACATCCTCACAATGTGACATCCTCACATTGTGACATCCTCACATTATGACATTAATTATCTGTGACATCCTCACATTGTGGCATAGAGACTCTGTGACATCCTTACATTTCGACATCCTCATATTGTGACATCCTCATATTATGTCAGTGAGACTCATTGACATCCTCACATTATGACATCCTCACATTAATTATCTGTGACATTTTCAAATTGTGACATCATCATATTTCGACATCCTCATTTTGTGACATAGTCTCATTGTATCCTTTAGAATTTGTGATATCCTCACATTCTGACATCCTCACATTGTGACATCCTCACATAGGGACACTGAGACTCTGTGACATCCTCACATTGTGACATCATCACACTGTGAAATTGAGAATCTTTGAAATCCTAAAATTGTGACATCATCCCATTGTGAGATTGAGACTCTTTGAAATTCTAACATTGTTACATTGAGACTCTGTGAAGTCCTCACATTTTGACAACCTCAAATTGTGACACTGAGACTCTGTGACATCCTCATATTCTTATATTGAGACACTGTGATATCCTCAGATTGTGACAAATTCACATTTTGACATTGAGACTCTGTGACATCCTCATATTTTGACATTCAGACTCTGTGATATCCTCATATGTGACATACTCACATTGTGAAATTGAGACTCTGTGACATCCTCACATTGCAACATGCTCACATTGCGACATCCTCACATTGTGACATCCTCACATTGTGACATTGAGACACTGTGACATCCTCACATTGTGGCATTGAGACTCTGTGACATCCTCACATTCTGACATCTTCATATTGTGACATTCTCCCATAGTGACACTGAGTCTCTACGACATCCTCACATTGTGTCATCCTCATATTGTGACACTGATTCTCTGTCACATCCTCACATTTTGACATCCGCACATTGTGACATTGAGACTCTTTGAAATCCTAACATTGTGAAATTGTGACTCTATGAAGTCCTCACATTGTGTCATCCTCAAATTGTGACACTGAGACTCTGTGACATCCTCACATTCTGATATTGAGACTCTGTGACATCCTCACATTGTGACATTCGCATATTGAGAAATCTAGACTCTGTGACATCCTCAGAGTTTGAACTCCTCACATTGTGACAACGTCATATGTTGACATTGAGACTCTGTGACATCGTCATATTCTGACATCCTCACATTGTGACACTGAGATTCTAGGACATCCTCATATTGTGACATTCAGACTATGTCACATCGTCATATTTTGACATCTTCACATTATGAAATTGAGACTCTGTGACATCCTCACATTGCGACATGCTCACATTGCGACATCCTCACATTGCGACATCCTCACATTGTGACATTGAGACCCTGTGACATCCTCATATTTTGACATTCAGACTCTGTGACATCCTCACATTGCGACATCCTCACATTGTGACATCCTCACATTTTGACATCCTCAGATTGTGTCATTGAGACACTGTGACATCCTCACATTGTGGCATTGAGAATCTGTGACATCCTCACATTTCGACATCCTCATATTGAGACATCCTCAAATTATGTCAGTGAGACTCAGTAACATCCTCACATTGTGACATCCTCACATTTTGAAAATGAGACTCTGTGACATCCTCACATTCTGACAACCTCACAATGTGACGTCCTCACATTGTGACATTAATTATCTGTGAATCTTCAAATTGTGACATCACCATATTTTGACATCCTCATATTGTGACATATTCTCATTTTGTCCTTGAGAATTTGTGACAACCTCACATTCTGACATCCTCACATTTTAACATTTTGACACTTTGACATTGAGTCTATGTGAAATTCTGAATTTCTGACATCCTCATATTGTGAAATTAATTCTCTGTGACATTTTCACATTGTGACCTCATCAGATTTTGACATCCTCATATTGTGACATACTCTCATTGTGATATCGAGACTTTGTGACCTCCTCACATTGTGACATTGAGACTCTATGATAACCTCACCTTGTGACATCCTCACATTGTGACACTGAGACACTGAGAATTCCTCACCTTGTGACATCCTCACCGTGTGACATCCTCACATTGTGACATCCTCAAATTTTGACACAGAGACTCAGTGACATCCTCAAATTGTGACAGCCTCACATTGTGACATCCAGAAATTATGACATTAAGATTCTGATTTCCTCACACTGTGACATCCTCACATTGTGACAATGAGACTCTGTCACATCCTCACATTGTGACATTGATATTCTGTGACATCCTCACATTGTGACATCCTCACATTGTGATATCCTCAAATTATGACAGTGAGACTCTGTGACATCCACACATTGTGATATACTCACATTGTGAAATTGAGACTCTGTGATATCGTCATAAATTGACATCTTCACATTGTGACTTTGAGACTCTGCGACATCCTCACATTGAGACACTGAGACTCTGTGACATCCTCACATTGTGACATCCTCAAATTAAGACATTGATACTCTGTGACGTCCTGAAATTGTGACATCTTCACAATTTGACATTGAATCTCTGTGACTTTCTCATATTGGGACACCCTCACATTGTGACATTTAGACTCTGTGACATCCTCTCATTGTGACACACTCACAATTTTACATTGAGACTCTATGATATCCTCATATTTTGATATCCTCATACTGTGGCCTGGAGACCCTGTGACATCCTCACATTGTGACACTGAAACGCTGTGATATCCTCAAATTGTGACTTCCTCACATTTTTACATCCTCACATTTTGACATTTATACTTTGTAACATCAACAGATTGTGACATCCTCACATTCCGACATCCTCAGATTCTGACATGCTCACATCGTGCCAATGCAAATCAGTGACATCCTCACATTTTGACATACTCACATTGTGACATTGAGACTCATTTTTATACTCACATTGTGACATCCTCACATATTTACATCGTCGAATTGTGACATCATCACATTGTGACATTGAGACTCTCTGATATCCTCACATTGGGACACCCTCACATTGTGACATGGATACTCTGTGACATCCTCACATTGTGACATTGAGACTCTGTGATATCCTCACATTGTGACAACCTCATATTGTGATACTGAGATTCTGTGATATTTTCACATTCTGACATCCTCACACTGTGGCATATTCACATTGTGACACTGAGAGACTGTGACATTCTCACATTGTGACATCCTCATATTGTGACATCCTCAAATTATGGCAGAGAGACTCTGTGACATCCTCAAATTTTCACAAAGACCCTGTGACCTCCTCACATTGTGACATCCTCATTTTGTGACATCCTCAAATTATGACAGTGAGTCTCTTTGACATCCTCACATTGTGACATCCTCACATTTTGAAATTGAGACTCTTTGACATCCTCACACTGTGACATCCTCACATTTTGAAATTGAGACTCTGTGACATCCTCACATTCTGACATCTTCATATTGTGACATTCTCCCATAGTGACACTGAGTCTCTGTGATATCCTCACATTGTGAAATCCTCATTTTGTGACATCCTCAAATTATGACTGTGAGACTCTTTGACATCCTCACACTGTGACATCCTCACATTTTGAAATTGAGACTCTTTGACATCCTCACATTGTGACATCCTCACATTCTGACATCTTCATATTTTGACATTCTCCCATAGTGACACTGAGTCTCTGTGATATCCTCACATTGTGAAATCCTCATATTGTGACACTGATTCTCTGTCACATCCTCACATTTTGACATCATCACATTGTGACATTGAGACTCTTTGAAATCCTAACATTGTGACATTGAGACTCTGTGAAGTCCTCACATTGTGTCATCCTCAAATTGTGACACTGAGACTCTGTGACATATTCTCACATTCTGATATTGAGACTCTGTGACATCCTCACATTGTGACATTCGCATATTGAGAAATCTAGACTCTGTGACATCCTCAGAGTTTGAACTCCTCACATTGTGACAACGTAATATTTTGACATTGAGACTCTGTGACATCGTCATATTTTGACATCCTCACATTGTGACACTGAGACTCTAGGACATCCTCATATTGTGACATTCAGACTATGTCACATCGTCATATTTTGACATCTTCACATTATGAAATTGAGACTGTGACATCCTCACATTGCGACATCTGTGAAAGACAGAACTTTCTTTTGTCTCAAAGCTTGCTTTGTAAGGCCTTTTCTGGTGACAAGGCTCTGACTGATAACTGCCAGTTATCCAGATGGGTGTTATGGTGCCTCATTGTCTCTGCTTATGGTTGTAAATATAAGTAGAAGTAGGGGCAAATATTCTTTTCCGGGGTGTACGGCTTAAAGAAGCTGACCACCACAGAAAGACAATGCCCCTGCATGGCAATGAAGGCAACATCCGCTGCTGGCTTATCTGTCAGGCCAGACATGTCACACAAACCAAGAGAAAAGGAAAAAAAACACCTGAGAAATGGGGGATAAAAGGCCTTCACTGAACCAAGGATTTTGGGGGGAGGAGAAGAGAAGAATTCCTGGAGAAGAACTCCCAAAGAGAAAATCTTGGAGGAGAACTCCTGAAGACGGACCCTGAGGCCTGCTTGCTGCTATCTCCCATCCCCCGTGGTGACCAGACGAGTTCCTGAGACTATGAACCTCGTTGGACCCACGGTGGTGATTATATCTCTCTTGCTTTCTATCAAGACTCCTTGCTTCTTAGACCTTTTTCTATCGCTCACCTTCCCTTCCCCATATCCCTAAGCAACTAGTAATTGTAATAAACTGGTTGGGCTAACATTTGACCCGTTGTGTCTTAATCTCGCCATCGGGTATACACATAATCAAAGAACCTTGTCTCCCTCCTTTATATCGGAGCGTGACAACATCCTCACATTGCGACATCCTCATATTGTGACATCCTCACATTGTGACATTGAGACACTGTGACATCCTCACATTGTGGCGTTGAGACTCTGTGACATCCTCAATTTTTTACATCCTCATATTGTAACATCCTCAAATTATGACAGTGAGGCTCAGTGACATCCTCACATTGTGACATCGTCACATTTTGACAATGAGAATCTGTGACATCCTCACATTCTGATATCCTCAGATTGTGACATCCTCACATTGAGACATCCTCACATTTTGACTATGAGACTGTCATGGCTTTATGATTTTTGGTATTGGTATTCCACATCATAACAACATGTAGTGCATTAAGATTTAAAGAGTTAATACTCCAACTCCATAGATCATTGATATTTCCGGGTATACCTGTCTCAGAAGAGAAGAACTACATTTCCCAGAGGACTTTGCGATGCTTTGAATTTTTACGTATTTTCCGCTCAGAGGGAAAAGATAAAAAACCTCTGCAGACACGGGACACTCTCTTTCCTTCGGGATCGACTCAGCAGTGGGTGCTCGCTGCCGTATCGCCTTCAGCGTAAGCGTAAGGCCTTCGGTTTATCGGACACTCTCTCTTGCTCATTTTATTTGATTTATTAGCTTCAATTCCAATTATATTGTATTATATTGTGTTATTCTGCTTTCTGATATCTTATTTAGTAAATTAGCTTTCCTCCTCATATCGCTGCCGCTGTTTTGTTTCTAGGCCCATCTCCCTTTTTTCCTTTTCCCTTTTCCCCCTTCCCCTTTCCTGGGGCGTGGGTCTGTGGGTCCCCCACACCAATCGTCACGGAACCGGGCCGATCCAGCCCTGTAAACCGTTGACAGAGACTCTGTGACATCCTCACATTGACATCCTCCCATTGTGAAATCCTCACATTGAGATATTAATTATCTGTGACATCTTCAAATTGTGACATCATCAGATTTTGACATCCTCACATTGTGACATCCTCACATTGTGACATTGAGACTCTGCGACGTCCTCAAATTGTGACATACTCATATTGCGAAATTGAGACTCTGACATCCTCACATTATGACACTGAGACTCTGTGAACGTCCTCACATTGTGACATCCTCTCATTGTGACATTGAGATTCTGTGACATCCTAACATTGTGATATCATCACATTTTGTCATTGAGAATGCTTGAAATCCTAACATTGTGACATTCAAACTCTGTGAAATCCTCACATTGTGACATCCTCACTTTTTGACTTTGAGAATCTGTGACATCCTCATATAGCGATATCATAAAATTTTGATATTGAGACAGTGTGACATAATCACATTCTGATATGGAGACTATGTGATATCCTCACATTGTGACATTCTCACATTGTGATATTAATTATCTGTGACATCTTCAAATTGTGACATCATCATATTTTGACATCCTCATATTGTGACAAATTCTCATTTTGTCCTTGAGAATTTGTGACAACCTCACATTGTGACATCCTCATATTTTAACATTTTGACACTTTGACATTTAGACTCTGTGAAATTCTGACTTTCTGACATCCTCATTTTGTGAAATTAATTCTCTATGAAATTTTCACATAGCGACATCATCAGATTTTGACATCCTCATATTGTGACATACTCTCATTGTGATATCGAGACTTTGTGACATCCTCATATTGTGACATTGAGACTCTATGATAACCTCACCTTGTGACATCCTCACATTGTGACACTGAGACACTGAGAATTCCTCACCTTGTGACATCCTCACCGTGTGACATCCTCACATTGTGACATCCTCAAATTTTGACACAGAGACTCAGTGACATCCTCAAATTGTGACAGCCTCACATTGTGACATCCAGAAATTATGACATTAAGATTCTGATTTCCTCACACTGTGACATCCTCACATTGTGACAATGAGACTCTGTCACATCCTCACATTGTGACATTGATATTCTGTGACATCCTCACATTGTGACATCCTCACATTTTGACATCCTCACATTTTGACATTGAGACACTGTGACATCCTCAATTTGTGGCATTGAGACTCTGTGACATCCTCACATTTTGACATCCTCATATTGTGTCATCCTCAAATTTTGTCAGTGAGACTCAGTAACATCCTCACATTGTGACTTTAATTATCTGTGACATCTTCAAATTGTGACATCATCATATTTTGACATCCTCATATTGTGACATATTCTCGTTTTGTCCTTGGGAATTTGTGACAACCTCACATTCTGACATCCTCACATTTTTACATTTTGTCACTTTGACATTGAGTCTATGTGAAATTCTGACTTTCTGACATCCTCATATTGTGAAATTAATTCTCTGTGACATTTTCACATTGTGACATCATCAGATTTTGACATCCTCATATTGTGACATACTCTCATTGTGATATCGAGACTTTGTGACATCCTCACATTGTGACATTGAGACTCGATGATAACCTCACCTTGTGACATCCTCACATTGTGACACTGAGACACTGAGAATTCCTCACCTTGAGACATCCTCACCGTGTGACATCCTCACATTGTGACATCCTGTCAACGGCTTACAGGGCTGGATCAGCCCGGTTCTGTGACGATTGGTGTGGGGGACCCGCAGACCCACGCCCCAGGAAAGGGAAAGGGGGAAAGGGAAAAGGAAGAAGGGAAATGGGCCTAGATACAAAACAGCGGCAACGATATGAGGAGGAAAGCTAATTTACTAAATAAGATATCAGAAAGCAAAATAACACAATATAATACAATATAATTGGAATTGAAGCTAATAAATCAAATAGAATGAGCAAGAGAGAGTGTCCGATAAACCGAAGGCCTTACGCTAACGCTGAAGGCGATACGGCAGCGAGCACCCACTGCTGAGTCGATCCCGAAGGAAAGAGAGTGTCCCGTGACCGCAGAGAATTTTTATCTTTTCCCTCTGAGCGGAAAATACATAAAAATACTAAGCATCGCAAAGTCCTCTGGGGAATGTAGTTCTTCTCTTCTGAGACAGGTATACCCGGAAATATCAATGATCTATGGAGTTGGAGTATTCACTCTTTAACTCTTAATGCACTACATGTTGTTATGATGTGGAATACCAATACCAGAAAATCATAAAACCATGACATTCCACACCTTATTCCACATCATTACATAATGCTTGATACATATAGAATCCTCACATTGAGACACTGAGATTCTGTGACATCCTCACATTGTGACATCCTCAAATTATGACATTGATACTCTGTGACGTCCTGAAATTTTGACATCATCACAATTTGACATTGACTCTCTGTGACTTTCTCATATTGGGACACCCTCACAATGTGACATTTAGACTCTGTGACAACCTCACATTGTGACACACTCACAATTTTACATTGAGACTCTATGATATCCTCATATTTTGATATCCTCATACTGTGGCCTGGAGACCATGTGACATCCTCACATTGTGACACTGAGACTCTGTGATATCCTCACATTGTGACTTCCTCACATTTTTACATCCTCACATTTTGACATTTATACTTTGAATATCAGCAGATTGTGACATGTGCACATTGTGACATGTTCACATTCTGTCATGCTCACATCATTTCAATGCAAATCAGTGACATCCTCACATTTTGACATACTCAAATTGTGACATTGAGACTCATTTATATCCTCACATTGTGACATCCTCACATTTTGACATCGTCAAATTGTGACATCATCACATTGTGACATTGAGACTCTCTGATATCCTCACATTGGGACACCCTCACATTGTGACATGGATACTCTGTGACATCCTCACATTGTGACATTGATCTCTGTGATATCCTCACAATGTGATATACTCACTTTGTGACACTGAGACACTTTGACATCCGCACATTGTGACATTGAGACTCTCTGATATCCTCAATATGTGACAACGTCACATTCTTATATTGAGACACTGTGACATCCTCATATTGTGACATTCACTCATTGTGACATCCTCACATTGTGACATTCTCACATTGTGAACTTGAGACTATGTTATATCCTTACATTCTGACATCCTCACATTCTGACATCCTCACATTATGACATTGAGACTCTGTGACATCCTCACATTTTGACATCCTAATATTTTGACATTGAGTCTGTGTGACACCCTCATATTGTGACATGCTCACATTTTGAAACTTAGACTCTGTGACGTCCTCACGTTGTGACTTACTCATATTGCAAAATTGAGACTCTTTGACTTCCTCACATTTTGACATTGAGACTCTGTGAAGTCCTCACATTGTGTCATCCTCTCATTGTGACATTGAGATTCTGTGACATCCTCTCATTCTGATATCATCACATTTTCTCATTGAGACTGCTTGAAATCCTAAAATTGTGACATTCAAACTCTGTGAAATCCTCAAATTGTGACATCCTCACATTCTGACTTTGAGACTCTGTGACATCCTCATATAGTGATATCATCACATTTTGATATTGAGACAGTGTGACATCATCACATTCTGATATTGAGACTATGTGACATTTTCACATTGTGACATCCTCACATTGTGATATTGAAACTCTGTGACATCCTCACATTGTGACATCCTCACATTTTGAAAGTGATACTCTGTGACATCCCCATATTGTGACATCATCACATTGAGACAGTGATACTCTGTGACATCCTCACATTGTGACATTTGAGATTCTGTGACATCCTCACATTGTGACATTGAGACTCTGTGATATCCTCACATTGTGACAACATCATATTGTGATATTGAGATTCTGTGACATTTTCACATTCTGACATCCTCACATTGTGACATATTCACATTGTGACACTGAGAGACTGTGACATTCTCACATTGTGACATCCTCACATTGTGACATCCTCACATTTTGAAATTGAGACTCTGTGACATCCTCACATTGCGACATCCTCACATTGCGACATCCTCACAATGTGACATCCCCACATTGTTACATTGAGACACTGTGACATCCTCACATTGTGGCATTGAGACTCTGTGACATCCTCAATTTTTTACATCCTCATATTGTGACATCCTCAAATTATGACAGTGAGGCTCATTGACATCCTCACATTGTGACATCGTCACATTTTGACAATGAGAATCTGAGACATCCTCACATTCTGATATCCTCAGATTGTGACATCCTCACATTGAGACATCCTCACATTTTGACAATGAAACTCTGTGACATCCTCACATTCTGACATCCTTCCATTGTGACATCCTCACATTGAGATATTAATTATCTGTGACATCTTCAAATTGTGACATCATCAGATTCTGACATCCTCACATTCTGACATCCTCACATATTGACACTGAGACTCTGTGACATCCTCACATTGTGACATCATCACATTGTGAAATTGAGAATCTTTGAAATCCTAAAATTGTGACATCATCACATTGTGAGATTGAGACTCTTTGAAATCCTCACATTGTTACATTGAGAATCTGTGAAGTCCTCATATTTTGACAACCTCAAATTGTGACAGTGAGACTCTGTGACATCCTCACATTCTTATATTGAGACACTGTGACAACCTCACATTATTACAAATTCACATTTTGACATTGAGACTCTGTGACATCCTCATATTTTGACATTCAGACTCTGTGATATCCTCATATGTGACATCCTCACATTATGAAATTTAGACTCTGTGACATCCTCATATTACGACATGCTCACATTGTGACATCCTCACAATGTGACATGCTCACATTGTGACATTGAGACTCTGTGACATCCTCACATTGTGACATTGAGACTCTGTGATATCCTCACATTGTGACAACTTCATATTGTGATATTGAGATTCTGTGACATTTTCACATTCTGACATCCTCACATTGTGACATATTCACATTGTGACACTAAGAGACTGTGACATTCTCACATTGTGACATCCTCACATTGTGACATCCTCACATTTTGAAATTGAGACTCTGTGACATCCTCACATTGCGACATCCTCACATTGCAACATCCTCACAATGTGACATCCTCACATTTTGAAAATGAGACTCTGTGACATCCTCACATTCTGACATCTTCCCATGGTGACATCCTCACATTGTGACTTTAATTATCTGTGACATCTTCAAATTGTGACATCATCATATTTTGACATCCTCATATTGTGACATATTCTCATTTTGTCCTTGAGAATTTCTGACAACCTCACATTCTGACATCCTCACATTTTAACATTTTGACACTTTGACATTGAGACTCTATGAAATTCTGAATTTCTGACAACATCATATTGTGAAATTAATTCTCTGTGACATTTTCACATTGTGACCTCATCAGATTTTGACATCCTCATTTTGTGACATACTCTCATTTTGATATCGAGACTTTGTGACATCCTCACATTGTGACATTGAGACTCTATGATAACCTCACCTTGTGACATCCTCACATTGTGACACTGAGACACTGAGAATTCCTCACCTTGTGACATCCTCACCGTGTGACATCCTCACATTGTGACATCCTCAAGTTTTGACACAGAGACTCAGTGACATCCTCAAATTGTGACAGCCTCCCATTGTGACATCCAGAAATTATGACATTAAGATTCTGATTTCCTCACACTGTGACATCCTCACATTGTGACAATGAGACTCTGTCACATCCTCACATTGTGACACTGAGGCTTTGTGATATCCTCACATTGTGACTTCCTCACATCTTTACATCCTCATATTTTGACATTTATACTTTGTAACATCAGCAGATTGTGACATGTTCACATTCTGACATGTTCACATTCTGACATGCTCACATCGTGTCAATGCAACTCAGTGACATCCTCACATTTCGACATACACACATTGTGACACTGAGATTCGTTTATATCCTCACATTGTGACATCCTCAAATTTTGACATCGTCGAATTTTGACATCATCACATTGTGACATTGAGACTCTCTGATATGCTCACATTGGGACACACTCACATTGTGACATGGATATTCTGTGACATCCTCACATTGTGACACTGATCTCTGTATTATCCTCACATTGTGATATACTCACTTTGTGACACTGAGACACTGTGACATCCGCACATTGTGACATTGAGACTCTCTGATATCCTCACTTTGTGACAACGTCACATTCTTATATTGAGACACTGTGACATCCTCATATTGTGACATTCACTCATTGTGACATCCTCACATTGTGACATTCTCACATTGTGAACTTGAGACTATGTTTTATCCTTACATTCTGACATCCTCACATTCTGACATAATCACATAGTGACACTGAGACTCTGTGACATCCTCACATTCTGACATCCTAATATTTTGACATTGAGACTGTGTGACATCCTCATATTGTGACATGCTCACATTTTGAAACTTAGACTCTGTGACCTCCTCACGTTGTGACATACTCATATTGTGAAATTGAGACTCTTTGACATCCTCACATTTTGACACTGAGACTCTGTGAACGTCCTCACATTGTGACACTGAGACTCTGTGATATCCTCACATTGTGACTTCCTCACATCTTTACATCCTCACATTTTCACATTTATGCTTTGTAACATCAGCAGATTGTGACATGTTCACATTGTGACATGTTCACATTCTGACATGCTCACATCATGTCAATGCAAATCAGTGACATCCTCACATTTTGACATACTCACATTGTGATATTGAGACTCATTTATATCCTCACATTGTGACATCCTCACTTATTGACATCGTCGAATTGTGACATCATCACATTGTGACATTGAGACTCTCTGATATCCTCACATTGGGAAACCCTCACATTGTGACATGGATACTCTGTGATATCCGCGCATTGTGACATTGAGTCTCTGTGATATCCTCACATTGTGACAACTTCACATTCTTATATTGAGACACTGTGACATCCTCATATTGTGAAATTAATTCTCTGTGACATTTCCACATTGTGACCTCATCAGATTTTGACATCCTCATATTGTGACATACTCTCATTGTGATATCGAGACTTTGTGACATCCTCACATTGTGACATTGAGACTCTATGATAACCTCAACTTGTGACATCCTCACATTGTGACACTGAGACACTGAGAATTCCTCACCTTATGACATCCTCACCGTGTGACAACCTCACGTTGTGACATCCTCAAATTTTGACACAGAGACTTTGTGACATCCTCAAATTGAGACAGCCTCCCATTGTGACATCCTGAAATTATGACATTAAGATTCTGATTTCCTCACACTGTGACATCCTCACATTGTGACATGAGACTCTGTCACATCCTCACATTGTGACATTGATATTCTGTGACATCCTCACATTGTGACATCCTCACATTGTGATATCCTCAAATTATGACAGTGAGACTCTGTGACATCCTCTCATTGTGATATACTCACATTGTGAAATTGAGACTCTGTGATATCGTCATAAATTTACATCCTCACATTGTGACTTTGAGACTCTGCGACATCCTCACATTGAGACACTGAGACTCTGTGACATCCTCACATTGTGACATCCTCAAATTATGACACTGATACTCTGTGACGTCCTGAAATTGTGACATCATCACAATTTGACATTGAGTCTCTGTGACTTTCTCATATTGGGACACCCTCACATTGTGACATTTAGACTCTGTGACATCCTCTCATTGTGACACACTCACAATTTTACATTGAGACTCTATGATATCCTCATATTTTGATATCCTCATACTGTGGCCTGGAGACCCTGTGACATCCTCACATTGTGACACTGAGACTCTGTGATATCCTCACATTGCGACTTCCTCACATCTTTACATCCTCACATTTTCACATTTATACTTTGTAACATCAGCAGATTGTGACATGTTCACATTCTGACATGTTCACATTCTGACATGCTCACACAATGTCAATGCAAATCAGTGACATCCTCACATTTTGACATCCTCACATTGTGACATTGAGACTCTGTGACATCCTCACATTTCGACACCCTCATATTGTGACATCCTCAAATTATGTCAGTGAGACTCAGTAACATCCTCACATTCTGACATCCTCCTATTTTGAAAATGAGGCTCTGTGACATCCTCACATTCTGACATCGTCCCATTGTGACATCCTCACATTGTGACTTTAATTATCTGTGACATCTTCAAATTGTGACATCATCATATTTTGACATCCTCATATTGTGACATATTCTCATTTTGTCCTTGAGAATTTCTGACAACCTCACATTCTGACATCCTCACATTTTAACATTTTGACACTTTGACATTGAGACTCTGTGAAATTCTGAATTTCTGACATCCTCATATTGTGAAATTAATTCTCTGTGACATTTTCACATTGTGACATCATCAGATTTTGACATCCTCATTTTGTGACATACTCTCATTGTGATATCGAGACTTTGTGACATCCTCACATTGTGACATTGTTACTCTATGATAACCTCACCTTGTGACATCCTCACATTGTGACACTGAGACACTGAGAATTCCTCACCTTGTGACATCCTCACCGTGTGACATCCTCACATAGTGACATCCTCAAGTTTTGACACAGAGACTCAGTGACATCCTCAAATTGTGACAGCCTCCCATTGTGACATCCTGAAATTATGACATTAAGATTCTGATTTCCTCACACTGTGACATCCTCACATTGTGACAATGAGACTCTGTCACATCCTCACATTGTGACATTGATATTCTGTGACATCCTCACATTGTGACATCCTCACATTGTGATATCCTCAAATTATGACAGTGAGACTCTGTGACATCCTCTCATTGTGATATACTCACATTGTGAAATTGAGACTCTGTGATATCGTCATAACTTGACATCCTCACATTGTGACTGAGACTCTGCGACATCCTCACATTGAGACACTGAGACTCTGTGACATCCTCACATTTTGACATCCTCAAATTATGACACTGATACTCTGTGATGTCCTGAAATTGTGACATCATCACAATTTGACATTGAATCTCTGTGACTTTCTCATATTGGGAAACCCTCACATTGTGACATTTAGACTCTGTGACATCCTCTCATTGTGACACACTCACAATTTTACATTGAGACTCCATGATATCCTCATATTTTGATATCCTCATACTGTGGCCTGGAGACCCTGTGACATCCTCACATTGTGACACTGAGACTCTGTGATATCCTCACATTGTGACTTCCTCACATTTTTACATCCTCATATTTTGACATCTATACTTTGTAACATCAGCAGATTGTGACATGTTCACTGTGGAGGATTTTATGCAAGACTGGCTGAAGAGCAAAGGGCACAGCGGGGAAAGCCTCTTGCTGATGCCCGAGATAGGCAAAGAGGGGCTTTACAGGGACTAGCTGTAGCTGTTCAAGCAGTAAAGAGATGTTACAACTGTTGCAACTCAAGCAGAAACATAATGAGGTACCGTCCAATCACAAAACTAGGGCACAGTAACCTTGCTGCAACATGAAGGGTGTAGGGGTAAGATTAGGGAAGCAGTGACCAATGAAATTTCAGCTTAACCGTAAGAATTAACAATGAAACTTTTGCTCACTGATATCACTAACCTATTAGGAGCCTAGGTTTTGCAATATGTATGAACCTTATTACCACTAATATAAATGTACGCAGCTTTCTGATTAAAGTTGAGACTTGCTGATAGCGTGGAGTCCTTGTCTCCCTTCGCCGACAAATGGTGCTCACCGCATAGGATTACAACAAATGGTGACCCCGACGTGATACGTCGGACGGGATCTCCGATGGGCAATTGCGGGCAATTGCGACGGAGAAGAACGTACCACGGTCGTGCGAAGTAGGGTTGGGTCCCATTGCAGTTGGGACGGCACCAAAGCTACGAAAGAGAGCCGGGTGCCCCTGAAAGCCATATAGGTGGTTTCAGGCCATACGTGAAGGGATCGGGTCCTTCAGCAGCGAGGACGACAAAAAAGAGCTACGTTGGGCTTGGGTCCTGAAGTGGAGAGGACGACATAAAAGCCGGAGCTCCGTGTCCTGGGTGAACACAACGGTGTGCTCAGCCGATAAGTGCCGCCGAAGCCTGGAGAGCTGCAACAAGCGCGCGCATAGTAAGTAATGGATAGGCAAGCGGCATATGATTTATCCACGCAATTTTTGCATAGGAGACAGGTGAAGGGTTTAGACCTAGCCAAAGAACTACCTCAGTTACTTCATCATGCAGAATCCTATAGATTTTTCGTGAATCCCCATACTGTGCATGAGTTAGGGGAATGGAGGCGATACGGGGATAAGTTGTGGGAGTTAGTTTTGGACAGTGATAAGCCAGCAAAGAAAATGAGCAAGTTTTGGAAAGTGATACAGAAGGAGTTGTTGAAAGTGCAGGCAGAAAAGAGGGCTGCTCAGGGGGCACGGGCTGCGCAACAGTGGAATCAGGAATATGGTGTTCTGAATCCCCCCTCGTATACTAAGATTCATCTTCCCATGACATTCTCGTCCGCTGTCCCCTCGGCACCCCCCGAGGGACGGGCTGAGGGACGGGCTGAGAATGATCATGATATAACTGAGAATGAGGGGTCCGTTAAGGAAATAGATGTTAGGAAAGAGTTGCCAGGGTTATTAGCTTATGGGTATGCTAAGGGGGTGTTTGTTAATCCGCATACAGTCCATGAACTAACTGAATGGAGTAAATTTGGGGATATACTGTGGGAAGCAGTATTAGAGGATGATAAAACAGCAAAAAAGATGGGGAAACTTTGGAGGGTGGTACACAATGCTCTTTTGCAACATGTAACAGGAAAAAAGGCAGCAGGGAAGGCAATAGAGGCTCATAAGAGGAATTTAGGATATGGTGAGCCTGGTGAATCACTTGCACCTGCTGTCAATAAGGTAATTATGCCCCAATCAATGGGCTTGGGGCAGGAGTGTGGGAATCCGGCCATTCCATCGGTGCCGCTTTTAGATGAGGTGGGAGAGGGTCTCCCTGTTGGCAGAACAACAGGAGCCGAGGGCCCTGTAGGTGCAGGTGCACTGCTGCCCCCACCTCCCGAGCCACCGGAATGTGCTGCAAGCCAGAGCAGTCGCTCCTCCTCGGAGCCAGACTCTATCCCAGGGGCACTCAGTGACCTATGGGGGGGAATGGTGAGGCAGAGGAGGGAGACATGGGCTGCATTGGCCAAAGAGGTGATGAATACCGGAGATGGTGAAATGCTTGAAGCGGCAACGATGGTTTGTCCTGTGATCTATACTCCAGTGGTTGACCAAAATGGGCAGCATGTTGCAGATCAAGGGGAATATGCACCCTTGGATTGGAAGCTGTTATCACAGCTCAGATTTTTGGTTGAGGCTCTTAAGGAATTAGGGCTAGGGATGCAGAAGCAGGCAGAGTCAACTCAAAGGCAGGTGTTAGCAGCACTTGCTCCTCTTCAGGCTTCTTCGGCTACTGCGACTAAAGTTGCCACTGCTGCGACATCAGCGCCACCTCCTGCCTACATCCAGCAACTGCCGGCAGCCTCGGCCTCGATTTGGCAGCATCAGTAAGCATCACTCTGATGACTTCGCGCCCTACTAGAATACCTATTGGGATTTATGGACCTATCCAAATTAAAGGACAGAGCTGTGGAGCTTTGTTACTGGGACGCTCCTCTGCCACCATATTGGGATTATTTGTGCTACCAGGAGTCATCGACGTGGACTACATGGGAGAAGTACAAATTATGGCTTATACACCTTTTCCCCCATTAAAAATAGGGAAAGGTCAGAGGATTGCTCAATTGGTACCATTGCCACAATTGTCAGCAGGATTGACGCCTCACCGAGGACGACAAGATTCGGATACAACAGAAATTAACACTGCGCTTGAAGCCTTATCTCTGTTACCTTGCCCAGTACAGTGAAGAAGCCTTAAGAGCACTGTCAATTCCCCCAAGTGATTGGGTGGAGTGGATACAGAACTTTTATATTGACTTACAGGGACCTTCCTCCCTGCCGTGTTATGACTGTAATCAATCTGATTGTGCTGCTTGGATAGCCTTAAGGTGTGGGGGTTGTTGTAATACAAATTGGGTTGTGGAGTCACGAGTGCATCAGACTTGGTACTCTGTGTGCGGCGAGCCTGGATCCAGCTCGGGATCTGCTGTTTTATTTACTCGAACAGCGCGGTCCAACTCCTGGGCGTTGGGGTCGTTGTTGGGGTTACGGTCACCGACATCACGATGCCTCCATAACGCTGTTTTGCGGAGGCTGCAAAACAACGGTATTACAACCTCAGGGAAGGGTGGAAGAGCCCTTCGCCCTGTGGTGTAAACGTTGTCAAAACACCTGGTGGAGTGCAGACCCCAGTAGCGGCTTGTGCCCGGGCTCTTGGGCAGCGTGGTGTGCGAGACTAACACACGCAGCAGTTAGAGCACAGGCCGCTAGCAGATCACGCGTCCTGCGCATACAATGCCCAATCTTAGGGGAGCGGGCCTCTGGGGCCTAATGATGCTATCTTACATTTTAACAATTGGGGCCATTTGGGCACCAGCCCAGCCCAAACAGAATGTTTTGGTCACTCTGGCCAATAAGACTGGTCAGAACACCATTTGTCTGGCCCTGTCAAACCCTGGAAACCCATTTTCTACCTGTTTGGTGGGTATTCCGACTGACACACCTCCCTGTCCTAGCACTGCCTCACGCTGTCAGTCGAACGATACTCAGCATTATGCAGATAATTGGGACGGCCAGATACCGTTTTTCCCGACATCTCCCTTAGAACCCCAAGAAGTAGAAATTTTGGGTTCGATTAAGGCCGATTGGTGTATTTTCTTTAATTGGACCAGCGTGTATCGAGTCGGTCCTTCAGGTAAACTGGCCAACCAGTCGCACCCTATAAATGTCAATTCGAGTATTTCAATTTACAGAAACGCATCAGCATGGTGCAACTACACAAGCGGTAACATTTCCAAATCGTCCAATAATCCTATAGCATTGCCCTACGGGATATTCCTGATCTGCGGTGATCGGGCATGGTCAGGTATACCCTCCAGGCTTGAAGGGGGTCCATGCACTCTGGGCCGCCTTACATTGCTGACGCCTAATACATCTATGATTCTACAAGCCTATAGAAACCACTCCAGGGGTCTCTCTAGGGTTAAAAGGGTTGTTCATGCGTTTGAAAAGGATTGCAATGATCACGTTGATTTTTGGAGCTTTGAAGAAAGATTTTTCTCCTCTCTACTAGCACCTGGGGTGGCTGCGGCTAAAGCTTTAGCTGACCTTAGTAAGTTAGGCTGCTGGCTTGCTAAGCAAACTAATGCCACTTCGGAAGCACTATCTCAGCTGTTGATGGACACAGATTCAATACGGCATGCCACGCTTCAGAATAGGGCAGCAATAGACTTCTTGCTTCTAGCACAAGGGCACGGGTGTGAGGATTTCGAGGGTATGTGTTGCATGAACCTATCTGATCATTCGAAATCCATACATCAACAAATACAGCAGCTGCACGAATTGACGAACCATCTGCAGGTTAATTCGGGTTTTGGCCTTGATGATTGGCTGAGGAGCCTAGGCTTAGGGCCTTGGCTGACCTCCCTCTTACAACACCTGATTGTATTTGGCCTTGCGATATTAGCCATGATATTATTACTCCCTTGTATCTTTAAATACTTGCAAAATGCTCTCATGCGGATAGTTGATGCCAGAACCTATGTCTCATTGATCGCTTCTAAAGAAAACGGGGGAAATGTGGAGGATTTTATGCAAGACTGGCTGAAGAGCAAAGGGCACAGCGGGGAAAGCCTCTTGCTGATGCCCGAGATAGGCAAAGAGGGGCTTTACAGGGACTAGCTGTAGCTGTTCAAGCAGTAAAGAGATGTTACAACTGTTGCAACTCAAGCAGAAACATAATGAGGTACCGTCCAATCACAAAACTAGGGCACAGTAACCTTGCTGCAACATGAAGGGTGTAGGGGTAAGATTAGGGAAGCAGTGACCAATGAAATTTCAGCTTAACCGTAAGAATTAACAATGAAACTTTTGCTCACTGATATCACTAACCTATTAGGAGCCTAGGTTTTGCAATATGTATGAACCTTATTACCACTAATATAAATGTACGCAGCTTTCTGATTAAAGTTGAGACTTGCTGATAGCGTGGAGTCCTTGTCTCCCTTCGCCGACAAATGGTGCTCACCGCATAGGATTACAACAGTTCACATTGTGACATGTTCACATTCTGACATGCTCACATCATGTCAATGCAAATCAGTGACATCCTCACATTTTGACATCCTCACATTGTGACATTGAGACTCATTTATATCCTCAAATTGTGACATCCTCACATATTGACATCGTCGAATTGTGACATCATCACATTGTGACATTGATCTCTGTGATATCCTCACATTGTTATATACTCACTTTGTGACACTGAGACACTGTGACATCCGCACATTGTGACATTGAGACTCTCTGATATCCTCACATTGTGACAACGTCACATTCTTATATTGAGACACTGTGACATCCTCATATTGTGACATTCACTCATTGTGACATCCTCACATTGTGACACTGAGACTCTGTGACATCCTCACATTGTGACATCATCACATTGTGAAATTGAGAATCTTTGAAATCCTAAAATTGTGACATCATCACATTGTGAGATTGAGACTCTTTGAAATACTAACATTGTTACATTGAGACTCTGTTAAATCCTCACATTTTGACAACCTCAAATTGTGAAAGTGAGACTCTGTGACATCCTCACATTCTTATATTGAGACACTGTGACATCCTCACATTATGACAAATTCATATTTTGAAATTGAGACTCTGTGACATCCTCATATTTTGACATTCAGACTCTGTGATATCCTAATATGTGACACCCTCACATTGTGAAATTGAGACTCTGTGACATCCTCACAATGTGACATGCTCACATTGTGACATTGAGACTCTGTGACATCCTCACATTTCGACATCCTCATTTTGTGACATCCTCAAATTATGTCAGTGAGACTCAGTAACATCCTCACATTGTGACATCCTCATATTTTGAAAATGAGACTCTGTGACATCCTCACATTCTGACATCCTCCCATGGTGACATCCTCACATTGTGACTTTAATTATCTGTGACATCTTCAAATTGTGACATCATCATATTTTGACATCATCATATTGTGACATATTCTCATTTTGTCCTTGAGAATTTCTGACAACCTCACATTCTGACATCCTCACATTTTTACATTTTGACACTTTGACATTGAGACACTGTGAAATTCTGACTTTCTGACATCCTCATATTGTGAAATTAATTCTCTGTGACATTTTCACATTGTGACCTCATCAGATTTTGACATCCTCATATTGTGACATACTCTCATTGTGATATCGAGACTTTGTGACATCCTCATATTGTGACATTGTTCCTCTAAGATAACCTCACCTTGTGACATCCTCAGATTGTGACACTGAGACACTGAGAATTCCTCACCTTGTGACATCCTCACCCTGTGACAGCCTCACATTGTGACATCCTGAAATTATGACATTAAGATTCTGATTTCCTCACACTGTGACATCCTCACATTGTGACAATGAGACTCTGTCACATCCTCACATTGTGACATTGATATTCTGTGACATCCTCACATTGTGACATCCTCACATTGTGATATCCTCAAATTTTGACAGTGAGACTCTGTGACATCCTCTCATTGTGATATACTCACATTGTGAAATTGAGACTCTGTGATATCGTCATAAATTTACATCCTCACATTGTGACTTTGAGACTCTGCGACATGCTCACATTGAGACACTGAGACTCTGTGACATCCTCACATTTTGACATCCTCAAATTATGACACTGATACTCTGTGACGTCCTGAAATTGTGACATCATCACAATTTGACATTGAATCTCTGTGACTTTCTCATATTGGGACACCCTCACATTGTGATATTTAGACTCTGTGACATCCTCTCATTGTGACACACTCACAATTTTACATTGAGACTCTATGATATCCTCATATTTTGATATCCTCATACTGTGGCCTGGAGACCCTGTGACATCCTCACATTGTGACATTGAGACTCATTTATATCCTCAAATTGTGACATCCTCACATATTGACATGGTCGAGTTGTGACATCATCACATTGTGACATTGAGACTCTCTGATATCCTCACATTGGGACACCCTCACATTGTGACATGGATACTCTGTGAAATCCTCACATTATGACATTGATCTCTGTGACATCCTCACTTTGTGACAACTTCACATTCTTATATTGAGACACTGTGACATCCTCATATTGTGACATTCACTCATTGTGACATCCTCACATTGTGACATTCTCAAATTGTGAAAATGAGACTATGTTTTATCCTTACATTCTGACATCCTCACATTCTGACATCCTCAGATAGTGACACTGAGACTCTGAGACATCCTCACATTGTGACATCATCACATTGTGAAATTGAGAATCTTTGAAATCTTAAAATTGTGACATCAACACATTGTGAGATTGAGAATCTTTGAAATCCTGACGTTATTACATTGAGAGTCTGTGAAGTCCTCACATTTTGACAGCCTCAAATTGTGACAGTGAGACTCTGTGACATCCTCATATTCTTATATTGAGACACTGTGACATCCTCACCTTATGACAAATTCACATTTTGACATTGAGACTCGGTGACATCCTCATATTTTGACATTCAGACTCTGTGATATCCTAATATGTGACATGCTCACATTGTGACATTGAGACTCTGTGACATCCTCACATTTCGACATCCTCATATTGTGACAGCCTCAAATTATGTCAGTGAGACTCAGTATCATTCTCACATTGTGACATCCTCATATTTTGAAAATGAGGCTCTGTGACATCCTCACATTCTGACATCCTCCCATTGTGACATCCTCACATTGTGACTTTAATTATCTGTGACATCTTCAAATTGTGACATCATCATATTTTGACATCCTCATATTGTGACATATTCTCATTTTGTCCTTGAGAATTTCTGACAACCTCACATTCTGACATCCTCACATTTTTACATTTTGACACTTTGACATTGAGACTCTGTGAAATTCTGACTTTCTGACATCCTCATATTGTGAAATTAATTCTCTGTGACATTTTCACATTGTGACGTCATCAGATTTTGACATCCTCATATTGTGACATACTCTCATTGTGATATCGAGACTTTGTGACATCCTCACATTGTGACATTGAGACTCGATGATAACCTCACCTTGTGACATCCTCACATTGTGACACTGAGACACTGAGAATTCCTCACCTTGTGACATCCTCACCGTGTGACATCCTCACATCGTGACATCCTCAAATTTTGACACAGAGACTCTGTGACATCCTCAAATTGTGACAGCCTCCCATTGTGACATCCTGAAATTATGACATTAAGGTTCTGATTTCCTCACACTGTGACATCCTCACATTGTGACAATGAGACTCTGTCACATCCTCACATTGTGACATTGATATTCTGTGACATCCTCACATTGTGACATCCTCACATTGTGATATCCTCAAATTATGACAGTGAGACTCTGTGACATCCTCTCATTGTGATATACTCACATTGTGAAATTGAGACTCTGTGATATCGTCATAAATTTACATCCTCACATTGTGACTTTGAGACTCTGCGACATCCTCACATTGAGACACTGAGACTCTGTGACATCCTCACATTGTGACATCCTCAAATTATGACACTGATACTCTGTGACATCCTGAAATTGTGACATCATCACAATTTGACATTGAATCTCTGTGACTTTCTCATATTGGGACACCCTCACATTGTGACATTTAGACTCTGTGACATCCTCTCATTGTGACACACTCACAATTTTACATTGAGACTCCATGATATCCTCATATTTTGATATCCTCATACTGTGGCCTGGAGACCCTGTGACATCCTCACATTGTGACACTGAGACTCTGTGATATCCTCACATTGTGACTTCCTCACATTTTTACATCCTCATATTTTGACATTTATACTTTGTAACATCAGCAGATTGTGACATGTTCACATTGTGACATGTTCACATTCTGACATGCTCACATCATGTCAATGCAAATCAGTGATATCCTCACATTTTGACATACTCACATTGTGACATTGAGACTCATTTATATCCTCAAATTGTGACATCCTCACATATTGACATTGTCGAATTGTGACATCATCGCATTATGACATTGAGACTCTCTGATATCCTCACATTGGGACACCCTCACATTGTGACATGGATACTCTGTGAAATCCTCACATTGTGACATTGATCTCTGTGATATCCTCACTTTGTGACAACGTCACATTCTTATATTTAGACACTGTGACATCCTCATATTGTGCCATTCACTCATTGTGACATCCTCACATTGTGACATTCTCACATTGTGAACTTAAGACTATGTTTTATCCTTACATTCTGACATCCTCACATTCTGACATCCTCACATAGTGACACTGAGATTCTGTGACATCCTCACATTGTGACATCATCACATTGTGAGATTGAGAATCTTTGAAATCCTGACATAATTACATTGACACTCTGTGAAGTCCTCACATTTTGACAACCTCAAATTGTGACAGTGAGACTCTGTGACATCCTCACATTCTTATATTGAGACACTGTGACATCCTCACATTATGACAAATTCACATTTTGACTTTGATACTCTGTGACATCCTCATATTTTGACATTCAGACTCTGTGATATCCTCATATGTGACATGCTCACATTGTGACATTGAGACTCTGTGACATCCTCACATTTCGACATCGTCATATTGTGACATCCTCAAATTATGTCAGTGAGACTCAGTAACATTCTCACATTGTGACATCCTCATATTTTGAAAATGAGGCTCTGTGACATCCTCACATTCTGACATCCTCCCATTGTGACATCCTCACATTGTGACTTTAATTATCTGTGACATCTTCAAATTGTGACATCATCATATTTTGACATCCTCATATTGTGACATATTCTCATTTTGTCCTTGAGAATTTCTGACAACCTCACATTCTGACATCCTCACATTTTAACATTTTGACACTTTGACATTGAGACTCTGTGAAATTCTGAATTTCTGACATCCTCATATTGTGAAATTAATTCTCTGTGACATTTTCACATTGTGACCTCATCAGATTTTGACATCCTCATATTGTGACATACTCTCATTGTGATATCGAGACTTTGTGACATCCTCACATTGTGACATTGAGACTCTATGATAACCTCACCTTGTGACATCCTCACATTGTGACACTGAGACACTGAGAATTCCTCACCTTCTGACATCCTCACCGTGTGACAGCCTCACATTGTGACATCCTCAAATTTTGACACACAGACTCAGTGACATCCTCAAATTGTGACAGCCTCCCATTGTGACATCCAGAAATTATGACATTAAGATTCTGATTTCCTCACACTGTGTCATCCTCACGTTGTGACAATGAGACTATGTCACATCCTCACATTGTGACATTGATATTCTGTGACATCCTCACATTGTGACATCCTCACATTGTGATATCCTCAAATTATGACAGTGAGACTCTGTGACATCCTCTCATTGTGATATACTCACATTGTGAAATTGAGACTCTGTGATATCGTCATAAATTTACATCCTCACATTGTGACTTTGAGACTCTGCGACATCCTCACATTGAGACACTGAGACTCTGTGACATCCTCACATTGTGACATCCTCAAATTATGACATTGAAACTCTGTGACGTCCTGAAATTGTGACATCATCACACTTTCACATTGAGTCTCTGTGACTTTCTCATATTGGGACACCCTCACATTGTGACATTTAGACTCTGTGACATCCTCTCATTGTGACACACTCACAATTTTACATTCAGACTCTATGATATCCTCATATTTTGATATCCTCATACTGTGGCCTGGAGACCCTGTGACATCCTCACATTGTGACACTGAGACTCTGTGATATCCTCACATTGTGACTTCCTCACATTGTGATATTGAGACTCTGTGTCATCCTCATATTGTGACATCCTCACATTTTGAAAGTGATAATCTGTGACCTCCCCATATTGTGACATCATCACATTGAGTCAGTGATACTCTGTGACATACTCACCTTGTGACATTGAGACTCTGTGATATCCTCACATTGTGACAACCTCATATTGTGATATTGAGATTCTGTGAAATTTTCACATTCTGACATCCTCACATTGTGACATATTCACATTGTGACTCTCAGAGACTGTGACATTCTCACATTATGACATCCTCATATTGTGACATCCTCAAATTATGACAGTAAGACTCTGTGACATTCTCAAATTTTGACAAAGACCATGTGACATCCTCACATTGTGACATCCTCATTTTGTGACGTCCTCAAATTTTGACAGAGAAACTCTGTGACATCCTCACATTCTGACATCTTCATATTGTGACATTCTCCCATAGTGACACTGAGTCTCTGTGACATCCTCACATTGTGACATCCTCACATTGTGACACTGATTCTCTGTCACTTCCTCACATTTTGACATCATCCCATTGTGACATTGAGACTCTTTGAAATACTAACATTGTGACATTGTGACTCTGTGAAGTCCTCACATTGTGTCATCCTCAAATTGTGACACTGAGACTCTGTGACATCCTCACATTCTGATATTGAGACTCTGTGACATGTTCACATTGTGACATTCACACATTGAGAAACCTAGACTCTGTCACATCCTCACAGTGTGACCTCCTCACATTGTGACAACGTCTTATTTTGACGTTGAGACTTTGTGACATCGTTACATTCTGACATCCTCACATTGTGACACTGAGACTCTAGGACAACCTCATATTGTGACATTCAGACTATGTCACATCGTCATATTTTGACATCTTCACATTATGAAATTGACAATCTGTGACATCCTCCCATTGAGACATCCTCACATTGTGACTTTAATTATCTGTGACATCTTCAAATTGTGACATCATCAGATTTTGACATCCTCACATTCTGACATCCTCACATTCTGACATCCTCACATAGTGACACTGAGACTCTGTGACATCCTCACATTGTGACATCCTCACATTGTGAAATTGAGAATCTTTGAAATCCTATAATTCTGACATCATCACATTGTGAGATTGAGACTCTTTGAAATCCTGACATTGTTACATTGAGACTCTGTGAAGTCCTCACATTTTGACAACCTCAAATTGTGACAGTGACACTCTGTGACATACTCACATTCTTATATTGAGACACTGTGACATCATCACATTATGACAAATTCACATTTTGACATTGAGACTCTGTGACATCCTCATATTTTGACATTCAGACTCTGTGATATCCTCATATGTGACATCCTCACATTGTGGAATTGAGACTCTGTGACATCCTCAAATTGCGACATGCTCACATTGTGACATCCTCACAATGTGACATGCTCACATTGTGACATTGAGACACTGTGACATCCTCACATCGTGGCATTGAGACTCTGTGACATCCTCACATTTCGACATCCTCATATTGTGACATCCTCAAATTATGTCAGTGAGACTCAGTAACATCCTCACATTGTGACATCCTCATTTTGTGACATCCTCAAATTATGACATTGAGACTCTTTGACATCCTCACATTGTGACATCCTCACATTGTGACACTGATTCTCTGTCACATCCTCACATTTTGACATCATCACATTGTGACATTGACACTCTTTGAAATCCTAACATTTTGACATTGTGACTCTGTGAAGTCCTCACATTGTGTCATCCTCAAATTGTGACACTGAGACTCTGTGACATCCTCACATTCTGATATTGAGACTCTGTGATATCCTCACAGTGTGACCTCCTCACATTTTGACAACGTCATATTTTTACGTTGAGACTCTGTGACATCGTTACATTCTGATATCCTCACATTGTGACACTGAGACTCTAGGACATCCTCATATTGTGACATTCAGACTATGTCACATAGTCATATTTTGACAGCTTCACATTATGAAATTGAGACTCTGTGACATCCTCACATTGCAACATCCTCACATTGTGACATCCTCACATTGTGACATTGAGACACTGTGACATCCTCACATTGTGGCATTGAGACTCTGTGACATCCTCAATTTTTTACATCCACATATTGTGTCATCCTCAAATTATGACAGTGAGGCTCTGTGACATCCTCACATTGTGACATCGTCACATTTTGACAATGAGAATCTGTGACATCCTCACATTCTGATATCCTCAGATTAGGACATCCTCACATTGAGACATCCTCACATTTTGACTATGAGACTCTGTGACATCCTCACATTCTGACATCCTCCCATTCTGACATCCTAACATTGAGATATTAATTATCTGTGACATCTTCAAATTTTGACATCATCAGATTTTGACATCCTCACATTCTGACATCCTCACATTGTGACATCCTCACATAGTGACACTGAGACTCTGTGACATCCTCACATTGTGACATCATCACATTGTGAAATTGAGAATCATTGAAATCCTAAAATTTTGATATCATCACATTGTGACATTGAGACACTGTGACATCCTCACATTGTGGCATTTAGACTCTGTGACATCCTCAATTTTTTACATCCTCATATTGTGACATCCTCAAATTATGACAGTGAGGCTCAGTGACATCCTCACATTGTGACATCCTCACATTTTGACTATGAGACTCTGTGACATCCTCACATTCTGACATCCTCCCATTGTGACATCCTCACATTGAGGTATTAATTATCTGTGACATCTTCAAATTGTGACATCATCAGATTTTTACATCCTCACATTCTGACATCCTCACATAGTGACACTGAGACTCTGTGACATCCTAACATTGTGACATCCTCACATTGTGAAATTGAGAATCTTTGAAATCCTAAAATTGTGACATCATCACATTGTGAGATTGAGACTCTTTGAAATCCTAACATTGTTACACTGAGACTCTGTGAAGTCCTCACATTTTGACAACCTCAAATTGTGACAGTGAGACTCTGTGACATCCTCACATTCTTATATTGAGACACTGTGACATCCTCACATTATGACAAATTCACATTTTGACATTGAGACTCTGTGACATCCTCATATTTTGTCATTCAGACTGTGAGATATCCTCATATGTGACATCCTCACATTGTGAAATTGAGACTCTGTGACATCCTCACATTGCGACATGCTCACACTCTGACATCCTCACAATGTGACATGCTCACATTGTGACATTGAGACACTGTGACATCCTCACATTGTGGCATTGAGACTCTGTGACATCCTCACATTTCGACATCCTCATATTGTGACATCCTCAAATTATGTCAGTGAGACTCAGTAACATCCTCACATTGTGACATCCTCATATTTTGAAAATGAGACTCTGTGACATCCTCACATTCTGACATCCTTCCATTGAGACATCCTCACATTGTGACTTTAATTATCTGTGACATCTTCAAATTGTGACATCATCATATTTTGACATCCTCATATTGTGACATATTCTCATATTGTCCTTGAGAATTTCTGACAACCTCACATTCTGACATCCTCACATTTTAACATTTTGACACTTTGACATTGAGACTCTGTGAAATTCTGACTTTCTGACATCCTCATATTGTGAAATTAATTCTCTGTGACATTTTCACATTGTGACCTCATCAGATTTTGACATCCTCATATTGTGACATACTCTCATTGTGATATCGAGACTTTGTGACATCCTCACATTGTGACATTGAGACTCTATGATAACCTCACCTTGTGACATCCTCACATTGTGACACTGAGACACTGATAATTCCTCACCTTGTGACATCCTCACCGTGTGACATCCTCACATCGTGACATCCTCACATTTTGACACAGAGTCTCAGTGACATCCTCAAATTCTGACAGCCTCCCATTGTGACATCCAGAAATTATGACATTAAGATTCTGATTTCCTCACACTGTGACATCCTCACATTGAGACACTGAGACTCTGTGACATCCTCACATTTTGACATCCTCAAATTATGACACTGATACTCTGTGACGTCCTGAAATTGTGACATCATCACAATTTGACATTGAATCTCTGTGACTTTCTCATATTGGGACACCCTCACATTGTGACATTTAGACTCTGTGACATCCTCTCATTGTGACACACTCACAATTTTACATTGAGAATCTATCATATCCTCATATTTTGATATCCTCATACTGTGGCCTGGAGACCATGTGACATCCTCACACTGTGACACTGAGACTCTGTGATATTCTCACATTGTGACTTCCTCACATTTTTACATCCTCACATTTTGACATTTATACTTTGTAACATCAGCAGATTGTGACATGTTCACATTGTGACATGTTCACATTGTGACATGCTCACATCGTTTCAATGCAAATCAGTGACATCCTCACATTTTGACATACATTGTGACATTGAGACTCATTTATATCCTCAAATTCTGACATCCTCACATTTTGACATCGTCAAATTGGGACATCATCACATTGTGACATTGAGACTCTCTGATATCCTCACACTGGGACACCCTCACATTGTGACATGGATACTCTGTGACATCCTCACATTGTGACATTGATCTCTGTGATATCCTCACATTGTTATATACTCACTTTGTGACACTGAGACACTGTGACATCCGCACATTGTGACATTGAGACTCTGTGATATCCTCACTTTGTGACAACATCACATTCTTATATTGAGACACTGTGACATCCTCATATTGTGACATTCACTCATTGTGACATCCTCACATTGTGAACTTGAGACTATGTTATATCCTTACATTCTGTCATCCTCACATTCTGACATCCTCAGATTGTGACATTGAGACTCTGTGACATGCTCACATTGTGACATCCTAATATTTTGACATTGAGACTGTGTGACATCCTCATATTTTGACATGCTCGCATTTTGAAACTTAGACTCTGTGACGTCCTCACGTTGTGACATACTCATATTGCGAAATTGAGACCCTTTGACATCCTCACATTTTGACATTGAGACTCTGTGAACGTCCTCACATTGTGACATCCTCTCATGGTGACATTGAGATTCTGTGACTACCTCACATTGTGATATCATCACATTTTGTCATTGAGACTGCTTGAAATCCTAACATTGTGACATTCAAACTCTTTGAAATCCTCACATTGTGACATCCTCACTTTTTGACTTTGTGAGTCTGTGACATCCTCATATAGTGATATCATCACATTTTGATATTGAGACAGTGTGACATCTTCACATTCTGATATTGAGACTATGTGACATCCTCACATTGTGACATCCTCATATTATGACATTGATACTCTGTGACGTCCTGAAATTGTGACATCATCACAATTTGACATTGAGTCTCTGTGACTTTCTCATATTGGGACACCCTCACATTGTGACATTTGGACTCTGTGACATCCTCTCATTGTTACACACTCACAAGTTTACATTGAGACTCTATGATATCCTCATATTTTGATATCCTCATACTGTGGCCTGGAGACCATGTGACATCCTCAGATTGTGACATTGATACTCTGTGACATCCTCATATTCTGACATCATCACATTCTGACATCCTCAAATTATGACAGTGAGACTCTGTGACATGCTCACATTGTGACATCCTCACATTGTGACATTGAGACTCTCTGACATCCTAACACTGTGACATCCTCTAATTTTGACGTTGAGACTCTATGATATCCTCATATTTTGACATACTCACATTGTTACACTGATTCTTTTTGACATCCTCACATTGGGACATCATCACATTTTGACATTGAGACTCTTTGAAATCCTAACTTTGTGACATTGAGACTGTGTGACATCCTCAAATTGTGACATCCTCACATTGTGACATCCTCACATTGTGACAACCTCATATTGTGACTTTGAGACTCTGTGATATCCTCACATTCTGAAATCCTCACATTTTGACATTGAGACCCTGTGACATCTATACATTGTGACATCCTCACATTGTGATATTGAGACTTCGTAGCATCAGTGTATTGTGACATCCTCCCATTGTTACATCCTCACATTCTGACATCCTCACATTTTCACACTAAGACTCTGTAAAATCATCACATTCTTGCATCCTTACATTGTGAAATCCTCATACTGTGACTTCCTCACATTGTGACATTGATACTCTGTGACATCCTCACATTGTGACATTGAGGCGCAGTGATATCCTCATCTTGTGATATCCTCACATTGTGACATCCTCACATTTTGATATTCTCAAATTGTGACATTGACACTGTCATATCCTCACACTGTGACATCCTCACATTATGACACTGAGACTATGTGACATCCTCACATTCTGACATTCTCACATTGTGACATTGAGACTCTGTGACATTCTCACATTGTGACATTGAGAGTCTGTGACATACTCACATTCTGACATCCTCACGTTCTGACGTCCTCACATTGTGACATTGCCACTCTGTGTCATCAACACATCTTGGCATCCTCACATTGTGGTGTCATCACATTGTGACATCCTCCCATTGTGACATTGAGACTCTGTGACATTCTCACATTGTGACATTGAGACTCTGTGACATACTCACATTCTGACATCCTCACGTTCTGACGTCCTCACATTGTGACATTGCCACTCTGTGTCATCAACACATCTTGGCATCCTCACATTGTGGTGTCATCACATTGTGACATCCTCCCATTGTGACATTGAGACTCTGTGATATCCTCACATAGTTACATCTTCACATTTTGGCACTGATACTCTGTGACATACTCACATTGTGACATTGAGACTCTGAGAAATCCTCACCTTGTTACATCCTCAACTTTTGACATCCTCACATTGTGACATCCTCAAATTATGTACAGAGACTCTGTGACATCCTTACATTTTGACATCCTCACATTGTGACATCCTCATATTGTGACATTGAGATTCCATGACATCCTCAAATTCTGACATCCTCATATTGTGACATCCTCACATTGTGACATTGATACTCTGTGACATGCTCACATTGTGACATTGAGTCTCTGTAACATCATCACATTGTGGCATCCTCACATTTTTGCATCCTCACATTGTGACATCCTCACATTGCGACATTGATATTCTGTGAAATCCTCACATTGTGACATTGAGACACTGTGACATCCTCACATTGTGACATTCACACATGGCGACATTTAGATTCTGTGACATCCTCACATTGTGAAATTCTCACATTGTGACATTGAGACTCTGTGATATCCAAATATTGTGACATCCTCACATTGTGATATCCTCACATTGTGACATTGGGACTCTGTGACAACGTCACATTCTGATGTCCTCACATTATAACATTGAGACTTTGTGACATCTTCATATTGTGACATCCTCACATTGTGACATTGAGACTCTGTTACATCTTCATATTGTGACATCCTCTCATTGTGACATTGAGACACTTTGACATCCTCACATTTTGACATTGAGTCTATGTGAAATTCTCACATCCTGGCATCCTAACATTGTAACTTTGAGACTGTAATATCCTCACATTGTGACATCCTCACATTTTGACATCGTCACATTGTGACATCCTCACATTTTGACATAGATACTCTGTGACATCCTCACATTGTGACATCGAGACTCTGAGAAATACTCACCTTGTGACATCCTCACCTTGTGACATCCTCACATTTTGACATTCTCAAATTTTGACACAGAGACTCTGTGACATCCTCACATTGTGACATCCTCACATTGTGACATCCTCACATTGTGACACTGAGGCTCTGTGACATCCTTACATTGTGAAATTGAGACTCTGTGATATCCTCACATTGTTACTTCCTCACATTATGTCACTGAGCCATGTGACATCCTCACATTGTGACATCCTCACATTGTGACATGCACAAATTTTGACACAGAGACTCTGTGACATCCTCACATTGTGACATCCAAATATTGTGACATTGAGACTCTGCGATATCCTCCCATTGTGACATTGAGACTCTGTGATATCCTAACATTGTAACATCCTCACATTGTGACAACCTATCGTTGTTACATTGAGACTCTGTGACATTTTCATATTGTAACATTCTCACATTGTGAAATTGAGATTCTGTGTCATCCTCACATTGAGACAGTGAGACACTGTGACATCCTCACATTGTGACATTGAGACTCTGTGACATCCTCACATTGTGACATCCTCACATTTTTACTTTGAGATTCTGTAATATACTCACATTGTGACATCCTCACATTTTGACATCGTCACATTGTGACATCCTCACATTTTGACATAGATACTCTGAGACATCCTCACATTGTGACATTGAGACTCTGTGAAATTTTGTTATTGTGACATACTCACATTGTGAAATTGAGACTCTGTGTCATCCTCACATTGCGACATTGAGACTGTGACATCCTCACATTGTGACATTGAGACTCTGTGACATCCTCACATTGTGACATCCTCACATAGTGACATCCTCACATTGTGACATTGAGACTCTGTGATATCCTCACATTGTGACATTGAGACTCTGTGATATCCTCACATTGTGACATCTTCACATTGTGACACTGATACTCTGAGGTGTACTCACATTGTGACATTGAGACACTGAGAAATCCTCACCTTGTGACATCCTCACCTTGTGACAGCCTCACATTGTGACATCCTCAAATTTTGACACAGAGACTCTGTGACATCCTCACATTGTGACATCCTCACATTGTGACATCCTCACATTCTGACATCCTCAAATTTTGACTTTGAGAATCTGTGATATTCTCACATTGTGACATCCTCACATTGTGACACCGAGACTCTGTGATATCCTCACATTGTGACATCCTCACATTGTGACATTGAGACTCTTTTACAACCTCAGATTTTGACATCCTCACATTGATATACTGAGACTCTGTGACATCATCAAATTGTGACATTCTCACATTGTGACCTCCTCACATTTTGACACTGAGACTTTGTGGCATCCTCACATTGTGACATCCTCACATTCTGACATCCTCACAATGTGACAATCTCACATTGTGACACTGATACTTTGTGACATCCTCACATTGTGACATCCTCACATTGTGACACTGAGACTCTGTGACATCTTCACAATGTACCTTTGAAACATCTATATTACTCCCCGTGAGTCTATGAGTCACCGGATGGAACCAAATGATGCTGCAGTGTTCCAGAGTTGCTATAAGATCATGTGCAACATCCGGTGATGGTCTACCCAGGATTGATGTAGAGTAGGACGGACCTGCACAGCGTGAACGCATGCTTCCAGTAGACACCACCAAGCGCTGGCCCAAGGAAGAACGCGAGCCATACGCTGATCATCACTCATCCCAGATTACATTGATATGCATCGCGACGGGTAATTATGTAAAGCGTCGTGATGTATTGGGTCTCTGTATTAAGGAAGGCTCACCCTATAGTTCCTTAATCAGTGGTTCATGTTGTGAAGGGGTTGAGTGTATGGGAACTGTTGAATCACGGCCTGAACCACTGATTGATCACCTGAGGCGAGCACTGGGTCAGCCGCAGGGGCACAAGTGAGTGTGATTGGAAGGAGTGGAGTTTGACTCCACCTCTCCCAAGACCCCATTTAAGGGCTGACCACCACCAGGGAAGGATTTCTGGTTGGAGATCCCTCCCTAGTGGAGTTATTGGCGAGCCTCGGTCTTCTGCAAAGGTGAGCCACTCTTTCCTTATTAATCATCTATATATCATCTACTTAAGCCCATCAAAAATATACCATCTTTGGCACTATTTCTTTTGGGTGCTATTCTTGGGGGTTATTTGCCCTACACAAAGTGTGAAAGAAAAGCATGCCCTTAATGACAAGAATTGATTTTTCACTTACCTAATAATAGGATAGAAGACAGCTGACCTTATTAATCACAAGATAACAAAGTGGGAGATGTAATGCTACCGGGAAATAAGCAAATGCTGTTCCAGACTGCTTCAAAATACCTACTTCCATGGATAAAAGATAACATTGCTCTTGTATGTAATGTTGATGCTCAGTTCTTTTTACCTGAGTAGGAAAAAAAAGGACTGATTAAAACTTAATTAGGCATCAAAAGGAGTGCTAAAAATATTCAAGAAGATAAAGAAGCTATTCTGCATGTGTGAGATGAAAATGATTTTTAATATGGTGGCAATGATTCTGTAAAGAAAATTACTTCTTTTTTCTAAGTGCAAAGGATCCAGAAAGATGAGGAGTGGTCTATGCAAAGAATAAGTTTGAAAAATTGGAGGGTGTTTTTTTAAGGATCAGGGCACTGAGGCCTGTCCGATTAATTGTTGGAGCAGAAAAACAAACCACCTCCTTTTCATGTAAAATGAGATGAGTGGGAAGGATTTGCATGTGTCAGACAGAGCCAGAATGCTCCCACCTGTTGTTCAACACCCCAACAAACCGAGTGCGTGAGCACAATGGTGCTGGACACACCGTGTTTTGTTGTAGTATGTCTAGCCTCGGTGTTCACAGGATGGGCAAAGTCAAACAAAGCTGTGGCGCTAACAAAGTACGGAGCTGGGCCTGCCTTGCGACAGCAGCTAGCAATGGGAGAACAGAAATTTTACGGCCAGTAATTTTTAATGCTTTCATAATTGACTTGGATGCAGGACCTGAAGGCACACTAAGCAGGTTTGTGGATAACACTAACTTGGGATGAGCTCCTGACTCCTTTATGACATCCTGCTGAGAGATCTTGTCAAACTGGAGGGCTGGGCAATTGGCAACAACATTCATAGAACCACCAAGGCTGGAAACAACCTACACGATCATACAGTCCAACCGTCCACCTGTCACCAGTAGTTCTCACTAAACCATGCCCCTCAACACAAGGGCTAAACGCTCCTTTACACCTCCAGGGTTGGTGTCTCCACCACCTCCCCGGGCAGCACATTCTGGTGCCCGACAACTCTTTTGAGAAGTACTATTTCCTAACATCCAGCCTGAACGCCCCCTGGTGCAGCTTGAAGTCATTCCCTCTAGTCCTATCACTAGTTACATGAGAGAAGAAGCCAACGCACAGCTCACCACAAACCTCCCTTCAGGAGGTCAACCCTGAGCCTCCTCTTCTCGAGACTGAACAACCCCAGCTCCCTCAGCCATTCTTCCTAAGTCCTGTGCTCCAGACCCCTCACCAGCTTTGCTGCCTACGGTAGGGCCCTCATGTCTTCACTGCTGTACAGCACAAGAACTGGGTGCAGGTTTGGGAGCCACAGTCTGAGAAAGACATAAAGCTATTACAGAGTGTCCAAAGAAGAGACATGGAGCTGGGGAAGTGTGTCTGGAGGACAATGTGTGAGGAGCAGGTGAGGTCTCTGGGTTTGCTCAGCGCACAGCAGAGGAGCTGAGGGCAGGCTCTCACTGAGAGCAGAGGGGCATGGCCAGGACCCAAGGGAACGGCGTGGAGCTGCGTCAGGCTGGGGGAACTGGGGGAAGGCTCTTCACCGTCACTGCCCAAGGGCAGTGGGCATGGCCTTGAGTTCTGCAGTTCTGGAAGTATCTGAGCAGTGCTTCCGGACATGGAGACTGAATACAGGACGGTGCTGCGTGGAGCCAGGCGTCGAACTCCAGTGATCCTCGGGGTCGCTTCCATCTTGAGATATTCCGTGATCCCATAAAATTACACTACCCCCCGCGGGACCAGTTTGGTCAAGGTTTTCACAGCACTTGGTGGTGCCCAGGGCAGCGCATAACCCTAACGAACAGGGCAGACCTTCACTTCTCAAGGCCGCCCACTCGGCTCACAGACCGCCGCGATTTTTGGCAGTGGGGCAGAGCCCGGCGGAAGGAGGCAGGAGACAGGAAGTCCCACCCAGCCGGGCACCTTCCCCGCCGCTCCCGCTGCGTGCCGGCCGGGCCGGGGGCGGCGCTTCGGCGGGGCCGCGTCGCCCCTGCCCCCCGCGGGCACGCGCCCGTGTTCCGTGGGAGCGCGGAAGGAGCGCGCAGGGTCGAGCGCCCCGGGGCTCGCTGCCCCCCCCCCTCCTCCCCCCCGCGCCGGCTTTGTGCCACCGCCCTCGTTTTGCGGGCGTCGGCGGGGCCAGGAATGTCGGGCGCTCGAGACGGCCGTGCCTCCTCCTCCGGAGCCGTGCGCGTGATGGCGGCAGCCGCCGCGGCAGAGGTGAGCGGCGCCGGGAGCAGCAGCAGCAGCGATACCTCCGGCGCTGGCGAGGAGGAGGGGGTGAGGCGACTTTTCCAGACGTGCGACGGGGACGGCTTCATGAGCAGGTAGCGGCGGACAGCCGCCCTCACGAAGCGCCGCCTCAACTTCTCGCAGCTTTGCGGAGCGGAGCGGTGAGAGGCGGCGGACCCAGACCGCCCCCTGCTCCCCACCGGCAGCTCGCTGCCTCCCGAGGGCAGTGGGTGAGCTCCTCCGCCGAACCCGCGTGGCCGTGGGCTCGGCCGTGCCTGGGAGCTGCCCTGCTCGGGGCTGCGGGAGCGACACAGCGGCGGCTGTGCTGAGTTCGTACAGTTTCAGTAGGTGGCTGGGTGTAAGCCGTAGTGAAATGCTCAGATGTCTGCGATTATTGGCAGCGCGTGTTGATCAGTGTTGGGCACTCTGTAAGGATGCTTCTGGAACTAGTCCTCTGCCATCCCATAGAGTCCCAGAATGGCTTGTATTGGAAGGAGCCCCAATTCCAACCACCCACCGAATCAGGTTGCCCATGGCCTCATCCAGCCTGGCCTTGGGCACCTCCAGGGATGGGGCATCTGCAGTTTCTTTGGGCAGCCTGTGCTTCACTTCACCACCCTCCGAGTAAACAGTTTCCTCCTAACATCTAAGGTAAGTCTTCACTCTTTCAGTTTAAAGCCATTCCCCTCTCCCCTTCCCCCTCCCCCCCTCGCCCTTGCTCTGTCACTGCACGAGTGTAAAAAAGCTCTCCCCTACCTGTTTATAAGCTGCCTTCAAATATTAGAAGGCCCCATTGCGGTCTCTTGCTCGGTGATTTCAAAAACATTGGGGTTTCCAACTGTAAGAGCTGTAAGAGGTGATGGTAACTTGCATTTTCACACTGAATCCTGTGCTAGATGCAGTGACTGAGCATCTACAGAGAGCTGAGCCAGAGTGAGGGAATTTTTGAGTTTGTCATCTAACCTGAAACCTGTGTGACCCTACAGAAAGGCGAAGTAAGCTTCAGTCCCCTCTGTCGTCTCTTTGGAACCAGAAAGTTGCTGAGAATCTCTAACAGCTGGCAGTTACTTTAGAAGTAAAACCTAGGGGATCATGATATCTTTTACCTAAACAGCTCCCCAAACACTTTTTTTTTTTTTCCTCTGAACTAGTAATTATTTTGACAGTTGTGGCTCTGAAATTTAAATGAAGAACATGTATGCCTTCCAATCACTATGTTAAGATCACTTCTCTTTACATTTGTTTACTGTCCTCATGGAAATTATTCTGATGTCAGAGAACTTTGTGTGTTCAAGCACAAGCTGCCTTCTCTCATGTTCTCTCATCTGCAATTTGATGCTTTTCTTTAATGTAAACTCTATTTTGAGTTTTGTATATTTGTCTTTTATAGCACTTACCGTGAGAGCTCTGTTGTTGTGCTTCATATAGACAGTTGAGAGATGCTTCTGTGATACAGCCCACTCAGATTTCTGTTGAACTTTTCTTAACGTTTTCTAACTTTCGTTCCAAGTTAGTATTATGTGTATTTCAGAGTACGCGTTTCTGAGTGTTGGTTGAACTGCACTGTTGAGAGCGCTGAGAATTCTGGGGCGCATCTGAGGAGGAACACTAATTTCAGTAGCAAACAGAAATAAACCCAGAAGACAGCAGCAGTAGAAAGCCCTTCTGGATGTAGCAGGTCTGTTTTTGAGACTTACTAGCATCTTGCTTCATAAGGGATTAGTGCCTTCAATGCAAAATTGGCATCACTGTGACCAGGACACTGTGTCATGCATTACTGTCTCCCCTTAAATTTCCATATTTCAGAGAAAGCAGTGAGTGAATATTTAACAAGGCATTGTCCTTATGCAAGTGAAAGTCACCTGCTCTTCTGGGCTTCCTTAGCCAGAATAAACGTGACGTGCTCCTTACTTTATTCAGTCTGTCTGCTTCTCTTGTGATCTGTGACAGCGGGTATGCACAAGCAGACTTGCTCAATGGTTTTGAGGGTATATTTGTAGTATGTCCCACCACAGTCTTGCAGAAGGTTCCTTCTGTTTCATTAGCACAGTGTATCTCTGTGAACACAGAGTAAAGTTCTTGTCATTGTTTGCAGTCTTAGTGTTTGGTAATTGCAACTTTTTTTAATTTACTGAATTAAAGTTAATTAAACTTATTTTTGCATTGCTCTTCATGCCCTTCTTCCATGGGCTTTTACTGGTGGAAATCCTCGTGTTCTCAGTCTTGGAGGGCAGCAGTATCTTTGTTGCTTTCCTTGAAGCCCCAGTTCAAATAGTAGGTTGACTTCTGCATACAAGACATGCCCTTTACAGCAGGTTAAACATGGCAGTAAATGCCTGGGCATCTGTTGAAGTAGATGAAAAACGCTGTAAAATTGTTTGCTTTGTCGAAGAGTGCAGCTGATTCATAGCCTCTTACTTGTTTGAGCCTCTTCAGAATTTAATTTTCAGTACAGGAGGGTTTAAATTTGTAGTTTTTTAGCTGTTATTTGTTGTAAGTTGTCGTATCTTTTAAATCTAGTATCCCTTCAGTCTTTCTTACAGGGCTGAAGCTTTTGAAATCATTCGCATGTAGTAGTTTGTTTCAAGATATTTTTCTTTCGTATTTCTAAATTGTAAGGGAAGAGATTTTTCTTCTTGAGCCAAAGGCAGACGTTTTGTACCTGTGTTTACTTAGTTCGTATTGCATGAGGAAAAGAGCTGTTTGCATTTCTTAATGAAGTTCTATGGTGTCTCAGCTGTGTCAGTGCTTTATTGTGTATCAGAGGAGGAACATGTCCTGTGACTCATTTTCCAGCTCTCACCTAACATACTGGTTATTTTTCTTCCAAATGGTTAGGGTGATATGAGTGTGTACTTCTTTAAGTGCATTCTGTTGATAGTTATAACAAAGAAAAATCTGAATGATTGGGCATGAAGTGCCTCTGTCAGTCTCCACGCGCTGCATTTGATGCATGCGGATTGAAGTTTTGCAGCATCCTGTACAACAAAGTATTGGGAAAACGCAGGAATTCTAACTTACTAGTTTGTAATTATTTTTGTCTTTATGGGACAAATAGTAATTAATTTTTTTAACATCATTCAAGTGCTTGGCGTCTTTTTGATACTTCAGCAAGAGCTAACTTTACAAATAAAAATATTGCAAAGGAGTTGATGATTAAGATGGGATTTTGAACACTCAGTATTAGTTGGATCAGCCTCAATGGGAGCAGAAAGCAGCCTTAAAGTGTTCCGAGCAAAACTGTTTGCAGCCGTAACTGGATTGTGGTGTTGTTAACAAAAAGCTGTTAAATGGAAAAACAAAAACAAAATAAAACAGACAAACAAACCTGTAATTGTATTCATTTGTTAAGCTTTTATTTTGTTTGAGAAGCTTCAGAATCTGATGCTGTGATTGAAACTGTATTCAGCTTCAGAGGTTTGATGCATTGGGGAAGATACAGAGTGGAATATGTGCTGCCTTTAAAAAATAATAATAATTTTGCTTTGTCTTCAAGGTTATAGTATAGCTTCTATGGTTGTGAGTAAGGAAAGTGAAACCAAATGAAAATGCAGGTTTTTACAGGTATTGAACTGGGTAACATCTTCAGAAACTTAAATGCCTTTAGTATATGTGAATGGTCCTCCCTGAGCCTTCTCAAAGCTGAGCAAAGGCCATTCCCTCAACCTGCTCTGGGATACCATGTGTCCTGGGCCTTCCCTGACCCTGAGTCCCTGGGATGGGCCCAGGGACTGACCCGTGAAATGTAAAAATGGCGAGTGTTGCTGCTTACTTCAGCTTTGTCAATCAAAGTGAGGAATAAGACATTTTAGGTGCGTTTCTGTGCCCACATACAATCTGCTACTCAGTTTTTGAGCTTGTGCTGAGCTACTGGTCTTACGTTCTTTTACACACAGGTCATTCTTCAACATATTCTGTGCAGTTCCTGGTATTGTCTTCCCCAAAACATTAGAGTATAATCTCAAGAAAAATTTTGTCTTGATCTGTAATTTAGTGCAACCACAGAAAAATTCCAGAGTCTCTATTAGCTGGATATATTACTTACAGTGTCCTTTTTCCAGCACAAGGATGTGGCGGATGTTAGAAGTCTTTTCTGAATAACAGTCAACATAAGTAATATGAGGGCTGCTCCTAAAGTAAGGCTGAGGAATTGCTTACTAAGGGATTTTCTTCACCACATCCCACAGGTAGGCCTGGTACTTAACACCTTGTAAGGTGTCATCTGCAGAATTGGTTTGAGATCTAGTAATAAAAAATACTGAAGAAGTGCTTGAGTGCTATTATTTCTTTTTTTTTTTTTTTCCATCTGCAAGTGAGAATGTGTACTAAAGTGAAGGGCATATATGTGGGTCATCCCATGCTGTGGTCAGCACGATGAGGAGAAAAGGATGGGGATTTTCCAGTGGAGCAGCCGTCTTCCAGGCTCACAGAAGAAATTACCAAAGTGTAGTTGACAAAAGTTACTGAAACAGCAATAATTTCAACATGCTGACGAGATATTATCTGTCTGTGGTGCCCTGCTCTGGACAGTGCGTGTCCTTTCTGCATTTCTCAGGTTGCCCACAGAGGTGGTGTATGCCCCTTCTCTGCAGACATCCAAGGTCTGGCTGGATGGGACTCTGAGCACGTGGCTGAGATGTAGGTGTCCCTGTTCACTGCAGGGGAGTTGGACTAGATGGCCTTCAGTGGGCCCTGCAACTCGTTCTGTGACGGGGAAATAAAAAGGAGAGTACGTGGATTTATGTTTCAATTAGTTTTACCTGAAAAAATGTGATGTAAGGTTCTTAAATACAGTCTCAGAATTATTTTGTGTGTATTTTCTTTCCTGAGATCTTCCGAAAGGCAAAAGGAACAGAAACTGGGGAAAGATAAAATATACTTTTTTCTTTAAAATTATGTTGAGATAGGGATCGGTCTGAATCCAGGCTGTAAGCGGCTGAGTGTAGATCTGTTCAGAAGCCACTTGAGCTTTATAAAAATCTAGTAGGGACAGTTAATAGTGAAATGATGCTAGAGTATCCTTCAGTAGAAGGCATTCTACAGCGGATGTGTTCTATCTTATATCTATTAAAGCTTTTGGTTTTTTATGTCTCTCCCAACAGATCAGAGTCGTCAGGTGCCAATAGTGTGTTTTACACACAGAAGACTGTACCAGATTGGAACTGGAAGGATGGCCTAGGGCATATCAGTACTGTTAACAATTAATGATCCAGATGATAAGATAGTGAGTAAGCTTAATTAAATCTGAATTAGTGATATGATCCTGTTGAAATAAATGACTTTTGCTTTAAACATTCCTGCTCATTTTAGTATGAATGGGTTGTTTGTTGTTTTCTTCAGTCTGTGCTTTTGGTGTGTGTCTAGTTTTGCATGTCATCATTCATGGAGTTGATGATCAGTTAGAGACCAAAACAGTTCACTGTTCACTGGCTGGACATGCAGAAACTTCAGTTGTTTATTCAACAGAAGACAGGACATCAGGTGATGGTTTTAAAGGAAACAAACTGTGAGCTTCCTTCCTGAAGTAATGTACTCAATTGCTGCTGGAAAGTTTTAGGTTAAAAAATCTTGCAGGAGAGGACCGTGATGTGCAAGGTTGTGGAGGCTCTCAGAGCAGCTTAGATTCCCATCTGTCATGAATGATACATGTATATTTCTTCCAAAGTTTTCTTTGCCATCCTTCCAAGGTGTCATTATCTGTTGTATTGATGTAGGTTGACATTTTAATAACATAAAACTCGTTCAGTTGGCCAGCACTTCATGCTTTTCCTTTGCCATTTCCCACAGCAGGACTTAGCCCTTCCCTCTAAGCTACCATATCTCCTTTTTCTTCTTCTGAAGTTTCTCTTTCCACTTGATTCTGTATCACCAACTGCATGCTCTGGTACCCTGCACTCTGCCCAGGCTAGGAGAATAAATAATGTTTGAAAATACAGGAATAGTTAGTTGTTCTTTAAAACTGTTTAAGGCGTTACTGTGCTTCTCGTGCTCAGATTAGTAAATTCTGTCCTTAAAAAATGCTGGCATGATGTGCTCAGTGCTGTGCTCCTTCGTTCTCTCTCATTTCTGAGTTTGTGACACTAAGATAGGAGTTTTTCTCATTTGCCAGTTTGGGCAACTGGAGAGCTGTGGAGTTGTTTAGAGAGGTTAGCAAATACCATGGAAAGTCCGCTTAAGAAGTTCTGCCCCTTTTAAAGGCTGCGTAAGCTGAGAGGCACCTGATCTTTCTGCTACTCACTGTTCAGGTTTTGTATGCTGTTCCTGTGTTCTTGTAGACCTGAGAGGCTTGGAGCATTCTCTTTGTGGTCTGTGTGTGTCGGAAGGCTTTGCAGTTGTAATGACTACTTCTTCAGGTACAGATTAAGAAAAGAGTATTTCATACAACCTGCTTCATGTGATGATATTTAGCCAGTTCTTTTTCCATCTAAAATTCTGATAGAGGTTACTCTGATACCTCTCTGAACTAAAGCTGATCCTCTGTGAACCTTCTAAAGGATCTTACTGAAGACTTACTTTGTTTTACAATTGTTGGTGGCTCTTGTCTCTACTTTCCTCCCAAAACGTTGCATGAATTAATTGCTTCCTGGAGTCTCTGTGTGATACTATAATTCTATCAGTTGGATATTTGTAGTTGTAAGAATGAGGTTGAGATTTGTATCTGTTTTTGTTTGTTTACTTGTTTGTTTTCTGGCAGTATAACAAGTGAACTGGAAGGCAACTGTTGTAATTATAAAATGGCTTGGGTTAAGAGGACCTTGAAGATCCCGTAGTTCCAACTCTTCTGCCACAGGCAAGGTTGCCAACCACTGTCCTATCTCGGAGAGGTCTAATGAATGGATTTGTGTTAGGTTTGCGTGTTGGTCAGTTTGATGGAATTGTGGTGTCAGCTGAGAATCTCCAGACGCTGCTGCAGGTTCTGCAGGTGAAGATGAGTTTGCCTCCTCTGGTTGGACACCGATTACAGGTTAAGGAAATGAGGCAACTGTCTGATGATACGGGTAATCAAGAGACTGCTTCACCTCTGAAGGGAGTGGTGCTGGCTTTCCTTCCTCCAGTAAACTGCTACGTGGAACTAAGTCAGAAAAAAATACTCTTGCTACCATGATCAGTTCTATGCTGTTTTTAGCTGTTTTCTTCTGTTTGCACAAGAATGGCAGTGGCTTTTTTTGTGGTTTACATTTTGAGAAAGGATAACATGTCCATCTTTTCAAAAAGAGCCTCAATTTTCTGAAGGCCATTGTTAGAGAATGTCAGATGTTTGTCTGTTAAGTCCACTTATTTATCATCATTTAGTCACCAACTTTGAATTCATACTGTGGTTTCTACCAATTGCTTCCACTGAGAATTCTTCCAGCAAACATATTCTTAATGCAATTTTAATAATGAGGAACAAATAGATCATGTTCTGCTGAGGACGTTTAACTTCAGGTTAAGCCTACAGGGTGCTCTTGAGATTCTTTCATTCTTCACACAAAATAGAAGATAATATTAACCATAGTGTTCCTGGTGGTTTGTTCCTTGTTTATATGTATTTATTTGTATTTATCCTAACAGCACATTTTTAAGTGTATTGTATGCTTTCAGTATCTACCCTGCTGACTTGTTTGCAGTTGTCTTTTAGCTACTCACACTTCGTGTCAGAGGATTTTGTGTAGTGCTGCCCTCCTCTCTGCTTTGAGTTTCATTTAACAGTTAGACCAAGCAAACTTCTTGAGAGGATTTTGCACTCATAATATTTGGAGGCAGTCTTAAAAATAGTTATTTCAAATACTCTTTTCTTTGTCCCTAAATATCTTTCTCCTCTTTAACTCAGCTGCTGTTTAGCGGCTGAAGAAATTTCCTTGGCTTACCCTGAATAAAATGGAAATCAAAGCTGCCACTGATCCAGCTGAAATACAATGATTTAATTTCTTACTATGGCACCTTAGTCTCAAGATCAGCAACATGATTCAGCTCCCATTTGTGTCTCTGGTAGCGGAGGTGTTGAAAATAAAGATTAATCCTCAAGGAGAAATCTTTCTGCTTTTCCATGGTCTTACCAACGATTTTTTTCTTAAGATTTCTTTCCAACTTCGGGTCATAGATTGATAGAAAACAGCAGTTGTCTTATTGGGTTTAGATGTCTGTGTATTTATGAATTTCAAAATGAGACACAGTTAGTATTCCTTCTAAACTAAATTGTTCTTGTTTTTTCTTCTCCATTCCAATTTTTCCAATCTTTCTTGCACTTTTCTCCCTCCCTTACCCCCGTTTTCCCTCTAAAAATATCCTTAGGAATGACTTGCTGATGACGTGCCACCAGCTGAGTACGGAGGAGTGTGTCGCTGAGATCATGCACCAGCTGGGAGCAGATGAAAATGGAAAAATTTCCTTCCAGGATTTTTAGTCAGTGTCGCTTGTGCAAGAAATCAGGAAGGAGGAAGTAGAGCTTTCTGTGAAATCTGATGACTCTTGTAAAAAGAGAAAGTTCAGAGAGAGGATAGCTTCCTGGCAAGTAGCAGCAATAACAGTTTTGGTAGGTATGACTTCTGAATGTCCTGCTGATGTTTAACAGACAATAAACTCTTGAGGTTGTTGCTACCAATGCTTTTTGGCATCAGAATGTTCTCCATAGAGTTTTCAGAACACGCTTTGGCATACATTTGTCATATGTTAAAGTGTTGTTATAACTGTTGCATCCATGTCATTTGATGTGCATACAGATGTGTGAAGAATATCCTCTTCTGAAAGACATAGTTCCTCAAGATGACAGCCCTTCTTTGCATTTTGTTCTTTTTTTTTTCTCCTCAGATATACTTCACACATCTTTCTGAACAGTTTGTTTCTCATCATTCTCATTATTCATGTTACTGACCTTTAATTCCTTTTCAGTAGTCAGCCTCCAAGAACGGGAAGCTGTGTGTGTTGGTTCTTAGGATCACCTCCCTTAACCTGCTGGCCACCCTCCTTTCAGTGCCCTGCAGGATGCCCTTCGCCTCCAAGGCATGCTGCTGGCTTGTGGCCACCAGGACACCCAGATCCTTCCCAGCACAGCCTCCTGTCCAGCAGGTCATCCCCCAGTCTGTATTGATACGTTCCTTCCCAGATTCAGGGCTCTACACTTGCTTTTGTTAAACCTCATAGTATTTCTTTCTTAAATCACCTCCAGCAGCTGTATCGGACACCACCTCAAAATCAAGATGACCCCAAATATCTTTTTTATTCGATTCGGATGGTGTGCATTCCTTAGCTCATATGTTTAATTATATTCACCTCCTTGCTTATGCCGGTTGTTCTTTTAGTGCTGTTGCTGCTCCATTTTCCGTGTTTGCTGTCCACCATTTGTCTGCTAGACATTTATTGTCAACTTGGGTTTTAAATCGTTGTTTCTTGGACAGATTGGCTCAATTACAATTTACGGTAATTAAAAGATTGGGCCTAAACTTTACCAGGGGAAGGTTTGTGTTATCACAGTCTCATAATGTGTCCCAAAAAGAAATGTTAGTAATGGCTGTCCCAAACTCGTATGACAAACATTCAAATCTGGTAATGCACGCATTTCAGTCTCTGCTCTTTTTATCCTATTTTCTAGCATCTTCTGGTGGTATGAAAAGAATTTAATACATTTTAAAGTTGTTGAGTGAATTAATATTTCTCTTCATATATATTTTTTAAAAGTATGTCTTGAATTATTTCAAATTTCCTGCCCTGTTCTTTTCTGCTCTGTGCTGATGAAGCCTGACCTTTTAGCCTGTGGGGACTTTGTGGTTTCTGTACTCATCCTGCATTGACTCTTGCAGACTCTTTTAAGACTTTGCAATTATTGGACAGCATATGGATACGTTCTCTTATATCGTTATTACAGTACTCACACTATTAAAGTCAATGGGCGCTCTAATTTGCAAGTGATAACCTAGATGAAACTGAATGTGAACTTTGTTAATTTAATGTTCTTCAAACATTGCTTAGAAATTATTAAATGTGAATAACTTCTGAGAGTGCTGCTGGACACTTGCAATGATTGTATGCTAACCTGACTTTTTAATATATCACTTCTGTAGGAAATTCAGGAACAATGTCAGCTACTGACCACATCTGTGGGAACTGTTCCAGTTAAAGAGACTGAAAAGACACAGTTCTATTAAATCTGTGAATAGTGTGTCCAGAGATGGAAGTGAATTGCTTGTCAAAGGAGCCCCTGTAGTACAGCTGACCCATGCCTCTCACGATCCAGAGCAGGAAATGACTTGAACAGCTGTGGCTTCTGTCAGGTTGTTAGACGTTAATAGTTTTACATGTTTTAAGTGTAGGATTTCCTGTCCCACTGTGAGCTACGTATACTTATTGATACAATTTCATATTCTAGATAAATAGTTATAAATACTAGAGTCCACAATCCTTAGCTGTTGGTTAGTCATCAGTAACTAATTCATAGTCAACTCCTCTGTTCTCTTTACTGAAAATCTGATATGGTAATTATGGATCAAACCTAAAAATAAATCAAAGGTGAAGCAGAAATTCAGCCTCAGATTAACTTTATAGGTAAGAGTGGCTAATTTCTACTTTGCATTAATTCTGTGTTTCATGTTATTGCAAACAAAGTGGTGCAGTGACTGCACTTAGTTACTCTGCATTTAGTTAAAAGCTACAGACCTAACATCTCAAAGGTGTGCTGCAGATTCTTCTTGAGATTTAATAAATGGAATTTTACCATTGGTCTTTTTATCTGAAACAGCCATGACTGCCTGTTAGGCCAAAGTAAAAGTACATATGTATATATTACAATGGAAGTACGTACAGAAAAGTACATACATACTTATTCTTTGATATCAGTTTGGCCTAACAGGTCACATAGAGTTGATTTTATATACTTACATTAACTACCTTTGTGCAAAGCAACAGAGTATATGTAACTTTTTCTTCTAAAAAATAAATCATTAACCAAATAATCTACCATTAATGAAAAACTGGTTGTTTCTGATCATTGAGCAGCCACAGAAGGCATTTCCATTTGCATGTGTTCTACATGGACATCAAAAGGGGAAAATTAATGATGCCGTTCTTACAACTGTCAGTCAGTTCTTCAACCGTGAGTTAACCTGAATTGAACTGAACCTGATGAATACAGAGTAAAGCAAAGAAAATGGTTGCTCTGAAACTTTGGAATACATTACCCCACAAATGGGCTTAATATTTCTTTTATCTTTCAAATTTTTCTAGTAGGCATTCAGTTTCATTATGGACATCTTGGATAGTTTTTATACTTGGTAAAGATCTGCTTAGAAAAACATGTAATACAGTAGGGAAAAAAATAAAAACCTGAAGGTTGAAGAAAGAGATGCTAGCATTACTTGGGGAACTGAGAGTGAAAGTTAAGTTTTGAGCAATTTTATTTCTTAAAAAATACTATTAAGTATTTTCCATGTTTACCCTGTTGTTATATCTTACAGTGATTATGGCAGCACAGAATTCTGAGGTTTTTTAATGTTGAGGATACTGCTGTGACCCTGAAATGAGATTTTGTGCTGATCTGAAAAAATGCAGTGGTAGAAAGTGAAAATGTTCCAGGACCTAAACTAGTTCTAGAGCTCAGGAACAAAAGGAAAGTGTATGGTCTTTGGAAGAGAGGGGCAAGCAACTCAAGAGAATTACAGATATGTAGTGAAGCTGTGCACAGAGAAAATTAGAAAGGCCAAAGCCCAGCTAGAACTGAACTTGCCCACTAAGGTGGAAGATAACCATGAATATTTCTATAAATACATCAACTGTAAGAGGAAGGGTAAGGAGAATCTCCATACCTCATAGGATGCAGAGGGGAACACAGAGCCCAAGGATGAGGACGTCGTGGAGGTACTTAATGCTTTCTTTGCCTCAGTCTTTAACAGTAAGACTAGTTGCTGCCTGGGCGCACAGCCCCCTGCGCAGGAAGATAGGGATGGGGAACAGAGTAGGCCCTGCTTAATCCATGATGAGATGGTTTTGGACCCGCTTTGAAGGCTGCATGGTCACAAGTTCATGGGGCCACATGGACTGCACCCTAGAGTGCTGAGACAGTTGGTGGATGTGGTTGCCAAGCCACTCTCCATCATCCTTCCCAAGTCCTGGCTAACAGGGGATGTCCCTGTGGACTGGAGACTGGCAACATCTTTATTGATGATCTTGATGAGGGGACTGAATGCACCCTCAGTACGTTTACAAATGACACCACATTGGGAGGGAGTGCTGGAAGGTAGACAATACTTTCTGAATAGAGAAAGATTTGGTGAGTCCATCAGAATTTTGAATATGAAATGAAATGGAAGTGGAAGATCGTTAGTAAAGATGGTAAATAGAAGCGGCCCCAGTACTGAGCCCTGGGGGACACCGCTCGTGTCCGGAAACATTGTCACCTATCTTCATGTTTGTCATTTGCAAACCAGACATGCTGGAGAAGCTGTTTCAGAATAATCTCACAGCATGTCACATTTCCTGATATACTGGATCCTTCAGGTTCATAATATCTTCATACTTCTACTCTGTGAGCGGAAGAGCTCTCGGTCCACCAACGTAGTCTGATAAAGTCATTCTTCACCAAACCGAAAAAGCATTGCTGTAGTCTTAGTAGACTCCCGGTTCTCCATTGACATGTATGAGACTTGTACATAAAATATTAATTTTTAGGAGAAGGAATGCCATTTGCTTTGAGATCAGCACGCTGAATTGATGCCAGTGCCAGAACACAGCTGCGTGTGACGTTACTGAGAGCTTTGCAGTTGGTGAGGCATCAAACCTACTGAATCCCAAGTAAGGTAGAATACAATTTTTAGAATTGATCTTTTGAGTCAGGAGTACAGGCTTAAGCTGTTAAAAAAAAATGAGTTGAAATTACAGTAATGGTACTGTAAATATATACATACATGTATATACAAATATATATGTATATATATCTGTTGTTCCTGTGAGCCTTATCCATCAGGGTATTCAGTTGCAGGCAGTGTGATCTATGAATGCCATCGGGATTTTCAACAGTGCTAATAATGTTAATTCACTGAATATGAGAGCTCTCTTGCAGGTCATTGTCTTTAACTAACAGAAAATTACAGTGCACATACTCTGTTATTGCCATATTTACCTCAGTAAAAACAAGTGTGATACAACCTGCTATCAATTTGATGTCTGTCTCCTGTATTCGTATCTTGGAGATAACAGAACTGATTCCCTGACTCACTCAGGCTCTTGAGGCATCTGTTCTGTTAGTTGCAGACTTTCCTGCTGTACTGTGTGCAGTAGCCACAAGAGGGCAGAGAAGTGTAGCGCTGTACTTGTAATGAGTTTGTGCTTTGAATTTTGAGCTATTGGTAACAGTGTCAGCTGTGTTGGACCTCTTGCCACATGTAGCTAAATAATTTAGAGTATTTGCATACTTTCAATGTAAAAGTAATTGAATTTATTTGTTATTGTTACCCGCACCTGTGATAATGAATCCTGTTAATTATATTAGCATAAAGTGTAATTCCGTCTTTGTTTCATGTTGTTTTACAGCGGCCTTCTAGGGCCTGAAGGGAGCCTACAGGGAAGCTGGGGAGGGACTTGTTAGAAGGGCAGGTAGCAACAGTACAACGGGAATTGGTTTTAAACTGGAAGAGGGAAGATTTAGACTGGATATTAGGAAGAAATTATTTACTGTGAGGATGGTGAGACGCTGGAACAGGTTGACCAGAGAGGTTGTGGATGCTCCCTCCCTCAGTGCACTCAGGTCCAGGCTGGATGGGGCTGTAAGCAATCTAGTGTAGTGGGAGGTGTCCTTGGCTATGGTGGGGTGGCTGAAAGTAGGTGGTCTTAAAGGTCACTTCCAATCCAAGCCATTTTAAGATTCTCTTAAGCATTCATTGTTTGTCACTAGATACATGATCACTGTCCTGCACTGATTATTAACAAAATGTCTTGTGATTGGTGCATTATTAAAACGTGAAATGTAACAGGCAAGCCTGAAATAATAAGAAGGTAGCGCTAACATAACAAGGTCATGGACTGTGCAGATACAGTATTTTGTGTTATTATTCTATTAAAAATTAAGAATTACGTTTTTTCTCTTTTGTTCTCTAATGCTGTTTTTAAACATGACAGAGTTGCTGACACTTCTTCATTCTGTGGTGCACAGCTATTGTAAAGTTCACTATTTACCTTTTTTTTTTTTTTTTTACCCTTTACTAAATATTACTTGCCAGATGCTTTCATTTTTTCTTCTGGATCTTGTGATGCAGCGTATGTTCTGTGTATTGCCTTCCTCTTTTTTCTCTCTCTAGTACTGTCAGCATATGTAAGATGAGGTGGAAGAGCTGTTGTGCTTGTTTTCTTTGTGGGAAGGCAAGCTGGCTGATTGTTCTCGATACATAGCCCCTACTAGAATAGTTTTTAATTTCTTCATTTTTAGGTGCCTTCTCAGGAGCCAGAGAAAGCTGGGAGTATGATTCAGGAGCAAGGGGCCTTCAGAGTCCAGACCTCCAGAGTCGTTATACGCTACAGAAGGTACTGGAGAATGGTGGAAGCAGTGTGACTAAACAAGCTTCTCTGCAGAAGCTTCAAGCCCAGGCCTGAAACTCTAGCAGCTCTGTTGGAGGAGGTTACTCGGAACTTGCCAACACTGTAAGTACATTTATCCTCTCAAGTTCTGATTATTTTTTCTTTTTAATCTCTGAAGAAGCATATTAATTCAGCCTTTGAACTGTCACGGAAACAATGTCAGGCTGCTGGCGCATTTCATTTACAAGAAAGTTAATGTGATTTTAGCAAGTGGTGGTGTATCATATTTCCAAACCTCATACAATTGATTTCAAAAGGATGGCAGTCAGTGAGGGGCCAAGTTCAACTCCTTAACTGATGCAGTTTAACAAAAGAAGAGGCATGTGTGAAAACTTCCTACCCGTTTCTGCCAGTGGCAGCATTAAACTGAGAGGAGCTGTTGTCGGTGTTCAGATATCGACAATATTTTGTAGACATTCAGGTATACCTAAAAGACAAAAAAAAGTTCAAGGAAGTTGACAGTTAATGGAATCATGTCCTGTGCTTCCTAGAGAATAGAAGCATAGGATCAGTTGTAGTTAACTGTAAACTGGTTAATGAAAACTGGACAGAAACATATGAAATCTGTAGAAAGCAGAAAAAGCAGACTTATGATTTATAAAAAGAATAAGCTAGAGAATCTGGCCAGCTGGTAGTACTGTTTATACGTCCTGGTGTGTTTCTGGAGATGTACACAATTTTGACTAAGAGAGGCTATCTGGATTCATTTGAGAACAGTAATATCCAGCCAGTTTTAAACCTGCTTTAACGGAGTAGTAGATTTTGGAGAAATAGTACATGTCATACATCTCTGTTAATGCATTTGACCCTGACTTGAATAGCATTGTAATAATCAAATATAGAAGTGTGGTCAAAACTACTAAGGTGGATTTCTGAATGGTTTTTAAATTATGAGGCACTTTTTTTTTTCCATGTCTTTCTCAGCTCTGTTTTTCCCTATTCTCTGGTTTGCATGATAACACCTCCAAATTAAAATGAAACTATACTTCCTGGTAAAATTAGTATTTCCTGTCGCTGAAAACTGTACTTGTGACTGTTCATTAAAAAGGTGCAAGTGTAGGTCTAAGGAATATAATTAATCAGTGCTCAGTTATACATATTTCCATAGCTTCGTAGGCCCAGGGAAGACCCTATCACTCTGTACAACCACCTGAAAGGAGGTTGTGGCATGGTGGAGGTTGGTCTCTTCTTTTGCATAACTAGTGATAGGACTAGAGAGAATGGCCTTACATGGTGCCACGGGAGGTTCAGGTTGAATGTTAGGAAAAATTTCTTCTCCAAAAGAGTGGTCAGGCATTGGAACAGGCTGCCTAGGGAAGTCGGTGGTGTCACAGTCCCTGGAGGAGTACAAGACCCATGTGGATATGGCATTGAGGGACATCGTTAGTGAGTGTGGTGGAGATGAGTTGGGGGTTGGACCAGATGATCTTAGGGGTCTTTTCCAACCTTAATAGTCCTATGATTCTGTGGTACTGCATTTCTCTGGCAGATGGGTACTTTTAACTATAAAAATGTGAAGGCTCAGAAGAAATGAAGTAAATACAATAGCTTGCTCTTTATTGCCATCTCTAAATTCCTTTTATGCTATGGTTTTGAGAGGCACCTATTCTTTGTTTTCAACAAGGATCTGTCACACTTCTGTTTTTGAATATTCTTCCTGTGGTCTTTGAAACTACAGTACAGTCAGACACCTCTCATTTATATATAGATGAATACAATGTTCACAGCATCTCCATTTGACTCCTGCCAAGCACTGGTGTCACGAGTCATGTGCAGATTTTTGCTTTGGGTTTATTACAATGAAGAGGGATGATTGAAAGTTGAGAGAATATTTACTGTGTTTTTCACCATTTCCATTTATTTAATTTACACTGTTAATAATGAGAGGCTTGTTTCCTGCAGTCTGAATTTATACTTGTAATGAGAGACACATTGCCTTAGAGATGTGATTTGTTATGGTTACTTCCTTCTTTCACAAATTGTTTTGCCTACTTTATGTAACACAGTGACAAAGCTCACAGCTGTCTTGTATTCATTTGCAGAATTCACAGATTTCAACTTCCACATTGTTGTGGGTTTAATCTAGGGAACATTTTTGTTTGTTCCGGAGCTGCACAAACTGCTTTGTACTCTAACTAGGGTTACTTATAATATCTCTAATGGGTCTTTGATAACTGCTTTTCTGCTGTTTGGAAGTTGATGGTATTTCTGTTTGTAAAAGTGTGTTATAGAAGAGAAAAAATCTTAGAGGAGATGATGTATGGGTACTACTGTCAGGTGTTTCAGATGCTCCTAAGGTTAGCCAGAGATTTTTAATCTTCTTCAGAATGATTATGAAGAAGCAGAGCAGAGCCTTTATGTGTTATCCTGCTCTTATGAACAGTACTAGATAGTTCAGCATCTCCACGATGCATCTACACAGGCCACATGGACACTCTCTTGAAAGGAATGTTTTTTACATTTATTTGTAGCTGTTTAGAGTTCAGACTTGGAGCTCTGAAAAAAATTATTATGTCTCTGAATGTGGATGCTTTCTGGTTAGAGACGGCAGATATTTTTTCTCCCTTTTTTTTCCCCATACCGAAGCACTTTTTCTTGTTACTTAAATCCTTTCAATTTAAAACTACTCAGTAGGGCTGAAGAAAATCTTTGTGCACCCGTAAAGCATAGATGATATTCTTCATTCAATACAAAGGGCACATTAAAGTTTTCCATTTACAAAAGCTGAGTGAACGTTAGTCTGCTGTCACTTGGCTTAGTTTTTGCAAGGTGAATTTTTAAATGCATTTTTAAAAGACTGAACACAGCTCTGCTGAGCTTCATAAAAATGTGACTGCTCAGCAGCATTGACCCTTTTCCTCCAAAAGAGAGATGGCAAATAAAAAAAATGGAATTTTGAAGCTTACCTTAATTGTATTTGTTTATATCTTTTCATTTCTTTTCGTTTTGCAGTGTTTTGGTTTATTAGCACATATTCCCATTCAGCTTACCTGAATAATTTACTCTGTTGTTTTTATAGGATGTCTTTCAGGTTTTTTCAGATTCATCATTGTTACACCTGAATAGTAAGAACACATTTCTCTTTATGTTTTTTACCTGGTGACCAATTTTTGTGACTAACATATTTACCTTGCACGTGACCCATCACCACTTACTGATGATGTACCTGTGTATGCCATTAGGTTAAATACTACTGCGGTTATCTTTCACAAGAACCCTCATATGTCTTCCAGTCATCTCTGAGCTTGTTTTTAATTGCACTCAGATGCAAACTTAAATACATTTCATGGATTGCAAAGAAATCAAGCATTTCAAATTATTTCTGTCAGAAGAGTGTGTGTTTGCTGATTCGTTTTTTGTTGGCATTTGAATCTGCAAAGTTGGACGAGAATCACTGGTGTGGATAGTTCTGTAACTAGAGAAATTACTGATCTGGTGGTATCATGTCTGCTCAATAACTCTGAGCCATGCAGTCTTGATTTGTTTCCTGTGCTGCTATCAGGAGGAGCAGCACTTCGTTGCAGGAGGTCAGAATCATAGGGTCGCCAGGGTTGGAAAAGACCTGTAAGAGTCCAGCTGTCCAATGGCAAAGGGATAAAGTGTTGTTACCTGGGAACTTCATAGGGGGCAACATTTCAATATGATACATACACATTTCACATGTAGAGTTCCAGTGGATTTTAATAAGCTGAAGGAATATGGTTTGGAGATGTTTATTTCTCTTTCTGCATTGTCCCTTGTGCATGATAAAAACAGACTTAGATAAATTTGGTGCATTTTTTTTCTTTGAGTTGAATGTATACATATAAGTGCTCATGCATTTCTGTGTGCTTGGTGCTCTGTTTCTGTCACTGAAGATCAGTGTTGGTAAGATGAATGTATTTGTTATCCCAGATAGCTATATTTACATAAGTGAAACCAACTGGGATGGTTTGGTTTGCCATGATGATACGATTTCACACCTTCAGGCATACAGTAAATGTTCATAGCAAAGCTGTATGTAATTGTACTGACATTACTGTCTCAGCACGATCACTAGCAGATGAGAACCTGATGTCCCTGTCTTAGGAAGGCATTGTGTTCTGCAAGTGGATATTGTTCTTTGTCAGACTCAATAGCTGTTCTCATTGCTAATTCTACCTCAGAATCATTGAGCTGTAAGTTATGACAGCTAGAGCAATTGCTTTGAGAAAGCAATTTTTTAGTTTTTACTTGACTTAGCTTATGCTGAGTGACAACATTGCTTAAACTGGTATTCATTTTTTCAGGGACGGGTGGCTTTTCCTTTCCTACCTGCAAGATCTGTGTCATAGTTAAGCAAACCTGAAATAATTACAGTCATTTGCCTATAGAACATCATATTTAAGATTATAATTGCGTGTTATATTCCTTTCAGACTGTAGTGCAGTTCTGGATATCTACTTGATTATCGCTTTCATTCTTCATTATGTATTTCATTCTATATCACAAATAGTCGTTTGTATGCTTGTGAAATGCATGTAAAATGTAAATTAAGTGATCTGCATGTAAATTCAATACTGCTGTCATGTTATTGAGCCTTTAATGATTCCTTGCAACGCCTTTATGATATGAAATGTGCGTAGTAATGTAGGAAGATGATATTGTAGGGACGCTTGGTATTTTACATATATTCACACAGGACATTTTGTGTTGCAATTTGAAGTGCTAAATTTGATCTTTGTTCAGCCTTTTCTCTAGCACTTCAGACCATCTGACAGTACGTCTTGTTGTTCTCTTTCTTGGTATCTTACCTCCCTGTTCGACTTAAGCCAACCAGCTGATATTTCTAGTGTCTCATACTATGCATCTAGCAGAAGATGTGCCTATGTAACTAAAAGGTTTTCCTTACTGTTATGCTATGACTGTTGACTGGTAACAGGAATCTGCTTCTCTTTGTCAGTTTTTTATTTGGCACAGCTTAAGAGAGTGATAGCGTTAAGGGAGTAAAAATGTTACTACTTAACAGACTGTGGTGTTCTCCCCTGCACCATCCCCTAGCTGCAAACGTTTGTATGTGCACTGTACTTCTGTTAGGCTTCATTATTGTCACTTTTGAACTAATCTGGTGGACATATTTTTTCAAATTAACGCTTTAAAGTACAGGAAAGTTTAGTTGCCAAAGAATGCAGAATTACTGCTGTAGGTGAGGGAGAAAAGAGGACTTTGCAGCAGAGATGCGTGACTTGAGAGCCTTTTTTATTTAGTCAGGATCTCCTTTTACAGCAATCCTAATGGTGAAACATTTTCTCACTTGTTTTATGTATAGTCATCATCTTAGATTAAATGCTCCATTGCAATTATTCAGGTATTTCTTTTGGGAATTTTCTTTTTTAAGAAGTGTCAAGAAAGTCAAGGCTCAAGGAAGAGCCCCGCTGTCCAGAATAGACCAGTATAGAGCCAACCAGTATGGATCAGGGGACACTGGGAGAGAATGGGGACAATGGGAGGGGATGAGGGGACATTGGGACAGGATGGGGACACTGGGAGGGAACAAGGGACATCAGGAGGGGATGAGGGACATGAGGTAACATCCCTGTCCCCCTTGACACCCCAGTGTCACCCCAGTGTCCCCTGGATGTGGTGTGGGATGCACTGAGGGTGAAACAGGAAAGCCACCTTGTCCCTTGCCTGGCCACTGTCATCATCCTCTGCCAGATGGCCCTGTGGGCTGTGGAAAAATCTGAGAGCCACAGGACTACCACCAGCAGCCAGCAGCGTCACCAAATGTCCCACTATCACACCTGGCCTGGACCACTGCCACCAAGGCCAGAAAAGCCATTGATGCTGCTTCCACCATTAGGGAGGTGTTGGAGAAAATGACTGACCACCTCCAGATTCTGGTGGCTGCTGTCACCCACGACCTGGAGGTGACCCAATATCTCTTGCCAGCACTCGAGCCTTGGGGGGCACTATGGTGGCCTTAGAGACAGTGCTGAAGGACAAGGAGGGGACCGAGTGCTGGAGGGTCTGCCAAGAGACCTGTACAGATGGGGACACTGGGATGTCTCTCTGTCCCATCTGGGGACACTAGGTGGGACCTCCTTGTCTGGAGGACAACCTGTCCCATCAGGGACAAAGGGGAGATGTGGGGACACAGGAGCCTGTGGGCACTGGGGACAGCTGGGTGTCACTGTCCCATGTCCCCCAATAATCTTCAGGGACACATTGAACACTGAGCCTCTAGCGTGTCACTTAGGGTTGGGAATACGGTGGCTACATGGGGACAGCAGGAGGGGGAATGCTTCAAAATGTCCCCGTTAAAGAACTCAAGATTGTCCTCAATAATGCCCTCAGATCCTGGAGGACATTGTGGGGACATGCCAGGACAACACTGGAGGCACTGGGGAGGTGTCAAGGACAAAACTGGGATCACCACAGGTGCTGTGATGAGTATGTGCTGAGAACATCTTTGGGGTCTGGGGGATATCAGGAGCTATTGGGGAGATCAGGGGACACTGGGGGCAGTGGGTGGTCAGGAGATGAGGAGGAAAAGTGGAAAAATAACCCCAAAAATGAGGAAAAACTCTGGAAAAGGGGGAATCTCCCTCCTGGAAAATCAGAAACAGGACAGAATGCTGCATGTCCCCATGCTGCATATTTCCAGCCAGTCGTCTTCTGGCTCTGCAGGAAGCTTTCCCTTTCCCTTTGCACTTCCTTGCGGCAGCGCCCAGCCCCATTTTGGATTCGTTTTCCTTCTTTTCGCTGTTTCCAAGGTCAGCTGAATCCCTGCTCCAGGTATCCACAGTGATGGACCCATAGGTCCTAGCCTCAAATTTAATGATAATTCCCTTATTTTGTGAAGAATTGGCTCAAAATAAGCTGTTTTAGTAATCTGCTTTCATATTTACTACTATACGTTTTCTGCTGTAGCACCAATTGCTGCTAACTGCACTGATTTGTTAGTTTGGGTTTTCTGTGCAATCCAGCCTGAAAGCGACGACCTTGAGACCGGCATATTGTCACCTTGCTGCCACCACCCATGTGGACACAGGATGGCACCAGGACTATCGGACCCTCTGAGGTGGGACAAAGTGCAGCGCTGTTCTGGGGACAGGGACAGGGGGTGGGGGAGGGAAAAGGGGTGTCAAAAGGGACCAGGGGACAGGAGGTGGCTGACGGGACAAGGGGACAGTTTGGGAGGTGACATCAGTGAAAAGGGGACCAGGGGACAGGGAGTGGCAAAGGAAACAGGGGAACAGGAGGTGGCTGGGGGACAGGAGTGGTGACAGCATAGTGGGAAGGAGTCAGAGAGGATGGGGTGTCTGGCCTTGACCTGGAAACATGGGGACCAGGGGACAGAGCTTGGCGCTATCATCAGGAAGAGGGGACCTGATAGAGACCTGGTGGGGACAGCAGGGACGATATGGAGGATGTGGGAAGACCACCCCCCTCTCATTTTCTCGTCCGCAGGTGTCCCCAGAGCTGCTGCAGCCCCTGGTGACTGTGGTGGCCACCTTGGGCAAGTTGGGGACCATCCCTGGAGGCACTTCTCTAGGAGGGGACGTGGGCTCACTGTGGGCCAGGCTGCTGACCTTCAGCTCTGGCGTGCGCAGAGCCATGATGCACCCGGCTGGCAATGCCACCCTCCTACGACGTGCCCTGGGGGCCACCAAGGAACAGCCCGATGCCTCCACAGCCATCACCAACTCGTGGCAGAAGGCAGTGACTGCAGTGAAGGACATCTGGGCCAAGCTGCAGGAGGATGCTGCATGCCTGAGGGATGCCTGTAGGACTGTGGCCGCTGTCGGGGCCACCACTGAGACCTCAAAGGGCCACCTGGTGGAAGCAGTGACACGGGAGGACAAAGAACTCAGAGGGTTGATGGCTGCCACCAGAGTGGTGGCGTTGCCCTCAGAGGTGACTGAGGTGACAGAGGTGGTGGCAGCTCATGATGCGCAGGTGGCAGAGGCCAGGGAAGAGCTGCAGGCAGCCAGCAAGGCCACGGAGGAGGTGGCAGCAGCAGTGGTGGCAGCAGTGGCAGCCAGGGAGAGGGGACAGCATGCAGCAGTGGCCCATGGGCTCCTAGAGCAGTTGGTAGCAGTCTGTATGGGGGCCTGCAACTACTACAGTCATGTGGACCACTGCCTCAGGGACATCAAAGCCATGTTGCATGTCACTACTGGAGATCATGGCCCTGATGTCCCCAAGGCCACCAACGGGGACATGGCTGTTCCCAAGGAGCTGGTGCTGGTGGCTGAGGTGCTGTGGGATGCCAGTGCCCACCTGGCCCAGGAGCACCTCCTGGCAACACTGCGGGGTGTTCGGAGCCTGTTGGCCACTTCCGGTGTCACTGAGGCCACCAAGGTCACACAGAGCTGCCAAGAGGCCACCAACATCCTCCCCAGGCTGCTGCCACCGGGGCTGTGCTAGGGGACAAACACATTCATCAGGGACCAGGGGCACCAACACAGTCATGGGATCATGGAGACAGCAAACAGGGACTTTGGGACCACCATTCCAACCACCAATGGAGTGAGGGCTGTCACTGAATTGTCACCTCACTGTCACCTCTGTGCATCCCCTGAACACCTCAAGGGATAGGGATGCCCTTCCTGTATAAATACTTCCCAATAAAAATGGAAAAACTGTTTTGTTTTATAAAAATAGTTTTATTTTATAAAAGTGTTATCATGTGACAAGGTTCTGGCTCCACGTGACTTTATCCCTAATGTGTCAACAGAATCCTCACACATCCCCTCCTGTGTCCCTTTCTCACATCTGTTCCCATTCCACTCCATGTCCCTATGTATCTCCTTCTCATGTGTCCCTTTCACGTCCCTTCTATGTCCCTATATGTCACTTAGGCTCTGTCCCTTACATGTCACTTCTCAGTGGGCCCATGACAGTTCCTGGTGTCCCCAGAGCCATCTCAACCACACATAGGGATCCTGGTGTTCCCATGGGGAGCTCCCCACTGTTGATTCTGGGATCCCCAAAGCCACCATGACCACACATTGTGATCCTGGGCTCCCCACACGTGTCCTGGTATCTCCAAGGCCAGCATAGCCATGTCCCTGTTACCTCCTCTGAGCATCATCATGTTCCTTTCTATGTCGTCATCCCCTCTTGAAATGGGGGGAGACTGAAGATCCCCAGAACCTGCAGGAAGGTGACAGCCCCCAACCACCAAAACCACCAAGTGTGGTCCAGGAGTGGTCCTGTTGCAATCTGCCACAGGCCACGGGCTCCTGGAGTCACTGAGGGCCACTGAGGGCTCTTGTGGGGCTGCCAGGGGGACAAGATGGGAGGCTTGGATCAGGAGCTTCAGTCTGCAGGTCTGCAAAACCTGGAACCACACAGCTCCTATGAGATTCCCCCCCCCCCCACCCCTAAAAAATAGCACCCCTAGGAGTCCCCAGCTCCAATGGGATCCCTCGTGTCCCCTCAGAATCCCTTAACCTCCATGGGACCCCTGTGACCCCTCCAAAATTCCCCAATGCCAATGGGACTCCCTACACCCTCCCAAATCCAATAACCTCACCCCCCCAAAAAAAAGGGCAGGACTCATGGGATTCAAACAGCACCTGCACGACCAGAAAAGGCAGAAATTAGTTAAACGTATACCAGCTGAAAATAACGCCAAGTCTTCAGTAAAGACGCATTTCTGTCCTTTTTCGTGCTCCTACACAGGGCTCGGCACTCAGGTACGAATTCACCTCAGCGCACTACGGAAACGGCGCCAAAGAACGCGACCGCGCCGGAGCAGGCGATGGGCACACACGGAGCAGCCCAGCTGACACACTTCGCCCCTCCGCGCAGCGCGACCACCCGCTCCGGACAGGGCTCCGATGGGAAGCCTCTCCCAGCCTGAGCTCGGGAGCACAGAGCAGAGGGCGGGGCACCTCCTGGCACCGCTCTCATGAGACTCGGGAGACGCTCCGCATGCTCACAACGCCCTCAGCCCTCGCGGGAGCGGACGGGCGCTGCTCCGGGAGCCGCGGTGCGGTCGTTCGCTGTTTCTCCTCACAGGAACGGAGCGGCGGGACACGGCCTGAGGCGGGCCGGGGCCGCAGTACGGCGACCTAGAATCCCCTCAAGCGCTGCCGGGGAAAGCTCTGGCTGCGAATTGGGGATTGGAAGACGGGCACTTCGTGCAACCAAGTCGAGAGGTTGGAGAACTTGAATGAGGAAGGAGGGTCAGAGTATCAGAGCAGCTGGAACAAATGAAAACGATGCAGGGACGTTTTCTTTAACGTTCCCTTTTACCAAGGCTTCAGAAAGGCTTCATTATGGGTGATGAGTACAGAAAAGTATAAAATCATGAAGAAGTAACCCAAGAATCATTTGGGTGCTGGAGCTGGTGGCACCATGTGATGCAGTAACACAAGGGCTGTTTGCAGAAAGCTGATCCTCCTCCTCCTCCTCCTGGCTGACACTGGCTTGTCAGCAGTGACTCTGGGGTTTTCCATCAGAGTGCTAAGCATGCTCCATCCTTTCTGAAAGTCCTGCTTCTCTGTGTCTCTTTTGTTGCTGTTGTGTTTGTAAATAAATAACTGCACTATATTTATTCTACTGCTTGCAGAGGCTAGTTCTGCATTACCAAAAGTGTTTTAAAAAGAGGATGAAAGGCAGCAAAGCTCTCACCGAGCAGGGCCATGGACTTGTACATCTCCTGAATCGTGTCCTGGTAGAGCACTCGCTGAGCCCACTCCTCCTGCTGATATACACAGCCTCTTCCACAAAGGTCACAGGCCCCTGTAAGCAAAGTGTTCCTCAGCAGGAACAGCCAAGATCCAGGGAAGCAGCTGGAGAGAAACTCCAGTCACAGCGGTTTCTCTGTCCCCAGAACACAAATGCTGGGAGAGGGCACCTCACTGTCCCCCTGCACTCTTGTCCCTTGCCCTCTGCTGGCTGCTTCCCCAAGCTCCGGCCTGAGGTGGACGTGCTGTGGCCATTTGCTGCTCTCCTGCAGGCTGCATCTATTGCAGGTGAAAAGTAGATGTTAAATTGGAGCCTGCTGGGACTATATAACTGGCATGGTCAGAGAATGCAGCAGCCCCTATCCCACTGCAGCCCATCTGCAGCAGCACTGCCTTTACCAAGCTTCCTCCACAGCAAAGCTGATGTGACAGCACACTGCCCTCTGCCTTGCCTTTCCCTCTTTCTCTCTCTCCCTCTCTCTCTCTCCCTCCCACTTCAATCCTTTGACCTGGCACAGGAAGAGAGAGAGCAACACTCCTAGTAACACACTGGCTATTGCAGATCAACGATCATAAATCTGTCCCAGACTAGAAGGCTGAAAGAACTGATAGTAGACACCTGGTTCAACAGCTGAGGGCCAGTTGAGCATGTGCCTAAAAACAAAGTACGGCAATGAGTCAGTCATCTCACCCCAAAAACAGTGAGCAGCACCAGTGCCTCTTAAGCTTTCCTACACAGCAGCAGACTACAGGACAAGCTCTCCCTTTGAGCAGGGATGCCTCTTGAGGACACACCTGCACAGAGATCCCTTACACCTTCATGTCAAGACACCTTGCTGATACAGATCCTCAGTAAGTTTGTTTTGAGCTCTATTAGCTTCACTAGAGGTTCTATCTTTGATTGTGCACATAGGATCCCTCAGGCACAAGCTCCCGAACAAATCAGACTAGGAGTGGATCCAGCTGCACTGAGGATCCTTACCTCTGTGCTTTGAGGAGTTAAGAAAGCAAAGAAGTCCGCTCTGATCCTTCTGACTCAGCAGAAGGGCCTCCTGCATGTGTATGTTTAAAACCTGCACTCTATGTGGAAAGTAACCAACTGTATCCAGCCATCTCAAATCTTGTTAAGTCCCTGTTAAATCACTACAGCATATCTACATCAAAAAATACATCAATGCTTCTCTCTTAGGCATGTATACTGCAGCTGTATCCATCTGTTATAAATTGGCAAAGTCTGCACGATGGCAACTAGGTACACCAACTGATGACAGAACTCATAGAGTGAACTCCAGTCCTAAATTCTTATATGACTGGGCTCATACAACTGTCATAACTGAGAAAGGAGATTCATTAGGGGCTGCAAAACAATGACGGGGGAAAGGTATTATCTGCAAAATGCCAAGTTTGGAACTTACATATGAAACAAGGGAGAACAGGAATAAACAAGAAGCAGAAACTATAACAAAGGACTTTTTTTTTTTTAATAACCTGCGGAAATTGATTTTGCTCGGGTTGTGTCAGCCACTCACAACTATTCCACACACTATGCATGAGGGTGGATATGGAAATGCATCATATTGCATAGCTACAAATCTGGGATCTATCCTCTTAGCAAGGAATCAGAATCATCACAGAGTCAGAGAATCTCAAATTGGGAAACAACCACAATCATAGAATCATAGAACAGCCTGGGTTGAAAAGGACCACAATGATCATATAGTTTCAACCCCCCCGCCATGTGCAGGGCAACCAGCCACTAGAGCAGGCTGCCCAGTGCCACATCCAGCCTGGCCTTGAATGCCTCCAGGGATGGGGCATCCACAGCCTCCCTGGGCAACCTGTTCCAGTGTGCCACCACCCTCTGTGTGAAAAACTTCCTCCTAATATCTAACCTAAACTTCCCCTGTCTCAGTTTAAGACCATTCCCCTTTGTCCTATCACTATAAACCCTCGTAAACAGGTGTTCCCCCTCCTGTTTATATGCTCCCTTCAAGTACTGGAAGACCACAGTGAGGTCTCCCCGGAGCCTTCTCTTCTCTAAGCTGAACAAGCCCAGTTCCCTCAACCTTTCCTCACAGGAGAGGTGCTCCAGCCCTCTGATCATCTTCGTGGCCCTCCTCTGGACCCGTTCCAGGAGCTCCATGTCCTTCCTGTACTGGCGTCCCCAGGCCTGGACACAGTACTGCAGATGGGGCCTCACAAGAGCTGAGTAGAGGAGGACAATCCCCTCCCTGTCCCTGCTGGCAACTCCTTTGTTAATGCAGCCCAGAACACAGTTGGCCTTCCAGGCCGCAAGCGCGCACCGCCAACTCATGCCCAGCTTCTTGTCCACCAGGACCTCCAAGTCCTTCTCCTCCGGGCTGCTCTCAAGGAGGTCTTCCCCCAGTTTGGATAAATACCTGGGAATGCCCTGACCCAAGTGCACCACCCTGCACTCGGCCTTATTGAACCTCATTATGTTTCCATGGGCCCACTTCTCCAGCCTGTGCAGGTCCCTCCAAATGGCTTCCCTTCCTTCCAATGTGTCGACTGCACCGCTCAGCTTCGTGTCATCCACAGACTTGCTGAGGGTGCATTCGATGCCATCGTCTGTGTCATTGATGAAGATGTTGAAGAGCACTGGCCCCAAGACACCGACCCCTGAGGGACACCGCTCATGACCGGCCTCCACCCTGACACAGAACCATTAATCACAACCTTTGGCTGCGTCCAGCCAGCCAATTCCTAATCCATCCAACAGTCCATCCTTCAAATCCACACCTCTCCAATTTAGAGAGAAGGATGTGGTAAGGGACCATGTCAAAGGCATTGCAGAAGTCCAGGTAGATGACATCCATTGCCCTTCCCGCATCCTCCAAAGCCATCACTCCATCATAGAAGGCCACCAGATTGGTCAGGCAAGATCTGCCCTTGGTGAAGCCATGCTGGCTGTCCTGAATCACCTCTTTATCTCGTATGTGCTTTAGCATAGCTTCTAGGAGGATCTGCTCCGTGACCTTCCCAGGCAGAGGTCAGGCCCACCGGCCTATATTTCCCCGGGTCTTCCTTTCTCCCCTTCTTAAAAATGGGAGTAATATTTCCCTTTTTCCAGTCTCTCCAAAGAGGTAGTCCAGTTCTCTGCACAGGAAGAGAAATCTCTGGGGACTGCCCTGAGTTGTGCCCTCTCCACAACGGTGACCTAACAGAACTCTGAGTGACACGGGCTGATGTCACAATGCGATGCACTGCATCACAAGGTTATCTTCCCTGGGGCAGTGGCAGTGCCGGCACTTCCCTGCAAGGCCTGGGCACTGCTGGAGCGCTGCTCAGGCACTCTGTCCTTCTGTGGCCAGGAGTCGGGTCAGGGGCAGCAAGGCTGCACTGGCAGACCTTCACTGACGTGTGGAGGAGCAGGGGCACTTTGCAGAGAACTGCTGGTTGAGGAGCCAGGGAGGACATCCTTTGTTCTGAGCTGAGGGCTGTCCGCAAGCAGCATGGAGGGCTGCTGGACTATGACCGTCAGCTCAGATCTGGCCTCCGCGTTCCCAACGCTCCTGCGCCTCTCTGCTGAAGGTAAGGCTTTCAGGGTCCCCTTCCCAAGGCATCACACGGGGCCATCAGCTGTCAAAAGCTGCAGCTCCTGCGGTTGGCTGGACATGGCTGGGAGCTGCTGCGAGAGCCGTGCCCGAGGGTCCCACTAGGCTCTGGGGATGCTGTGGCAGCCGGGTCCTGACTGCAGAGCTGCTCAGACCCCCCAGGTTCCTCTAGGTGTGGCTCAGTCCCCTGTGAGAGGGCAGTCTGGAGCCAGGTTTCCCTGGGAGCTGGCGTTCCCATAGGTTCCAGCTGTGGGAGGAGCGATATCCTATGTCCCAGAGGCTTCCTATGTCCTCGTTTCTCCTCAGGGCTCTGAGTAAGGCTGAAATCGGGGCAAAGCCCAGCTCTGTAGCCATGGTGGTGTTTTTCTGGGGTGTTTGCGTGTGCCTGTGCCAGCCATTCTCTGGTTAAGGAGCGTGCCACGATGTGGTGAAGAAGCTGGCCTGGAGCCTGACACATCTTTTCTTTCATTTGCAGACATTGTGGCAATCTGGGATGCGGTGTCTGATTATATCCTGGAACAACTGAAGCTGGATAAGGTGGGCTGGTGTCCTGGTGCCCCTAGCCCTGGAAGGGTTCAGTCCTGCTGAGAGTGTGGGCCCCACAGAGCAATCCCTCCCTGAACACCATGGCAGCACGCCGAGCCCAAGCTGGGTGCCCGCAGCAGCTTACTGAGCAACTGGGAGAGAAAGCCAAGGCCAAGGCTGCTCTGAGCAAATGTTTGGCACTCCGGAGGGCTTCCCTCCGCCCCGTGGTCAGACTGGGGAGAGCAAACAGAGAAATGGGGCATTTTTCTGGCTCTGTGCCTAGGATAATCCTTGGGAATCAGTCCCAGGCTTCATTCCTGTGCTGTAAATCCCCAGGCTCTTCTCCAGCCAAGGGATGCTGGCAAAAACAGCACGGAGGTGACTGTACAACAGAGACCGCAGTTCTTTTCCAAAGCTTTCCAGAGAGCCCCATCTTGCCCCGCTGTCCCTTAGGAGTGGGGAGGGCAGAGAGCAGTGCCCCATGCTCTTGACATTCCTTGTTTTTCCACCTCTAAGGTACACACTCATCAGCCTTTCTATCTTTTCCCTGTGCAGGGAGTCCTGGTTGAGAGACTTGGGGTCTTTGCTGTGCTCAAAGAGCAATTCCATGGCAAAGGCCACTTGATTTCGGTTCGAAGACCTGTGTTCCAGCCGGATATCAGTGCGGTGGGGCCACAGCACGTCTCGTTTCATGGCGAGATCATCCCTGGTGAGAAGGCGGCAGCCACCTTCCCCTTCCCACCCCATTTCTGGCAGGGTGTATTCTCCCTGCTCTTTGGAAAGGGCTGGGTGAAGCAGAGAACTCTTCAGAGCTCGCAGAACAGCCTGAGTTCCTCTCATAGGAACCACACCCAAGAGCTGTTTCTCTAAAGGACCTTTTCTGTGGGATTTGGTGATGAATGTTGCATGGCAATGCAGCTTGCTGTGGTGGTGAGGAGGTTTCTTCTCCTTGCAGATGGTGTCGAGATTGAGCCGCTGAACTACCGGCGGCTGTCACAAGCCACTGCCTTCTCGCTGATCGAAGTGCAGCACTGCGTGCAAGAGACCATCCTCATGTTCCACCACCTCCTGAGGAACAAGGAGCATGTTTCCTTTGCCTTCAAAAACATCGGCGTTCTGACATATGAAGATGAATTCCTCTGCACGAGGTTCTATTTCAGCTGCATTACAGCGCTGGGGAATGAAGCACACCTGATTGTGTTGCTCCAGAGTGTAAGTTGATGGGGTTTGGAAGGTACACCCTCAGATCACCACTGGCCAGCCTGGATGCAGCAGGCCACACAAATACTTTTCCCCATGCTTGCCCCAACGGCTTTCTTCACTGGCAGAGAGATTTCCTGGATCTCTGCCCTCACAGAAAGCCTAGCAGCATTCGTACACGACCTCAGCATTTTGCTGTGCGACTCCATCAGCGCAGAACAAAGATGTGATGTTCGTGGAAGAGGCTTTGGTGGAGAGAAGCTTTCTTATGGCATGGGAGACAGATTTGCTTCCTGTCAGGGAGAGCCACAATTAAACTGCCTTGGCAAGCCTCTATCAGGTCTGTGTCTTTTTGCAGGGATTTTGGCAGCAGTATTCTGCTGGCTACAACCCAGAGACCATTGCTCAGGGGATCCGGGTGCTCCCGAGGTGAGTGCATTTCCTCTGCAGCCCTTAGCTGACCAGGCAGGAGGCTTCCTTCACACCTGCTCCTTTGGAATGTGCCCTCTTGGGTCTCCATGCTCAGCATCCAGTCGGGGAGAAATCCTGCATGTCTATCTCCTGGTTCGCTTTTGGCTGTGTGTTCGTCTTCACCCCACCCAGACTGACAGGGAATCACAGTTGTGTTTCTGGTGCCCAACCTGTTCTGATTCCCATCAGAGAGAACCGACCACACATGGAGAGGATTTAGGGCCCCGTGTGCTGGTTTAGCATGGACAGGAAGGAAAAGGGGTGCCATGCTGCCAACAAGCTGTGTGGGTGGGGTAGGAGGTCATCCTTCTTCAAGGGTGTGTCATTCTTGGTTTTCCAGGTTTCAGCTCACTGTGAAAAAGAGCAGAGCCGTCCCTCAGGGAGAACGCAAGATAAGCAAAGGTGAGGGAACCGGCTGCTGCTGTACGGAGGTTGACCCTGTCCCATCGCTCGGTGACTGGAGCCAGGTTCACATGCCACGCCCATGGGGCTGCTCTGAAGAACTTCTTCCTTTCCTAATTGCAGGGATTTCTGCAGGCAGGCTGCTGCAGAGGCGGAAGACACTTCCCCCTTCCATGCAGCTGTGCCGCAAAGAAAGCATGAGGCAACAAGTCTCAGCAAAGAAGCCTTCTGGCATGTGAGTGTCTTAGGTGAAAAGAGGAAGGAGATAGATATGCGCTCTCACGGAGGAATTTCCTTCCCTTTGGAGCTGCCAGCTCTTGGGACTCAGAAAGGCTCCTGACACGTGTGTGTCCCAGTGGGGGCCATTCTCTCAAGGGATGGCAAGTGCGCAGCGCCATTACCCGAGGCAGACACGCCTGCTCCCTTTTGCACCCAGGTGCCTGATCCCTGGGAGAGCTGAATGCAGATCCCTGTTGATCGCAAAAGCTCTTCTCCCTTCAGGGCTCTCTCCACATTGCAGTTCAGCCCATCTCTATGGCTGTGGGAAACACGGGGTGAGACCGAGGTGCCCTGGGCTCCTGCAGACTCCTCATGATGTCTCTTTGCAGCGTGCTCCCGCCGTGTGCAGACAGCTCCCGTGGGACAAAGATGGCAGGCCGCCGGGAACCAGCTCCTCCAGCCCAGCTGACTGAATCCTCTAAGAGAGCGCTGCAGGTACCGTTGGGATCACCTCATTCCAACCCCCCTGTCACAGACAGGAACACCTCCGTCCAGACCAGTTTGCTTACAGCCTGGTCCAGCCTGGCCTTGAGTGCTTCCAGGGAGGGAAGCAAAAGCCTCGGCGTGTGTGTGTGCAGAGATCTTGAGCAGAGCCCTTGGGGTGCCTTCAGTTCCTGTTCGCTCCTTCAGCTGCTCCAAAGGAGGCGGAGGGTGCTGCACACCTTCCCTGTCTCTTCTCCCTGGCTGCCACATGGCACAAGATGAGGATCTCAACCTGGCTCTGGGGCCCCTGGTCCTTCATGGCTAAAGCTGTAGAGGCGAGGGGCAGGAGTGTGGAGCTGAAGGACGAGCCCGGGGGCTGAGACTGATTCCGTTTGCTGCTGTGTCTCTGTGGCCCTGTAGGAGCTCTGGGAAGTGTCTGCATCGTGGGATGAAGCGGACTGCTTGTGGCCCACATATGAGAAGCGAATCCAGCAAGTGCGGGCAGAAAGGGCGGCATGGCAAGGCTGGAGCGCAAGGGAGGACCGGCAGCCACCCCAGGTACCGGCAGGGATCCGCCCTGCTGACAGCACAGCCGAGACTCCTGCTTCCCAGGGCCTGCTGCAGAGCCCTTGACAGAGGGCCTCTGGGAACAGCCCCATACTCCCTGTCGGCTTTGCTGACACCATCTCCTCTTTGGCAGCGGTTTGAAGAGGCACGTGCTCGGGCTCCGCACCCTCCAGCCCAGCCCAGGGTAAAGGAGATGGGGAAGAGGTGGAGGGAGGCTGAGGTCCCTCTGTCAGTCAAGGACATGGGAACAGCAACCAAGCTGACACTCTATTCTCAGTAAGTGTGTGCGGGCTCTGTTCACTCTGATCACTCAAGCTGTGATCCTGCTGCTTGGCTGTCCCCAGGCTTTGGTCCAGGCCAAAAGCTGCTGGCAGGGTGAAAGGGTGGGAACACGCGGCACTATGGGGATGCAGGGCTGGCTGAGGGGAGAGGCAGATGGGGCTCAGCAGACTGAGGGATGAGTTTCTCCTCCTGTTGCAGCCTCCTTTCCCCACGAGCAGCTCAGGTGCTCAGAAGGTTGGAGCCACACCTACACCAGCAGGAGGCTTTTGCCAGCGTTGCTGAAAGAAACCGGCAGAAGCTAGAGCTGAAGCGACAGCTGCCCTGGTAAGCTCCGTGGAAAGCTGGCCCTGACAGCCAGGCTGCAGCCCATTCTGCACTACTGCCCTGCGCTCGGCCTGTGATGCTCTGAACGCTGTTCTTTTCACCTCCCTAGCGCTCGATGCCTCTCCAGAGGGGGAGGTGCTGGGAATGATGGTGGCAGCGGTGGAGCTCTCAGCAAGGGGGCTGGGAAGCCTTCCAGATTTCCACCTCTTCATGGAAAATGAAGAGGTTGATGATGTTCCCAGGCAGACTGCTGGTGTTGTGCCTGTTCGGCATCAGCAAAGGTGAGGAAGCTGGAGCTGTGCTTTGAGAGGGGAATTTGGATGGCAATGAGAGCTGTTCCCAAGGCCTGGCATGCCTGTGCTCTCTGTGTGTGGGTTTCTGGGATGACAGAGAGCTCAAGAGAATTCATACCTGTAGCCGGGGTCTGTAGTGCCAGGAGTTCTGCAACCCTAACCCTAAGCCTAACCCTACCCTAACCCTAAGCCTAACCCTAAACCTGAAGGCCACATGAAGCCGGTTGAAACAACCTTTACCCTAAACCTAATCCTAACCTTAACTGTAACCCTAACTTAAATCTGAAGGCCACACGAAGCTTAGCTGAAACAACCCAAACCCTAAACCTTACCCTAACCCTAATCTTAATCCTAGCCTAACTTTACCCTAATAACCCTAACCCCAACCCTTACGCTTACCCTTACCCAACCCTAACCCTAATAACTCTTTCCCAACCCTAACCATAGTAACCCTAACCCTTACCCTAATAACCCTTACCCTAATAACCCTTATCCTAATAACCCTAACCCGCACATTCTTTCTCTGAAACAGCGGAAATTATACCAGTTGTACTAACAGGTATCATACAATGAAACAGTTGTACTAACTTCTACTAACGAAGACAAAGATGTGAGGAGGCATTCTGAAGGCCACATGAAGCTTGGCTGGAACAGTCGTACTGCAAGAAACTCTTTTCCCTGCCACAGGAGACATAGCTGGAATATGGAGGTCCAAAACGGGAGGCCCAACTGAGAGGGCAGCTGGTTCCCAGGCACACCACTGAGCCTGGGAAGATCACGGAGTGGATCCTTCCGGAAGAGATACAGTTCTACTCAAACATCTCCTCAAATGTGGTCCATTCAGAACCAAAATGTTCCCCAGACACCACACAGATGCAGAGTAACACCCTAAAGAGCAGCAGAGCCATTCAGCAGCTCTACATCTTCTGCACGTGCATATACAATACAGATCTTCAACCTCATGTTATGAAGTCCGTATCAGCTGTAAAAATGAAGACTGAAGAGGAAGGAAGGACTAAAATATCATTTCTAAAGAGGAATGCAGGAATTGATTATCCTGAATTCTGCTTCTCCTGCTGAACTGAAGAGACTGGTAACGTTAAACTCTCTTCTCTTCTAAAAGAACTTGCATGAAAAGCAAAAAATAAACCAAAAAAATAAACCAATAAATGAAGCAATGGGCCCTGTCTGTAACTGGGATACACGCTCTTCCACAGACAGACTGCAGCCCAACAGAGGCAGTTCAGTCACGCAAACACTGTGCCAAGTCCTGTGCATCCTCTGCAACAAAGCCACGTTGCTCAACTTACTGCCAGTGCGAGGTCTGCAAATGCAAGCAGGAAAATGGAGGAGAGCCACATGTGGACTACACAGGAGGAATGACAAACATGGGTGTCAGTGGTTTATGGGCCAGTGAATAGGGTAGGGCAGCCACAGACCCACGCCCTGGGAAAGGGGAAGGGGGAAGGGGAAGAGGGTCGGGAGATGGGCCTAAAAACAAAACAGCAGTAATGATCTGAGGAGGAAAAATATTTTATAAAAAAAGAGATCAGAATGCAAAAATAACACATTATAATTGGAATTAAAGCTAGTAAGTTGAATAAAATGAGAGAAAGCGTCTGAAACCAAATGCCTTATGCTAAAGTTGAAGGCGAGACAGTTAGGGAACCTCCACTGCTGAGATGAACATCGAAACAGGAAGCTGTGGGATTTGTGTGCAGTTTGATCTTTCCCTCTGGGTGGAAAATGAGAATGCAAATTCTGTGGGGTATGGAGTTCTTCTTCTCTTCTGAGAGCCAGGTACCCAGAAATTCAGCAGTGGGTGGACATAGAGCGTCGACTCTTTAACTCCAGTGCCTCACATGATGTTATGATGTGGAGTACTGATAATAAAAATCATAAAACCGTGACATTCCACCCCTTATTATGGAATTACTGACTGCAATCCCCCAACATCAAATTCCCTTGTGGTACATATTGAACATCCCCATTCTTCTGCATCACCCACCAAGCAGACTCAGGTCCCTGAGCAAAGACAGTTTCACGGAGAGGTTTGCCCTTTCCAGAAGCTGGAAGGACCCACACCGCTTTTCCCAACATGTTCTTCACATGCACTACAGGGACCTTATCTCCCTCTACAGTAGGTAGGGAGCTGGATCGGGCAGGACCATCGCGATTGATGGATCCTCGAGTGTTGACCAACCAGGTGGCTTCTGCCAAATGCTTCTCCCAATGCTTAAATGTTCCACTACCCATTGCTTTCAACATGGTTTTTAACAACCCATTGTATCTTTCAATCTTACCAGAAGCTGGTGCGTGATAGGGGACATGATAAATCCATTCAATGCCATGATCTTTGGCCCAGGTATTTACAAGAGAATTTTTGAAATGGGTCCCGTTGTCTGACTCAGTTCTTTCTGGAGTGCCATGTCACCACAGGACTTGTTTCTCGAGACCTAGAATGGTGTTTCGGGCGGTAGCATGGGGTACTGCATATGTTTCAAGCCACCCAGTGGTTGCTTCCACCATGGTGAGCACATAATGCTTACCATTGCGAGATCGTGGCAAGGTGATATAATCAACCTGCCACGCCTTCCCATAATTTTACTTTTGCCATCGCCCTTCCTCCCAAAGAGGTTTCATCCTCTTGGCTTGTTTAATTGTGGCACATGTATCACAGTCATGGATAACCTGTGCAATAGTGTCCATAGTTAAGTCCACCCCTCGGTCTCTAGCCCATTTATATGTTGCATCTCTTCCTTGATGGCCCGAGGTCTCATGGGCCCATCGAGCTAGAAATAATTCACTCTTGTGTTGCCAGTCCAGGTCTACTTGAACCATCTTTGGCAGCTCGATCTACCTGATGGTTGTTTTGTTGGGATGTTGTTTCTGTTGGGATGTGCTGACGTCCATCTTGACACTTTTTATACCTAGGAACTGAATTTCTTGTGCAGGCCCTTTCACTTTGCTTCGCTTAATAGCAAAGCCAGCTTGCAGGAGAATTTGGATTAACTGCTCTCCTTTCTCAAAGACTTCATCTGCTGTATTGCTCCACACAATGATATCATCAATGCACTGCAGATGCTCAGGAGCACCGCCCTGTTCCAATGTGTTTTGGATCAACCCATGGCAAATGGTTGGGATGTGCTTCCACCCTTGGGGCAAACGGTTCCAGGTGTACTGAACGCCCCTCCAGGTGAAAGCAAACTGCGGCCTGCATTCTGTGGCCAGAGGAATTGAAAAGAAAGCATTGGCAATGTCAGTGGTGGCATACCACATGGCTGCTTTTGACTCCAGTTCATATTGCAGCTCCAACATATCTGGCACAGCAGCGCTCAGTGGGGGTGTGACTTCATTCAGGCCACGATAATCTACCGTCAGCCTCCATTCTCCACTGGCTTTACACACCGGCCATATGGGGCTGTTAAAATGTGAGTGGGTTTTGCTGATCACTCCCTGGCTCTCTAGCTGATGGATCAAATCATGAATGGGGAGCAAGGAATCCCTGTCAGTGTGGTACTGTCATCTGTGCACTGTCGTGATAGCAATTGGTACCTGCTGCTCCTCCACTTGTAACAACCCCACAACAGATGGATCTTCTGACAGGCCAGGCAAAGCAGACAGCTGCTTAATGTTATCTGCAGCTATTCCAAAATCCCATCAGTACCCCTTGGGATCCTTGAAATGTCCCCTTCTGAGATAGTTTATACCAAGTATGCATGGAGCCCCCTGTCCGGTCACTATAGGATGCTTCTGCCAGACTTTACCAGTGAGGCTTATTTCTGCCTCCAACGCAGACAATTTCTGAGAGCCCCCAGGCACTCCAGAGATATAGATCAGTTCTGTCCCTTTATAACTCAAAGGCATTAGAGTGCACTGTGCACCAGTATCCACCAGTGCCTCATATTTTTGTGGTTCTGATGTGCCAGGCCACCGAATCCACGCAGTCCAGTACACTCTACTATCCCTCTCCCCCTTCTGGCTGGGGGAAGGGCCCCTCTATTGGTTACCTGCAGTGACAGGAGCAAGTTCATTGGTATTTGGTCTGCGTTATAATTCTCTCACCCGTGCTCACAGTGAGGGGTAGGTTTTTTATGCCGTTCCTTCATATCTTCTCCATTTGCACATAAGTAACTCCACAGAGCCATGTGTGACATGAAGTTAGTGAAGTTAGTGCTGTCATTTGCTCGAGCAGGATGGTGTTTGCTTCTGATAGCTGCCACAGATTCAATCAGTCAGGATAATTTTTCCGACATGTCTTCCATTTGTCCTTCTAACTTTGATATGGCTGAAATGGAAGCATGTGATGGTGGAAATTTTTGTTCAAAGTTCTGAAGTGTGAGAATCAGTTCAAAAACTGGGGCTTTCTGTCTTGTTCCTCATATCTGTTGAACGCTGTCACTAGTGTACCAGAGTACCTTTCTGGTGCTGTCTTTGAAAGCTTCTGACATATTTCAGGTGCACTCCTTACTCATGGTCCCGATCGTTGGGATCAAATGTGGGATCATGCAGCATTTCTGCCACAGCTGTTTCTCTCAAATACTGGATGCCTTCTCCAGTAGTTTTTCATCTTTTCACCTTAGATCACAGGTCACTCTTGTAGGGATATCTTTCCCTCACAGCTACTAACATTCATTGCCAGAGGGTGGCAATTCCGCCCATATACCTGCTGATCCCTCCGTCGACAGCTGGATCTCAGGCAACGTTTCCTAGTTGGTGAGCTTCATTACTATAGAGGGGCACACTGTTGGCCCCGTTGTCCCAGCACTGAAGCATCCAGGCGCTGCCTGATGGAGATCTTTGGAATCCTGAAGGAATACGAGGTGGGAGACCCAGGGCAAAGAGCGCTCTGTGGGTTTGGGAGCGGCCTCCTGCACTGGCAGGTGGGTGGTGGAGATACGACTGCACACATCCAGACCCACTTTGAGAGCAAGAAGGAGCGCTCTGTGGCTGAGAGCCACCAAAGTGCTCGGGAAGGGGAGGCTCCTCCGTCGGACAGCTCCTCAGCAATGCTGGAGGATGAACCCCGCCAAAAAGACAAGACGGCACTCTGCCCCGTCAGTGACTGGCAGGACTCTCTGGCGAAGCGCTGCATCTGTGTCTCCAGCATCATCAGGAGTTTGTCGTTTGTGCCGGGCAGTGATGGTGAGATGTCCAAACACGCCGGGCTGCTGCTGATTCTGGGGACACTGCTGCTCTTACACCACGAGCACTGAGAGCACAAGCAGGCACCCCTGAGCTCTGAGGGAGGAGGAGCGGGACCAGGGAGTGAGCTGTAACGAGGAGTGGTGGTGGGACTTCCTGCATGAGCTGCATGAAAATACGCTGGTCACGTTGGCCAACGTTTCTGGCCAGCTGGACCTGTCCCCCTTTCCAGAAAGCCTCAGCTTGCCAATCCTGGATGGACTCCTCCACTGGGCAGCGTGTCCGTCAGCAGAGGCCCAGGACCCCTTTCCAGCACTGGGGCAGAGCGCGGAGCTGTCCCCTGGGAGCCTGGTTCGGGAAACCCTCAGCAAACTCAGCATTCGGGACACCAGCATGGGTTTGATCCTTGCAGCTCCCCCTGCCAGGCGCTTGGAGAAGCTGTACAGCACCCTGCTGCGTTTCCTGGGTGACAGACAGAGCGCAGCGTGCGAGAGATGGCTGCGGTCCTACTGGCCAGCTTGGCACAGGGGCACAGCCCGGCAGCCAGAGCGACTGCTGTGCAGGAGGGGAGCGCTGGCACCTTGCTGGACTTCCCGGAGGACGGCCTGGTGGCCGCGCAGTGCCAGCAGTGCCAGGCTGGCCCGGTGCCCGTGCAGAACGCACCCTGTGAGCCGACGAGCGTGGACATGATGCGCCGAGCTGCTCGGGTGCTGCTCGCCCTGGCCAAGGTGGACGAGAACCGAGGCCGAGGTGGATGAGAAGTGGACGGAGTTCACGCTGTACGAGTCGTGGCTGTTGGACATTGCCGCGTCACCCGTGGTTTCACAAGTCATTTGTGACGTACTGTTTTCCATTGCCCGGCCCTGACAGCTGTGGGATGTGAGGCCATGTATGTGAGCGGAGAACTTAGAAACCGACTGTTGCCCTCTGCTCTGCACAGCCACCTCAGAATCCACCTCCTGCCCTGCGCTGTCCTGCTTCTCTCTTGGGGAATGATGCCCCCGTTCCCTTTCCCCTTTTCCTGCTCATCAAATTTGTCCTGAATCCCTTATTAAAGGAGAGAGAGTTCTGCCCACATAGAGGACCTTTTAATGTTACTTTAACTAAAGTTACTGTCGGTTACAGCGAGGCTGGGGAGAACCACTTGTCCCCCTTTCCCCACTCCTCTCTAGTACGATGAGTTGACGAGGTGATGACCTGCAAAGTGATTTTTCTGTGGTGACCTCTGCATTGGGAAACCAGAGCCACTGGAGAGAGAACGGAGGGGACACTGAGGGCAGTAGTGGGGTCCCAGAGCCACTTGGACAGGGACACAGGGGACGTGGGGGCACAGAACTACCAGGGAGGGGACAATGGGGGGACGCTGGTTGTACCAAAACCAAACCACGGGACATCAGGAGAACATGAGAGGAATGTGGGGCCTCATTAGAGTGGGATAATGGCAGTGTCCCATTGGGGTTAGGACCTAGGGGTCCGGATTTTGGGGGGAGGTGGTCTTATTGGATCTGGGAGTGCTTGGAGGTCTCTCATTGGAACTGAGGACTCCAAGGGCTCCTATTCTGATTTTTTAGAGGGGGTCTTACTGGGTTTGGGAGGACTGGGTGTCCCATTGTGGTTGGGGGTCCCATTGGGCTGTGGGGCTCTCTGGGCTCCTGTTTCATTGAGGGGGTCCTAATAAGGATTGGGAGGGTCTGTGGTTTCCCATGGGTCCTGTCTTCTTTAGGAGGCCTTATTGGATTTGGGAGTATACGGGGAGTCCCATTGGCCTGGGGGATTTTGGAGGGTATGAGGGGGTTGCACGGAGGTTGAGGTGTCCTGGGGGGATATGAAGGGATCCCATTGGGGTTGTGGAATCCTAGGGGTCCTGTTTTTTTTTTGTTTGTTTGTTTTGTTTTTGGTTTTGGTTTTTTTTGTGAGGTCCCATATGGGGGTGGGGTCCCAGGATTTGCAGAAATCCCCCCCCAGATACTCAGACTGGAGCTCCAGCTCCAGCCCTTCTGTGTTGCCCCCCCCGCAGCCCCTTGAGACTCCTCCACCTCCCCTCCGTGACTCCAGGAGCCCCTGGCCAGTGTCAAGATTAGACTGTTAATAAAAACAGTTTGGTTTAAAAAAGAATTTTGAAGCGGTGTTTGGCAATGCATGTTGATCCAGGATGTCCCCAAATGAGTTCTGCTCTGACACTGTGTGGACAAACATCCTCCTCAACTTCCTCACCCCATTTCTACTTGCATTGACCCCATGGGACATGTATCACTTTTCCTCACATCGCTCTTCCCGTCTGAATTCACCCACTCAGTGCTAAACCTCCTCTGATCTCTTGTTGTTTCCATGATCTGTGTGCTCCCTTTCTGTGGCTGGGTTTGACTAGGGCGATCTTCCCCATTCCTGCAGGACTTCGGACATTGCCACTTGGCTTCCTCTTCCTTGGGATGGATTTACTCTGCGTGGAAGTTGATATCCTTAGGTAGCTAATACAGTTTTTGACCCTATTCCCCTCAGAGCCTTCCCCTGCTGCCCCGCACAGCACAGACACCTGAAGAAGCCGAGGGATGCTCTGCTGAAGCCCCAAGCTGTATGCTCTGTTCTCCCTTCAGACTCCTCAGCTGCACCGTGCCATGGCCACCGCAGACCAAGGATGTCTTTGTCCTTCACATTTCCTGCAAGCCCTCCTTGCTGGTGGCTGTGAGATCCAGCAGGGAGCCTCTTCTCTTTGGTCCCTCTTTGGCTCGTTCATGAAGCTGCCGTCTGTGCTCTCCGTGAGCTTCTGGATGGCTCATGCTGCACTGTGCTGACCCTGCAGGAGCTGCTGGTGTGAGTGAGGTCTCAGTCTGTGACAAGGGCCCCAGAACGTGGGGCTGCAGTTTCCCTTTCAGGTCCCAAAACTCTTGCTCTTCCAGGTCACTAGTAGGACTTCCCAGGGCTGCGTTTTAGGGCTGCTTCTCTTTGGTGTTTCCATCACCGCTTGCATGAAGAGCTAGAAGACGTTTCCAGCACATATGCTGATGATTTTGAACTGGGAGGAGCTGCTGACTCCCCTGAGGGCGGACAGGCCTTGCAGGGAGATGTGGACGACTTAGAGAAGTGTCCAGTCACCAACCACGTGAAGTGTAACAAAAACAGGTGCCTGGTTCTGCCCCTGTGTAAGGGCAACCCCGGCTGCACACACAGAACAGAGGATGGGACACTAAAGAGTGGTTCTGCTGATGGGGATCTGGGAGTCCTGGTCATCAGCAAACTGAACGTGAGCCGGCAGCGTGCGCAGTCAGCCAGGAAGGCCAACCTTCCTGTGAGGGGCAGTGAGGAGTGCAGTGCCAGCCAGGGGAGGGGAGGGACGGCCCTGCTCTGCTCTGCACGGCTGCGGCCTCACCTGGAGCACCGGGTGCCCTCCTGGGCCATACAGAACAGAAAGGACACAACAACACCCATCAGTGTCATAGAAATAAAGCCTGCGTCTGTAACTGCCCAGGAGGGGACAGAAGCTCCATGCTTGAAACCCACCTCGGCTACATGACGTCCTGGCTACACCTGCCCGAGTCTTACCAGCATGAACTGGGAGGAACTGCAGAGAATTGCAGTGGTACATATGACCAAAGAGCTCTGGATGATAACTGCAGTCATTGCGGGGCATGCAGGGAAACAGTCACAAATCAGCTGCTTTCATTTGAGCACGGCTGAAACATTTCTGCTCTAGAAGACAGTGACAGCAATGCAGAACAATGACAGCAGTAACCCTTCCTTGGGAAAATCTGTGCGTGGGTATCTGAGACGCTGTGAGGGTCTGAGTCAGAGCTGGGACTGCTACACACAAGGGTCATGCGAGCAGCACGGCCGTGTACAGCGAGCCTGGGCAGGGATCCCTAACGGGCTGCAGTTCCCCTCCGCGCCACCAGGGGGCGCTCTCACATGATGTCGCTGCTCATCAATGTCTCCCTATTGCCCTCTGTGGTTTTCTTTGGGTCGCCATGGGTCGCAGTGCGTAGCTATTGTCGTCTATGGGTCGTTGTGGGTCGCTATCAGTCGCTGTGGCTCCAGCTGTGCGTCGCTGTGGGTCCCACTATGGGCCGCTGTTGGTCGCTGTGGGTCCCGCTATGGATTGCTATGTGTCGCTATGGGTCACTATGGGTTGTTGTGGGTTGCTATGGGTCGCTGTGCTTTGCTGTGGGTTGCTATGGGTCTCTATCGATCACTATGGGTCATTGTGGGTCGCTATGGGTCGCTGTGCGTTGCTGTGGATCGCTATGAGTCTCTATGGGTTGCTGTGGGTCGCTGTGGTTTGCTGCAGGTCCCGCTATGGGTCACTGTGGGTCTCTATGGGTCATGTGGGTCGCTATTGGTCTCTATGGGTCGCTATGGGTCACAGTGGTTTGCTGTGGGTTGCTATGGGTCACTGAGGCTCCCGCTATGGGTCACTGTTGGTCTCTATGGGTTGCTCCGGGTCACTCTGGGTCGCTGTGGGTTGCTATGGGTCCTGCTATGGGTCGCTCTGGGTCCCGCTATGGGTCGCTGAGGGTTGCAGTGGGTCGCTGTGGGTCCAGCTATGCGTCGCTGTTGGTTGCTGTGGATTGTTGTGGGTCCAGCAATGGGTCGCTGTGAGTCACTATGGACCTCTGTGGGTCTATATGGGTTGCTGTGGGTCCCACTATGGGTCGCTGTAGGTCACTGTGTCCCATTATGGGTCTCTATGGGTCACTGTGGGTCGCTACAGGTCCCAATGGATCCTTAAGGGGCTGCAGTTCCCCTCCACGCCACCAGGGGATGCTCTCACGTGATGTCACTGTGTCTCTATGGATCCCTATTGCTCTCCGTGATTTTCTGTGGGTCGCTGTGGGTCCTGCTACGGGTCGCTCTCTGTCCCACTATGGGTTGTTATGGGTCGCTGTGGGTGGCTATGGGTCACGCTATGGCTTGCTGTGGGTCACTATGGGTCACTGTGGGCCACGCTGGATCCTACAGTGGGTTGCTGTGGGTTGCTATGGGTCTCTATGGGTCGCTGTGGGTTGCTATAGGTCGCTATGGGTCACTGTGGGTCATTATGGGTCCCGCTGTGGGTCACTGTGGGTCCCACTATGGGTCATAGTGGGTCTGTCTATGGGTTGCTGTGGATTACAGTGGGACACTGTTGGTTGCTATGGGTCCCACTGTGGGTCGTTCTGGGATGCTGTGGGTCACTATGGGTCGCTGTGGGTTGCTATGGGTTGCTGTGGGTCCTGCTATAGGTCGCTGTGGGTCACTATGGGTCACTGTGGGTCCTGCAATAGGTCGCTGTGGGTCGCTATGGGTCTCTATGAGTCGCTATGGGTCGCTGTGAGTTGTTGAGGGTCCCATTAGGGGTCGCTGTGGGTCGCTATGTGTCGCTGTGGGTCACTGTGGGTCTCTATGGATTGCTGTGGGTCGCTATAGGTCGTTATTGGTCCCTATGGGTTGCTATGGGTCGCTGTGGGTCCCAATGGTGCTGCAGTTCCCCTCCACACCACCAGGGGGCGCTCTCACATGATGTCGCTGTGTTTCCATGGCTCCCTATTGCTCTCTGTGGTTTTCTGTGGGTTGCTCTGGGTCGCTGGGTCACAATGGGTTGCTGCAGGTCCCGCTATGGGTTGCTGTAGGCCGCTATGGGTCGCTGTGGGTCTATGAGACTCCCGCTATGGGTCGCTCTGTGTCCCGCTCTGGGTCGCTGTGGGTCACTATGGGTTGCAGTGGGTAGCTGTGGGTTGTTATGGGCCTCTATGGGTTGCAGTGGTTCGTTGTGGGTCACTGTGGGTCGCTGTGGGTCTCGCTATGGGTGGTTATGGGTAGCAGTGGATCGCTATGGGCTGCCGAGTGTCGCTAAGGCTCCCACTATGGGTCGCAATGGGTCCCTTTATGGGTCGCTGAGGGTCGCTGTGGGTCACTGTGGGTTGCTGTGTGTCGCTATGGGTCGGTATCAGTCACTATTGGTCGCTATCGGTCCCTGTGGGTCGGTATGGGTCGCTGTGGGTCTCTGAGTCGCTGTGCATCGCTGTGCGTCGCAATGGATCGATGTGGTCTGCTACGGGTCGCTGTGTCCCGCTATGGGTCGCTGTGTCCCAGTGGATCCCTAAGGGGCTGCAGTTCCCCTCCAAGCCACCAGGGGGCGCTCTCACTTGATGTTGCGGTGTCTCTATGGCTCCCTGTTGCTCTCTGTGGTTTTCTATTGGTTGCTATCGGTCACTGTGGGTCGCTATGGGTCGCTGTGGGTCGGTGTGGGTCACTATGGGTCTCTATGAGTCGCGATGGGTAGTTGTGGGTCGCTATGGGTCCCTCTATGGGTCGCTTTGGGTCACTGTGGGTTGCTGCGCGTCACTTTGGGTCTCTATGGGTTGCAGTGGTTCGCTATGGGTCATTGTGGGTAGCGCTGGATCCTGCAATGTGTTGCTGTGGGTCACTATGTGTCTCTATGGGTCGCAATGGGTCACTGTGGGTTACTATGGGTCCCACTGTGGGTCGCTATGGGTCGCTGTGGGTCACTATGGGTTGCTGTGGGTCGCTATGTGTTGCTGTGGGTCACTATGGGTCCCACTGTGGGTTGCTAAGGTTCGTTGTGGGTCGCTATGGGTCCCTGGGTTTCTGTGGGTGGCTATGGGCTGCTGTGGGTTGCTATGGGTCGTTGTGGGTCGCTGTGGGTCCCACTATGGGTCGCTATGGGTCACTGTGTGTTGCTATGGGTCCCGCTATGAGTCGCTGTGGATTGCTATGGGTCACTATGGGTCCCGCTATGGGTCGCTGTGGGTCGCTATGGGTTGCTGTGCATCGCTCTGGGTCTTGCCATGTGTCTCTATAGGTTGCTATGGGTCGATGTGGGTCGGTATGGGTCTCAATTGGTCGCTATAGGTTGCTGTGGGTCTCTGTGTCCCAATGGATCCCTAAGGGGCTGCAGTTCCCCTCCACGCCACCAGGGGGTGCTCTCACGTGATGTCGCTGTGTCTCTATGGATCCCTATTGTTCTCTGCGGTTTCCTATTGGTCGCTTTGGGTCAACGTGAGTTGCTGTGTGTCCGTTTGGGTCTGTATGGGTCGCAGTGGTTCACTATGGGTCCCGCTATGGATTGCTGTGGGTTGCTATGGGTTGCTGTGGGTCACTTTAGGTCTCAATGGGTCGCTGTGGGTTGCTATGGGTCCCGCTGTGGGTTGCTGTGGGTCACTGTGCGTTGTGCTGGGTCCTGCAATGGGTCGCTGTGGGTCATGCTGTGGGTCACTGTGCATCACTGCGGTTTGCTATGGGTCCCGCTATGGGTTGCTGTGGGTCCTGCTATGGGTTGCTGTGGGTCGCTCTGGGTCACTGTGAGTTGCTGCGGGTAGCTGTAGGCCCCTCTATGGGTCTCAGAGGGTCGCTCTGGGTCCCGCTGTGGGTCGCTGTGTGTCACTGTGGGTCGCGGTGCCCGCAGGCGTTGCTGCGCTCCCACGTGTGTTCGCAGCTGTGGTTCTCTGTGGGATCTGCACCGCTCCACAACAGCGCACAGCGTGTGGGGGCACAGGTGGGGGTGGGGCAGGGGGCTATGGGACGGGGGGGCTCCTATAGCAGAGCACAGGTGGGGATAGGGGGCGGGGGTTTATGGGGTGGGGTGCTATGGGGTGGGGGGGTCCTATTAGGCGGGGGAGTATGGGGTGAGGGGGATCCTTTGGGGGGGCTCAGGTCGGGGACGGGGGGGATCCTATGGGGTTGGGCTATGGGGAAGGTGAGGTTTATGGGGGAGGGGAGGGGGGTTATGGGGCGGGGCTGGGGAGCAATGGGGTAGGGGTGTCCTATGGGGTTGGGGTCTTTATTTGGGTGGGGTCCATAAGGGGGGAGAGGGTCGCTATGGAGGGGGTCTAAATTGCAGGGGGGGTCTGTACGTTCCCGTTATTCCGGGGGAGAAGGGGAGGGATCCCCACAGTTCCCATGGCAACCGATCCACGGGGGGGGGCGGTAATGAGCGGCGGCGCTAACGAAGGGACGGCAATTAACGGCAGGGCGGCACGGAGCTGGAGCTGATGCCCGCCACTCCCCCGCTGCCGCTGCTCTACGCCGCCGCGCCGCTAGGGGGCGCTCTCATCAAGGTAAATTAGCTCATTAGCGCTGCCCTAACTAGCAAGAAGGGGGCGGTGATTAGTGGCGGCTGTTAATTTGAGGGGAGCTTGGAGGGGATGTCAATTAAAGGGTGAAATCGGGACTGGAAATTAATCAGAAATGGGTGTTAATTGGGGGGGGCGGCTTCTGATACTTCAGCTGCTGCTAGGGGGCGCTCACATCAAGCTAAATTAGCTAATTAAGGCTGCGGTAATTAGCAGGGAGGGGGTGTAATTAGTGGGGGGTGTTAAATAGAGGGGGGGCTTGGAGGAGGTGTTAGTTAAAGGGGGGAAGCAGGGCTGGAAGTTAATTAGAAATGGGGGTTAATTGGGGGGTGCTGCTGCTGCGGGTGCTGCTGCCAGGGGGCGCTCTCATTAAGGTAATCAGTTGATTACTTCCGCGGTAATTAGCGGGGCGGGGTGGTAATTAGAGGGGGCTTTGGGGCAGGGCATCTTTGTCATTAATTGGGGATTAACTGGAAATGAATGGGGATGAATCGGTCGTTATGAAGGGGTTAATTGGGGGACTGCTTGGGGGTTATTTAAGGACTCAATGGGGATTAATGGGAAATGACTGGGGGTTAATTGGGGAGGGACAGCGCGGGTTAATTGGGGACCGAATGGGCGTCAATTAGGGCTGATTAAAAACGAGCTCACAGGGACTAATTAGGGACGTAGAAACCGTTAGTTAGAAACGAATAGCAGCTAATTAGGGATTTAACGAGGGGCTTAACTGAAGGAGAAGCTGGAATCGGGCTAAAGAGGGGCGGGGCGTGGCGCTAATTAACGGCTCATTAATTAATTGCAGCGCGGCTTCTTCCGGCACGGGTACAGCCAGCGCGTGGAGGGGGCGGGGCCCGCGAGGACCCGGATGGAGGGGGCGGGGCCGAAGAGGAGGATCAGGACCCGGATGTGGGGGGGGGGGGGGGGGAAAAGGGGGTGTGGGGGGGACGCCTAGAACAGCCCCTCCCCCCACCCACCCACAGACCCCCATACTACCCTTCCCCCCCCAAGGACCCCTTCCCCATGGAACCCCCTCAGCCCCCTCCCCTACGGACCCCCCCTCCTTTTTGTATACCCCCCCCATCCCCACAGACACCTCCCCCCCCAAAACCCCATGGACGCCCCCCCGCCCCTCCCCCCATCCCACAGTGCTCCCCCAGACCCACCCCAACTTCCTTCCCCATAGACACTCCCATCCCCCCCAAAGACCCCTCCCAAAAACCCTTACCCCATAGAACCCCGCCCCATTCTCCCGCCACTAAGTTCCAATTAGCTCCAATTAGCACTGCGTTAATAAACGGCTCCGCCCAGTTTTTCATAATTGGGGGTGGTCTCGAGAAGGGGGGTGTGGTCTAAGTCAAGCCCCGCCTCCTTAATGCATAGGGAGCCGCTGGACCACGCCCACTCGCGATGCCACGCCCCGTCCGCAAAAGCCCCGCCCCCGGCATAAACCACGCCCCTTTCATCTCTGCCACGCCCCCCTTGATTCAAGCCCCGCCTACACGCGAGGCCACACCAATAAGGATCGGCCCCACCCACTCCAATAAGGATCTATGGAAAGGGGGCGTGGTTAAGGGGAGGACACGTTGAAAAGGGCGGGGCTGAAGTGAGGGGCGGGGTCTGCTGCAAAGGGGTGTGGCCTAGAGGGGCTATGCAGAAGGTGGCGTGGCCAGAGCGAAGCCAAGCCCAGCTATGGGGCAGCCATGGGTCACTATGGATCTCCATGGGGTCGCTGTGGGGCAGCAAGGGGGCACTGACCTTTGCCCTCAGAACGCGGCCGCTGCATCTCCTCCGGGAGCACCTCTGTGGGGCATAACTCCGCCCCACACCTCCGCCCCAAACATCCACACCACAGCTCAGCCCCACAGCGCTATCCCACATCCCACACATTTGCCCCACAGCTCAGTCCCCGCATCTGAGCCCCACATCTGCTCATGCCTGCACCACAGCTCTGCCCCACCTCCCTCAGCTCAGCCCCATAGCTAAGTCCCCCAACCGCCGCAGCTCAGCCCCAGCCGCAGTTGGACCCAGAGCTCCGCCCCCCAAACCCCACAGCTCAGCCCCAATCAGTGCACCTGGACCCACAACTCTGCCCCACAGCTCTGCCCCAACCCCGGACCCCACACCTGCGACCCCAGCCCCACACGCCTGCCCCATAACCGCCCCTCTCCCCCCCGCCGCTGACCACGTGCTCCGCTTCAAGCTCCAGTTCCGCCATGGCGCCGCTTCCGGCCCCACGGCACCGTTCGTCCAATTAGAGCACAGATCGGCGCCGCAAAGGGCGGGGCGGCGCATGGGACTGTGGGTAGCGAGGCGGAAGAGCGCCGCTGGAACACGGCATGCTGTCCGAAAGTGACTGAAACTTACGGGAGCGGGGCATTGTGGGTAAGGAGGCGGAAGTGCGCACATCGCAGAATAACCAGACGTGGGAAACCGGAAGCCGGGCGGAAAGCGAGTGGGCGTGGCCAACGTTAAGCCACGCCCTCTGGCTCCGCCCGCGACGCTCAATAACCCGAAGTGACCCCAAAGGGATCCCAAAAATGACCCCAAAAATCCCATATTATTTCCAACACTTCTTGGAAGCGCTGCGCCCCAAAGGGCCCCAAAATGACCCCAAAGTGACATTTAAGTGACCCCAAAATGACCCCAAAACCCCAAAATCCCATAACGACCCCATAAGGACCCCATAAAATCCCCTATGGAGTCAATTTTTCTTGGTGTCCCTGCAGGCCACGATGGAGCGCTGCACCCCAAAGGGCCCCAAAGTGACCCCATACTGGCCCTAATGACCCCAAAAACCCCAAATCCTATAACGGCCCCATAATGGCCCTATGGGGTCCCTTCTCCCTGGTGTCCCTGCAGGCCACGACGTAGCGCTGTGCGACGTTGAGCGGCACTGAATATCCGTCGGCATCCAACGTGTCCTCAAACAGCACTGAGGAATTGTCCTGCGGCTGAGGGATTCATAGGGCACTTACGGGGCCAGGGGGTAACAGGGGAAGTTATGGGGTCAGGGGGGGAACGAATGGGGTCTGGGGCTGACATCTCCTCAAACAGCACTGAGGAATCGTCCTGCAGCTGGGGGATTCATAGGGGAGTTATGGGGTCGGGGGGGGAACTAATGGGATTTGGGGCTGACATTTGGGGGAAATAATGGGATTCTGGGGCTGAGATTTTGGGGTGGAATTATAGGATTTTGGCACTGGGTTTTGGGGTCAGATATCGACCTTATAGGGCTGGGTTATAGGGTCAGTTTGTGCCAATTTGGGGCCAGGTTTTGTGCTGTGGGATTGGGGCAGAGCGATGTTTTTGGGGTGGGGGTTTTGTGCTGTGGGTTTGGGGTCAGAGCGGTGTGTTTTGGGGCTGGGTTTTGGGGTCAGTTCCTGCTCTTTTGGAGATGGGTTTCGGAGTGAGTCCACACCCTTTTGGGGCTGTGCTTTGTGCTGTGGGTTCAGGCTATTCGGGGTGTGTTTGGGGCTGTACCCGCTTCAGGGCCGCGTGGATGAGGGCGCGGTAGAAGCTGGTGGTCTGTGGGTATAGGGCCAGCACGAGCTGTTCCCGCTGGAACAGCGCTTCGGGGTCCGTCTCCGGGTTCGCCTTCCACTGCAGCAGCGGGATCATGCGGTGCCGGTTCAGCGTGTGCTGTCTGAGAGGGAAGATATAAGAGATATGAAATATGGGTGATATGGGAAGATATGGGGAGACATGGGGTGATATGGGGGAGATATGTGGGGATATGAGGGGATATGAGGGTATAAGGGCAGCGGGATCACGTGGCACCAGCTCAGCGCGTGCCGTCTGTGCGGGAAGAGATAAGATATGGGGTGATATGGGGGGATATGAGAGATATGGGGGGAGATATGGGAAGATATGGGTTGACAAGGGCGATAGGGGGAGATATGGGGCAGGGACGGGGCTGGGAGATTTGAAGGGGCAGCTGTGGGGCACTCATTCTTTGCCGTCCTCATCGATGTCATCCACCTCGTACCTGGGGGCACAAAGGCATCGCCCCAATGTTAACCCCAATCCTAACCCCATACCACCCCCTATTGCCCCTATTTCACCCCATATCTCCCAATATCACCCCGTACCGCCCCCCTATCACCCCATATTGCTCCACTTGTTGGCAGCGTGGCTGTAGCTGACGACCTCAGCCAGGATCCGCTGCTCATCGCCGTCCGCAGCTTTGACGCGCGCGGCTACTTTGTCCCCCAGCTGCACCACGTAGTCCCCACACGCGGGCACCGCCCTGCACAGCGGCGGCAGCCTATCAGGGCAAGGGGGCGGGGCTTAGCACAAGCACACGGCCAATCTGGGGAAGGGGGCGGGGAGTAGGAGGAACAGGCGGCCTATGAGGGGAAGGGGGAGGGGTGTAGAGGGTGGTCTATGGGGGAAAGGGGGAGGGGCTGAGGAGGAGAGGTGGCCTATGGGGGGCAGGGGGTGGGGCTCAGTGGGAGTGGGCAGCCTATGGGGGAGAAGTGGGTGGGGAACCAGAAACTAAAAGGGGTGGGGCTTCAGTGAGGGCGGGGCTTGGCTCTATGGGGCAGGGAGCTGCGCTATGGGGCGGGGCTTGGCTCTATGGGGCAGGGAGCTGTGCTATGGGGCGGGGCTTGGCTCTATGGGGCAGGGAGCTGCACTATGGGGCGGGGCTTGGCTCTATGGGGCAGGGAGCTGTGCTATGGGGCAGGGCTTGGCTCTATGGGGCAGGGAGCTGTGCTATGGGGCGGGGCTTGGCTCTATGGGGCAGGGAACTGCACTATGGGGCAGGGCTTGACTCTATGGGGCGGGGAGCTGCGCTATGGGGTGGGACACAGCATTATGGGGCGGGACCCACTTGTCACTGGGTTTCCCGATCCAGAGGGGCAGCGTCATGGCAGATCGCTGCAGCAGCGTCATCAGAATCCCGCGACGCATCGTCTTCCGGGGGGCGTCGGCGTCGCTGTAAACGCCCGCCATCTTTGCCGCTGGGGGAGATAGGGGGTGGAATTATGGGGGGGATATGGGGTGAAATTGGGAGGGGGGGGGGATATGGGGTGAGATATGGGGGAGATAAAGGGGGGGGATATAGGGTGAAATGGGTGGGCCATCTTAGCCTTTGAGGGGGTATATGGGGTTAGGGGGGATATGGGGGGGATAAAGAGAGGGGGATATGGGGGGGGAAAAGGGGCAGGATACGGGGGGGTGTTGTGGTTTTGATGCCGGTATTCCACATCAGAACATCATGCAGGCAGTTAAGGAGTTAATGCTGTGGGGAGCAGCAGAGGGGCGGAGCTCCGCACCAGATGCCAGGCCCGGCTCTCCGCGTGAAAAAAATGCAGCAAAAATGCAGCACGTGCGCTTCCCCTGCAGTTCCTCCCTAACGTAAGCTCCCAGTTTCTGGTTTGGAAACTTTGTCTCTCTCTTTCTCAATTGTTCTATTTTATTAGATTTAGTAAAGTTACCGTTCCTTCTCAGATCGTGCCGTTGTTTTTTTTTACAGACCCATCTATTCCCTCTGTTTCCCCCTCCCCCCGGAGCGCACGGCTCTGCTGGGGCGGCCGCGTGGCCACTGACGGTGCAGTTTTTTTTCTTTCTTCCCTTTCTCTCTCCCTTCTCAGTTTCCCTTGGGTTACTGTCACGGATAACACCGTGACAGAGGGATATGGGGGGATGTGGTGAAATGGGGGGGCCATCTTTGCCACTGGAGGGAGATATGGGGGAGATATGGGGTGAAATGGGGGGTAGATATAGGGGGGATATGGGGAGATATGGGGGAGGTAAGGGGAGGGATATGGGGGGGATATGAGATGAAATGGGGGGAGATACAGGGTGGGATATGGGGGGGGATATGGGGGGTGAAATGGGGGGTGGATGGGGAGGAATGGGGGGCAGCTGTGAGTCGCGCTATGGGGCAGCCATGGGTTGTGCTATGGGGCAGCTGCGGGTCACGCTATGGGGCCGTACCGATGCGCCGCTCCTCCTGCAGTGATTTGATCTCAGCGATTTTATCCAATGCCTTCCACAGGATGCTGTAACACACACATGTAGGGTGGGGATGTGGGGCAGCTATGGAGCAACTATGAGTCAGCTATGGGGCAGCCATGGGGCAACTACAGGGCAGCTATGGTAGAGCTATAGGGCAGCCATGGGTAGCTATAGGGCAGCAATGGGACAGCAGTGGGGCAGCTCTGAGGGCAGCCATGGGGCAGCTATGGGGCAGCCGTACTTGCACTCGGCCTCAGCGCTGGCTTTGGCAGTGGTGTAAAGGCCGCGCAGCTTCGCGCGGTAATAGAGGGAGAAAGCGGGGGAGGGGGCGGAGCCTGTGAGACCCTGCCCCTTTCAAAATGAAGCCCCACCCCCTCCCAACACACCACTATTCCCTGTGACCCCGCCCCTTCCAGATAACCCGCCATTTCTTATGGCCCCGCCCACCCGGTTGGCCCCGCCCCCTTTGTTCCTGGCTCCTCCTTTCCCCTTAGCCCCACCACCCCCGATTCCTCTCCCTTATTCTGGCCCCGCCCATCCTCTTATCCCCACCCCTTCCACCATTAACCCCGCCTCCTTTTACTTCTCCCCGCCCCTGTCGTTGTAGTCCCCAACCCTTCCATGTAATCCCCGCCCCTCACTGGCTGTTCCTCGCCCCCTTCATTGTAACCCCGCCTCTTTTTGCTTATCCCCGCCCCTCTCCGTGTTAGCCCCGCCCCTTTGCGGTCTCCCCCGCCCCTTTCCGTCCGTCCCCGCGCCCTTTGCCCCCCGCCCGTCTCGGGGTCCCCGCGCTGACTCTTGTTCTCGGTCTGCATCCTCTCGTGGGTTTTCTGGATGTCGATGAGGTTGCGCTCGCTGCGGGAGCGCTCCTCCTGCGGGGGGAGGGGCGGCCTCAGCCCCACACGTCCGCCCCACATCGACGGCCCCGGACCCACAACCCCGACCCTCAACCCCACATCTGCAGCCCCAGCCCCATAACTGAGCACCCGGACTTATAACCGAGCACCGAGCCCCATTAGCCCCAAACCCAGCCCCACATTCCCGTCCCCCACCCAACTCCCTCCCACCCCACCCACACCCAATTCCCCCCTTCTCCCTCCTCCACCCCACTCCCCCCCTTTCCCCTCCCCCACCTGTGTGTGCGCGAGCAGCCGCTGTAGCTCCGCCAGGAGCTCCGCGATGCGCGAATCCGCCGACACCAACGCCATGGCGGAACAGCCCCACCCCCACTGCGCGCGGAATCACGCATGCGCCGTTCCGCGTGCGCGGCTCCGGGAATAGCGCTACGCGTGCGCACGGCGCCGTTCCGGCTCGGCGCCTCACTACGCGTGCGCCGGTCCCTGAAGCCGGAAACGGAAGTGCCCCCCCGCGGATGAACGGAGCGGCGGAGCGCAATGGCGGCGGAGGGGGGGGAGAGGCGGCGGCGGCGGCGCCGCCGTGGGAACCGCGCGTGGGAGCGGCGGCGGCGGCGGCGGCTGTACGGGACGGCACTGTGAGCTGTGGGGCGGAGCCGTGGGGCGCGGCGGTGGCAGTGGGGGAGGGGCGGGGCAGGATTCCGGGGCCGCGCGGCGCTCTCTTTTTTCCCCAATTTTTTCCCTTTTCTCCGTTCTTTCTCCGTTCGGACCGAACGCGCTCAGAGTACCGTCCGTGTGCTCTGCGTTCCGTTTCGGTGCCGTAAGCGCGGCGCTCAGTGCCGCAGCTCGAGGAAGTGCCGCTTCGTAGCGCGCTCTGTGTAGCGCGGAGGGTGCGGGGCGGACCCACGCTCCACGCGGTGACGCTCTGTCCCACCGCTGAGCTCCTGTGGGATGCGGCGGTCCCTGTGGGCCCTCGTGGCGGCCTTTGTGCGTCCCGGAGCTGAGCCGTGTGCGGGTGTGGAGGCCGCAGGCTGAGGAACTAGTCTGGGAGACTCAAAAACCAAAACCAAACGTACTGTAAACCTGGAGAGCGACTTCCATCGGCTGGGTCTGTCCTGTAGGTGCAGCGCTTGTAAGGGATCTGGGTTCTTGTCGCTTTCCATCTGATGCTGGCAACGCATTCCTTCTCCTGGTAGCCCTTTGCCATTGGTATATTCGTGTTTGCAAGTAGCAATCTATAGCTCATTTAGAAAACAGATTGTTTGTTTCTTGCTCTATTTAAAAAACAGACCAACAAAAAGCAAGCAAAAAACTTTGATGAGGAATTCCTTACCTCACAGTTAGGAACTCCTGCAAAATAATCGTCCACCAAGGAAGCTCCTTTCAACTTGTGCTGAGGCATTGTGAGGGATGTGAGTCTGAATGCCCAGTGTGTGGGCAACCATTCTGTTTGGTTCAGTGGCAGGCTCAGAACTTCTCAGTCTGCACGGCGGCTGTTCAGTTGGGAGCGGTGAAAATGTTCTCGTGGATGTCTTGCACTGGATGCAGATGAGCAGTGTGGGTTTTGAAGGTATTCTTCCAGATTCCCAGAGGATTTGGAAAGCAGAGCAGCCGTAAGTACTGAGAATAGCAGTCCTTAAAATGAGCATTTAAGGGTTGTTTCTTTTTAAGGATCTAAAAGAAAACGTCTTGTAGAAGCTCAGAGAGTGGGTGGAATTCTGATAATACAGTGCCATGGCTTTGTGATTTTTGGTATTGGTATTCCACATCATGACATCATGTGGTGCGCTGGGAGTTGGAGAGTCCATGCTCCAGCTCTGTGGGTCGTTGATAGTTCTGGGTATGCCTATCTCAGAAGAGAAGAACTCCATTCCCCAGAGCACTGTGCGATGCTTTGTATTTGTCACGGTGTTATCCGCGACAGTAGCCCAAGGGAAACCGCGAAGGGAGAGAGGAAGGGAAAAGAGAAAGAAAAACTGCCCCGTCAGTGGCCACGCGGCCGCCCCAGCAGAGCCGTGCGCTCCGGGGGGAGGGGGAGACAGAGGGAATAGATGGGTCTGTAAAAAAAAACAACGGCACGATCTGAGAAGGAACGGTAACTTTACTAAATCTAATAAAATTGAACAATTTTGAGAGAGAGAGAGAGAAAGTTTCCAAACCAGAAACTGGGAGCTTACGTTAGGGAGGAACGGCAGGGGAAGCACACGTGCTGAATTTTTTCACCGCCGCCGAGAGCGCGCCGAGAGCCGAGCGGGGCCTGGCATCCGGTGCCCAGCTCCGCCCCTCTGCTGCTCCCACAGCATTAACTCCTTCACTGCCTGCATGATGTTCTGATGTGGAATACCGGCATCAAAACCACAAAACCACAACATTCCACCCCTTATTCCACATCATCACATCATGCTTAACACATATCTATATAGAACCAAAAACAGTAATAACGTAAATTACATACAAACATATCTATACATATATATATATACATGGAATCACAGACTGCACTCCCCCAGCATCAAATTCCCTTGTGGTACACACTGGACGTCCCCATTTTTATCCATTACCCACCAGGTGCACCCAGGTCCCTGTGCAAAGACAGTTCCACGGAGGGGTTTGCCCTTTCCAGAGGCTGGAAGGACCCACACCGCTTTTCCCAGCATGCTCTTCACATGTACTACAGGGACCTTATCTCCCTCTATGGTCTTTAGGGCGCTGGATTGTGTAGGACCATCTCGGTTGACTGATCCCCTAGTGTTGACCAACCAGGTGGCTTCTGACAGATTTTTCTCCCAATGCTTAAATGTTCCCCCACCCATTGCTTTCAGTGTGGTTTTTAACAACCCGTTGTAGCGCTCGATCTTACCAGCAGCTGGTGCATGGTAGGGAATATGATAGACCCATTCAATGCCATGTTCTTTGGCCCAAATATCCACCAGTGAATTTTTGAAATGAGTCCCATTATCGGACTCAATTCTTTCTGGGGTTCCATGTCGCCATAGGATTTGCTTCTCTAAGCCTAAGATGGTGTTTCGGGCAGTAGCATGGGGTACTGCATATGTTTCAAGCCACCCGGTGGTCGCCTCCACCATGGTGAGCACATAATGCTTACCATCACGAGTTCGTGGCAAGGTGATATAATCAACCTGCCACGCCTCCCCATATTTATACTTCTGCCATCGCCCTTCCTGCCAGAGAGGTTTCATCCTCTTGGCTTGTTTAATCATGGCACATATATCACAGTCATGGATAACCTGTGCGATGGCATCCATAGTTAAGTCCACCCCTCGGTCTCTAGCCCACTTATAGGTCGCATCCCTTCCTTGATGGCCTGAGGTCTCATGGGCCCATCGAGCTAAAAATAACTCTCCTTTGTTCTGCCAGTCCAAATCTATTTGAGACACCTCAATCTTGGCAGCTTGATCTACCTGATGGTTATTTCTCTGTTCCTCAGTAGCTCGATTCTTGGGCACATGCGCATCTACGTGACGCACCTTTACACCCAACTTTTTTGTTCGGACAGCAATGTCTTTCCACAGTTCCGCAGCCCAGATGGGTTTACCCTTCCGTTGCCAGTTATTTTGTTCCCACTGCTGCAACCACCCCCATAAAGCATTTGCCACCATCCAAGAGTCAGTATAAAGATACAGCATTGGCCACCTCTCCCGCTCAGCCACATCTAAGGCCAGTTGGACAGCCTTTACTTCCGCAAATTGACTCGATTCTCCTTCTCCTTCAGTGGCCTCTGCTACTCGTCGTGTGGGGCTCCACACAGCAGCCTTCCATCTGCGATGTTTCCCAACAATACGACATGATCCATCAGTAAAGAGGGCATAGGTCTTTTCATTTTCTGTTAGTTCGTTATACGGTGGGGCCTCTTTTGCGCGTGGTACCTCTTCTGCTGGTGGTGTTCCAAATTTCTTGCCTTCCGGCCAGTCCATGATCACCTCTAACATGCCTGGACGGCTGAGGTTTCCCATCCGAGCTCGCTGTGTAATCAGCGCAATCCACTTACTCCAGGTGGCATCAGTAGCATGATGGGTGGAGGGAACCTTTCCTCTGAACATCCAGTTCAGCACTGGCAGTCGAGGTGCCAGCAGGAGCTGTGTCTCAGTGCCAATTACTTCAGAGGCAGCCCGAACTCCCTCGTATGCTGCCAAAATCTCCTTCTCAGTTGGAGTGTAGCACTCCTCCGAACCCCTGTACGCTCTGCTCCAAAATCCCAGGGGTCGGCCTCGGGTCTCCCCAGAGGCTCTTTGCCACAGACTCCAAGTGGGACCTTTCTCTCCAGCAGCAGTGTAGAGGATGTTCTTTACATCCTGTCCCATCCGTACTGGCCCCAGGGCAACAGCACGGGCTATCTCCTGTTTAATCTGCTCAAAGGCCTGCTGCTGCTCAGGGCCCCATGCAAAATTATTCTTCTTTCGGGTCACCTGATAGAGGGGGCTTACTATGAGGCTGTAGTTCGGGACATGCATCCTCCAAAAGCCTACTACACCAAGAAAAGACTGTGTCTCCTTTTTGCTAGTGGGTGGTGACATGCTGGTGATTTTGTCAACCACATCTCCTGGGATGTGACGACGCCCATCTTGCCATTTTACTCCTAGAAACTGAATTTCTTGGGCAGGTCCCTTCACTTTGTTTCGTTTGATAGCAAAACCAGCACCCAGGAGAATTTGGATTATTTGCTCTCCTTTCTTAAAAACTTCTTCTGCTGTACCACCCCACACAACAATGTCGTCAATGTACTGGAGGTGCTCAGGTGCCCCACCCTGTTCCAGTGTGGTCTGAATCAACCCATGGCAAATGGTTGGGCTGTGCTTCCACCCCTGGGGCAAACGGTTCCAGGTGTACTGAACACCCCTCCAGGTGAAAGCAAACTGTGGTCTGCACTCTGTGGCCAAAGGAATAGAGAAGAATGCATTGGCAATGTCAATAGTAGCATACCACTTGGCTGCTTTTGACTCCAGTTCATACTGCAGTTCCAACATATCTGGCACAGCGGCACTCAGTGGGGGTGTGACTTCATTCAGGCCACGGTAATCTACTGTCAGCCTCCATTCTCCACTGGCTTTACGCACCGGCCATATGGGGCTGTTAAACGGTGAGTGGGTTTTGCTGATCACTCCCTGGCTCTCTAGCTGACGGATCAAATTATGAATGGGGAGCAAGGAATCCCTGTTGGTGCGGTATTGCCGTCTGTGTACTGTTTTGGTAGCAATTGGTACCTGCTGCTCTTTTACTTTCAGTACCCCCACAACAGACGGATCTTCTGACAGGCCAGGTAAAACAGACAGCTGCTTAATGTTGTCTGCGTCTACAGCAGCTACTCCAAAAGCCCATCGGTATCCCTTGGGATCCTTGAAATGTCCCCTTCTGAGATAATCAATACCGAGGATGCATGGAGCCCCCTGTCCAGTCACTATAGGATGCTTCTGCCAGTCTTTACCAGTGAGGCTTATTTCTGCCTCCAACACAGACAATTCCTGAGAGCCCCCAGTCACTCCAGAAATATAAATCAATTCTGTCCCTTTATAACTCGAGGGCATTAGAGTGCACTGTGCACCGGTGTCCACCAGTGCCTCATATTTTTGTGGCTCTGATGTGCCAGGCCATCTAATCCACACAGTCCAATACACTCTGTTATCCCTTTCCCCCCCCTGGCTGAGGGCAGGGCCCCTCTATTGGTTACCTGCGGAGACTGGAGCAATTTCGTTGGTGGCTGATCTCTGCTGTAATTCTCTCACTCGTGCTCGTAGTGCAGGGGTGGGTTTTTTATGCCACTTCTTCATGTCCTCTCCATTTTCTCGTAAGAAGCTCCACATGGACACACGTGACATGAAGTTACTGCTGTCATTTGCTCGAGCAGAGAGGCGGTTGCCTTTGATGGCCGAGACTTTCATCAGTTTGATCAGCTCCTTCACCAGATTCTTTGGGTCATCCTCGTCTTCATCAGGTGTTTCTGACACTGATGCAGGCACATCCCTGTTCATCAGCAAGGACAATTCCTCCAATATGATTTTCAGTATCTTCTTTATTTCACCGACTTCTCCTGCTACCGTTGATACAGCTGCAATGGAAACGTGTGATGGCGGAAGTTGCTGTTCAAAGTTTTGAAGTGTAGTAATCACTTCATGAAATGGGAGTCTTCTCTCTCGGCCCTCGAGTATATTAAACGTCGCTACCAGTGTACTTGCGTACCTTTCTGGTGCTGTTTTTGAGAGCTTCCGATACACATCAGCTTTACACCATACTTTCTCAGGATCACGGTCCTGGTGTGGATTGTTAGGGACGAAACTAGGATCGTACAGCATCTCTACTACAGCCATTTCTCTCAAAAATTGGATGCCCTTCTCCACAGTATTCCATCTTTCCACCTTAGGCTCCAGATCGTCTTTGTAGGGAAATCTCTCCTTTACAGCCACTAGTACTCGTTCCCAGAGGGTAGCAACTCCACTCAGACATCTACTAATCCCTCTGTCGATAGCTGGGTCTCGAGCAATGCTTCCCAGTTGGCGGGCTTCGTTGCCATCTAGGGACACGCTGCTGGCACCGTTGTCCCAACACCGCAGCAACCAGGTGACAACAGGTTCATCCGAGCGCCGTACAAACTCCTTTCTTGAACCTTGGATTTCAGTCATCTTTAGGGGCCGACGAATAGTGGTAATGGTGATTTCTTCATTATCACTGTCCTCTCCATGTCTCACACTTTTCTTAGTGGCCTTTCTAGGTGGTGGTGGTGGTGCTGAGGAGGGCCCCTCACCTGGGTCTTCTTCTTCTTTCTCATCACGGTCCTCTCCATGTCTCTCACTTTTCTTAGTGGCCTTTTTAGGTGGTGGTGGTGGTGGTGGTGGTGCTGAGGAGGGCCCCTCACCTGGATCTTCCTCCTTTTTCTCTGCTTCTTCTTCTTTCCGTTCTAGTCGTGAGGACACTCGTTTCCATTTCTGGCCTTCCACAGGGGCAACCGACACGGATGCCGGTGCTTCCTGTGATTGGTCAGGTTTAATCTCGAGGTTTCCATTATTGCTTTGGACCTTGGTTTGGAAACCATTTCTCTCCAAAATATCAATTATAGCTCGATAAGCACAAGCCAAGCCCCAAACAATCCGTTCCTTCTCAGATCTTTCTGAGTCACATGACTCCTTACCTAAACACTCACTGAATTTCTCAGGATCCCGCAGGTGCTCAAGATCAAAATCACATAGCACCGGGGGTCCCCACGCTTCTAATTTCTTTCCTAATTTTTCCCACCTTCCCTGCCATTCAACACTCTCTGGTTTTGGGGAAGGCTTCCTCCACTGGATGTAAAATACCATTGCACAGAGTACATTCAGGAAAATGGATAACACAGTTGCCAGGCTGACATCTTGAACATAGGTAAAAACCCAAAAGGAGTACCTGGAAACCAATCCAAATGCCGTATAATCTGTCACATTAGCCAGGGTGTTTAGGCAGGAGGGAGGTAACCCCATCAGCACACTAAAGCAGCTGTATGCATATATGACTCCGGTGCTGAACATGAGGAGCTTAAAGAGACGCCAACATGCTCTAAGGTACATGAAAACCCTTAGTCCACTTAGCACCAGTTTTACAGTGGAGTACAAACACTGCATTGCCCGCATTCTCCACCAATAAATGTCACGGTGTTATCCGCGACAGTAGCCCAAGGGAAACCGCGAAGGGAGAGAGGAAGGGAAAAGAGAAAGAAAAACTGCCCCGTCAGTGGCCACGCGGCCGCCCCAGCAGAGCCGTGCGCTCCGGGGGGAGGGGGAGACAGAGGGAATAGATGGGTCTGTAAAAAAAAACAACGGCACGATCTGAGAAGGAACGGTAACTTTACTAAATCTAATAAAATTGAACAATTTTGAGAGAGAGAGAGAGAAAGTTTCCAAACCAGAAACTGGGAGCTTACGTTAGGGAGGAACGGCAGGGGAAGCACACGTGCTGAATTTTTTCACCGCCGCCGAGAGCGCGCCGAGAGCCGAGCGGGGCCTGGCATCCGGTGCCCAGCTCCGCCCCTCTGCTGCTCCCACAGCATTAACTCCTTCACTGCCTGCATGATGTTCTGATGTGGAATACCGGCATCAAAACCACAAAACCACAACAGTATTGTTACGTGTTTCTGCTCAGTGGTAAAGATAAAATCTGTTTGTGGTCACGGGACACTCTCTTTCCTTTGGGATCGACTCAGCAGTGGGTGCACGCTGCTGTCTCACCTTCAGTGTTAACGTAAGGCCTTCGGTTTATCAGGCACTCTCTCTTGCTCATTTTGTTTGATTCATTAGCCTCACTTCCAATTATATTGTATTATATTGTGTTATTTTGCTTTCTGATATCTTATTTAGGCTGGACAGTTGGGCTGAGGTCAACGGGATGAGGTTCAATAAGGCCAAGTGCCGGGTCCTGCACTTTGGCCACAATAACCCCATGCAATGCTGTAGGCTTGGGGCAGAATGGCTTGAGGAGTGTATAGAGGAAAAGGACCTGGGGGTGTTGGTTGATGCTCGGCTCAACATGAGCCGGCAGTGTGCCCAGGTGGCCAAGAAGGCCAATGGCATCCTGGCCTGTATTAGGAATAGTGTGGCCAGCAGGAGCAGGGAGGTGATCATCCCCCTGTACTCAGCTCTGGTGCGGCCGCACCTCGAGTACTGTGTTCAGTTTTGGGCCCCTCACTACAAGAAAGACATCGAGGCACTGGAGCGTGTTCAGAGAAGGGCAACAAAGCTGGTGAGGGGTCTGGAGCACAAGTCTTACGAGGAGCAGCTGAGGGAGCTGGGATTGTTTAGTCTGGAGAAAAGGAAGCTTAGAGGAGACCTCATTGCACTCTACCACTTCCTGAAGGGAGGCTGTGGTGAGGAGGGGGTCAGCCTCTTCTCCCAGGTAACTAATGACAGGACAAGAGGGAATGGCCACAAGTTGCGCTGGGGAAGATTTAGATTAGATTTGAGGACAAATTTTTTCTCCGAGAGAGTGGTCAGGCACTGGAATGGCCTGCCAAGGGAGGTGGTTGAGGCACCGTCCCTAGCGCTGTTCAAGAAGCGTTTAGATGGAGGTGCTAAGGGATTTGATTTAGTAGCTTGGTGGGCAGGGATGCTGGTGTGAGGATGGTTGGACTAGATGATCTTGTAGGTCCTTTCCAACCTAATGAGTCTATGAATCTATGAATCTATTATTTAGTAAATTAGCTTTCCTCCTCAGATCGTTGCTGCTGTTTTGTTCCTAGGCGCATCTCCCTTTTCCCGTTCCCCCTTCCCCTTTCCCAGGCTGTGGGTCCATGGATCCCCCGCACCAGTTGTCACGGATCCAGGCCGATCCAGCCTGGTAAACCATTGACATACAGAAAGGGACGAATTTGGCTGTTGCATTTCTTTTTTAGATATCTTTAGGCTAGTCTGCTTAAGATTTGATGCTCACTTTCCAAGTAACATCGGCTGACGTGGTGCTGTACTTTTTTCAGGTGCTCCGTTGCTCATAACTCTGAGCAGTAAACATCCCTGCAGTGTTACTGGACCTTATTAATGGGTTGTACTCTCATTCAGCATTTTATTGGTGTTAGGATAACAAAACTTGAAGTGATATGCTTTCAATCTACTTCTGTGTTCAAAGTAATTAGTAAATATTTGCTTGAAACACTTTTCCAGGCTCTTCATTATATGTTATTGGTATCGGAAGTAGAAGAAACTGAAGTTTTCAGGATTTGTCTTGAACATTGGAATCATTTACTGCTGAGCTCTGCAGGGAAAGTCCATTCTCACCATCTGCTTCTCCACTGCTTTCTGGAAGTCAGCACTTTGATGTTCCTTCAAGGAGATAGCCTTGTTTGCCTGTATTATCCAAGGTAATCCATGATTAAGTACAAATACTAAGCAAGTTTGGACACTGCTCCTAAATTCAGAGGCTTCTCTGTGTAAAGGCTGACTTCAGAAAACTTCCCTTGCTTTGGGTAGTTGTTGGTTGATTCAGCGCACTATTAATAGTCCCGCTTATAAACATCAAATAAAAGAATACTTATCTGTATGGTGTATTTCAATGTACCAAACCTATTTTCTCCCATGTGAGCAGCTCAGAAGCTTCATGGTAACTTTATAATAGAATTGCTGTCTAGGATTTGTGCAGTAGATCTGCTAAATCTTGCTACCAGTTTCTGTAAGTCATGGTTTCCAGTGTGGGTCTGTAAAGCAAGCAAAGGCGGTGACAGTGCTTTTATTTGAGGTAGAGGCACTACAGAAAGAGATGTCAGAGATAAGGGGGATGAACTCACCCCTCCCGGCGACCGTTTAGGCGAAGGAACACAGCTGCCTCTCGTTCGAACACTGCGCGCCGGAAGGAAGAGAGCCAGGGAGGGGGGGGCAACCCGCGCAGGCTCTGAGTGGATCTGTGCTCCCGGAAACACCACCGAGAGGGAGAGAGCGAGAGGTCGGGTGGACCTGGGCTCCTCCGCTCCACTCACTCAGATGCTCATTCACTGGTTCAGGCTGTGACCAGGCAATCCCACTACAGGGTCGTACTGGGGTTCATGCAGATGGAGCAGACTGCTGTTCAGAGAAGGAGGATAACTTGATATTGTATTTGATTACTTGATCTGGAGGAGTTGTGTTTTCTACTCAGGAATGAGACTTAAAAAACAAGGCAGTTTACTGTGGTATTAAAAACAGATGCATTGTTAATGACTCAGTTGTATAAGAGCTGCAGTGAAAATTAAAGGGCAGGTGTTTGAGGAGAAAACGTGCTTGTGTTTGAAAGATCTTTAATACATACATCTTCTGAAGCTCTGGAAGGTATGGTACTTTTTTTAAATAACTCTGATTCTTGCAGAGATAGAGATCAGCTGTACTCTTGATGGGTTTTAGTTAGCATATCCCTTCAGAATTTGTCCTTCCCATTTGCTTGTGTGTGAGGTGGCTGAGGAAGTGCAGGATACACACCTTTATTTGCACGTCACGGTGCAGTTCACTTGGAGCTTCCCTTTGTAACGTGCAGGTTGGATCGCTGATGGTAGGCAGTATGACTAAACCTGAAGGAGCGCTCGTGGTGGAAATGGTCAAGGGGAATTAGTACGAGAATTCATAAAGGATACAGATTCCATAACCTCATATAGAAATATGAGAGAAGCATTGGGTAAGTGGCGAGAGCTACTGTCCTGTAGGTCTGTGTGGCTGCACCAGGAGCACGCATGTAAGCAGGGTTACATAGTGGGCAGGGGAGTAGGGGAATCTGAACGTCATCGCATATCTCAGCTGTTGGATCAGTTCATGAGACTTCAGTGAGAACATTTTTCTTTTAAATGCAAACAGGGGAAGGGAGCACTGAGTGTTTGTTAACAGCTTTATGAATGTGAAACGCACGTTTTTGTATTCTCACTGCTGTGCTCGTGTGTTCTCACTGCTGTACTTGTGCAGTATACTTAACAGTAGGTTTATTCTGATATATATTTTTTAATATTAAAACTTCTCCTTACTGTATTGAAACTGCCTCAACATATTCTCAGCCTTAGCAATGTTTCCAGATACAGTGTATGGAGTGACAGTAGAAGTGGCACTGTAAAAATCCATTACTGAATCTGACCCTATTGCTGCTCTCAGTTTGGTGAGATTTTGAATTCGGCTTCCATTAGCAGGCCCAATCAATCCAGGGGCTGATGGAATTGTCTGAGCTGTTAAAGCTGAAACTTCTCACCTGGTGTAATTCAGTAGAACCATCTCCATTATAACAGTGGCTTACTAAAATCAGCAGAGGTAATGGCACTGAAATAATGAGAAGAGGAAAATTGCTAAATGCAGTGTGATGTCCCTCAGAGCTAGCCAGATCCATATTGCCAACAGCTCATGAATGTGTACACATTTTATTAATTTAACTTAGTAACTTTACTGATCTGTCTGATACACAAGGTCATTCTCTCTCATGTCATACAATCCTAGCAGATCTGGGTTTAAATCTTTAGCTTGCTCTGTCACAAGTTCACAAAAGAACCATTGCGTTTGGCATTTTGATTTTGTCTTAGAAGAATTCAGCTTACTAGAGATGCGATCCAGTTTGTTGCTTAAAAAAAATATGCCTGCTTACTGTTATTGTTAATTGTCTTTCAGTGTATCTTACGCATCTGGGCTGTGCAGACACAGAACAAATAATGGCTGAAAAGCTTCACAGTAAGTGTGTGGGACAGACTGCTCCTGGGGAACCTGAATGCGCTCTGTGGGGCAATAGGTTCAGTCAGTGGGCAATGCACGAAGAGGGTGAAAAAAGATCCCTTATGGCAGGAATTAAGGTACCATGGCACATGACTGACAGCTTTGTTGAGTTTTGTAGTTCATGCTCAAGAAATTGAGCTTAAAAAGATCCTGCTCTGTGTTCTTCAGTGAGCTGCCCTGTCTTGCAAACATTGGTGAGAATAATTGAATGGGAAATGTCATATTCTGAATTTTAGGCTGATGAATTCCTCAGTCACAAAAAAGGCCTGAATCCATACAGCCTTTTCACTGTGAAAATTTTGGAGAGAAAATTTGGTTTATGATGAAATATTTTGCTTTAGGAATGCCACAGGCACAGGAAGGAAGAACTAATGAAGTAAGAGTAACCTTAATGAAGCAAAGTAACATGCGTTGCTTTGAACCAACTAGCACTTTCTCTTCTGCCGCTTAAGTTTTAGTAAGTGTGTGTGGAAAGAGCATGGGAAGAAGACGTTGCCTACAGAAGTGAAATGTGTCACTGTGATGCCATAGGTAGAGAGGAGTTAGTTTCCCCTGCTTGCTGTGTAACACCTGTATGTTTACCAGCTGGTTGCTGAGCACTCAGCACTTTGGGTTGCTGCAGTCTGCCCTGCAGCAGTTATTATTACATCTAAATCACGTGACTGAAAATGCGGTTTCTTGGTTTGGTTGAACCTTATGTAACTGTCCTGATCCTAAACTGGGGCAGTTGGTTGGTTTTGGTTTTTTTTTTTTTTTTTTTTTCTTAAAATATTTTGGCTTTGAGCTAGATAATAGCAACTACTTTCCTGTGTTGTTACTGCCGCTTATTTTAGCCTTTATACTGCTCATGTAGTCTGTGAACTTGGAAGCAAACTAATCGTATGTTATATTGTAGGATCCCCCAGGGCTCTGTGAACAAAAGAGAGGAACAGACAATAAAGCCATTATTGCATCCAACGTAACGTACATAGTAGGCCAACACCCATGTCTTTTGAGAGCTCACCGGGAGTTTTTGAAGACAGCAGTCAGCAAGTTCTTTGAGTTTCTGCATGGTGACCATCTCTTTCACTTGCTGTTCTGACTTTTGTAATGAAAAACAAATTATGCTCAGTATATGTGCATGTCTGGGGGAAATAGAAAGCAGTAACTGATGTGATTTAATTTAGAAACCCGCGATGGAGTCCAGGATACGGCTTGTGATATCTTGATAAAAATAGCACAGAAGTGCCGCCGACATTTTGTTCAGGTTCAGGTGGGAGAAGTGATGCCTTGCATTGATGAAATCTTGAACAATATTAATACAGTCATCTGTGACCTTCAGCCACATCAGGTACATTGAATTCAGGGGTGTGAGTAAATTTGCGAAGGCAGTCAGCGTTGTGACAGATCAAAAATTAATTGGTAGTAGTCTTTAAGACTTGAATTGTGTTTCTCAGTCATAGTGTGTGTCAGTGAGAGTGTTATGTTACAGCTGGTACGGTCAGATTCATTTTCCTTCCAAGAATTCTAATTAAGATCTTAATAATGTAAAGAGTGCTGAGTTGAAATTCTTTATTCCTAGAATGCTTTTAAATGAGATGGTGAATCTAAATTTGAGGTCTTGATTAGCGAAGGAGAATGTTCTGCTGTGGCAGTGTACTTATGGGTCCCACATGTGCAGGGGCAAGAGAGTACCTGCAGGGGAATGTGCTCTGGTGGAGTGCAGTGCATGCACAGCATGGGCTGATGCATTGCAGTAACTTGGGAATGTGGGGCAGAGGAGGTAATGAGTTCCAACTGCTGTTTTTCCTGCACTTGAGTCAGCCCAAAGTTCCGTAAAAGAAAAAATGGAGCTATTGCAAGAGAAAGCACGTGCCTGAGATGGCTTCCTGCAGGATATGGTGGTAAAACAAAGGAAGTCTCTGGGATGTACATATGTATCTATGAATATATGAATCCTACTGAGGTTGGAAAGGACCTACAAGATCATCTAGTCCAACCATCCTCCCAGCACCATCCCTACCCACCAAGCTACTAAATCAAATCCCTTAGCACCTCATCTAAACACTTCTTGAACAGCGCTAAGGACGGTGCCTCAACCTCCTCCCTAGGCAGGCCATTCCAGTGCCTGACCACTCTTTCAGAGAAAAAATTTGTCCTCAAATCTAATCTAAATCTTCCCCAGCGCAACTTGTGGCCATTCCTTCTCATCCTGTCATTAGTTATCTGGGAGAAGAGGCCGACCCCCTCCTCACCACAGCCCCCCTTTAGGAAGTGGTAGAGTATGATAAGGTCTCCTCTGAGCCTCCTTTTCTCCAGACTAAACAATCCCAGCTCCCTCAGCTGCTCCTCGTAAGACTTGTGCTCCAGACCCCTCACCAGCTTTGTTGCCCTTCTCTGAACACGCTCCAGTGCCTCGATGTCTTTCTTGTAGTGAGGGGCCCAAAACTGAACACAGTACTCGAGGTGCGGCCGCACCAGAGCTGAGTACAGGGGGATGATCACCTCCCTGCTCCTGCTGGCCACACTATTTCTAATACAGGCCAGGATGCCATTGGCCTTCTTGGCCACCTGGGCACACTGCCGGCTCATGTTGAGCCGAGCATCAACCAACACCCCCAGGTCCTTTTCCTCTATACACTCCTCAAGCCATTCTGCCCCAAGCCTATAGCATTGCATGGGGTTATTGTGGCCAAAGTGCAGGACCCGGCACTTTTTTTTTAGATGTTGTTAATGCACCAGTGTTAAGCTTACCTGATATAAAAAGACCATTTAACCTTTTTGTAAATACAGATGAATGGACTGTTTTTGGAGTATGGACCCAGGAATGGGCCGGGAAGAAGAAGCCAGTAGGATACTTTTCAAAACTCTTAGATCCTGTTAGCCGTGGGTGGCCTACCTGTTTACGAGCAATAGTTGCTGTAGCTCTGTTAGTAGAAGAAGCAGGGAAGATTACTTTTGGGCGTGCATTAAAAGTTTATACTCCACAAGACATAAGGGGAGTACTACAACAAAATGCAGATAAGTGGATTACAGATGCTAGACTATTGAAATATGAAGGGATCCTAATACATTCTCCTCAATTAGAAATAGAAACTACAAATTTGCAAAATCCTGCTCAATTTTTATGTGGGGAACCAGATGAAGATAGTCCTGCTGGACACACTATTCCTAATACAGGCCAGGATGCCATTGGCCTTCTTGGCCACCTGGGCACACTGCCAGCTCATGTTGAGCCGAGCATCAACCAACACCCCCAGGTCCTTTTCCTCTGTACAGTCTTCAAGCCATTCTGCCCCAAGCCTATAGCATTGCATGGGGTTATTGTGGCCAAAGTGCAGGACCCGGCACTTGGCCTTATTGAACCTCATCCCATTGACCTCAGCCCAGCTGTTCAGCCTATCCAGATCCCGCTGAAGGGCCTCCCCACCCTCAGGCAGATCGACACATCCTCCCAACTTGGTGTCATCTGCAAACTTACTGAGGGTACACTCAATCCCTTCATCCAGGTCATCAATAAAGATATTAAACAAGATGGGCCCCAATACCGACCCCTGGGGGACACCACTCGTAACGGGACGCCAGCTGGACTTAACTCCGTTAACCACTATCCACTGGGCACGGCCCTCCAGCTAATACTCAACCCAAAGAAGAGTGAACCTGTCCACACCATGGGCTGCCAGTTTCCCCAGGAGAATGCTGTGGGAGACCGTGTCAAAGGCTCTGCTGAAGTCCAGGTAGACTACATCAACAACCTTTCCCTCATCTACCAGTCAGGTCACCCAGTCGTAGAAGGAGATGAGGTTGGACAAGCACGACCTGCCCTTTGTGAACCCGTGCTGGCTGGGTCTGATCCCCTGATTGCCATGCACGTGCCGTGTGATCTCCCTCAAGATCAACTGCTCCATAACTTTCCCTGATACCGAGGTCAGGCTGACAGGCCTGTAGTTCCCCGGGTCTTCCTTACGGCCTTTCCTGTAGATGGGTGTCACATCGGCAAGCCTCTAATCTTGTGGGACCTCTCTGGATGACCAGGAATGCTGATAGATCATAGAAAGCGGCTTGGCAATCACCTCTGCCAGCTCCCTCAGCACCCTTGGGTCGATCCCATCTGGTCCCATGGACTTATGGCAGTTCAGATGGAGGAGTAGGTCTCTGACTGTCTCAGCTAGGATCACAGAGGGTGTATTATGCGCTTCATCCCAGACTTCCAGGTCAGGGCGAAAAGTATCCTGAGAATAACTGACCTTTCTATTAGAGACAGATGTGAAGAAGGCATTGAGAACCTCAGCCTTTACCTTCTCCTCTGTGGTTACATTCCCTGCTGCATCAAGTAAAGGAGAGAAATTCTTCTTAGTTCTTCTTTTACTGTTAATGTATTTGTAAAAGGATTTTTTGCTCTCCTTTACTGCAGTAGCCAGTCTAAGTTCAATGGGCTTTTGCATTTCTAACTTCCTGCCTGTATTGGAGGGGAGTGGAGGCTTGTTTTAAATGTGGAGTAAGTAAGGAAAGGATGGAGAAAGATCTTGTGAACTCAGGTGGGAAGTGGGTATTTAGTCACTGGAAACCCATTTTTAACTTTTACTACCTGCTAGTTCTGAAAATTGTACATTTTTGGTTAGTCTTCCTTAACTTTCTGTTTTTCTTGTTTTTCAATCAGGTGCACCCGTTCTATGAAACAGTGGGATACGTGGTTGGAACGCAGACAGACCAGACTGTAGAGGAGCATCTGATAGAAAAACACATGCTGCTCACTAATCCAGTGTAGGACTGCATAATTCAGCAGGCAACAAAAGTCAGACCATACATTTTGTGTATTCAATTAAAGTAAAACTGCTGAATGTTTGTTGTTATTACTTTTTTTTTGCCTCTGGAATGTGGTGAACTTGGCTGTGCTGAACTTTTATAAAGCAATGGTTGATCTGGCAGTAGGAGTGTTGAAGGAGACCTAAACAATTGAGACTGGTTTAAATCCAGTTAAAGAACTTTACAGAACATGCTTTAACACAGTGTGTAAGATAAATACGTGAAAGTGACCGTTTTTGTATTAGAAGATAAATGGCATTTTCATTGACTGAATGGAGTTAGCTCAGTTCTTTTCCACAGAATGTTGATATTCTGAAGGATCTTGAAGCCGTTACGCAGTTTGGTAGCATTCTGAAAACCAACATAAGGGCATGGAAAGCAGCTGGCCGCCCCTTTGTGATTCAGCTTGGAAGAATTTATTTAGATATGCTGAATGTGTACAGGTGCCCAAGTGAAAACATCTCTGCAGCTCTTGAGGCTGACGGTAAGAAATTCCACGTCCTTCCTACCAGCAGGATGGGCAGTGCACGTAATCAGGGTGTGAATTTGCTGGGCTTATCTCATTGTGTGTCTGGTGGTGGTAGTGGTTTTTGTTGTTTCTTTGTGTGTGCGTTTGGGCAAGAGAATGACTGAAAATCATTCATGAAATTCATTGCTTAGGTTATTATTTTTGTTAGCCAGATGTTTTGTTCAAAGAAACTCTGATTCCAGAAGGAGGAAAGCTCTTCAGTGTGAGTTTAGGAAGGGTACCGGAGACTGCTGACCAATAGCAGTCTTGTGGAGACACAGTTGCAAGTTCTGACTTACTCTTTTTAGATAAGAAAAGACCCTAGGATGTTGGCAGAGTTTTGGCTTGGGGATATTCTACTACTGAAACAGCTTTATTACAGAAGTGTAACTTTGGTGAAGATGCCTCAGATTTGTCATAAACTAGACTGGTAATCACTGATGAGGAATTAGGAGCTACCCGAGTTACCACTGTTACCTGGAAAAAATTGAGTCTATGATATCGAAGTAGAACGTGCTGCTGTAGCATCCCTTGACGAATGAAGTGACTTGGTTATTGGAGCTGTGTTATAACATACTTTCTCACCCATGCAATTAATACACTTTGAAGTAGCTTCTCAGAACTTAATGCATTCTTTTGATTCTGCAGCTCTGATTGCCAGAAGGTGCTTAAAACAGAATAAAACACAACAACAGAAATAGGAAGCTTCTAGTCCTGACATTTTACTCGAGCAAGAGCTATTGAGATGACACTTGCCTCAGAGTGTGTTCTCACAGCTGTTATCTCTGATGCCAGCAGGAGCAACTCTGCCTTTGTTTCCCTGGCTGCAGTCTGATGAGGTTTTCCTTGGATGTACAGTTATGATGGTGTGGTTGTGCACTCAGTTAGGGCAAGTTCTACTGACGAGACTTACTTGGACTTGGATGTGAGAAAATGAAGTAAGAATTGGGCTCCTTGCAGTAAAGACAAGTTGGAACAATTATGTTTGTGACAGAATCAGGAGCGTGCTTTAGAACACTGTATAGGTTGGTTCTTCTCATCACGCAGTGAGAACCAGAGGTAAGCATGATCCTGAGAGCTGAACGAACATTCCCTTACTTGAAAAATAAGCTGCAGCACTGTTTCTGAGTTGTGCTGGCAGAGTGTGCTGTCAGCAGTAGCACTGGGATACTAAATTGCAACTTGGATACATGGAGCTGAAGTAATGGGAAAATGGTTTTAATGTGCATAATATGAATGAGAGATCTTCCTTCTTTGTCATTTGTGTGTAAAAATGAGACATTCTAAATGTTATGGAACGAGTTGAAGGGAATCTGTTTGTTGACGCATCTTAACCCAGATTCAGTGCAGCTTTGCAACCTTTCAGGCGAAATGGAAACAAAGCAACTCTTGGTTAGAAGGATGAGGACTGTAAAAAGGGAAACTTTAGAACTGATTTCTGACTGGGTGAGCAGGTCCAATGGTCCTCAGATGGTAAGTAAATATGGCATACAAACAGTTCATACGACACATGGAGGAGAAACTCTGCTTTTTTGCTGCAGTGCAGTTAACACTGTTCTGTTCACAGGCACTGGTTTCAGAGCTGCAATATCTGCAGGAAGGATGATAAGCTGTGATCATACAGGGGTAGGCCTGAGCTGTGTTTGGAGTGCTTCAGGTCGTGTCAGCTGAGAGCAGTCCTAAGGGGAAGTAGGAAGGTGTAAGAGAGCCCTCAGGCAACCACTGCTGGACGAACACACTGTGTGGGAAGCATGTGGGCGTGTAAATTCATTTTTAGCTTCTTTCAGAACTGCTGTGTCATTGTGTGAGGCTTTGTTGGGCAACTGCACCATAACCATGTCTTGCTCTTGATTTAGGTTGCTGAAAACTGTGTTCCTCCCTTGTTGGATGCCGGTCTCATTGACTACCAGAGAAATGTTCCAGCTGCTGGAGAGCCTGCAGTGCTCAGTGCTGTGGCTGTCGCTGTAAACAAGCTGGGTGGGCACATTGCTGCTGAAATACCTCAGATCTTTGATGCTGTTTTTGAGTGCACGTTAAATATGATCAATAAGGTATTTATATGTACATTTTGGATAATGGAAAAAAAATAAAAGGGATTTTATATTAATGATATTGCAAGAAAGGGGGCAGGGCGTGTTATGCTATGTAGTTTACATAGCATTATTCTGTTCTATGGAAACTATGGTGAGGTTCATGAGCTCTGGCTATCTAGGTGAATGTCTTAATCTCACTGACTTAATTTCTTGATACAGTTCTGGAATTAAATTAGGAGTTGTTTTTCTGTTCCAGGATCTTGGGATGTCATGGTCCTGGAATCTGAAGTATACTGCAAGTACATTCATACGTACTTTGAGTGTAAGTATTGATTAGTTCTTTAAATATTTCTTTCCTGATTTCCGTAGCTGATCGAGTTTCTGTGTTACGGTTTACAACAGGTACTTGCATAATAGATCGGTGCCGTTTTGCAGCAGTGTGAATCAGAAAGCGTATCCCTGTAGTGGCTGGGTGCTTAACTGCTGAGGCCATCTGTCCTGTGCCTGTGGAGCAAGACGTAATTAGTGTTGTGCACTGACAAAATGTGGTTCACCCTGCTGACACTGTGTAAGTCCAGAAAATGGTCTTATCAATCTATGGTGGTGAAAGTATGGGGAAAAATTTTGCTGGGAATCTGGGAACTGCATTCTCTGTTTCGTTTTTAGATTTCTTTAGACCTGAGATCTAAATGATAAGCCAGATTTTCTCCAAAATTTTCACAGTGAAAAGGCTGTATGGATTCAGGCCTTTATTGTGACTGGTTAGGGTTAGGGTTTAGGTTAGGGTTAGGGTCAGGGTTAGGGTTAGGGTTAGGTTTTGGTGTAGATTTAGGTTTAGGGTAAGGGTTAGGGATAATTTGAGTTTAGCGTCAGGAACAGAAGTAGGTTAACTGTTAGGAGTAGCTTTAGGGTTAAGTTTAGGGTTAGGTTTAGGATTCTATTTGTATGTAGGGTTAGGGGTAGGGTTGGTTTGAGTGTCAGGGTGAGGTAAGGGGTAGGCCTTGCATTTGGCTTTGTGTTCAGTAAAGGTTTAGGAATAGTTATAGGGTTAGTGTTTGGATTAGGATTTGGTTTTAATATTAGGAACAGGTTTTGGGATAGATTTCGGTGAGGGTTGTGGTGATCTGATGCTTTTGGTTAGGTTTAGGGTTGGGCTTAAACTTGGGTTTTGTGGTAGGGTCTGAGTGTGGGTTAGGGTTAGGGTAGAGTTAGGATTTGGGAAATGCTTAAGAGTTCTGTTTAGGGTAAGGATTAGTGTTAGATTTAGGGTTTGAGTTAAGGTTAGGATTATGGTTAGGGCTAGAGTCCTGTTAGGTTTTGGGTTAGGGTTACAGGTAAGTTTATTTTAGTGCTAGGGTAAGGTTATGTTTAGGGTTAGGATTAGGGTAAGATTTAGGTTTACAGTGTTAGGGTAAGTTATAGGTTATGGAATAGGGCTAGGTGTAAGGTTGGGTTTAGTAATAGGGTTAGGTTTAGATTTTGGGTTGGGGTTGGAGATAGGGAAAGGGTTTGGGATTGTTTTAGATTTAGGATTAGATTTAGGATTAGGGTTAGGGAAAAAGTTTTTCTCAGTTTTATGATTATGTTTAGAGATAGGATTAGGTTGAGTGTTCGTGTTAGCATTTGGTTAAGTTTTAGGTTTAGGTTTAGGTTTAGGTTTAGGATTCGATCTGTGTTTAGGGTTAGGGGCAGGGTCACTTTGAGTGTAAGGGTCACAGTAGGGTTGGGCCTTTGGTTAGGGTTAAGGTTAGGAATAGGATTAAGTTTCAGGTTAGTGTTAGGGTTAGGCCTGGGGTTGGTGTTAGGGTTAGGTTAAGGTAAGTGTTGTGGTTAGGGTTAAGTATAGGAAAAGGGTTATTGGGATAGGGATAGTGTATAGGTAAGGGCTAGAATTAGACTTAGGATTAGGCTTAGGGATACGGTTTGTTTTAGTTCTAAGGTTAGATATAGTATTAGAACTAGGTTGAGTGTCAGTATTAGGATTAGGGTTTGGGTTACTGTTAAGGATAGGAATAGGGATAGGTTTAGGGTTATGCTTAGGGTTCGGGCTAGGTACAGGGTTAGGGTTAGGTTTAACGTGAGTGTTAGGCTTAGGGTAAGGATTGTGGTAAAAGTGAGTTCTGTACTTGTTAATCAAACCGACTCGAGACAGATGTGTCAGTGTTTTTCAGCGTTTTTTTCCTGAGAACTATGTAGTTTGTAGAAGTCTCAAAATAGATAATATCGATGTTTTGTCTAAAAACATTGGAGTTTGTGCAAGTTGGAGCCACAGCACTTAGTTCTAACACCTGGACAATGAACAACAGGTAGCAGTGACCTTCTAAGAAACTGCATAAGAAAAATAAGTGAAAATCTCCTCTTGAGTGCGCATGATTGGAGCTGAGGAAAACTATGGCCTTCATCATCTCAATCACCAGGAGGCAGAGAACGACCCCCTAGTAACAGCCGGCGCAGCCCAGGAAGAGAAAGATAAGACATGAATGCAGAGATAAGGGACAATAAAAAGAGGAGATGGGGGGCCCCCGTTGCACACCTCTGGTGAAGTGGGCACCCCCGACTGGCAAGCGCTGTTTCGCTTGTTTATTGCTTGCTCAATAAATTCCTTACTGTTGGCAACGGTTGGTGTGTATCCTTCTCTTCACACCTATAACAATTTGGTGCTCTGACTCGGATCCAGGCGACTCTGCTGTGGAATTCCCATTCCAGGGGGGCACCCTGTCTTCGGACAGCCCCTGGGCTGGGTAACTTCTGTGCAGAGACCTGTAGCTCTGAACTCTATGTACAGCTCGCAAGTAAAGCTACCAGACATACCTCTAGAAAGCCCCCTAGGTTTAATGTTAAAACATTGGAGTGATTTTCCCTCTAGACGAGGAAAGAGTGAGGTAAAAATGGTACATTACTGTATGGAGGTGCGGGGAGGAAAGCAGAAAAGGGCAGGTCAGTTGTTCTGGCCAGTATTTGGGTCCTTTGAAGACTGGATCTGCCAGGCTCTAAATGCTTATGTGAATGAAAAACAGCCTCTCAATCTGGAAGAGAGCAAGTATGCAAATTATGGGTAGAATGCAATATTTGAACCTTTCTGTTCCCCCTAATTAAAAAAAGGAATACAACAGAGGACATTATACACTATACCCCCACCTTATGCTCCTCCCAAACAGAATCCAGCAGCTCCTCCGGAGCAAGCTGAATCTGATTCAGGAGACGAACCTGAATCTGAACCCCTAGACCTCCCTAGGAAATGGATCACTAGAAGGCAAACTAGGCAGGAGAGGGGTCGAGGAAGAAACATTCTCCCTTTAAGAGAAATACCCGTAGCTACCGGGGGATCAAACCCAGGAGTTGGATATGTTTCAGTTCCCTTAAACTCAGGAGATGTAAGGGAATTTAAGAAGGAGATAGGGAATTTGCTAGAGGGTCCTTTAGGGGTCTCCGAGAGGCTAGATCAATTTTTAGGTCCCAGTCTTTATACCTGGGATGAAACACAGGCAATTTTTGGCATACTATTAACAGCGGAAGAAAGGAATATGATCAGGAGGGCAGGTATGTGAATTTGGGATCAGCAACACCAGGCTGGTCCAGGAGCAGATATAAAGTGGCCCTTACAATGGCCCAATTGGGATAATCAGAACCAGGAACATCGTACCCACATGGCAGATTTGTGAGTTACTATTGTTCAAGGGATTAGAGAATCTGTCCCTCGGGGGCAGAATATCAATAAGGCGAGCAACAGAAAAAAGATGAAACTTCTAATGAGTGGTTAGAGAGACTATGCAGAAATTTACAGTTATATTCAGGATTAGATCCTGCTACCCCGTGGGGCAAGCTCTCCTGAAAACGCAGTTCGTGGCTAAGTCCTGGACAGATATTCGAAGGAAACTAGAGAAGCTGGAGGACTGGCAGGAGAGAGGATTAGATGAATTGCTGAGAGAGGCTCAGAAAGTATATGTAAGGAGAGAGGAGGAGACTCAGAAGGGGCAAGCTGGAATTCTGATAGCTGCGGTAAGAGAAGGACAGAAGGGGGCGTTCCAGGCAAGGAGAAGTGAGAATATTCCTCGTGCAGAGAACGCGCTTCAACCTAATCAGACAAGACCCAGAGATATGAGGACAGTAGAATGCTTCTACTGTCAGAAAAAGGGACACATGAAGAAAGATTGTAGAAAGAGAATCCAGGACAAGAAAATGTTTAAGGAGGACTGAGGGAGTCAGGGGCTCTATGTGCTGGGAACCCAGGAAAGAAAAGAGCCCTTGATAAAATTGAAATTGGGTCCTCAGCGTCAGGAAATGGAATTTTTGGTAGACTCTGGGGCAGAAAGATCGACTGTTCAATATTTACCTCGAAGATGTTCTTTATCCTTGGAAAAGCTACTAGTAATTGGAGCAAAAGGGAACCTCTTATGGTACCTGTTATAAAGCAGGTAGAAATAGAATCACCTAGCACCTATGGAACTGGGTCTTTTTTATTGGTACCTGAAGCAGAATATAATTTGGTAGGGAGATAAATAATTGTGGAGTTAGGAATAAATTTGGAAGTAAAAGATAGAGAATTAACTGTTCAGCAACGTACTCTAACGATAGAAGATGAGGCTAGAATTAACCCAGAAGTTTGGTATACTCCAGAATCAGTAGGGAAGTTAGACAAAGAACCCTTTGAAGTGATTATAAAGGACCCAGGCATCCCAATTAGGATAAAACAATATCCCATTTCACAGGAAGGTAGATCAGCGCTACAACCTGATATTGGAAGATTAATATCTAAAGGGCTATTGGCTATTAGAGCCCTGTATGTCTCCCTGTAATACTCCTATACTCCCTGTAAAAAAAACCTGATGGCACATACAGATTGGTCCACAACTTAAGGGAAATTAATAAGACAACAATTACCCGCTCCCCAGTAGTGGCAAGCCCCTATACCCTGCTCAGTCAATTGAACCCAGAATCTAAGTGGTATAGTGTAATTGTTTTAAAGGATGCTTTTTGGACCTGCTCCCTGAAGGCAGAATGCAGAGACTACTTTGCCTTCAAATGGGAAGATCCAAACACCCATAGAAAACCACAGTTCAGATGGACAGTGCTTCCACAGGGATTCACAGAATCCCCTAACTTGTTTGGACAAGCCCTTGAGCAAGTACTAAAAACTTATGACTCAAACCCACAGGTAATCTTAGTACAATATGTAGATGATTTACTATTAGCTGGAACAGACAAGGAAACGGTTAGACAGGAGAGCATTAAATTATTAAATTTCTTTGGTTCAGAGGGGTTCAAAGTTTCAAAGGCAAAATTCAAATTTACAGAAGAGAAAGTGAAATATTTGGGGCATTGGTTAAGTAAGGGAAATAAGAAATTAGATCCAGAATGGGTAAATAGGATTTTATCTTTAAAAGCCCCAAGAAGCAAGAGGCAGGTGAGGCAGATCTTAGGGCTGCTAGGATACTGTAGACAATGGATCGAGAATTATAGCAGTAAGGTAAAGCTTTTATACCAGAAACTAGTACAAGATGGATTAGTAAAGTGTAGTCAGGAGGATGAGCAAAGATTAGATGACTTAAAGGTAGATTCATAGATAGATTCATAGTTTCATAGATTCATTAGGTTGGAAAGGACCTACAAGATCATCTAGTCCAACCATCCTCACACCACCATCCCTACCCATCAAGCTACTAAATCAAATCCCTTAGCACCTCATCTAAACGCTTCTTGAACAGCGCTAGGGACGGTGCCTCAACCACCTCCCTTGGCAGGCCATTCCAGTGCCGGACCACTCTCTCGGAGAAAAAATTTGTCCTCAAATCTAATCTAAATCTTCCCCGGCGCAACTTGTGGCCATTCCCTCTTGTCCTGTCATTAGTTACCTGGGAGAAGAGGCTGACCCCCTCCTCACCACAGCCTCCCTTCAGGAAGTGGTAGAGTGCAATGAGGTCTCCTCTAAGCTTCCTTTTCTCCAGACTAAACAATCCCAGCTCCCTCAGCCGCTCCTCGTAAGACTTGTGCTCCAGACCCCTCACCAGTTTTGTTGCCCTTCTCTGAACACGCTCCAGTGCCTCGATGTCTTTCTTGTAGTGAGGGGCCCAAAACTGAACACAGTACTCGAGGTGCGGCCGCACCAGAGCTGAGTACAGGGGGATGATCACCTCCCTGCTCCTGCTGGCCACACTATTCCTAATACAGGCCAGGATGCCATTGGCCTTCTTGGCCACCTGGGCACACTGCTGGCTCATGTTGAGCCGAGCATCAACCAACACCCCCAGGTCCTTTTCCTCTATACACTCCTCAAGCCATTCTGCCCCAAGCCTATAGCATTGCATGGGGTTATTGTGGCCAAAGTGCAGGACCCGGCACTTTTTTTTTAGATGTTGTTAATGCACCAGTGTTAAGCTTACCTGATATAAAAAGACCATTTAACCTTTTTGTAAATACAGATGAATGGACTGTTTTTGGAGTATGGACCCAGGAATGGGCCGGGAAGAAGAAGCCAGTAGGATACTTTTCAAAACTCTTAGATCCTGTTAGCCGTGGGTGGCCTACCTGTTTACGAGCAATAGTTGCTGTAGCTCTGTTAGTAGAAGAAGCAGGGAAGATTACTTTTGGGCGTGCATTAAAAGTTTATACTCCACAAGACATAAGGGGAGTACTACAACAAAATGCAGATAAGTGGATTACAGATGCTAGACTATTGAAATATGAAGGGATCCTAATACATTCTCCTCAATTAGAAATAGAAACTACAAATTTGCAAAATCCTGCTCAATTTTTATGTGGGGAACCAGATGAAGATTTAACCCATGATTGTATTCAGTGTATAGAGTATCAGGCTAAAATATGGGAGGACTTAGAAGAGGAGAAGTTATTAGAAGGGGGAAAATTATTTGTAGATGTCTCCTCCCAGGTGGTAGAAGGAAAACGAAAATCAGGGTATGCTATAATAAACGGGAAAACATTTACAGTAATTAAATCGGGACCGTTGGATAGAACGTGGTCAGCTCAGGCTGTGAATTATGTGCAGTCCTTAGAGCCCTTCAAATGTTAGAAGGAAAAATTGGGACCATCTGTACAGATTCTAGATATGCGTAAGGGGTAGTCCATACCTTGGGAAAAATATGGGAGGAAAGAGGATTGGTAAACTCACATGGGAAAGGGTTAATTCATGAGTCGTTAATAAGAGAAACTCTGAGGGCAATAAGAGAACCAGAGAAAACCGCAGTAGTACATGTAAAGGCACCAGAGGGGGATGTCGGCTCAAATAAGGGGAAATAATTTCACTGATGAAGAAGCGAAAAGAGCGGCCTTATTGATCCTAAAGGAAATACAGGCTGATAGTCCCCGAAAACAAATGAGGCCAAAAGCTTTACTGTACAAGAGAAAGAAAGGCTCCAACACATGGAGGTTGAGGAAAAGGAGGGAAAATGGTTATTACCTGCTGGAAGAGAGGTAATCCCTAAAGCTTGGAGAATATCAGAATTTCATAAACAGACTCGTTGCAGGTTTCAGGCCTTGGTAGACCAATTCACAATTAAATATATGTGTATAGACATTTATAGCATAGCCAAAAGAATTGTAGATAACTGTATGATTTGTAGGAAAGTAAATAAACAACAACTGAGGGAAAAAATACAGGGAGGAAGGGAATTAGCTGTCAGACCTTTTGCTAAAATGCAGATGGACTTCACCGATCTCCCAAAGGTTGGAAGATATAAATACTTATTAGTAATAATAGCCCATTGAACACATTTTGTGGAGGCCTACCCCACTGCTAGGGCAACAGCCCAGACAGTAATCAAGACACTGTTCGAACATATTATCCCCAGATATGGGAACATGGAAGTTATAGATTCAGATAATGGCCCTCACTTTGTATCAAAAGTAGTGAAAGAAGCTTTAGCTCCTATGAGGACCAAATGGGAATATCACACCCCATGGCACCCACAGAGCTCTGGAAAAGTAGAAAGGATGAATGGGGAAATTAAAAAACAGCTTACTAAATTAATGATTGAAACCAAGAAGTCTTGGATTAAGTGTTTGCCCCTGGCACTACTTAATTTAAGAACAGAACCAAGAACAGAGACTGGAATATCACCTTTTGAAATGTGATATGGAATGCCATAGGATTTAGAACTCCCATTGGAACATCCCAAGGTAGAAGAAAAATTACTACAGGAATATTTAATTGAAATTAATAAGAGAAGGATTGAATTAAGAAAGGAAGGACTGGTGGTACAATGGCCTCCGCTAGATATGGCAATACATCGTATCAGTCCAGGGGACAAGGTTTTAATTAAAACGTGGAAAGAGTTGTCTCTAACTCCCCGCTGGGAAGGACCTTTTCTTGTTTTATTAACTACAGAAGCAGCGATCCGGACAGCTGAGCGTGGATGGACACATGCTAGCTGAGTGAAAGGACCAATCCGTGACACAAGACCCCAGTGGGAGTTGTCCAAGACTTCGGACGATCTAAAAATCACCCTAAGAAAAATGTAAAACTGTTTTTGTTTGTTTGTTTTAACGGATGAGATAACTCAGTCATTTCATTGTATGCTTTATATGTATATTGTGTATGTATTGTGCATTGTATATGATGAACATTGGTAAACTCACTCTTCCTATGAATACCTTTTAAGATAATTGGGAGATAGTTTTGTGAGCAATTAAGAGGCTAAAATCCAAAAAGAACTATGGATAGGGACTGGGGAGACCTATAAGGCAAGGAAAGAGGAGGTTCCCCTGAAGAATACGACTGCTGCAGAGATCATACACCCCGCTGCTCTAAGCAAAAGAGTTGGTGAGGAAGGCAGAGGCGTACAGCGGTGGAGCTATGAGAACAGCCCCTGAGGTGGAATCACCTTGACCTCTGTCTCCTAATCTGGAAGGCCTCACTAAGCAATACTGAAAGTGTTCACTGTATTAATTTAGATTGGCATTGGAAAAAAAAAAAAAGGAGAAGCGGGGGGGGGGGCTAAGAAATAACAACTTGAAGGCATTCATTCTGGAAAATGAGTGCACCAACAATAGTAACAGTATTATTGTTAATAACAACAATAGTGAGAACGGACAACAACCCCCACCAATTACATCAACAGTTTACTTCACTGAAAACAGCTGTTGGTGAAGTTCTGGACCACACTGAAAAATCAATAACCGCTCTGGAAAAATCCCTAACATTCTTATCGGAGTTAGTCCTACAGAATAGACGAGGATTAGATCTTGTATTATTACAACAAGGGGACGATGTGCAGCAGTGGGGAAGGAGTGTTGTTCTTATGTTGATCACACAACGGTAGTTAGGGACACTATGGCTAAACCACAAGAAGAGCTTGAAAAACAGAAACAAGAAAAAGGGACCCAGCAAAATTGGTACGAAAATTGGTTCAACTATTCTATTTGGCTCACGACTTTATTATACACTATAGATGATCCCCTAATCCTAATGCTGGCTTCTGCTCTCTATATACTGAATAAGATAATTGCAGCAATAAAACACTTCCTGGAACAATTAAAAGGAAAAGGTCATGTTTTAGCCCAAGATGCAGTGATACGGTTTGATGAAGAAGATGAGAAAAAGAGAAGGGTGGATTGTGATAAAAATAAGTTCTGTACTTATTAATCAAACTGACTCGAGACAGATGTGTCAGTGTTTTTCAGCGTTTTTTTTTTTTTTTCTGAGAGCTATGTAGTTTGTAGAAGTCTCAAAATAAATAATATTGATGTTTTGTCTAAAAACTTTGGAGTTTGTGCAAGTTGGAGCCACAGCACTTAGTTCTAACACCTGGACAATGAACAACAGGTAGCAGTGACCTTCTAAGAAACTGCAAAAGAAAAATAAGTGAAAATCTCCTCTTGAGTGCGCATGATTGGAGCTGAGGAAAACTATGGCCTTCATCATCTCAATCACCAGGAGGCAGAGAACGACCCCCTAGTAACAGCCGGCGCAGCCCAGGAAGAGAAAGATAAGACATGAATGCAGAGATAAGGGACAATAAAAAAAGGGGGTGGGGGGCCCCCGTTGCACGCCTCTGGTGAAGTGGACACCCCCGGCTGCCCAGCGCTGTTTTACTCATTTATTGCTTGCTCAATAAATTCCTTACTGTTGGCAACAGTTGATGAGTATCGTTCTCTTCACACGTATAACAAGGATTAGGTTTATTATTAAGTTTCCATTTAGGATTTCACTTGTGTTTAGAATAAGGGGAAGGATGTGGTTGAGTGTGTCAAGTTAGGGTTGTGATGCTTTAAGTTAGATTTAGGGTTAGGATTAGGTTTTGGGTTTGGTATAGGTTTCGGTTAAGGTTAGGTATTGGTGTAGATTAAGGTTTAGTGCAAGGTTATCATTAGTTTTAGGATCAGAAAAGGGTTACGCCTTGCTTGGGTACAGGATAGGGTAAGGGTGAGGGTTAGGATTTGATTTAGCTTTACGTTCAGGTATAGCTTAGTTTGAGTGTTAGGCTGACGGAAGGGGTAGGCCTTGGGTTTGGATTTGGGTTATTGTTAGGTTTAGGAATAGGTTTGGTGTTTGGATTGGGTTTGGGGTTCGAACTAGGGATAGGTTTTGGGGTTAGTGTTAGGTGAGATCTGCGGTAATCTGATGCTTTCCTTTAGGTTTAGGGTTGGGCTTTAAGTTGGGGTTATTCAGTGCACAGCAGCCAGCAGACTCGGGTCTTTCTTCAGTGGCAAAAGCAGCAGAAGCCACGATTGATGCGATTCAAGTGGAATTCCTTGTTTAAAAGCAGTTAGTAATTGATTCAGCTCTGCTTATCTGAAATGTTTTGATGCTTTCTATAACCAATATAAAAAATTTCCAGATTTTAAGTGCTTTAGAATTTCCAAATTTTTGAATTTTAGAATTTTTACAAATCTGTGCAGAGGAGAAATGACACCTAATAATATTGCTAACCCTAACCCTAATCCAAAGTCCTACGTTTTCCTATTCACAATCTTTGCCCTAACTCCAAACCTAATCCTAACCCTAAACCCAAACCTAACTATAACCATAACACTAAGCCTTACTTGAAATCCAAAACCTAACCCTAAATCTAACCTAAAACCTAGCACTAACCCCACTCACAACAAAAACCCTAACTCTAGTGCTAAACCTAAACCTAACTCTAAATCTAAAGCTAAGCCTAAAACTTTAACTTAAACTAACCCTTACCCTAATCGTTTCCATAAGCATAACTGTAGGTATTACCCTAATCCAAACTCTACCTTAAAGCTGTCCCTAACTCTCATCCTAATACAAAACCCAAGTTTAAGCCCAACCATTCACCTAACCAAAAGCATCAGATATCCATAACCCTCACCTAAATCTATCCCAAAACCTATTCCTTATACTAAGCCTAATGCTAATTCAAACACTAACCCAATTCATATCCCTAAAACTTTTCTTCAACCAAAACCAAATGCAAGGCCGACCCCTTCTCTCACCATAACACAAAAACCAAAGCTGCACCGAAAACTAACCCCAATCCTAATCATAACATGAACACTCAACCTAATCCTATCCCTTACTATGGTCATAAAATTGAGAAAAAATTTATCTTTAACCCTAATCCTAAATCCAATACTAAACCTAAAACAATCACAAAACCAGTCCCTATCCCTGACGAAATACCCCAACCGTAAATCTCAAATTTTCACTACCTCTTACCATGAAACTAAATAAACACAAAAACCTATCCCTAACACTAAACCTAACACTAATTCTTATCCCAACAGTAACCTAACACTTACCCTAATCCTAACCAAAACTCAAACCCTAAGCTGAGTACAAAGACTTACCTTGACCCTAATTCTATTCCGAACCCTAACCGGAAACCTAACACTTACCCTAATACCAACCCTTTCCCCACACATAAACCTATCTGTACCATCAGCGTAACCTGAGCAAAAAATCCTACTTTAACACCAACACCAAGTTTATGCCAAAACCTAAACCTGACACATAGCATCAGATTACCACAAACCTCACCTAAATCTAATCCCAACCCTAGCACTACTACAAGTCCTAACCCTAGTCCACATACCCTACCCCTAGGCATAATCATACCCTGAACGTAAAACTCAAAAACAGAAGAAGACGAGATTGTTGCGATTGTATTGGAATCGGCGGTTAATGCGTTAAGAGCCCAAAGCTCGCTGCCGGTTTTGCTCAGTATCGCAAAGAGTGCTTTTACGATGTTCCCGTGAAAAGTTTTAGTGGGGAACATATAGAAACGGTGGAATGGCACAGGAATCTGAATTGGAGACAAATTCCACCGGTTCTAGCCTGAACTTTGCAAAATACAGAATAAAGTTACGATTTCGGTTAAGAATCAGAAATGTGAGAACGGACGAATACAAAACGCGTATAGACAGTATTTGACGAAGTATAGAAAATGGACATCAAGAAGCGTCAGAGAAAGAGAATTAAAACGTGAATGCAGATGAACGAATGATGCAGACATCCATTGCATTCGGTAGCAGAGCAGAAAGAGAACAGAAACTTTTCCCTACACTAACTTCGGGGACCAGCACAACAACATTAACAACGCCAGAAACGAAGTCTCTATGAGGTGTAAAAGCTGCTTTGTAAGGAAAGGGCTTCTACAGGCTAATTGGAGAAATCGCTATTCAGTGCACGGCATCCGGCTGAATCGCGTCTTTCTTAACACAAAAACTGCAGAAGATGCGATTGTTGCGATTGTATTGGAATCCGCGGATAATGCGTTAAGAGCCCATAGCTCGCTGCCGGTTTTGCTCAATATCGCAAAGAGCGCTTTGACGATCTTCCCGTGAAAAGTTTTAGTGGGGAACATATAGAAACGGTGGAATGGCACAGGAATCAGGGATTGGAGACAAATTCCAACGGTTCTAGCCAGTACTTTGCTAAACTCAGAAAAAGCTTACGATTCTGGTGTAAGAATCAGAAATGTGAGAATGGAGGAAAAGAAAACGTGTATAGACAGTAATTGACGAAGTATAGAAAATGGACATCAATAAGCGTCAGAGAAATAGAATGAAAACGTGAACGCAGATCAACGAACGATGCAGACATATGTTGCATTCGGTAGCAGAACAGAAAGAGAACAGAAACTTTCCCCTACGCTAACTTCGGGGTCCAGCACAACAACTTTGACAACGCCAGAAACGAAGTCTCTATCAGGACTAAAAGCTGCTTTGTAAGTATAGGGCTTCTACAGGCTAATTGGAGAAACCGCTATTTAGTGCACGGCATCCGGCTGAATCGTGTCTTTCTTAAAGGCAAAAACAGCAGAAGACGCGATTGTTGCGATTGTATTGGAATCCGCGGATAAGGCGTTAAGAGCCCATAGCTCGCTGCCGGTTTTGCTCATTATCGCAAAGAGCGCTTTTACGATGGTCCCGTGAAGTTTTAGTGGGAAACATATAGAAACGGTGTAATGGCACAGGAATCAGGGATTGGAGACAGTTCCACCGAATGTAGCCTGTACTTTGCTAAACTCAGAAAAAGCTTACGATTCTGGTGTAAGAATCAGAAATCTGAGAATGGACCAAAAGAAAACGTGTATAGACAGTAATTGACGAAGTATAGAAAAAGGACATCAAGAAGCTTCAGAGAAACAGAATGAAAACGTGAACGCAGATGAACGAACGATGCAGACATACATTGCATTCGGGAGCAGAGCAGAACAGAAACTTTCCCCTACACTAACTTCGGGGTCCAGCACAACAACTTTGACAACGCCAGAAATTAAGTCTCTACCAGGTCTAAAACCTGCTTTGTAAGTATAGGGCTTCTACAGGCTAATTGGAGAAACCGCTATTCAGAGCACGGCATCCGGCTGAATCGCGTCTTTCTTAAAGGCAAAAACAGCAGCAGAAGACGCGATTGTTGCCATTGTATTGGAATCCGCGGTTTACGCGTTAAGAGCCCATAGCTCGCTGCCGGTTTTGCTCAGTATCGCAAAGAGCGCTTTGACGATGTTCCCGTGAAAAGTTTTAGTGGGGAACATATAGAAACGGTGTAATGGCACAGGAATCAATGGTTGGAGACAAATTCCTCACGTTCTAGCCTGTACTTTGCTAAACTCAGAAAAAGCTTACGATTCTGGTGTAAAAATCAGAAATGAGTGAATGGACGAAAAGAAAACGTGTATAGAAAGTATTTGACGTTGTATAGAAAATGGACATCAAGAAGCGTCAGAGAAACAGAATGAAAACGTGAACGCCGAAGAGCGAACGATGCAGACATACATTGCATTCGGTAGCAGAGCAGAATGAGAACAGAAACTTTCCCCTACACTAACTTCGGGGTCCAGCACAACAACTTTGACAACGCCAGAAACGAAGTCTCTATCAGGTGTAAAAGCTGCTTTGTAGGTACTGGGCTTCTACAGGCTAATCTGAGAAACCGCTATTCAGTGCACGGCATCACGCTGAATCGCGTCTTTCTTAACGGCAAAACCAGCAGAAGACGCGATTGTTCGGATTGTATTGGAATCCGCGGTTAACGCGTTAAGAGCCCATAGCTCGCTGCCGGTTTTGCTCATTATCACAAAGAGCGCTTTTACGATGGTCCTCTTAAAAGTTTTAGTGGGGAACATATAGAAACGGTGTAATGGCTCAGGAATCAGGGGTTGGAGACAAATTCCTCCCGTTCTAGCCTTTACTTTGCTAAACTCAGAAAAAGCTTACGATTCTGGTGTAAGAAACAGAAATGGGAGAATGGACGAAAAGAAAACGTGTATAGACAGTGTTTGACAATGTACAGAAAATGGACATCAATAAGCGTCTGAGAAACAGAATGAAAACGTGAACGCAGCTGAGCGAACGATGCAGACATACATTGCATTCGGTAGCAGAGCAGAAACAGTACAGAAACTTCCCTCTACACAAACTTCGGGGTCCAGCACAACAACTTTGACAACGCCAGAAATTAAGTCTCTACCAGGTCTGAAACCTGCTTTGTAAGTATTGGGCTTCTACAGGCTAATTGGAGAAACCGCTATTCAGTGCACGGCATCCGGCTGAATCGCGTCTTTCTTAAAGGCAAAAACAGCAGCAGAAGACGCGATTGTTGCGATTGTATTGGAATCCGCGGATAAGGCGTTAAGAGCCCATAGCTCGCTGCCGGTTTTGCTCAGTATCGCAAAGAGCGCTTTTACGATGGTCCTGTTAAAAGTTTTAGTGGGGAACATATAGAAACGGTGTAATGGCTCAGGAATCAGGAGTTGGAGACAAATTCCATTCGTTCTAGTCTGTACTTTGCTTAACTGACCAAAAGCTTACAATTCTGGTGTAAGAATCAGAAATGGGAGAATGGACAAAAGAAAACGTGTATAGACAGTATTTGATGAAGTATAGAAAATGGACATCAAGAAGCGTCAGAGAAACAGAATGAAAACGTGAACGCAGATCAACGAACGATGCAGACATACATTGCATTCGGTAGCAGAGCAGAATGAGAACAGAAACTTTCCCCTACACTAACTTCGGGGTCCAGCACAACAACTTTGACAAGGCCAGAAACGAAGTCTCTATCAGGTGTTAAAGCTGCTTTGTAGGTACTGGGCTTCTACAGGCTAATCTGAGAAACCCCTATTCAGTGCACGGCATCACGCTGAATCGCGTCTTTCTTAATGGCAAAAACTGCAGAAGACGCGATTGTTGCGATTGTATTGGAAACCGCGGTTAACGCGTTAATTGCCCATAGCTCGCTGCCGGTTTTGCTCAGTATCGCTAAGAGCACTCTCCGTACAATTTGTCTTTGACGTAGGCCACGAGTCCGTAGTGCGCTGTGATGCTGATCAGGTGTTCAAAACCATTGGAACTTTTTAATCTTTTTCTTAGAGAACGCATTAGAAATGTTGTGGAGTGAATTTGCTGCAACTTGGGATAACTGTGGATAACTACAGATTGTGGCAGATATCTGCTGGGAATCTGATCTGACATCCACACTCTATGGCATTTTATTGCCTTCTCCTATACACAAAGAAGTGCAACTTGTGCAAACTTTACTCGGCAGTGCTTAACTCAGTGCGGTGTCAGTGCCGCGGCTGCTTGGATCGGTGCTGCCCCTTCCTCCTGGGGCTGTGACTTTGGGTCAGAGGCTGTCAATGGATTGATTCAACTGTGGGTATGAAAGATTCCACCCAGAGCTGGCCATCAGACTTCACTGAGTAAATGAATGGAAACTGAACGTGGAAGTGTGCACTTCTTTGCTGCTGGTGTTGTTTGGTACGGAGAGCTGGAGCTCTATAGTACCGTGCGACTGTATGGAGAAAACTCCAAGGAAAAGAGATGAGTGTGGCAGGTGGTGTGGGACCTGCTGGGCTGCGGGCTGCCGTGGGCTTTGCCCTGACTGCTGCTGTGGTTGTCAGAGCCCTGAGGCCCTGTGCAGCACAGGTCATGTCTCACCTGCTGCTCCTGTGCATCAAACATGAGTACCTTCCTTATGGCTCTAAGCCTTGTTCCAAAAACCCCAAACAAAGCAGCAGGGTCAAAGACCGCATGGTTACCTGCTGTGGGTCTGACACTGCACCTTCCTGTTCGTGGCAGGAGAACGGGCATTGTGAGCTCTGGAGTATTGCAGCCCTGAGTTCATGTCAGTAATCCCTGATCAGTTGTGCACCTGATTCTTTCGAGCTCATTCTGCTTGAAACATGTGCATGTGAACCTTTCATATTGAAAAGATGCATGGCCTGAAACTGAAAATTCTTCAGTGTTTCAGTATACAACAAAACACGAGTTTTGAAGGTTTCCGGGTAGTGAAATGAGTAGTGAAATATAAGTGCTTACTTCTGTTGTGTGCAGAGGCACCAGTGTTGGATTTTTCTCGCTGGAGTATCAAAGATTGTATGTTTGGTTTTATATTTTCGCTTGAAGTGAAATACATGAGATTGTAAGACAGAAGGCTGTAACTCATTCACCGTGAAGTACATAGGTACCTCTACCTCTCGTTCTTAGACTTGAACAGTTCAAGTTGACCATTCTTCTCTCCCAGGCTATGATGCCTGGATAAGTAATGTACTCCAATTAAGTGTTACCTATTTACCATCCTTTTTGGTATCCTGCTTTTAACCTGCATGCAATCAGCCCCTTGGAGGGGAGCAAAACCAAGCTGTTATGGAAAGTGTTGGTCCTCCAGGGATCGCGCTCTGGAGTGCCACAGGTGAGCAGCACTGCTCCCGTGTGGCTCAGGGCTTTTAGCATCCAGCATTCTCTCTCCAGTTCAGGCTACGACAAATGGGAGACGGAGCAGCTGCTCCCCAAGGAGGGGCCATTTGGCCCTTTCGTTTGCCCTTCAGAAGTGCCATGAGCGTACTTCTTCTTTTGCTAAAATATACAGTGCTTTGTTCCACGTGACAACAGAAAGCGAGGGCTGCACAGCTGCCGCGTCCTGCGCTCAGTGTCCTGCTCAGGATGAACGCCTTACGCTTAAAGCAGAGCTGAGAGTGCCGGAGATGCTGGGAGTTTCTCCTATTTGTCTGTTCTTAGAAAGCTTCTATCCGTGATTGCACCCTGAAAATAAAATCTCTTTCTAGATGGCGTGCATTTTACATGCAGAAAAACACGTTCTTCTGCAATGCAGGTTCTCCTTGCCCTGCGGGGTGGCTCGGCTGGGGCAGCGTGCTTTTCTGTTGCCCACAGAGCTGTCCTGTGCTGTGGGAGTGGTTCTTCAGCCAAGTTAAACTCAGTTATCCTAAAAATGCATATTCTTTCTTACCTGTAAGTTTAAATAGTCTCTCAGAAAGGAAATGTGCCAGCAGGAGTGGCGGGAAGGCCTCATGCTGTGAGGCGTCCTCTATCTGGAGTTCCAGGAGAGATGGATGTGCAGGATGACGCTCTCACCTGGCACTGCTGGGCTCTGTCCCTGCTGACCTGGGGCACGGAGTGAGCCCATGGCACCGGCAGCTGCGTGCAGCAGGAGGGAGCACTGATGGAACCAGGCTGGAGAGCTGCGGCTCACAGCACTGACACTTGTCCTGGAGCTCAGCCCCGGCGTGGCCACGTCAGCCTGTATGGAAGGAATGTGTTTTGGTACTGTATTTCCTCCCAGTGAGCTAAATAACTGTAAGGAAACAGTGAAAGCAGTGCACCTTTGTGCAGCTTCCACTGAACTGTAGGTGAACGCAGCTAGCTACCAGTCCCCTCAGTAAGCCCTCAAGGGTACATGGGATCAAATTTACCTTTCTCCGTGTCACGAGTAGCTTTCCAGGCTTACCAACCGCATCTGACCCAATTTTCTCACCCCAGGAAATGATGAATGTATTGTTACGGAGCAGAACCATGCTGCTGCAGAGTTAGAATGCTTGAAAAGGCTGCAGTGAGTTCTGTTCTGTGCAGGGTCTTTATTGAGGGATGTGGCCAAGTATGAAGCCATGATCTAGAGAAGAAGTGGGAAAATCTGAGGTCATGCATCTATGCTGAGTCTCATCTGCTTTGCTGTTTTACAAATATTTCTCCTATTTTGCTCACCGTTATCGTCTGGAACAGAATGTGCAATGTGAGGCACAGTGCACATGGGCTGTAACGAGAAGGTGGTTGTTACTTGATAGCAATCCCGAGTGTCATGTTTGGTTGTGTCCCTTCTGGAAGAAAAGCATTAAGGTTTTTCTTTACCTATAAGAAAAGCATCGGTTTGCCCATTACTGACTTCTTGTGGAGTTTGTGCCAGATGTATATTAAATATTTTGGTGCTTTTTCTAATCCAAGTTGCCATTCATTCACCCTTTTGTTGTACTTCTGTATGTTGAAGCGTCGACACACCTTTTAAGAAAAACAGGGGAAAGAAAAGAATGAAACCCCATCACCGCCACAGAAGTATTGCCTGTAGTCACTGTATCCTGAGTTCTGTAGCTTTGTACGTGTTCAGAGCTTCTGGGTCTCCTTACTCCTGTAAGGTCTGGGGGAGGGACAGCCCGAGGAAGCCAGTCCCTCGGGGAGGGAACTTGCACGTTGTTCTGTGCGGTACTCAACAAATGAGGCGTTTGTTGTGTTTATATAATGACACTTTGGTGTTCACTTTTTGTGAAGCTTTGTACAAAATGTTTTATTTAAACCTGAAGTCCTTTTTACATTTTCAATTAAAAGGGGAAAAATTAATTATTTTTTCATGACTATAACTAGGACTCTTGCTGCTTTTATTTGTTATCCGTAGTTTCCCAAGCAGGAATCCTGGCTGCTTACTAAGCCCAGCACAGGGAGCTGCCTACCCTGTTCTTAAGTGCATTGGAATTAAAATTGGCCTGTTTCATTTGCTCAGATTTGCAGTGCACATGTGTTGGAGGCACTGGGTGTGAGCAGTGTTAACGTGAGGGGGCTGCGCAGGGGGATGAGCGTCAGCGCGGGCAGTTGCCGTTCCCTGCAGCAGTGCAGGGTGAGGGGCTCAGACTGCCTGTCCGCTTTTGTAGCAGCTCACTGTGCTTGTCCCGGTTTGAAAAGGGCTGCCGAGCTCAGCAGGCTTGGAGATGGTACCTTTCTGAAATAAAAGGTATAAACGGCCACGTTCATCTTTTTTTCCTCATTCATTTGAGGAAGTCTGGAGGTATGAAGAAGCCTGAAGCGAGCACTGCTGTGCGCTCCCTGGCGCTGCAGTGCCCGTCTGCTGCCATCGCTCTGCTGGGAAGCAGGAGGGGGTGATGATCTATCAGCTGCATTTCATCCTCTCTGGGACAGTAACTACTTCAAAGTAATCTCAGCCTATTTCAATTCATGCTAAGAAACGCTTGGCCCTTGGTCTCACTTTGAAACTTGGTAACAAACATTTTCCTTTTTTGCCCCCAACACTCAAAGCTTTCCAGGGCGTTCTCGTGCTTCAGTTTGTTGATGAGAGGTGGTCAAGCAGGGCGTGCCGAGCTCGGGGCTGATCCATTGAGCTGTGCCTCATATCACACTACTACAGGTCAGGGCTGGCTCCTGCAGCAGCTCTGCACTTACAGCTTCCCCCAGAAAACACAGCGAGTGAAGTTTGAGCAGCTGCGTGCTTTCCTTGAGATGGCCCAAACAGCCCTTGCCCTTCCCCCTGCAGCCAAACTGCAATTTGTTTGTTTTCTAAGGGGCTATGGGAGAAATGAGATTGTCCAAGAGGTATGAATCACCAATTCCTCCTTTCCATGGAGGAAGTACACAGCTTTTCCAGAAACGAGGCCTGCACTGTTTTGGGCGCTGGCACAGTACATTCCCACGGAGAGCGTGGAGCCGCTGAGCAGCTGCCCAGGCGCGACACGATGCTGCAGTGAAAGGAACCCCATGGTACAGCAGTGCCCCGCGCTGAGACAGCTCAACTCGCTGAATTCAATCACAGCCATCGGGTTCTTCTGCCCCTGCGCTGCCCTCAGCTCTGCCCAAGCATTGCCAAGCTCAGCACCAGGGGAAAAAGCCACAGGCAGAAGCATTAACGGAAAGGGCTTGGTGCTTTCTAGATGTTTTCAATAGCTTTTATTTTTAGACTTTATAAAAGACACAGAGTGAAAACCTATTGTTTGTATAGCAAGGGCTCTTTACAAAGACATCAATATTTAAAATAACTATGAATATCTTCACAAAAGACTTTGATTAAAAATTTGGCAGTTTAACAAGCGCTGCTCCCTCTGTCATCTTTTATTCGCATCAGACCAAGGCCGGACTGTGATCCATGAATGCTGCAACATAAACAAGAGATGTTATTTCTGCTCAGGGCAGCCTTGATGCATGCAAGCTAGCAGCCCTACGAGGGAGAAGCCTGCAACCCCCCAGAGTAGAAAACTGCATGTATTACTTTCTGCCCAACAAATTTTGTCATTCTTTTGGAACAATAAACTTATCCGCCCCCTGCGAAACAGTAATTTGGGAACCACTCTCGGCAAGAAAACTCTCCCAGGCCTGGGAAAGCACTCCCTTCTTCCCATCAGTCCAAGACGCGGCTGTTACATGGAAGCAGCAAAACTCCATTTGTACACATCTATGTGCAATCAGCACTGCCCTAATGAGGTAGAAATTGCTGCTGCTTCAGTGTGCATGCTCTTATTCTTTGACGTGATGGGTAACCAGCTAAACAATCTTTTCTTAAAAGATACCTATTTTGGAATTCATTTCTACTTTGGAATTCATTTAAGCTACTAGAAACCAGCCACTGACAGCAGATTATGCCAAGAGCTGCCCCTTGGCACGTGTGCTTGCTGAAATGATTTGTCACAGGCACTGAGCACATGACTGTTGGCTCAGGCTGCCTCAACCTTCTGGAGACAGTGGTCCAGAAGATAACACAGCATCACACTGCCACTCCTCAGGAAGCTCTGCAGGTTAGGGCAGCACACCTGGTCACCCCACTAGGAGAGGTGCTGCCCCATCCCCCTGCTCATCTGCTGGCACAGCACCTGTCTCCCTGGACCAGTACCACTTTTGCTGAAGGGACCTGCAGCAAGGCAGACCTAGCAGAGATACACTCAGAGATACAGGCCTTTCCAGGGAAACGTTTACGCTTTCTGGTCAGGACCTGAGCAGTGAATGACCGTGGCAGCTCAGGCTGTGATACGAATGAAGGCTGAGCCATATGGAAACATCCCTGCTAGTAGCTCTGAGGCCCAACTCAATGTGTTTGTCCTTTCCTACAAAAGCTTAAGGACTAAGTGAAAAGTGGTTGGTTTTCTTCTTTTTTCTTTTTCATTTTCTCTTCCACATTATGCTTGCGTGTTTCTGATAGAAGAATGAAGGAAGGAACCACCTCTGATCCAGGCTAAGGACGGAGCACATATGTCAGTGCCACTACCACTGCTAGACGGTGCCTGGGCTGTAGTGCTTCAGTGGTTTGAAAACAATCAAATGCATAAAAGCCCAACATCCAAAAACCCAGCTGCTGCGGAACCTCTGCCTGATTCAGTTAGAAACACACAGAGCTTACCTTGCTCTCCCAAAACTGCAGAACTGTATTGGCTTCAAAACAGGTACAAAATGCCCAGCAGGGGCTCCATCCAACCAAAAAACACGTGCAACTAATCAACACTCTGGATTTCAGCCTTGCTAATGTGGAGCATGACTCATTAGGCCAATAAAACCTAAACTTCCTATATGAAAATCAGACTAAAATACAGCAGCTTCTTCAGGGCTTTTGTTAGTCTTTTTCCTTTTTAATAGATGAAGACAAAAACACGAGGCAGTTAGTTACCTGTTCATTCCAGGAAAGAGAACAACACACAAGGTGTTATTCTGCAGACTTCTATCAAGCTTTTTTATATGCTGGTCTAACTTCTTCACCTTTTTCTTTACATCCTGCTCCTGTGTAACAAAATACAAGTATTACAATACCCCATTCTTCTGCAGGTACATAACAATCACATTTAGAAATGCTTATGAGGAGGCTGAGCTGGGGCAGCATCAGGGACTGAGCAGGTGAGGACAGCAGTGACTGTTACTGCTGGCACCTGGAAGGGCACCAGCTCAGCTGCAGGGAGAGCTGCACACTCTACTCAGACGGCACTGCAGCTTCCTCCAGTAAGAGTGACAGCCACACACACAGACCTGTTCCTGCCTGTAATGCTGCACGATGATTCATTTCTCTCTCTGACTTCCAAACCATTTCCTATACGTGTGCTCGGTCTGCTCCCAGGTGGTATGCTCCAGCTGCTGAGTAACATCACTTACTGCCTCATGCCACCACGCTGGATTTGAGACTCTATGGTACCCTGCAAACACCACATAATCTCACATGGTATTACATCTCCTAAGCACCTTATGCAGATGGACCTGGGGCAGCTTCTCTGCACCAGAACGAGGAGGTCCTCCTGCTACACAAGCTCTGCACTGGTGGCTGCTCCTCATGATCACTCCTGGCTCAAGGCAGTAAGCAGTTCAATGTCATACACCTTCTCACTAACAAACAGAAACAAGCCAGCATAGCCTTAAACTCACAGAGTGAGACAGCGGTGCCATTTTCTCACTTAAACTGTTTCCTCTTTGCTTTTCGCTGCTGTGATTCATTTGCCAAATCCACCTCCAGAGGTGACCTGAAGCAAGAGCATGCCTGCTTCTGAGTGTGCTGCCCTTCGTGGCCCAGCCACTGACAGCTTCCAGGGCATCCACTGCACTCTGTGATTTCTGGAACTCTGAAAAACAAAGAGGAAAGAATCATGATTTGCCAGTTCTTTTTCCCTGTTCTTTGGCACCTGCAGGGCAAGGCTAAAGCTGGAGGAAGAAGACAAGAAACTGAAATTGCTGCAGTGAGCAGATGTTATCTTGCTTCAGGCAAGGGTCAGACCATCAAAATGTCAGATAAATACAACACTCTTCCAGTTGTTCTCCTGACTTCTCAGAAGTGATCACTAGTTGGTGTGAAGCTGCAGCCACTCTTTCACTGGACTATCACTAAATGTTGGCACTTGGAGCACATGCGAATTTCCATCATATTTCCAAGGGCTGCTGAACAACGTTGCATGAAGGAAATAAGCAGGCTGCATTGCAGAGCCACTTACTGAGGAAGCAGCAGGTCCTGTGCTTCCCGCCCTGGAGATCCTTTGGCAGGAACAGAGTTTCCAGATCTTTCAAGGGGCTGAATTCTTCTTGCAAATCTGCCTCAGTTAATGACTTCTTTATTCCCGCCACATAAATCATCCCTTCGTTTTCTATATCCACTTCCAGCTCCTTTATCAGAACATCACAGTCCAATGTTGCAGCAGTGATGGGTCTCTGAACCTGAGGTGGGTCCAATAGGAACAAACACAATGCATCAGCCAAGGCAGCTCTGTCTTCTGAGCTGCTATTCTAAATGATTTTGTCTCATTATCAAAACTTTGTTAGCTTTCCTTGAACAATGTAACTAGTAACTGTAGGCTAGCTTAAATAGTCATGAAAAAGGAAAAGAGCACATTAGCAATGCAAGAACACTAGATGATTAAGAACCCCATACTGCTTACATGGCATTTCAACACCGAGCATCTCAGCTTTTCATTTTAAAGATCGAGTTGTCAAGACCCCCTCCTGCTGTCCAACAGGAAGGAAAGGAGGCCACAGCATAAGCTGTCTCAGAAGATGGTGGCAGCATGGCCAGCTGAGATCCATCCTATGCACTACGTAGATATTAAAGGAATTGTATTGGCCCATAATCCTGCACTAAACGTAATCTAGGCTTTTACTATTTACTTTGCATACCTTAATGCAGGATCCTGCTACCTCAGCTCCATTTAAGGTTTCCACAGCAAGCTGGGCAGCTTCCAGCGCATCATATTGGATACAGACGTATGGCTTCAAACAAAAGGACAGGACACTTCAGGTTTATGAACAGCAGATATTAGCCCTCTCCTCTTACAACTCAGGTCTCGGAGTTCTTTTTTGTTTTAAAAGGCATATAAGGAGTTTGAGTGGGTGATGCAGGTAACGCTTTACATACCATAACTATTAAAAAACCCCTTCAATTAGCTCAACTATTAAAAGCAACCTTCTTCTGCCATTACAGGCCTTGGCGTATCAGCTCTCTTGCGAGGGACAAAAAAAAAAAAAAAAAAAAAAATAAAAAATCAACTCAGCATCATGAATACTAGGTTAAAGCTTTGCAGCTTGGATGTTATACCGTATCAGCTGCGTTCATTCTTGTCACTCTGTGGAGCAACTTTCATGTGTGCTGAGAACTGCCCCCCTCACACTCCACCCCCAAAAAACCACCAGAATAGCTGGTAATTAAATGTTTCTAATCAATATCTTTTCAAGAGATGACTCTTGCCTTCACCACCTGCCAGCACGCCGAATGCTGTCAGTGCTCCTCACCTGGTACGTTTCAGTCACCACTGTGAGGGACTGGATTGGCCCACACCTTCCAAATTCTTTTTTCACAGACTTCAGACAAACGTTTTCCTCAAAAGGACCTGCGTAAATTGTCAGCATGTCAGTCAGCTTGTTTCTCACCTGTAAGAATATAGATTAGAGAAGGAACTTCACAAAGCAAGGAAACTAACTACCAGGTGCCACCAGATACATAATGTCTCCTCCCAAGATCAGCACTGAAGACTATTCTCACACAAATAAATGAGTACCTTCTGGCAAAATCCAGATGCAACGTACTCTGGATCCAAACTGAACTGAATTATACTGAATGTGGAGAGGGGAATGTGTTCCAAGGCTCTCTGAAGAATCTGGAAGGAAAAAAAAGTTGCAATTGTACCACAACAAACCAGAAACAGAGTTCCTGAACTTAATTCCCAACTTTGCTTCTCATTGCTGTCTAAGGAAGACCTCAGGCAGAAATTACTTTTCAGTGAGTCCTGAGAGAGTGACAGAGTATCAAAGCCTATTTTTGAAATGCCAAAATGGATGCAGCTAACCTGGTATCAACACCATTGCTGAAAGCACTTGTCAGTCAGCTTTTTAAAACATGACCCACCTACTGCCCCAGGACAAGAAGAACTTTTGGCAGGGGGCTGAACTTGATGATCTCCAGGGGTCCCTTCCAACCCCTACAATTCTGCAACTCTGTGTGACACATGTTCAGACCAACCCACTCTGAGTCCATTCACCTGTTTGATGGAAGTGCTGAGGTCACTCTGACAAAGGCCAGAAGAGTCCAGCTTCTGTCTGCCCAAAAGGAGTGGCTTCTGGCCCATCCCCTGCAAGCAGGCCAGGAAACTAGCAGGGAGAGAAGAAAAAAACTCTGCAAATTACATTAGTTATCAATGTCATGAGTTACAAGCCTTCAAGAAGTGCCCATGATTGAAAAAATGATACAGTTCATTCAAGATATTTTAATGAAATATTTTTGTCCTCAGAAGAAGCCCAGAGAACACTTGTGAAATTTAAGATGTAACTTCCGAAAATGTTTTAGTGCTACCCTGCAATTCACTGTCTCTCTCTGAAGATACTGGAAGCCTCTCGAAAACAGCTTCAATCAAAGGAATAACATGCATCTCTGAGAATCTTGTTACCATGGTTTGGATGAGTACGGAGGACCATTCAGCTGCTTTTGGACTCCACATCGCAGTGGCTGCACCACAGATTTGTTTGGTGAGACTTCAGTCTGCCTTTCAGCTGCCAGCAGCATTTCCAAGTTGAGTTCTGCTACCTTGCGGAAAGAAGATGAGCAGTTGGCTTTCATCTCTGCTAACTGTAACAAACCACCAACCCTGTGCTTGCTCCATGAGTCACCTGGGCACATTCCACAGCAGTGGAGAGACGCAGGGATTCATTTTTTGCCTTATTACTTTCTGTTGTCGTTTTCAAGCAAGCAGTACTTGAGCACCATCCAGCAAGCACATCCAAAAAGTGTTCTCAGAAACCAGCAGCACAAGAAAGAGACTTCAGACTGATAAAACCAGCTCGAATCGCTGACAAAATATAGAAGGTCCCTCGCTTCTTTCACTGAGAGAAAAGGACAGGCTGTCCCACAGGCTGCGAGTGGTGGAATCCTTCTCTTCCCAGCGCCCTTGTGAGAGACCAGCAGCAATGCTCATTCACAGAGCATCTGAGTACAGAGACACTGGTGATGTTCCAAGTTACTGAGATACCAAGACACAGGCTGAAAGAAAGCTACCACAACCAAGGCTTATACCACAGCTCCATTTCCTCAGTAAAAGAATGGGCAAGAGTGTTCTTCCATTGTAAGCACAACAATTTGTACTTTCTGCTATTAAGGACATGAGACATAGCTACCTTCGCCGGTCCTTTCTCAATAAAGAACTGAGCCAATTCCAGCGCAGCTCTAGCATCTTCTGCAGGATCATGACCAAGCCTCTGCTCACACTGGATCTCCTTCCTAGGGCATCAAAATTAGATATACAGGAAGGCTGTCTACTTTTCCATACTAACCAACATCTTGGTTTTTTTTCTGAGGTAGGTCCTTTTCAGCAAAATAGCTTTCATCTCTCAAAAAATGATTTTAGTTCCATGCAGCAATTAAATTTGCTAAATATTTCCCAAAGTTACCGCAAGAAACACTTTTGCCAAATTGAGCAAAACACAGGGTTTGACAGAAGCAGTAAAGCATAACCATTCTTCATTTTCCCCCTTGATCAATGACTGAACTCACAATTTGCATACAGGAGGGGAGGCAACCTCCAGCTCTGAGAAGTTTGGAGCTGAACTGTGAGCACTGCACTGCTAAGACATGCTACGGTAGCTGGCATAGGAAGGGATACAATTAAGTCAGTACATCGTACTTTCCTAAATTTGCATTTCCTTCTTGATAGATGCAACAAATCTCATTTGTGTGAGCCAGAGTGCATCTGCTGCTCTACAGTTTCATACACTGCACAACAGCTGGTTTTGTGGTACACCTACAGACAAGAACTCAGATCTGGTTGTGCCAAGCATCCTTGCTCAAAGCCAGGCCAATCTGCTGTGCTACTTAACGCTTCAAGGAAATAGCAAATTCTTTGATACCATGTTTATTTGCTCGTTCCTTTGAGTTTTAGTGGAAAAAAAAATATTCTGTTGCTACTGGTGGAAAAGCAGGACCCCATGAACCACAACAGTTCTAATACATCCCATGACAAAGCAGTCACAATCTCACCTGAGAACAGCTTTGGCTAGAAATTTTAGCTTAAATCTTCGGCCTTCATTTCTGGCAAAAAGTCATGAAGTATCAATAACACTGGGATGGATCATCTGGAAGAGAGAAAATATCACCAGTTTAAGAACAGCAGTCGTACAGAACTGGGCAACAACTCCATTGTTATCCGTGCCTTTTCATTTCAGTTGCCAGCTTCTTGTTGACATATAACAGGCCCATAACAACAAAACACATGGTAATAATGAAACAGGCATCAATCTCTTTTCTAACACTCTGTTGGGAAGATCAAAATCAAATTAGAAAGATTAATTATGACTCAGGGATTTTAGGCTGGTTAAATTAAATATACGAAGGGCTTTGGCTCTTCCCATGACAGAGTTATATCCCTGTCTAATCAGATTTCCCCCTTCCTTTTGAGTTCAGAAGAGCAGCTAGCACGTTTTTCTATGTGTAAGAGGAATCTCTCTCTTTCAAGTCCTTGCAAACATAAAGTTACATATAACGAAAAGCAATTAACAAGTGTCTACTAATTAAAAAATAACTGTTTGGGCCTTTTACATCTGAAATGAGTATCATCCAGCTAGGAAAAACACTCACTTGCAAAGCCCGAAGGTCAGCATTTAGAGAATGACCCACCAATACTGCATCACGGGGAAGTATCTTTTTCAGTCTGGTTTGTATGTCTGCCAATCTTGTTTTCACTGCAAGAAGCATTTTCCTTGTGATTCCTGAGTATCTTCAAAACAGAAATTAGACGAGGTAGAAGCAATGCATTAGCAACAGCATTTACTGGAGAAAATCACTAGCAGGGCATGCAAAATGTGAATCCAGCATAACTTATGACAGAATGTTATTTACTGCTTTCTCTGTGGACGTATTCCAACACAAGAGGATGCACTGCAGAGATACCAAGCTGCTGTGCTGTCACATGTTTCAAATGGCAGTTCTCTCAAGCATGACTTAAGTGATGCAGTACTCAGCATCAGACAGCACACATAACAAAATCCTGCATGGCTGTTGTGGAAGGAGGTGCTTCCAATAACGTGAGGGAACTGGCAGCTCACCCCTTCCATAAATCCAGACTAAGACTTAGAGAAGACATGGTTTGAGTCTGGTCTGCTTCTGCTGTAATGAGCCCAGTCTCGAAGCCTTAAGCAAGCTGATGACCTATGCTATTCTTTACCTACAGATATGCAAACTTAGCTACAAAGCAGAGAGTTGATTTACAAACCTGTATCTTACCCTGCGTCCTTTTTAAACCCAGACCTGAAGAGTAGCCTGTACTGTGATCATTTACCTATTAAAGAACGTTTCCTACAGCACTACAGAATGGCAATGCCTAGCTGGACAAGCAGACACTGTGTAGCTGCATATACACAATGCTGGTAATTCTAACCACATAGCACAAACTGTACTCTTAATACTGAGTAAAATGCAAGAGACAACAGTGAGAGCATGCACACTGAAGTATTCTGAAAGCTCCTGTGTAGAAGGCTTAATCTGAAAGGGCTGCAGTCTTAAAGATAAGAAACTTTAATGAAAGTCACCTGGTGCAGTAGTTCACTATCACACTTTCCGGTTTGACTAGTTCATTCAGAAGGCACTGTCCCTCTGCATCCACTAAAGAGACACGAGTGACTTCATTCCCTCTTGCAGTCTTGCACTGTTAGGACAAAGCAGATGGAGGTGCTGGCTCTGCTCAGTGCATATATAATACTATATATAATACTATATATAATACTATATATATAGATAGATAGTCTATCTTATCTATATTAGATTATTATATATATAATATAATATATAATATAATATATATATAGATTATCTTATCTATATTAGATCTACCACCTGCAGCTTTCACACCACCCCATGCTTCATTTCAAGTGGCAAATGCCTGGCCTAAACATATCAAACACACAGCCAAGCATAATGTAAAGAAAACCTCTACAGGGAAGTGCTGAATTCACAGAATCAGTTTGTACTCTGCAGTGCAGAACTGCCACTGACTGTTCTTCACCGAAGAAGATAATGCAACTTAAAAGCAGACCCCAGAACACACCTCATTCACTCAGTTTGGATGCTGCCACGGAACTGTGATGGCTACAGAAAAGCTGTGGCACAGAGCTTTTTGCACTCCCAAACCTTGGGGAGAGCTGAGGGAAGGAACTGTAAACAAAAACCTCAGGACTAGAGCACTGGCAATAAACCTAGCAGATCCAGACACTGTTGTGAGAGTCGGCACAGAACTGAGCTCCCTTGCTGCACTGCTCAGGACAAAGAGAATTTTGCTGCTGTTTCCAGAATCACCGAGTCCCTCACATGGCTGCACTGGCACCAGTACCATCAAAGAATGGACTGGAATCACGTATGCCAAAAGTGGTTTAATAAGCACACAGGGTGCCTGGTTCATTTTGGAAGAACCAACAGGAGCTTGGCTGCTTGACGATGCTTTGTAGGGTCACGCACTTATTGTTACCATTTCACAATCCAGACCGAAGAGGGGGCTGCTGTCTGTCCTCTGAAGATCACACTCTGTGTACATATAACCCCTTACATCCAGGGGAAGCTAAAATGAAAAGATACACGTGAATAAGGCACAGACCTCTTCTTCTAATAGTTACCATACAACCTATTTAACCAAATATCTCATTCATTTTCAAAATTAAAAAAAACAAAAACATACAAACCAAAACTTCAGAAAACCAACCTCTCATAGGATAATCATTCTTTCTTAGCTCTTCTGAGCTTAGAGTATAGCTCGTGAGGCCTTGCTTTTCTTTCCCATATATCTGGATGATCGGATCACATTGCAAGCCTGAGCTTTTAGGAACACAATCAACACCAGTGGAAATCAGATCTGTAATGTACAGGATCATCTGTCAGGATCAGATAGCACTCCTTACTTGCAGTTGGTTTTCTGCACAAGTAGGAACACTTGAAGGCTATGCCATTTAAAAGAAAACGCATGGAGCAACAAACTGTACATACACTGGGATATTTAATGCACGCTGGCATACAAGTTCATCAGGACACTTGAATCCACTCCCAGTGCAGCTACTGACACTGCTAGCAGCCTGTGAGCCAGTCCCACCACAGATCTATCTGACATTCCTCTCAGTAGAAGAGAGCACACCTTCCTCTGACAGTGCAGTCATTTATCTCATGTAAGCCATAAAGTAGAAAGAGAGCTGCTTTTATCTATAAATTTCATTCTCCAAAGCATTGTTCACAGAAAACGTGCTGTAAGTGCAGTTCACAAAGAAGCAAACACTGAACTGTCATCATAATCCACAGCTGTATGAAGTTTAACTATTTTGTAGGTGGCCCTCTGCAGACTGCACTTAAGGAAAACTGTACCTGACATCTCAGCTCCGTGACAGTGCAGTAGGCTTACAGTCAAGGTGCTAGAGGACTCCGTTATTACAGTGAAAGTAACGGCCGCTCATTCTCCAATTTAGGACTTGAATTCAAGACTCCTTGCATTACATTCCTAACAATTTCAGTGGAGTTCTCATGGTAGTCTTGCAGATTTTGTACAAGCCTGCTGGATTACAGTTACCTCTATAGAGTGTAAAAATAGGATATCAGTTGTCAAAACACCTGTTCTTTATCTTCAATTGCAGCTCAGTATAACAAAAAACTATAGACACATCTTACAGTAAAATGATCACAAAAGGGGTCATGAAGCATCAGAATTCTGTATTAAACTCATTAAAAAATTATCTTGGCTTTTCGCATTTACTTGTGATAACAAACCCAAGAGGGTTCCTTTTGTACATTTTTCCTTTTGTAAACAAGTTGACCATAGCAGCATGCTATGCATGCACAGGGTGCAAAGCCATTAAATTACTCCTGAAAGTGAATCACTGTGACCAAAACAGGTAACACAAAGCTAAGCAAGGTACCTTGTGCAGTGCCTTGAGGTTTCAGGCTTGCTCCTTCACCACACAGACTGGCTAGGAAGTCAGCTGAAGGGGGTGGTAATGTGAATCTCTGAAAAAAAGAGATCTCAGAAAGTTGGAAACATAGTAGAAATGTCAAGCATATAAGATGCCTCTTTATCCCAAGGCCTCACCAGTTTAGGGAAGGATGGGTAGAAAGGAAGTACATTTGGCATTTTTTGAGGAAAATGAAACAAAGACAGTTCAGTTCTAATGACACACAATATAGAATTGTTTGTTACAAGAAGGTTTTGCCTTCAGTGATGTAATTAAGACCACAAATTGTAGTCCCACGCTGATAGAACCTGATGCAGTTCCGGACTTTTCAGTTACGCCATGATTTCGTATTTGCTGCAGTCTGGGAAACTATACTACAAGTGTGAATCAAAGCACTCCTTCCTTTTTCTTCCTTCCTTTCTTTTCTTCCTCTCCTTCCCTCCCAAGACTCTGCTTGCAGCTCAGAAAACTAAAATGACTCTTTCAATAATCTTTAAATAAAAGGAAGAAACTTGACATAGAGTACACACACTGAGATTTTTCAATCAGTGGCAACAGCATAACTCTATAGAGATTCTCCTCACTCACACCCAAGAGTAAACTTCAAATGAGCGGAGGTATTTTTAATCTCCCAGGCACCCTTGTAGGAGTCAGAAGCGTAGAGAACTGAAACACCACTGTATACACATTTGACATGGAAAGGCTGCAGAGATCTAAGCGTTGAAAACGTTTCGCACGTTGAAACCCTGGCCTCTGCTCTGAGCTGTCAGAGCCTACAGAGATGCTCCCACCCACTTGGTGAGGAAGCAAAGATGGACACTTCCCGCACGAGATACCACAGCCTCTCTGCAGCAAGCAGTCACTGGGACGTCGCTTCAGCACTGCAAGAATTTTAGCAGACAGCAACAGTTCAGGGACTTACATGCTGGAACACTTTCCGGAGGTGTTTGAACTGTAAACAGAATTTGTAGAAATGGAGCCGGCTCATTTCACGCAGAACAATAACCACAACGCCAGCCAGACGGCTTTGGTGATAAATATGGCACCAGCTGCAATAAAACAGATAAATAAATAAATACATCTCAGAGCAACACAATCACCATACGCTTAGAAACAAACTCAGAGCTAGCCCAGCTTTTAAGTCTGTTGATGGCAAAGCACCAAGTGACTTCAACAAGAAGAGGCCTCTATCACTTATTCTCAGCCAGACACCCATCTCTGGACACAACACGAGAGACAGAGAAAGAATGAGTTGCAACCGAACTCCAGCACAGTACCATTTCATGTCTTATCATACCTCATTTACATGCATCAGAAGAGGAACCCAAACCTGTAACTCCTGCTGTAATGATGCAATCTAGTCCATCAAACTAAGACTACTTCAGCAAAATGAACATTTCACAAAACCATTTTCTGTTCAGTATTAAAAACTTGAAGTGTTCCTTGCATTTAGCTTTATTGCAAGACACACTACTTGCTGCCATACGGGAGCCATCCGAGGCCACACACACCCCTCAACCTTACAGTAGGAAGCAGAAGAGTTACTGAGAAGATGAAAAAGGGCAAAGTGACTAAAACGGCCTTCCCAAAACACTCCAAAGAAATCACTTCGTACACCTGACACAAGAAGTATAGCACTAACATTTTAACACTGAATTTCCTCTTTCAGCGTGTGAGCCCGCTGTTCCACAAATTGTTTTGTGTTTCATGCAGTCACAGAAACAAGTACGAAATGTCAGAACTTCCGTCAGAAGAGGAATTCTGGTCTGCAACCAAGCCTACCAACAGCCACATCTACATAACACAGGCTGTCTGCACAGCATTACAAAGGCTCCAGAACACACACAGCCCGTGTGCCTTCTGGGGGCTCTCAGTACAGTGGGCACAGGACAGGGCTGCCTCCCAGACACGGACATGCTGTACCTGGGCTGGGATGCATTGTGGCTTTTCCCCAGGGCCGCATACTGTAACAGCTCGTACAGCTGCTCCTGGCTGATCTCACAGTCCTCACCGAGCAAAGCTGCTGACAAGCGAGATGACTTCTCCTGTAAGAAGGAAAACGGCAGTAAAGAAAGGTTCTGTGTGACCACAAAAGTTTGTTGAACAGGAGGTGAATTAAACAGTAAACATCATACTGTCCAGGCACAGGCAACAGCACGTTAAATAACTCTTCCATTCATTGAAGTTCCTCTTGAGCCCTGTAGGGAGGAAAATTCTAGAGAACATTGTAGAGAAAATATTGTGGAGAATGGTATATTTCCATAAGGCTTTATATAGATGGTACACAGACTACTATTAAAAGTAAAGGATGGCTCACCTTTTATGATGGTTGAGGCTCGCCAATCACTCCAGCAGGGGGGATCTCCAACAAGAGATCCTTCCCTGGTGGTGGTCAGCCCTTAAGTGGTGTCTGGGAGAGGTGGAGCCAGACTCCACCCCTTCCAATCACACAGGCACATTACCTTCACCTGTGCCCCTGCGGCTGACTCAGTGCTCGACTCAGGTGATCAATCAGTGGTTCAGGCCGTGATTCAACAGTTCCCATACAAGCCCACACTTCAACATCTGTTACCACCAGCATCGCAGTAACCTGGGTCCTTGGGTACCTGCAAACACCACCACGTGCAGACATGTGCACACCTCGCACAGGGCTCTAGCCAGAACCCATCTGCTTCATGTAACTGCAGCAACTGTTGAAGCACACAGGTCTCCTGACCCTGCTGCAGAAACTGTTTCACAGCATCCAAAGGAGCCGTGGGCAGAGCACATCAGAGATGAGGCAGAACCACAGAATTCAGCACAGCAGTTCTTTAAGCCATGATCACAAATTCACAAGCTCTCCCGAGCTGATCAGCAAGAACACGTGCTATTTTGGAGACCGACACTGACTATTTGGCTGTGGAACTCATCTGACCTGTAAAAATCTTCCAATATAATCTTTTATTACATAACAAAAGGACATCACCAAGGGCAGATCATACCTGACCCATCTGGTGGCCTTCCGTGATGCAAAGACAGCACCGGTGGACAAAGGAAGAACAACTGATGTCCACCTGCACGTGTGCCAGGCCTCCAACGTGGTCCTGCACCACATCCCCATCTCTGAGTGGGAGAGAGATGGGTGTGAAGGGTGCACTGCTTGGTGGGTAAGGAGCTGCTTGGATGTGGCTGTGCTCAGTGGCTCTGTGTGCAGGTGGAGGCCGACGAGCGGTGACCCCCAGGGGCCCGTCTGGGACCGGTGCTCTTCCACATCTTCACCAGTGACACACAGAATGGGATCGAGTGCACCCTCAGCACTTTGCTGATGGCACCACAGAAGGGAGGGACGGCATCCAGAGGGAGCTGGACAGGCTCCAGAGGTGGGCACACGAGAACCTAATGAGGTCCAGCAAGGCCCAGTGCGGGACGCTGTACCTGGGTTGGGGCAATCCCAGACGTGTACGGACTGGGAGAACAACTCACAGAGAGCAGCCCGGGATCATCCCCCTCTGCTCTGCCCTCGGGAGCCCCCACCTGCAGCACTGCATCCAGGCCTGGGGCCCCAGCACGGGAAGGACGGGAGTGTTGGAGCAGGGCCAGAGGAGGGCACAGGGATGCTCGGAGGTTGGAGCTCCTCTGCTGTGCAGACAGGATGAGGAGCTGGGGGTGTGCAGCCTGGAGAAGAGCAGGATCCAGGGAGACCTCACTGCAGCCTTCCAGTGCTCAAAGAGAGATTACACACAGGAGAGGGACCGACTGCAGCAGCAGCGATAGCAGCAGGGGAAAAGGCTTCAAAGGGAAAGAGGCGGCGAGGCGCTGGCACTGCCGCCCGGAGCTGGGGGTGCCCTTCCCTGGAGGTGCTCACAGCCACAGCGGGGCCCGGGGCAGCCAGAACACGGCAGGGTGAGCCGGGGGGGTCCCTTCCGACGTAACACGAGTGCTGCACGATGGCGGCACACCGCGCGCAGAGCCCGCCCAGCCCGGGGCCGCTCACGCCAGGAGCCGGGCCGCGTCCCGCACGCCGCGCTCCCACTTGTGTCCCAGCTCACCTTCCCCTCCCGGCGGCCCGGCCTGCTCCTCTTGCCGCCCGCACGCAGCCCGTCCGCGTCCCCGCCCGCGGGCCGCTTCCGCCCGACCGAGCGGACGGACGCGCCCGCCACGGCCGCGCCGAACAGCCGGACCGACCGCGCCTGCGCGGGGAGCGGCGCAGCCGCGGGGCGGGACCGCGGGCGGTTTGAAGCGGCGGAGATGGCTACGAAGCGGCTGGCCAGGTGCGGGCTGTGCTCTGCACGCTGCGGCTTCTGGCGGTGTCGGGTCTGCGTTCCTCCGGGGCGGGGTGGTCTCCCCCGGGCCCGGCGCTGAGGCCGCCCCGTCCCGCCGTGTCACGCAGGTCGCTGGGGATGGCGCGGAGCGGCGGGAGCGGCGCGCGGAGCGGCGGGAGCGGCGCGCGGAGCGGCGGAGCGGCGGCGGCCGCGGGGCCGCGCTTCGGCTTTCTGCTCGTCCTCGACTTCGAGTCCACGTGCTGGCGGGACGCGCGGCAACGCCGCCCCGAGATCAGTGAGTGCTGCGGCGGCGCGGCCCGGGGCTGCGGGGATCGGGGGCTGCGGGGATCGGGGGCTGCGGGGATCGGGGGCTGCGGGGTGCGCATGCGCGTATGCCCGCGGGCCGTGTTTGAGCGGGCGTTGTCCCGCCCGCCGCTCTCGCTGTGCTCCGTCCCAGGTGAGTTCCCGGCCGTGCTGCTGAACGCCGCCACGGGGCTGATCGAGGCCGAGTTCCACTCCTTCGTGCAGCCGCAGGAGCAGCCCGTGCTGTCCGGGTTCTGCACGGCGCTGACCGGCGTCACGCAGGTATCGCGCGGCTGCTCGCAGCGGTTCGGTACTCCTTTAAAGGGACAAACGCATGTGGAGTCGATGTCGGTCGGTACTGACACGGGTGCTTCTCTGTCTGTTGCTCAAAGAGCCAAGTTGACGGAGGAGTCCCTCTGAACATCTGCTTGTCGCAGTTCTTGAGGTGGCTTCGGAAGGTACAAAATGAGAAGAAATTTCTGTTCAGCTCAGATATCCCAAGTAACACCGTTCCAGAGGCAAAGCTGTTGCTTTTGTTACCTGGACAGGTAGGCAACGTTCCTTTTACTTACAGTGTGAGGCAGCGTGCCTCAAACAGGAGCCCTTGGTGGGGCTGTTCTCCATCTCTGGTGCAGGGCTGTCCTGCAGCGAGGGCCATAAGGCAGCAGTGCTCACCACCCCATCACAGGGTGCCTCTGCTTCGTGCGTGGCCGTGCACCTTCTTGCACAGAGGTCGGTTTTTTTTGCCTGTTTGGTATCCTGTGGCTCACTCAGGTGAGAATAATGCCCAATTTGCAGACATTAGGATTAAAGAAATGTTATTTCTTTGGTTGCACTTGTTTCCCCTGTGCAGACTGGGACCTGGGTGTGTGCTTGCACTATGAGTGTAAGAGAAAGCAGTTCTGGAAACCTGACATCTTCAATTCCTGGATTGATCTCAAAGCAACATACAGGGTGAGAAAAATCAGTACACTGAAAAATGTGGATCCGTGTTATCAACTCAAAAGCTGCATCCGTGCCTATGAGGCAGCACTGCGTTCCAGTGACTTGAGTTCCCCAGCTGTTTTCATTCTGCATTACTGCACAAATAACAAGCTGTGCCATAGGACAGCGGATTTTCATAGAAATCATAATGCTAGGAAAGCAATGTGCTGTTAGATGAATCATTGCTGAGCACTGGAGAATTTTGGAGCCATTCTTCCTTTTCTGACATCTTGTGCCCTGCTTGATGCTTTGTCTTCCCAGTCTTTCCTGCATTGCTGTTACTGCCTTACATTGCTAGCTAGAAAATAGTGGTCCTTGCCTGCTCAGCAGTTACACCAGGACAAAGTTGGGAACTGTATTCTGGCCAGTACAAGTACTGACCAGAACAGTACTAATAACACTGAAAATGAATGTATACTGAGAAAATGGAAGAGATGTTTTTACGATGGTGGGTTTTTGTTTGGTTGGTTTTTCGTAGTCTTCACACAAACAGGAGTTCTACCTTGGGGACTGACAGCACATTTTGTCCTATGCAGCCAAGGAAACGTTCTAAGGGACAATCCAGGAGCTTGCCTGTCCCCAATGCTGGCGCTCACGCAGCAAATTGAGGTCTCTAAAGTCAAACAGTGTGATCAAAGGAGAATCAGGGAGTAATGCAAAGGCGTAAGTGTTTAAAAAAAATATACAGCAGTTTAAGCATCTCAAGATCTATTGTATTCTTCAAGGCTGTTCTTTCTGTTAAGGTGTAAAGTAAACAAAGGCAGTGACAGAGCCTTTATTTGAGGTACAGGAGCTACGGAAAGAGATAGTAGAGATAAGGGGAATGAACTCCCCTCCCGGCGACCGTTTGGTTAAGGAACGCAGCCGCCTCCCGTTCGAATTCTGGCACACCAGAAAGAAGGGAGCCAGGGAGGGGGGGCAACCCACGCATGCTCTGAGCGTATCTGTGCTCCCAGAAGCACTGCCGAGATGGGGAGAGAGGAGATGGGTGGACATGGGCTATGCTCCAGTCACCCAGGTGCTCGTTTACTGGTTCAGGCTGTGACCAGGCAATCCCATTGCCTTCGATGTGAGACATAAAGTGCAAATGGTTCTTTCCATTCTAATCTGCTATATGTAATGTACGTACTGTTTCACACTCATTTATCACAATAATAACATGAAGATACCTGTCTCGCATAATGTCTGTGGGAGTTTTATTATTCATAGGTGATATTTTGGAAGTGTTTTTCACTTCACTGTGAAGAGGTTTTGAAGTGCTACATCTTAACCAGCTACATGTTTCTCCTTAGGCCTTCTATAATAGAAAACCTAAAGGGCTGAGTGGTGCTCTGCAGGATTTGGGGCTGGCTTTTGTAGGACGGTGTATGGGAACTGTTGAATCACGGCCTGAACCACTGATTGATCACCTGAGGCGAGCACTGGGTCAGCCGCAGGGGCGCAAGTGAGTGTGATTGGGAGGGGTGGAGTTTGACTCCACCTCTCCCAAGACCCCATTTAAGGGCTGACCACCACCAGGGAAGGATCTCTGGTTGGAGATCCCTCCCTAGTGGAGTTTTCGGTGAGCCTCAACCATCTTCAAAGGTGAGCCGCTCTTTTCTTATTCATTTTCTTATTATCTATCTGTATGCCATCTACCTAAGCCTATCAAAAATATATCAGCTTTGGCACTATTTCTTCTGGGTGTTATTTCTGGGGGTTATTTGCCCTACAATTGGCGAGCCTGGCAGGCTTAAAAAAATATATATATACATATACAGTAATTAACTATGTCCTTCATTTGGAACATTTTCAAATGGGGCAGGGGGGAGAACGTTACTCCCCTGGACCAAACAATTCCTGGTCAAATTCCAGGATTTACGGGGTCATCCTATTATGGTCTTGCCACCGTTATTGAAAAATGGGGACCCCTGCGGGTTACAGGGACTGTTTCTCCTTCTCCAGCCCGGCTGACAGATTATTTTCAAGGTCTAGACAAGGACATACTAGTTACAAAAGAACGTCGGCTAGCTGCTTCTGCTGTGGCTTGGCCTCTAATAATGGCCTTACATAAACTGGAAATAACAAATACAAACATAATAATTGATTTTCTGATTCTAAGAGATCGTATTGAAAAGTTGGAACAACAGTTGGGCACATTAGTAGCCAAAAAACCTGGACTAGATGTGCCAACAAAACAAATTCGTACCATATCAGTGGAGGACACCCAGGTCCCTGAAGTAGTGGACCTGGATGTCTCAGAAAAAAAGATTTCTAAATCAGATCTCGAAGCTCCATCTCTGGAGGATCCGTTTGAGATCCGACCAATCATAACTCAAAAAAACAAAAAAAAAAATGCAAGATAGACCAGCGGGAGTGCCTCCTGACCAATGGCCCCCCGCTGAAACATGCTTGCATGTGACAGCGCGCCCGTATACAGCAAACGAGTTGATGGACCTAGTACAACGATTCCATCAAAAACCAAGAGAAAGCATACCATCATGGCTCCTGAGGTTATGGGATGCAGGAGCTGAAAGCGTGTTAGTTAGTGGGACAGAGATGTCAAAACTGGCATCTATAACTATACACCCAGCCCTGAGGCAAAGATTATATGCTGCCATCCACTATAATAATGAGAATCATTCTATTATAGATTGGTTGATGGCAGCATGCCGCTTAACATGGCCCAACAAATCTGACATTCCACTCAATACCGGTTTATGGTCCTCTATGGAGGACCTCCAAACATACATCCGAGAACTGGGTATGAGGGAGGCTATGTATTCAGAGACCTTTGAGAGTCCTGATACGGAAAAATTTACAGCAGGTATGCGTGACCTAATACTGCAACAAGCCCCCTCTCACCTTTATGGGACTTTGGTCTCCATACTAAACCCTTTGGTGGCTTCGGAGGCTATCGTCCAGCAGGCAGCCCAGTTGGTGGCAGACCTTGGGGAAACGGAGCGCATAAGAACTAGGCGCAATGTCCGTCTGGTAGAAAGAGCTGAGGCCTTCCCCGTTAAAACTAAGAAGCCTGTCCCACGGATATCCCGATCGGGCCCCATCCGGGTATCTCGGAAGACCACGTTCAATGATCTTATACGGGCCGGGGTTGCCTTTGCTAAAATCGATGGGCAACCCAACCATGTATTGTTACAACTATGGAAACAACTTAGAAACGATCAAAAATTTCAGAGTACTCCCAGAAAATCGGGAGTACGAATAATACAGGCAGCACCAACAACAACCTGGAATTTGGCTGACTTTATAGTCCCAAATAGAAGGAAGAAACATCCACAGGTGTCGCGGGATACAATGTCTGAACCACCTGCGGTAAAAGACCTAGATTTAGCCAGCTTCATGGAGTAACGAAGGACTTTGGTCCCCTTAGGGCCTCCAGACGTGACCGGAGGCCCTATGTAGAATTAGACATCTTTTGGTCAGAGAAGAATGTTCAAAAGGTGATGGCGCTAGTAGACACTGGTGCGGAAACATCAATTATATATGGAGATCCAACAAAGTTTAAGGGCAATAGAGTGATGATTGGTGGGTTTGGGGGACAGACCATTCCAGTCACCCAAACATGGCTGAAATTGGGGGTTGGGCGTCTCCCACCCCGGGAGTATAAAGTGTCGATTGCCCCAATCCCAGAATACATCTTGGGCATAGACATTTTATGGGGTCTGGCTCTCCAGACGACTGTGGGAGAGTTCAGACTTCGACAGGTACATTAGTATCGGGGCGATACAGGCAGTATTGAGGGGCCATGCGAAACATGAGCCCATTTGTTTGCCGAAACCACGCCGGATTACTAATGTAAGACAGTATAGACTCCCAGGGGGGCAGGAAGAAATATCAAAAACTGTGCAGGAACTAGAAAAAGTAGGTATTATAAGACCTGCACATAGTCCATATAATTCCCCCATATGGCCAGTGCGGAAGTCAGATGGAACATGGAGAATGACGGTAGATTATAGGGAATTAAATAAGGTCACGCCGCCCATCCATGCGGCCGTACCCAATATTGCTTCCCTAATGGACACACTCAGTAGGGAAATTAAGACCTACCATTGTGTCCTGGATTTGGCAAATGCGTTTTTTAGTATCCCGATTGCCAAAGAATCGCAAGATCAGTTTGCGTTCACGTGGGGAGGCAGGCAGTGGACCCTTCAGGTCCTACCACAGGGGTACGTGCACTCACCAACATACTGTCATAACTTGGTGGCCCGTGACCTAGCTAATTGGAGGAAACCTAATAATAATGTCAACCTGTACCACTACATTGATGATCTCCTGTTAACATCTGACTCACTGGAAGCAGTAGGAGAGGCAGCAGATTCATTAACCTCCTACCTAAATGAAAGAGGATGGGCTATCAATCCTCAAAAGGTGCAAGGTCCAGGCCTGTCCGTAAAATTTCTGGGGGTAGTCTGGTCAGGAAAGACCAAAGTGCTACCCAGTGCCATCATAGATAAGGTTCAGGCATTTCCAGTCCCTACAACACCAAAGCAGCTGCAGGAATTTCTAGGTATATTGGGATACTGGCGTTCCTTTATACCTCATTTGGCGCAGCTGCTGAGACCTTTGTATAGACTCACAAAAAAGGGCCATTCATGGGATTGGGGGAGAACAGAACAGGATGCTTTCCAGCAAGCAAAACAGGCGGTGAAACAAGCCCAGGCATTGGGTATATTCGATCCTACCCTCCCAGCTGAATTGTATGTTCATGTTACTCAGGATGGCTTTGGCTGGGGCCTGTGGCAACGCCAGAGTTCTGTTCGGACCCCCATTGGATTTTGGTCTCAGGTCTGGCACGGAGCAGAAGAAAGATATAGTATGATTGAAAAACAACTATTGGCTGCCTATACCGCATTACAAGCGGTAGAGCCAATAACCCAGACGGCCAAAGTCATAGTTAAGACCGCTCTTCCAATTCAGGGGTGGGTGAGAGATCTGAACCCACCTTCCTAAGACAGGGGTGGCCCAGGCACAGACGGTGGCACGATGGGTCGCCTATCTCAGCCAGAGGAGTAGTCTGTCTTCCTCACCGTTGAAAGAAGAACTCCAAAAGATTCTAGGCCCAGTGACGTATCACAGTGATGCACCAAAACAAACCTTGGTTGCTCCGCCACAGAAGAGTCCCGTCCAGGAAGGAAAATATCCCATTCCTGAAGATGCCTGGTACGCGGATGGGTCCAGCAAGGGCAACCCAAGTAAGTGGAGAGCAGTAGCATACCATCCCGCTACAGATACAATATGGTTTGAAGAGGGGGATGGTCAAAGCAGCCAGTGGGCAGAGCTGCGGGCCGTGTGGATGGTTATAACCAAAGAACCTGGTGACGGTGTCCTGAATATCTGCACAGATAGTTGGGCTGTGTACCGGGGACTCACTCTTTGGATCGCACAGTGGGCTACCCAGGACTGGACTATCCACTCCCGACCGATCTGGGGCAAAGATATGTGGTTAGACATATGGAATACATTCAAACACAGAACTGTACGTGTCTACCACGTTTCTGGTCACCGACCCCTACAGTCACCAGGAAATGATGAAGCCCACACACTGGCCCGAGTTAGATGGGTTGAGAACTCACCATCTGAGAACACTGCCTACTGGTTACATCAAAAGCTGCGGCATGCTGGACAGAAGACCATGTGGGCAGCTGCCAAAGCATGGGGACTGCCCGTACAACTATCGGACGTAGCTCAAGCATGTTGAGACTGTGATGCCTGCTCCAGAATGAGACCGAGGTCGTTGCCTGAAACAACAGCCCATCTTGCTAGAGGACACAATCCTCTACAGCGATGGCAGGTTGATTATATTGGGCCCCTCCCTCGATCTGAGGGGGCGAGATATGCCCTAACCTGTGTTGACACCGCGAGTGGGCTAATGCAGGCCTATCCAGTACCAAAAGCCAACCAGGCCTATACCATCAAGGCGCTCACAAGATTGATGGCTGCCTACGGGACACCACAAGTCATTGAGAGCGACCAAGGGACTCCTTTCACGGGTGCAATGATACAACGCTGGGCAGAAGAGAACAATATTGAATGGCGATTCCACCTGCCATATAATCCAACGGGGGCAGGCCTGATTGAGCGTTATAACGGTATTCTCAAGGCTGCCCTGAAGACAGACTCTCAGTCTCTGCAGGGGTGGACGAAGAGACTCCACGAAACCCTGCGAGATCTGAATGAAAGACCTAGAGATGGCAGACCCAGTGCCTTGAAAATGTTACAAACAACATGGGCCTCCCCACTTAGGATCCAAATTACAGGTACAGATAATGAGGTAAGACCTCAGACCGGCCGTGAGAACAATCTTCTGCTCCCTGCCCCTGAGAACCTGAAACCAGGCACCAATAAAATAAGATGGCCTTGGAAGGTGCAGGTAGGACCATGACGGTGTGGCCTACTTGCACCTTGGGGGAGATTTTTGGAGGTGGGGGGTTCGGCAGTCCCTCTGGTAATTGGTACATGGCCTACTGATATTGTGGTCAACACTCCAGTCTTTATTGCTAAAGGAACCCCTATCATGTCTCTGTGGCAGATCAGGACACCCCCTTTGGTGCCTGATATAATCGTGCAGCCACAGACATCTGGGCAAAAGGTTTGGTACAGGCGGCCAGGGCATGCCCCTGCACAAGTTGAAGTGTTGACCCAAGATAGGAATACGGCCTGTATCTTACCCTGGAGGGCAGACCTCCCCCTCTTGGTACCTTTGAAACATCTATATTACTCCCCGTGAGTCTATAAGTCACCGGAGGGAACCAAATAGTGCTGAAGTGTTCCAGAGTTGCAATAACATCATGTGCAACATCCGGTGATGGTCTACCCGGGACTGATGAAGAGTAGGACGGACCTGCACAATGTGACCGCATGCTTCCAGTAGACACCACCAAGCACTGGCCCAAGGAAGAGCATGAGCCATACGCTGATCATCACTCATCCCAGATTACATCGATATGCATCGCGACGGGTTATTATATAAAGCGTCGCGATGTATTGGGTCTCTGTATTGAGGAGGGCTCACCCTATAGTTCCTTAATCAGTGGTTCATGTCGTGAAGGGGTGGAGTGTATGGGAACTGTTGAATCACGGCCTGAACCACTGATTGATCACCTGAGGCGAGCACTGGGTCAACCACAGGGGCACAAGTGAGTGTGATTGGAAGGGGTGGAGTTTGACTCCACCTCTCCCAAGACCCCATTTAAGGGCTGACCACCAGCAGGGAAGGATTTCTGGTTGGAGATCCCTCCCTAGTGGAGTTTTTGGTGAGCCTCAACCATCTTCAAAGGTGAGCCGCTCTTTTCTTATTCATTTTCTTATTATCTATCTGTATGCCATCTACCTAAGCCTATCAAAAATATATCAGCTTTGGCACTATTTCTTCTGGGTGCTATTTCTGGGGGTTATTTGCCCTACAGACGGGAACATTCTGGTAAGGGTGATGTGATGACTCTATCTCTCTGATATACAGAATGTTATTTCTAGGTATACAATGTTCAGGTCAATAAAACCATCCAAGTAGAAATGCTTCAGAGATCAGAATTTGTCATTTCTAATCTCACACTTAACTTTAGAAATCTCTCCTAGAGCTTTTGTGTTTGTGTGGTCCACAAGATCAAGTTCTGAGTTGCTGGGGCAGAAAAGGAAAAAGAGAGCAAGGAAAGGATAAAAGAACTTGGTCTTAGGTGATAGCTCTGGGCACCTTATGAATATGGAAGAAAACATAATTTCAACTCAAATTTTTGGCATAATTAATACAAAACACCAGGGATTTTAACAGTTGTTGTGGCTACATATTCAGCTGCATGAGTTTTTAAGTGTACGTGAGTGGTACTTTTCATCTAATAAGAACTGCCTCCAGTAGTAGTTCAAAAGGAAGATGTTAATATAACCATACTTTTGAAGGGTTGGATGACTCTCGGAATACTGCTCGTCTTGCTTGGAGGATGACTTGTGATGGGTGTGTGCTGAAGATTACTAAATCTTTGGATAAGGTTTGTTACTATTTCATATCTCTCCTTTACTTGTCTTGTAGCCTGACATACAGGCGAAGGGTGAGCTGTTCGGACAACAAAACCAGAATCTTGAGTGTGAATTGAACAGAACATCCTTAGGCTGACATACTTGTTAGTCTTATGCAGTGATTACTAAAACTTCTGGGTATTCACTTTCCAAAATCTCTTTTTGTTAATGGACTCCCTAGTCCTGTCCTAGGAAGAACTTAATTTCCAGAATGCTGAATGCCAGCTCTGCTGACAAGACTGTGCTGGGAAGTAGCAGCAGCCTTGAAACATCCAGAGATAAATCTTGCAAAGCAAACTCTGTGGCAGAGAGAAACCACAACGGGCCTGCTGGAATTACGGTAATTTCTGATGTACAATCTGCAGAACAGGCCACCTCCAGTGGTTGCTCTGCAGACATGCATGTTGTATCTGGCAGCAGCTCAAGGACTGATTTATGCGAAGAAATCCAAAGCTATTCCACAGTGTCTGCTGACAGATTTGCTCTTCTTGGACACGCACAGCAATCTCACAGTACTTTATCACCAGGCATTCAGCAAGGATTGAACAATGGGCATCTTGTGAGCACAGCAAGGTACAGCTCTCCAGTGTGTGGGTCGGGGCTAGTACTCATCTCCACCACCATCTCCTCAGTGAATACCTCCAGTGAGGATACCGGCACTCATTCTGATTGCTTGTCTCTGCTGACTGACTGGGAAGATGTAGCTCTAATACCTAAATCTCAATCTGAACCAAATTCAGACTGTGTTCAATTGGAGGAGGACTCAAGTACAGACATCTTAATGCTGTCTGAAATAAAAACAACTCCAGAGCAATCGGTTGCGATGAGTCCAGGTGATCAAAGTTTGGGGAAAACTCTGGTACCCGTAGAACCTCCTAAATCCATCATTTACAAGAGTCCTGATACTACTATCTTTAATGTGGGAATGGTACAAAGGCAGCCTTCAAATCTTTCTGCTTTTAAGATCCCATCTGCAGAGGTAAATGCTATTTCATCCCAATCAGTAATAATGAGAAATTTTTCTATTCCTTCTGAAGTTCCCAAAAGAAAGCCAACTAGTCCAACAGCACTGCCACCAGCGAAAAAACAGTCTTTTGCTGTCTACCAAGAGAAAATGGCATCTTCAGATCATGCCTTATATTGGAGAAATTTGAATTTGTCCAAAGCATCTCGCACCGCTCTGAGCTCCACAGTCAATCTGAATCAGTCTGTAACAGCTGTGCAAAATGAAAAGCTAACTCCCCCTCTGTGTAAGTGTGGTCGAAGGGCTAAAAGGCTCTATGTGTCAAATGCCGGTCCAAATCGTGGCAAGGCGTTTTTCTGTTGTCCTGTTGGTAGGCGTGAAGGTAGTAAGAGAAGCTGTGGATACTTCAAGTGGGGAAATGCAATTCTAAAAGAGAAATCTCATGTTGCCACCATGAATGTAGATGCTTTGACCTCTCTTGGAACATGCCTCAGCACTTCAGGAAATTCTTCCAGCAAACATTTGTTCCTCAGACCATCTATGAGAACTTGAAGATTTTTAGTTTAGTTGTCTGAATCTGAAGCTCAGTTAGTTAACTGTAGATAACAAAACTGGGCCAGTCCTATGATGTCAGATACGTGTTCTGAGCAGGGGATGAAAATAATGCTGCTTGGCAGTTGTTTAAGCATACAGACATACCCATGTTAACATGAATGGACTGAGACAGAATAAATCATTGTGCTGCAGTTAAGGTGCGAGTAGCTGTTGTTACATGTCTTAAATTCCTACTTTGTCATCATGCGTTTAAAATTTTTTGCTAATTGAGTCCTTAAACATTTTAATGATGTAGATTTCTATACTATTTTTTTCTAAATATACTTGTAGAGATTTGTAACTGTAACTTTTACAAATCTGTTGTCATGCTTCTCAGAAGTGATTCTTGAAGCAAGTGATGTACTAAACTCTTGTGATTTTTTTCATTTAAGTGATAATAAAGGTAAAATGCTAGTGATGTTTCATTAAGTTTATTTAGCACATCATCTATTGATTACACATCTTCTGTGCCATTCATATCAGCCTGCCTGCTTCTGTGGCACTGGGGTAGCTGAGTGCTGGGGGTCAGGTGAGACTGTGAAAACCTCAACTAAGAGAGATGTAGTGTCTTCTGCTCTACATTACTGTGTAAATCAGCATTATCTTATTATTGTTTAAACAAACAAAGCAAAAAGCCACTGGAACCCACACCCTATGTTAAAACTACAATGCAACCCCAAAACCAAAGAATTCTCATATCTCCTCCACTCCTTCTGGCGTAGTTCAATTCTTCGGATCTTCCCGCTAACGGTTTTTGGCAGCTCTCGAACAAACTCCATCTAAGGGGAAAGGGAGGAATGCGGTATGAAATAATGTACACAAATGTGACTTCCCCCCCAGTGACATAGCCTCATAAGTGACATAATAGTTGATCTGTGCTTGCCTATAGCAGTGACAATTACTTAAAATATTTGGATGATCGGCAACTTACTTTCCGAGGATACTTGTATGGAGCAGTAGCTTTCTTAACGTGGTCTTGTAGCTCTTTCATCATTTGTTCTGGATCGCATGAGACGTAGTCGGGTGTTAAAACAACAAAGGCTTTCACTACCTTGAAGAAGTTAAGGGAACAAAGGCTTAAGTAGTGATGAAACAACCTCACACAACAGTGAGATTTGAAGCTTTAACCAAACGTTTACCTACAATCTACAGAATAATAAATACAGTGGATGCAAACATCTATGCCAACGTTATGCGTTTGTTTGGACTGTGGAGCTGATCAATGTGGGAAGTACTGGAATGCAGAGGAAAAGCTTCAAATTGTGCTTTAGTTATGTTGGCTAGGTAATTGTCATGGTCAGTTTTTTTGGTTTAGACATATCTGGTAGAGTAGGAATGCCAACTTGGTTTTATTTAGTTCAAAAATGTCATCGTTAGATAGACCATTCCATTGGAAGTTGGTCTTTGTCAGCTCTTTTTTATCTAAAATGTGCTCAACTTGTTTACCTCTCCCCTGATGGGGTCTGGACTGCTGACAACTGCTGATTCCACCACTGCGGGATGCTCTATTAGAGCACTTTCTACTTCAAATGGTCCAATGCGGTATCTTTAAAATGGAGATAAAGGTCCTTTATTTGTACTTGAGGCACATAAACATATCTTGTCTGAATCAACTCTATTATTTGTGGTGGAAGATGTATTTTTAATCAGTGTTGAATTACCCAGCAGAATTAATGACATCATCGGCTCTTCCAACAAACCAAAAGTATCCATCATCATCCATGATCCCCTTGTCTCCAGTAACACAGAAATCCCCACGGACTGTTGCCTTTGTTTTCTCTGGATCATCCTAGGAAATATTAAATTGTGTTTTACATAAAAGCTACCTGTAAAATATAATAAATTGCATTCTAGCAGATTCATATTCAGCGGGGATATTGAGTGGGATATTAATAATAGGCAATTGTAATAAATGACAAGAGACTATTAATTCACGTTTGCTCTCACTCTTCATTAGCTTGGCAATTTGACTTCCATCGTTGCCATCCTATCTGATAGTGGGCTGTCATCTACGTCTTCCTGCTGAGGCTGGTGCGAGAGTAAAGTGCGACTGCTCACTTTGCACACTGCATTTGGGACAGTGACGTAGTTGGTTCACAATTCCATTCCTTGTGGAATGATGCTGCATAGCACAGTGTCGTGTGAAATCTCTTAGACTGCTTCGATAGCAAATGATGATCTCAGAGACAGCAGTGCTACAAGAGGTGCCATACCTTGACGTCATACCCTGGAGATGGCTTTCCCATAGAGCCAGGTTTAATTTCCATTCCTTTAAAATTTCCACAGACCAGCACCTGTAATAAATATTTTTCTCAGCCAAACAGTCACTTGTATATTCAGTCTTTAGCGTAGGTTTAGAAAACTCAGCTAACATTGTGAACTTTTGTAGGAAATAATGAACCCTTCATTATAATCATATGTCCAATGAAATAAATGATGTTCTGGAAATCTCACCCGTAGCCCCGAACAATGTGAGCGCTCCAAAAATAGAGTTCAAAGCAGAATTTGGAGGGTAGTCATGAAGAGTGCATCTCCTTTGTGTCAGCCCTCAATGCAAAGCCCACATGAGTTAAAAAACTGTTTTCATTGTTGCCTATTGGAACTGACTTCCCCTCTAAAGGTCGCAACTGTTGCAATAGTCATGATGAACTAGCATTGTTGGAATGTGGTGAAGTGAGGAGGAGTATGTAAACCTAATACAATTGTGTACAATCTTTTTAATGACTTTTTCTTGTCAAACTGAATAGGATTTATTGCTGTATCTGCAAAGCATATACTTTTCTCCTGTAAAGCTCAACATACAGTTTCTGTTTGTCCATAGCATTCCTGGATATCCAGCCCTGTCCGCGCTTTCCACTCTGCCATCACCTCGGGGTTGATTGGCTCCCCAGCGCTCACACAGTGCCGGAGCCTGCTGAATGTGCAGCTGAGAAAGACAAAACAAGTAACTGGCAGTTATCTGTCTGCTATGTCCCATTTGCTGCCATATTCCTGTATTGTGGGGGACCTTCCTATACAAAATGCTGAGTCTTTTTTGTTAAATTTGAATTGCGAAGTGCTAAACAACAACAAATCTGAAAATAACACAAGAAAGGAAAAATAAAAACTTCCTGGTTTGCTTCTGTTTTATTTAGAACATCAAATAATGTGATGTTTCTAACCCTAGAGTCTGAACTGGAGCCTGGACCAAAGAGGAATAACAAAGTTTAACCCTGTCAGTTATAACCTGTGGGAGAGTTCAGAGAGGCCAAGGTGTCTTTCATACATGTCACTGAGCCATACCAACATACACTTCATGGGGAGTATACTGCTGGTGGGACATAGGAAAGAAACAGAGGTAGGGAGAGTGTGATGGTAAAAGTAGGACGTGTTAACTAGGACACCATGATTATCTTATTACTGCCTGAGCTAAGATGCTTTCCACTGTGACTTACAAAGCCTAAGATGGCACCCCAAATATTTATTCTGACTTAATACACAGTAAGTGAGACTCAAGAGGTTGAGAAACACAGTCAGAGTTCCTGTTCTGCCACTGTGAAAGTGGAATAAAATCCAAAAGCTGAGCACTTGGCCCACAGCTTTGATGGAAGGCAGTGCTGGGGACCCTCCGCCTCAGCTTACCTGGGCAGCTGGTGCTGCACGAGCATTCGGTAGGCAGCTGGAGCTGAGCAGAAGACAGTGATGGGATGTCTTGACAGGCTCTAAGGAGTTCAGAATAATAAAAACCAGTGTTGCCCATATACTGAAGCCCGTGAAGTCTCATCTACATTGTAAGAGATGGTATAATGATATCTGCCTGCATCAGGCTTATGAAACACGCAAACAAAATACTAGTGTCCTAAGAGCAGTTAGCACAGCAGTTATATTTAATTAAATTTTTCTTCAAAACGGAAGCTATGTTATCTTACAATGGGTACAAGACACCAAAGCTTTGTACCCTGGAAAGGTTTGAAGTCCTCCTTGCAGGATTGCTTCGTAATTGCAGTTTAAGGAGAAAAAAAAACTGAAGTCCTAATCCTACTTTTTTAGATGTCCTACAGGACTAAAACTGAAAGTGTTCTCCAACACAGCCTGGTGCTACCTGACAGCTCCCAGCTGTCGCAGGAGAAGGGGTGAAATGGCGGTAGTCTTTTACAAAGGATAAGGAGTTGTGTGTGGAGAATGGAGGACAATACAGTGCCAATGGCACTTTTTAAGGGAATTCAGCTTTGCTGCCTCCTCACCCCTTACTCTTGAGTTACGTGGTGCAGGCAACTGGCATTCTCATTTGTCTATGATTGTCACTCATTTTAATAACAGATTAGCTCTGCAGATTCCAGCCCAGTTTCCTTTGTGTTTCACTTCTAGGCCTAATAGCAAAGAGCTGCAAAGTCATCTCCCCCATTTACCTCAAAGACAGCAGGCGGGTTGAACTGTGGCATTTTATGTACAAATACACATGCCCCTTCACTCCACGCCGAAAACATGCTCCATGCTGCCTTGGCCCAGCCCGTGTCTGAGGTATTCCAATATATATCTGAAGAGGTCAGGTTCAGCCAGTACCTGATAGCACAAGGAAGAACAGCCCACTGTCCTTACTTAGCAGAAATAAGGCAAGTAGTAAAATGTTTTGAGATGTGGCAGGGAAGTGAATCTGGCACTGTTTGTCGTGGGTAAGCGGAATTTAGATAGACCTGAATGACTGAGCACAACCAAGTCCTGGCACAGGGAGGGCACAGCAGGACAGACTGACACTGCACGTTTCTACAAGATGTTGTACTGACGGAGCTGCAGAACCCTCCTCAGGATGTGATGTTGCATGAATATGAAATTGCTTGAACTTGCTGTTAGCGATAAGGGTGTTTTTGGATTACTGCATGTGGGCCTTTTCCGGTTTGTTACTGTCTCCCAGTTAGAGTGAAGTGCACTGCCCTATCAATTTTATAAACAATATTGCTTTAAAAATTTAGAGGTTCTGAATTATCAGCATTTCATTCCTCTGGGAGCTGTGTTGAACTCAGACAGACATGAACCCAGAAGCCTGTCAGACCCACGTACTTCTCCCATTTTGATACGGATTTTCTAAACTTATGCAGATTTTTCATTCGGTAGACAATCTCTTAAACGCTAACTTGTTGAACATGCAGCAAAAGATTTATCTTTAGTTAAAGAAAATGTGAAAAAGGAGTTAGTGCATCTATTTGGCTGCTACATTCCATGCACACTAAGACAGCTGGACTCAAATCGTGCCTTGCTTCCTGGGGAAAATAACCAACCAAAGAAACCTTGGCTGGGTCTAGCAGAAGGGTTGTTTTGTAGAGCAGTGAAACAAATGCTTCTGGTATAACCTTGCATTTCTCTTCCTTTTGCCATACTACCAATCTGACCAAGCAGTGGACGTACCTTCCGCTCACTGTGAGGCCAATGCCATAGCTGCAGTGGGAATGTTCTGTCATTTCTGGAGCTCCTGTAGTCCCACTAGTAAAATAGATGACTGCGGGGTGTTGAGACTTCGTGGTTACGCACTGGTGATCAGATGGAGCATTTCTTTAAAATAAACAAAATGAGGAATAAATCAATTTGTGTAACTTAAACGTTCCTGAATATGTTTAAAACAACCCCTGCAGCAGCAATCAGAAGTGCCAAAACCATTTATATTTTTCCACTTCGCAGACCCAGAAGGATGAGAACACATTGGCACGTGCAGCATTTCCCACCCAAAGCAAATGGAACCACTCTTATCTCTGCTGCGGCACTGTCGCAGTGGTGGTTACTCACTTCAGGAGATCCTTGAAGCTCAGCCACCCCTCTCGGTAGCCCTCTGACACCAGTAATTTGAACCTCAGAGACTGGCATTCAGCCTCTACTGACTCTACAGTTGATGCCACAGAGTCATCAGCGATGATGCCTTTTGCCTTGGACTTCTGTAGGCGATAGAGAATGTCCTTCGCAGTCAGCTGCTGCGTGCCAGGAATTGGGACAGTTCCTAAATGGGAGCAAGTGGAACGCAAAAAAGAGCTTATACATTGCTTAATAGTTCTTGTACTACTAAGACTCAGCTTACTTTGTGGTTTTGAGTGGGACAAGGCTATACTGAAAGCAGAATTTGGCCCTATATTTGTAAACATACTGATTTCCTTGGCGGATAGAATTCTATGTGAGGATGAGCACAAGTTAGGAGGTACCAGACTGGTCATGGGATGCTAGAAGAAATGGAGGGAACGGCTTTCCTTGGTCTGAAGGCACCTCCTGTGGAGTATGCCATTCTTCTGGACTTAATTTCTGTACTGCATGCTGCTAGTGTCTGTGGGGCAGCATGACATTCTGGGTTGAAAATATTGCCAAGCTGAGCAGGAACAGAGGCCGTGTGAAACACTTGGCTAAATGTGGGCCAGCTTCACGGCAAGGTTGCAGGAAGGTGCATTTGTGATGCATCACAAGTGCTGGAGAAAGGAGAATGTCAAGGAGTGGACTTAGAGTGTTTTCCTAACATCTAGATCATGAGCAGAACTACACGGAAGTGCCACATTTGGTGTGAAGGGTGTTGATCAGTGTTTTATTAGTTCGTCCTCAACAGCACGTTTCTAGTTCTGCGTGCATTAAGTAGCAAGTCCTGATTTCCGTCCCCATGTGCCATTTGTGTGCTCTTACCAACCTGTTCTCATGCAAGCCACATTCAGCAGCCACCACTCTGGGATCCGTGGCAGAAGCAGAAGAACCCTGTCTCCATGCTGCAGACCGCAGGCACCACAGAGTACATTGGCTGCTTGCCGGGACAGCACTCCCAGATCCTCAAAGCTCCACTTCAACTCTTCTGCAACACCATCTACCCACCACAATGCGGGGGTTTTAGGCTTTTTTCCCTCCTACAGAACAGGGTAGAGTGCAAATGCTTCACTTTAGGAACATACCACTTTTACCGTAATTAACTCTTAGGAAACAAAGCATTCGGCTCTTATTCAGTGCTGGAGGAATCTGGGGATGCAGCTGAAATTTGCCACTGTCTCCAAACCAATCTCTCCTTCAGGAAGAACAGCCTTCAGATGTCATGTAAAAAATTAAATTTGCATTTCTTTCCTGAGCTCATGGTGTTTCCCTCTGCAAAGGCTGTCCAGCTTTCTGTTCCAGGACGCAAACAAAGATGCTGACGGACACAGGTGCAGCTGGACTGTGCTTCTGTGCTGCAAACTCTCCAAGCTCATTTCCAAGTTCATCTTGAACTGGGCCCATTTGTTACTTCTGAAAAGCAGATGTGAGGATCAAAAGCACAGTGTGACCTCTAATCAATGTCACTCATAACTAACAGATGTGTGAAAAGTGAAATGTGTGTTCATGGTATGCGCTTAAGTAGATGGATGCCTTTAGCAGTGACATTGTGCAAGTCATTTCCTGAGCACAGAAGACCTCATGGGGCAGGAAGAATATGGTATCTTGTTATCTGTTTGAAGGCAAACACTAAGGTTCATCTAGGGAGAAAAGCTGAGCAGCGTACTTCAGAGGGCAAAACTCTTCTGGTGTTCTTTCCTTGCTTCATTCGCAGCCTGCCAAAATCTGTTCTTCCTGCAGATGGAACGAATGCACTCCTTGTGTCAGACTGGTGATACCTCTGCTGTGATCCTGCTGCTGGGTGGACACCACTGTGTTCAGCCCCTCATCATGAAGAACCAGTGGACTACATCCACAGACACTAGGGCACTAGAGTAATATAGATGATATACCTAAACTTCACTCCTTTTCTTTTCCATATTCCCCATCCTTGCTTAGAGCTCATGCCCATTTGAGCACTCCAAGTGGTTCAGTTTTTCAGTAGACTGATATTTCATGATGCAAAGATTTCATGACTGGAAAAGAATGGGGAGGTTTGGCATTTTGCTGTATTCACATTTTGCTGGCAAGCAGTGGAGGCCAAGTGCTTTGTCTCGCACACACAGGCAGGGTGCATGTCACAGCTAGTAGGGGAACCAGCGCAAGGCTCAGAGTGCTCCAGTTGATCTCATCATTAAGGCACAAATTTACTCAGGGTCAGTGTCACCAGAGTTACTGATTAAAGGAGCAAAGCATTTGGGCTCACAAACAGGGCAGCATTGGCCTAAGGGATTTACAGTTTCAAATTACATGAGGTGTTCATCAGATTGTAACCAGAGCACAACTGCAGCAGCATGCTGGCTGGATGTGCTTGGCAGTTCTCAGCTCTTCAGCAGCAGAGCAGCCAAGTAGCTGTTACCTTTTCTACTTCGGTCCACCTGTCTAGCACGTTGCTTGCAAAGTTGAAGTACTCTGGCACCTCTGGTCTGTGCTGCTGTTTCATAAGTTCGTAACTAAATGTGGCTCCAGCTGGGGATCTCTGGCTGCAAAGCTGGCGAGATCTTCTCAGGAAAGTATGCATGGACACAATATTCAGGGCCTTCAGTAGAGGACGCATGGCAGCAGCAACCCAAGCAGCCTCCAAGAAATGCTGCAGTGACACAGATACAAACCTGCTGTTAGCCACGTAGTTTCAAAACAGCGTTCACTATCATGCAGTGGAATGTGTTGTAATAACAATACCTGGTATCTGAAATACCTGTTGAGTACACCTCTGGTTCTGCCGCTGTGGGTCCCTGCCCTCCACTGACCACACAGCTGAGATCCCAACCATGCACCCAACTAGCCACACTCAGGCCAGCCAGCAGGGCAGTGTACCCCTGAATCACAGCTCTTCATCCTCCCACAGCTCCCACCTATCTGCTGCTCTGTAGCAGGTGCACTGAAAGCATCTACACAGGGGTTGCTGGGAATGAAAGGTCTGCTGCTGACTGACAGCACTGAAGTACCAGCACCAACTAAGATGCTGCAGAGATAACCAACAGTCCTGCATGATTTACTGGCTGATCTCAGACTTATTTGCTTCAAAGTCATCTGCTGTTTTCCCAGTCTATCAGCGCTGAGGTTACGCTGCTTGCCAAGAGTAAAATGCACGTAGGAAAGCCCTGAGAATGTTTTAGTACTGCTGTTTTAAGCAGCCAAAACCACCACTCCCTGAGATGGGGGAAGTTTAAAAGGACCCATGATAAGGGATTCAAAATGCAGAGCCATGTTTCTCTACAATCAGCTTAGCAGGAGGGCTGAAAACTCAATAATCATCTTATTAATGCATAGCTGACATTTGTTTACAAAATAATATAAACACTGATAGCTCCTTGCTGAATTAATAATCATCACTCTGTAAACCCACATGGTTTCAGAGATTCAGTGAAGCAAAGAGACAGTTTGATCTGTAACATTCAATCTATTTATGACAGACAAAGGAGAGAAACCCAGACAGATGACAGGTGGGGAGAGGCAGGGAGAACAGGGAAAGAATGCAGACAAGAGGCACATCAGTCTAGTACCAGTACCAGCAAGTGCCCTGTCCAGCAGCAGCACAGCTGGCAAGGGAGCCAGTCACCTCATGCAGAGGCTGTCACCTCACCTCTCGGTCTCTGAGCCCTCCAAAACCTGAGACGCGCCCCAGCTTTGACTGCTTGTGCCATTCCAAGGCTTCAGTTGCTTTTACGATGGTCCCGTGAAGAGTTTTAGTGGGGAACATATAGAAAAGGTGTAATGGCACAGGAATCAGGGATTGCAGACAAGTTCCACCGGTTATCGCCTCTACTTTGCTAAACTCAGAAAAAGCTTACGATTCTGGTGTAAGAATCAGAAATGGGAGAATGGACGAAAAGAAAACGTGTATAGACAGTATTTGACGTAGTATAGAAACAGGACAAAAAGAAGCATCAGAGAAACAGAATGAAAACGTGAACGCAGATGAACGAACGATGCAGACGTACATTGCATTCAGTAGCAGAGCAGAAAGAGAACAGAAACGTTCCCCTACACTAACTTCGGGGTCCAGCACAACAACTTTGACAGTGCCAGAAACGAAGTCTCTCTCAGGTGTAAAAGCTGCTTTGGAAGTATAGGGCGTATAGAGGGTATTGGAGAAACCGCTATTCAGTGCACGGCATCCGGCTGAATCGCGTCCTTCTTAACGGCAAAAACTGCAGAAGAAGCGATTGTTGCGATGTTTTGGAATCCGCGGTTAACGCGTTAAGAGCCCATAGCTCGCTGCCGGTTTTGCTCGGTATCGCAAAAGCGCTTTTACGATGTTCCCGTGAAAAGTTTTAGTGGGGAACATATAGAAACGTTGTAATGGCTCAGGAATCAGAGATTGGAGAGAAATTCCACCGGTTCTAGCCTGTACTTTGCTAAACTCAGAAAAAGCTTACGATTCTGGTGTAAGAATCAGAAACGCGAGAATGGACCAAAAGAAAACGTGTATAGACAGTATTTGACGAAGTATAGAAAAAGGACATCAAGAAGCGTCAGAGAAACAGAATGAAAACGTGAACGCAGATGAACGAACGATGCAGACATACATTGCATTCGGTAGCAGAGCAGAAAGAGAACAGAAACTTTCCCCTACACTAACTTCGGGGTCCAGCACAACAACTTGGACAACGCCAGAATCGAAGTCTCTCTCAGGTGTAAAAGCTCCTTTGGAAGTATAGGGCTTCTACAGGCTAATTGGAGAAACCGCTATTCAAGTGAACGGCATCCGGCTGTATCGCGTCTTTCTTAACGGCAAAAATTGCAGAAGACGCGATTGTTGCGATTGTATTGGAATCCGCGGTTAACGCGTTAAGAGCCCATAGCTCGCTGCCGGTTTTGCTCAGGATCGCAAAGAGCGCTTTTACGATGTTCCCGTGAAGAGTTTTAGTGGGGAACATATAGAAACGTTGTAATGGCACAGGAATCTGGATTGCAGACAAATTCCAACGGTTCTAGCCTGTACTTTGCTAAACTCAGAAAAAGCTTACGATTCTGGTGTAAGAATCAGAAATGGGTGAATGGACCAAAAGAAAACGTGTATAGACAGTATTCGACGAAGTATAGAAAATGGACATCAAGAAGCGTCAGAAAAAAATGAATGAAAACGTGAACGCAGATGAACGAACGATGCAGAGATACATTGCATTCGGTAGCAGAGCAGAAACAGAACAGAAACTTTCCCCTACACTAACTTCGGGGTCCAGCACAACAACTTTGACAACGCCAGAAACGAAGTCTCTCTCAGGTGTAAAAGCTGCTTTGGAAGTATAGGGCTTCTACAGGCTAATTGGAGAAACCGCTATTCAAGTGCACGGCATCCGGCTGAATCGCGTCTTTCTTAACGGCAAAAACTGCAGAAGACGCGATTGGTGCGATTGTATTGGAATCCGCGGTTAACGCGTTAAGAGCCCATAGCTCGATGCCGGTTTTGCTCAGGATCGCAAAGAGCGCTTTTACGATGTTCCCGTGAAGAGTTTTAGTGCGGAACATTTAGAAACGTTGTAATGTCACAGGAATCATGGATTGGAGACAAATTCCATCGGTTCTAGCCTGTACTTTGCTAAACTCAGAAAAAGCTTACGATTCTGGTGTAAGAATCTGAAATGCGAGAATGGACCAAAAGAAAACGTGTATAGACAGTATTTGACGAAGTATAGAAAATGGACATCAAGAAGCGTCAGAGAAACAGAATGAAAACGTGAACGCAGATGAACGAACGATGCAGACATACATTGCATTCGGTAGCAGAGCAGAAAGAGAACAGAAACTTTCCCCTACACTAACTTCGGGGTCCAGCACAACAACTTTGACAGTGCCAGAAACGTAGTCTCTCTCAGGTGTAAAAGCTGCTTTGGAAGTATAGGGCTTCTACAGGCTAATTGGAGAAACCGCTATTCAAGAGAACGGCATCCGGCTGTATCGCGTCTTTCTTAACGGCAAAAATTGCAGAAGACGCGATTGGTGCGATTGTATTGGAATCCGCGGTTAACGCGTTAAGAGCCCATAGCTCGCTGCCGGTTTTGCTCAGGATCGCAAAGAGCGCTTTTACGATGTTCCCGTGAAGAGTTTTAGTGGGGAACATATAGAAACGTTGTAATGGCACAGGAATCAGGGATTGCAGACAAATTCCAACGGTTCTAGCCTGTACTTTGCTAAACTCAGAAAAAGCTTACGATTCTGGTGTAAGAATCAGAAATGGGTGAATGGACGAAAAGAAAACGTGTATAGACAGTATTCGACGAAGAATAGAAAATGGAGAAAAAGAATCGTCAGAAAAAAATGAATGAAAACGTGAACGCAGATGAACGAACGATGCAGACATCCATTGCATTCGGTAGCAGAGCAGAAAGAGAACAGAAACTTTCCCCTACACTAACTTCGGGGTCCAGCACAACAACTTTGACAACGCCAGAATCGAAGTCTCTCTCAGGTGTAAAAGCTGCTTTGGAAGTATAGGGCTTCTACAGGCTAATTGGAGAAATCGCTATGCAAGTGCACGGCATCCGGCTGAATCGCGTCTTTCTTAACGGCAAAAACAGCAGAAGACGCGATTGTTGCCATTGTATTGGAATCCGCGGTTAACGCGTTAAGAGCCCATAGCTCGCTGCCGGATTTGCTCAGGATCGCAAAGAGAGCTTTTACGATGTTCCCGTGAAGAGTTTTAGTGGGGAACATATAGAAACGTTGTAATGGCACAGGAATCAGGGATTGCAGACAAATTCCAACGGTTCTAGCCTGTACTTTGCTAAACTCCGAAAAAGCTTACGATTCTGGTGTAAGAATCAGAAATGCGAGAATGGACCAAAAGAAAACGTGTATAGACAGTATTTGACGAAGTATAGAAAATGGACAAAAAGAATCGTCAGATAAAATGAATGAAAACGTGAAAGCAGATGAACGAACGATGCAGACATACATTGCATTCGGTAGCAGAGCAGAAAGAGAACAGAAACTTTCCCCTACACTAACTTCGGGGTTCAGCACAACAACTTTGACAGTGCCAGAAACGAAGTCTCTCTCAGGTGTAAAAGCTGCTTTGGAAGTATAGGGCTTCTACAGGCTAATTGGAGAAATCGCTATTCAGTGCACGGCATCCGGCTGAATCGCGTCTTTCTTAACGGCAAAAACAGCAGAAGACGCGATTGTTGCGATTGTATTGGAATCCGCGGTTAACGCGTTAAGAGCCCATAGGTCGCTGCCGATTTTGCTCAGGATCGCAGATAGCGCTTTTACGATGTTCCAGTGAAGAGTTTTAGTGGGGAACATATAGAAACGTTGTAATGTCACAGGAATCAGGGATTGGAGACAAATTCCATCGGTTCTAGCCTGTACTTTGCTAAACTCAGAAAAAGCTTACGATTCTGGTGTAAGAATCAGAAATGCGAGAATGGACCAAAAGAAAACGTGTATAGACAGTATTCGACGAAGAATAGAAAATGGACATCAAGAATCGTCAGAAAAAATGAATGAAAACGTAAACGCAGATGAACGAACGATGCAGAGATACATTGCATTCGGTAGCAGAGCAGAAAGAGAACAGAAACTTTCCCCTACACTAACTTCGGGGTCCAGCACAACAACTTTGACAACGCCAGAATCGAAGTCTCTATCAGGTGTAAAAGCTGCTTTGGAAGTATAGGGCTTCTACAGGCTAATTGGAGAAACCGCTATTCAAGAGAACGGCATCCGGCTGTATCGCGTCTTTCTTAACGGCAAAAATTGCAGAAGACGCGATTGTTGCGATTGTATTGGAATCCGCGGTTAACGCGTTAAGAGCCCATAGCTCACTGCCGGTTTTGCTCAGGATCGCAAATGGAGCTTTTACGATGGTCCCGTGAAGTTTTAGTGGGGAACATATAGAAACGGTGTAATGTCACAGGAATCTGGATTGGAGACAAATTCCACCGGTTCTAGCCTGTACTTTGCTAAACTCAGAAAAAGCTTACGATTCTGGTGTAAGAATCAGAAATGCGAGAATGGACCAAAAGAAAACGTGTATAGACAGTATTTGACGAAGGAACGAAAATGGACAAAAAGAATCGTCAGATAAAATGAATGAAAACGTGAAAGCAGATGAACGAACGATGCAGACATACATTGCATTCGGTAGCAGAGCAGAAACAGAACAGAAACTTTCCCCTACACTAACTTCGGGGTCCAGCACAACAAGTTTGACAGTGCCAGAAACGAAGTCTCTCTCAGGTGTAAAAGCTGCTTTGGAAGTATAGGGCTTCTACAGGCTAATTGGAGAAACCGCTATTCAAGAGAACGGCATCCGGCTGTATCGCGTCTTTCTTAACGGCAAAAATTGCAGAAGACGCGATTGTTGCCATTGTATTGGAATCCTCGGTTAACGCGTTAAGAGCCCATAGCTCGCTGCCGGTTTTGCTCAGTATCGCAGATAGCGCTTTTACGATGTTCCCGTGAAGAGTTTTAGTGGGGAACATATAGAAACGTTGTAATGTCACAAGAATCATGGATTGGAGACAAATTCCACCGGTTCTAGCCTGTACTTTGCTAAACTCAGAAAAAGCTTCCGATTCTGGTGTAAGAATCAGAAACGCGAGAATGGACCAAAAGAAAACGTGTATTGACAGTATTTGACGAAGAATAGAAAATGGACAACAAGAATCGTCAGATAAAATGAATGAAAACGTGAACGCAGATGAACGAACGATGCAGAGATACATTGCATTCGGTAGCAGAGCAGAAAGAGAACAGAAACTTTCCCCTACACTAACTTCGGGGTCCAGCACAACAACTTTGACAACGCCAGAATCGAAGTCTCTATCAGGTGTAAAAGCTGCTTTGGAAGTATAGGGCTTCTACAGGCTAATTGGAGAAACCGCTATTCAAGTGCACGGCATCCGGCTGAATCGCGTCTTTCTTAACGGCAAAAACTGCAGAAGACGCGATTGTTGCCATTGTATTGGAATCCGCGGTTAACGCGTTAAGAGCCCATAGCTCGCTGCCGGTTTTGATCAGGATCGCAAAGAGCGCTTTTACGATGTTCCCGTGAAGAGTTTTAGTGGGGAACATATAGAAACGGTGTAATGTCACAGGAATCAGGGATTGCAGACAAATTCCATCGGTTCTAGCCTGTACTTTGCTAAACTCAGAAAAAGCTTACGATTCTGGTGTAAGAATCAGAAATGGGTGAATGGACCAAAAGAAAACGTGTATAGACAGTATTTGACGAAGTATAGAAAATGGACATCAAGAAGAGTCAGAGAAACAGAATGAAAACGTGAACGCAGATGAACGAACGATGCAGACATACATTGCATTCGGTAGCAGAGCAGAAAGAGAACAGAAACTTTCCCCTACACTAATTTCGGGGTCCAGCACAACAACTTTGACAACGCCAGAATCGAAGTCTCTCTCAGGTGTAAAAGCTGCTTTGGAAGTATAGGGCTTCTACAGGCTAATTGGAGAAACCGCTATTCAGTGCACGGCATCCGGCTGAATCGCGTCTTTCTTAACGGCAAAAACAGCAGAAGACGCGATTGTTGCCATTGTATTGGAATCCGCGGTTAACGCGTTAAGAGCCCATAGCTCGCTGCCGGTTTTGCTCAGGATCGCAAAGAGCGCTTTTACGATGTTCCCGTGAAGAGTTTTAGTGGGGAACATAGAGAAACGTTGTAATGGCACAGGAATCAGGGATTGCAGACAAATTCAACCGGTTCTAGCCTGTCTTTTGCTAAACTCTGAAAAAGCTTACGATTCTGGTGTAAGAATCAGAAATGCGAGATTGGACGAAAAGAAAACGTGTATAGACAGTATTTGACGAAGTATAGAAAATGGACATCAAGAAGAGTCAGAGAAACAGAATGAAAACGTGAACGCAGATGAACGAACGATGCAGACATACATTGCATTCGGTAGCAGAGCAGAAAGAGAACAGAAACTTTCCCCTACACTAACTTCGGGGTCCAGCACAACAACTTTGACAGTGCCAGAATCGAAGTCTCTCTCAGGTGTAAAAGCTGCTTTGGAAGTATAGGGCTTCTACAGGCTAATTGGAGAAACCGCTATGCAAGTGCACGGCATCCGGCTGAATCGCGTCTTTCTTAACGGCAAAAACTGCAGAAGACGCGATTGTTGCGATTGTATTGGAATCCGCGGTTAACGCGTTAAGAGCCCATAGCTCGATGCCGGTTTTGCTCAGGATCGCAAAGAGAGCTTTTACGATGGTCCCGTGAAGTTTTAGTGGGGAACATATAGAAACGTTGTAATGGCACAGGAATCAGGGATTGGAGACAAATTCCATCGGTTCTAGCCTGTACTTTGCTAAACTCAGAAAAAGCTTACTATTCTGGTGTAAGAATCAGAAATGCGAGAATGGACCAAAAGAAAACGTGTATAGACAGTATTTGACGAAGTATAGAAAATGGACATCAAGAAGAGTCAGAGAAACAGAATGAAAACGTGAACGCAGATGAACGAACGATGCAGACATACATTGCATTCGGTAGCAGAGCAGAAAGAGAACAGAAACTTTCCCCTACACTAACTTCGGGATCCAGCACAACAACTTTGACAACGTCAGAAACGAAGTCTCTATCACGTGTAAAAGCTGCTTTGGAAGTATAGGGCTTCTACAGGCTAATTGGAGAAACCGCTATGCAAGTACACGGCATCCGGCTGTATCGCGTCTTTCTTAACGGCAAAAACAGCAGAAGACGCGATTGTTGCCATTGTATTGGAATCCGCGGTTAACGCGTTAAGAGCCCATAGCTCGCTGCCGGTGTTGCTCAGTATCGCAAAGAGCGCTTTTACGATGTTCCAGTGAAGAGTTTTAGTGGGGAACATATAGAAACGGTGTAATGTCACAGGAATCAGGGGTTGGAGACAAATTCCACCGGTTCTAGCCTGTACTTTGCTAAACTCAGAAAAAGCTTACGATTCTGGTGTAAGAATCAGAAATGCGAGAATGGACCAAAAGAAAACGTGTATAGACAGTATTTGACGAAGTATAGAAAATGGACATCAAGAAGCGTCAGAGAAACAGAATGAAAACGTGAACGCAGATGAACGAACGATGCAGACATACATTGCATTCGGTAGCAGAGCAGAAAGAGAACAGAAACTTTCCCCTACACTAACTTCGGGGTCCAGCACAACAACTTTGACAACGCCAGAAACGAAGTCTCTCTCAGGTGTAAAAGCTGCTTTGGAAGTATAGGGCTTCTACAGGCTAATTGGAGAAACCGCTATTCAAGTGCACGGCATCCGGCTGAATCGCGTCTTTCTTAACGGCAAAAACTGCAGAAGACGCGATTGTTGCGATTGTATTGGAATCCGCGGTTAACGCGTTAAGAGCCCATAGCTCGCTGCCGGTTTTGCTCAGGATCGCAAAGAGCGCTTTTACGATGGTCCCGTGAAGTTTTAGTGGGGAACATTTAGAAACGGTGTAATGTCACAGGAATCAGGGATTGCAGACAAATTCCATCGGTTCTAGCCTGTACTTTGCTAAACTCAGAAAAAGCTTACGATTCTGGTGTAAGAATCAGAAATGCGAGAATGGACGAAAAGAAAACGTGTATAGACAGTATTTGACGAAGTATAGAAAATGGACATCAAGAAGCGTCAGAGAAACAGAATGAAAACGTGAACGCAGATGAACGAACGATGCAGACATACATTGCATTCGGTAGCAGAGCAGAAAGAGAACAGAAACTTTCCCCTACACTAACTTCGGGGTCCAGCACAACAACTTTGACAGTGCCAGAATCGAAGTCTCTCTCAGGTGTAAAAGCTGCTTTGGAAGTATAGGGCTTCTACAGGCTAATTGGAGAAACCGCTATTCAGTGCACGGCATCCGGCTGAATCGCGTCTTTCTTAACGGCAAAAACAGCAGAAGACGCGATTGTTGCGATTGTATTGGAATCCGCGGTTAACGCGTTAAGAGCCCATAGCTCGCTGCCGGTTTTGCTCAGGATCGCAAAGAGCGCTTTTACGATGGTCCCGTGAAGAGTTTTAGTGGGGAACATATAGAAACGTTGTAATGGCACAGGAATCAGGGATTGCAGACAAATTCAACCGGTTCTAGCCTGTACTTTGCTAAACTCAGAAAAAGCTTACGATTCTGGTGTAAGAATCAGAAATGCGAGAATGGACCAAAAGAAAACGTGTATAGACAGTATTTGACGAAGTATAGAAAATGGACAATAAGAATCGTCAGAAAAAATGAATGAAAACGTGAACGCAGATGAACGACCGATGCAGACATACATTGCATTCGGTAGCAGAACAGAAAGAGAACAGAAACTTTCCCCTACACAAACTTCGGGGTCCAGCACAACAACTTTGACAACGCCAGAAACGAAATCTCTCTCAGGTGTAAAAGCTGCTTTGGAAGTATAGGGCTTCTACAGGCTAATTGGAGAAACCGCTATTCAAGTGCACGGCATCCGGCTGAATCGCGTCTTTCTTAACGGCAAAAACTGCAGAAGACGCGATTGGTGCGATTGTATTGGAATCCGCGGTTAACGCGTTAAGAGCCCATAGCTCGCTGCCGGCTTTGCTCAGGATCGCAAAGAGCGCTTTTACGATGTTCCCGTGAAGAGTTTTAGTGGGGAACATATAGAAACGTTGTAATGTCACAGGAATCAGGGATTGGAGACAAATTCCACCGGTTCTAACCTGTACTTTGCTAAACTCAGAAAAAGCTTACTATTCTGGTGTAAGAATCAGAAATGCGAGAATGGACCAAAAGAAAACGTGTATAGACAGTATTTGACGAAGTATAGAAAATGGACAACAAGAAGCGTCAGAGAAACAGAATGAAAACGTGAACGCAGATGAACGAACGATGCAGACATACATTGCATTCGGTAGCAGAGCAGAAAGAGAACAGAAACTTTCCCCTACACTAATTTCGGGGTCCAGCACAACAACTTTGACAGTGCCAGAAACGAAGTCTCTCTCAGGTGTAAAAGCTGCTTTGGAAGTATAGGGCTTCTACAGGCTAATTGGAGAAATCGCTATTCAGTGCACGGCATCCGGCTGAATCGCGTCTTTCTTAACGGCAAAAACTGCAGAAGACGCGATTGTTGCCATTGTATTGGAATCCGCGGTTAACGCGTTAAGAGCCCATAGCTCACTGCCGGTTTTGCTCAGGATCGCAAAGAGCGCTTTTACGATGTTCCCGTGAAGAGTTTTATTGGGGAACATATAGAAACGGTGTAATGTCACAAGAATCAGGGATTGGAGACAAATTCCACCGGTTCTAGCTTGTACTTAGCTAAACTCAAAAAAAGCTTACGATTCTGGTGTAAGAATCAGAAATGGGTGAATGGACGAAAAGAAAACGTGTATAGACAGTATTCGACGAAGAATAGAAAATGGACATCAAGAAGCGTCAGAAAAAAATGAATGAAAACGTGAACGCAGATGAACGAACGATGCAGACATACATTGCATTCGGTAGCAGAGCAGAAAGAGAACAGAAACTTTCCCCTACACTAACTTCGGGGTCCAGCACAACAACTTTGACAACGCCAGAATCGAAGTCTCTATCAGGTGTAAAAGCTGCTTTGGAAGTATAGGGCTTCTACAGGCTAATTGGAGAAACCGCTATTCAAGTGCACGGCATCCGGCTGAATCGCGTCTTTCTTAACGGCAAAAACTGCAGAAGACGCGATTGTTGCGATTGTATTGGAATCCGCGGTTAACGCGTTAAGAGCCCATAGCTCGCTGCCGATTTTGCTCAGGATCGCAGATAGCGCTTTTACGATGTTCCAGTGAAGAGTTTTAGTGGGGAACATATAGAAACGTTGTAATGTCACAGGAATCAGGGATTGGAGACAAATTCCATCGGTTCTAGCCTGTACTTTGCTAAACTCAGAAAAAGCTTACGATTCTGGTGTAAGAATCAGAAATGCGAGAATGGACCAAAAGAAAACGTGTATAGACAGTATTCGACGAAGAATAGAAAATGGACATCAAGAATCGTCAGAAAAAATGAATGAAAACGTAAACGCAGATGAACGAACGATGCAGAGATACATTGCATTCGGTAGCAGAGCAGAAAGAGAACAGAAACTTTCCCCTACACTAACTTCGGGGTCCAGCACAACAACTTTGACAACGCCAGAATCGAAGTCTCTCTCAGGTGTAAAAGCTGCTTTGGAAGTATAGGGCTTCTACAGGCTAATTGGAGAAACCGCTATTCAAGAGAACGGCATCCGGCTGTATCGCGTCTTTCTTAACGGCAAAAATTGCAGAAGACGCGATTGTTGCGATTGTATTGGAATCCGCGGTTAACGCGTTAAGAGCCCATAGCTCACTGCCGGTTTTGCTCAGGATCGCAAATGGAGCTTTTACGATGGTCCCGTGAAGTTTTAGTGGGGAACATATAGAAACGGTGTAATGTCACAGGAATCTGGATTGGAGACAAATTCCACCGGTTCTAGCCTGTACTTTGCTAAACTCAGAAAAAGCTTACGATTCTGGTGTAAGAATCAGAAATGCGAGAATGGACCAAAAGAAAACGTGTATAGACAGTATTTGACGAAGGAACGAAAATGGACAAAAAGAATCGTCAGATAAAATGAATGAAAACGTGAAAGCAGATGAACGAACGATGCAGACATACATTGCATTCGGTAGCAGAGCAGAAAGAGAACAGAAACTTTCCCCTACACTAACTTCGGGGTCCAGCACAACAACTTTGACAACGACAGAATCGAAGTCTCTATCAGGTGTAAAAGCTGCTTTGGAAGTATAGGGCTTCTACAGGCTAATTGGAGAAACCGCTATTCAAGTGCACGGCATCCGGCTGAATCGCGTCTTTCTTAACGGCAAAAACTGCAGAAGACGCGATTGTTGCCATTGTATTGGAATCCGCGGTTAACGCGTTAAGAGCCCATAGCTCGCTGCCGGTTTTGATCAGGATCGCAAAGAGCGCTTTTACGATGTTCCCGTGAAGAGTTTTAGTGGGGAACATTTAGAAACGGTGTAATGTCACAGGAATCAGGGATTGCAGACAAATTCCATCGGTTCTAGCCTGTACTTTGCTAAACTCAGAAAAAGCTTACGATTCTGGTGTAAGAATCAGAAATGGGTGAATGGACCAAAAGAAAACGTGTATAGACAGTATTTGACGAAGTATAGAAAATGGACATCAAGAAGAGTCAGAGAAACAGAATGAAAACGTGAACGCAGATGAACGAACGATGCAGACATACATTGCATTCGGTAGCAGAGCAGAAAGAGAACAGAAACTTTCCCCTACACTAACTTCGGGGTCCAGCACAACAACTTTGACAACGCCAGAATCGAAGTCTCTCTCAGGTGTAAAAGCTGCTTTGGAAGTATAGGGCTTCTACAGGCTAATTGGAGAAACCGCTATTCAGTGCACGGCATCCGGCTGAATCGCGTCTTTCTTAACGGCAAAAACAGCAGAAGACGCGATTGTTGCCATTGTATTGGAATCCGCGGTTAACGCGTTAAGAGCCCATAGCTCGCTGCCGGTTTTGCTCAGGATCGCAAAGAGCGCTTTTACGATGTTCCCGTGATGAGTTTTAGTGGGGAACATAGAGAAACGTTGTAATGGCACAGGAATCAGGGATTGCAGACAAATTCAACCGGTTCTAGCCTGTCTTTTGCTAAACTCTGAAAAAGCTTACGATTCTGGTGTAAGAATCAGAAATGCGAGATTGGACGAAAAGAAAACGTGTATAGACAGTATTTGACGAAGTATAGAAAATGGACATCAAGAAGAGTCAGAGAAACAGAATGAAAACGTGAACGCAGATGAACGAACGATGCAGACATACATTGCATTCGGTAGCAGAGCAGAAAGAGAACAGAAACTTTCCCCTACACTAACTTCGGGGTCCAGCACAACAACTTTGACAGTGCCAGAATCGAAGTCTCTCTCAGGTGTAAAAGCTGCTTTGGAAGTATAGGGCTTCTACAGGCTAATTGGAGAAACCGCTATGCAAGTGCACGGCATCCGGCTGAATCGCGTCTTTCTTAACGGCAAAAACTGCAGAAGACGCGATTGTTGCGATTGTATTGGAATCCGCGGTTAACGCGTTAAGAGCCCATAGCTCGATGCCGGTTTTGCTCAGGATCGCAAAGAGAGCTTTTACGATGGTCCCGTGAAGTTTTAGTGGGGAACATATAGAAACGGTGTAATGTCACAGGAATCAGGGATTGCAGACAAATTCCACCGGTTCTAGCCTGTACTTTGCTAAACTCAGAAAAAGCTTACGATTCTGGTGTAAGAATCAGAAATGCGAGAATGGACCAAAAGAAAACGTGTATAGACAGTATTTGACGAAGTATAGAAAATGGACAAAAAGAATCGTCAGATAAAATGAATGAAAACGTGAAAGCAGATGAACGAACGATGCAGACATACATTGCATTCGGTAGCAGAGCAGAAAGAGAACAGAAACTTTCCCCTACACTAACTTCGGGGTCCAGCACAACAAGTTTGACAGTGCCAGAAACGAAGTCTCTCTCAGGTGTAAAAGCTGCTTTGGAAGTATAGGGCTTCTACAGGCTAATTGGAGAAACCGCTATTCAAGAGAACGGCATCCGGCTGTATCGCGTCTTTCTTAACGGCAAAAATTGCAGAAGACGCGATTGTTGCCATTGTATTGGAATCCTCGGTTAACGCGTTAAGAGCCCATAGCTCGCTGCCGGTTTTGCTCAGTATCGCAGATAGCGCTTTTACGATGTTCCCGTGAAGAGTTTTAGTGGGGAACATATAGAAACGTTGTAATGTCACAAGAATCATGGATTGGAGACAAATTCCACCGGTTCTAGCCTGTACTTTGCTAAACTCAGAAAAAGCTTCCGATTCTGGTGTAAGAATCAGAAACGCGAGAATGGACCAAAAGAAAACGTGTATTGACAGTATTTGACGAAGAATAGAAAATGGACAACAAGAGTCGTCAGATAAAATGAATGAAAACGTGAACGCAGATGAACGAACGATGCAGAGATACATTGCATTCGGTAGCAGAGCAGAAAGAGAACAGAAACTTTCCCCTACACTAACTTCGGGGTCCAGCACAACAACTTTGACAACGCCAGAATCGAAGTCTCTATCAGGTGTAAAAGCTGCTTTGGAAGTATAGGGCTTCTACAGGCTAATTGGAGAAACCGCTATTCAAGTGCACGGCATCCGGCTGAATCGCGTCTTTCTTAACGGCAAAAACTGCAGAAGACGCGATTGTTGCCATTGTATTGGAATCCGCGGTTAACGCGTTAAGAGCCCATAGCTCGCTGCCGGTTTTGATCAGGATCGCAAAGAGCGCTTTTACGATGTTCCCGTGAAGAGTTTTAGTGGGGAACATTTAGAAACGGTGTAATGTCACAGGAATCAGGGATTGCAGACAAATTCCATCGGTTCTAGCCTGTACTTTGCTAAACTCAGAAAAAGCTTACGATTCTGGTGTAAGAATCAGAAATGGGTGAATGGACCAAAAGAAAACGTGTATAGACAGTATTTGACGAAGTATAGAAAATGGACATCAAGAAGAGTCAGAGAAACAGAATGAAAACGTGAACGCAGATGAACGAACGATGCAGACATACATTGCATTCGGTAGCAGAGCAGAAAGAGAACAGAAACTTTCCCCTACACTAACTTCGGGGTCCAGCACAACAACTTTGACAACGCCAGAATCGAAGTCTCTCTCAGGTGTAAAAGCTGCTTTGGAAGTATAGGGCTTCTACAGGCTAATTGGAGAAACCGCTATTCAGTGCACGGCATCCGGCTGAATCGCGTCTTTCTTAACGGCAAAAACAGCAGAAGACGCGATTGTTGCCATTGTATTGGAATCCGCGGTTAACGCGTTAAGAGCCCATAGCTCGCTGCCGGTTTTGCTCAGGATCGCAAAGAGCGCTTTTACGATGTTCCCGTGAAGAGTTTTAGTGGGGAACATAGAGAAACGTTGTAATGGCACAGGAATCAGGGATTGCAGACAAATTCAACCGGTTCTAGCCTGTCTTTTGCTAAACTCTGAAAAAGCTTACGATTCTGGTGTAAGAATCAGAAATGCGAGATTGGACGAAAAGAAAACGTGTATAGACAGTATTTGACGAAGTATAGAAAATGGACATCAAGAAGAGTCAGAGAAACAGAATGAAAACGTGAACGCAGATGAACGAACGATGCAGACATACATTGCATTCGGTAGCAGAGCAGAAAGAGAACAGAAACTTTCCCCTACACTAACTTCGGGGTCCAGCACAACAACTTTGACAGTGCCAGAATCGAAGTCTCTCTCAGGTGTAAAAGCTGCTTTGGAAGTATAGGGCTTCTACAGGCTAATTGGAGAAACCGCTATGCAAGTGCACGGCATCCGGCTGAATCGCGTCTTTCTTAACGGCAAAAACTGCAGAAGACGCGATTGTTGCCATTGTATTGGAATCCGCGGTTAACGCGTTAAGAGCCCATAGCTCGATGCCGGTTTTGCTCAGGATCGCAAAGAGAGCTTTTACGATGGTCCCGTGAAGTTTTAGTGGGGAACATATAGAAACGGTGTAATGTCACAGGAATCAGGGATTGCAGACAAATTCCACCGGTTCTAACCTGTACTTTGCTAAACTCAGAAAAAGCTTACTATTCTGGTGTAAGAATCAGAAATGCGAGAATGGACGAAAAGAAAACGTGTATAGACAGTATTTGACGAAGTATAGAAAATGGACATCAAGAATCGTCAGAAAAAATGAATGAAAACGTGAACGCAGATGAACGAACGATGCAGACATACATTGCATTCGGTAGCAGAGCAGAAAGAGAACAGAAACTTTCCCCTACACATACTTCGGGGTCCAGCACAACAACTTTGACAACGCCAGAAACGAAATCTCTCTCAGGTGTAAAAGCTGCTTTGGAAGTATAGGGCTTCTACAGGCTAATTGGAGAAACCGCTATTCAAGTGCACGGCATCCGGCTGAATCGCGTCTTTCTTAACGGCAAAAACTGCAGAAGACGCGATTGGTGCGATTGTATTGGAATCCGCGGTTAACGCGTTAAGAGCCCATACCTCGCTGCCGGTTTTGCTCAGGATCGCAAAGAGCGCTTTTACGATGTTCCCGTGAAGAGTTTTAGTGGGGAACATATAGAAACGTTGTAATGGCACAGGAATCAGGGATTGGAGACAAATTCCACCGGTTCTAACCTGTACTTTGCTAAACTCAGAAAAAGCTTACTATTCTGGTGTAAGAATCAGAAATGCGAGAATGGACCAAAAGAAAACGTGTATAGACAGTATTTGACGAAGTATAGAAAATGGACATCAAGAAGCGTCAGAGAAACAGAATGAAAACGTGAACGCAGATGAACGAACGATGCAGACATACATTGCATTCGGTAGCAGAGCAGAAAGAGAACAGAAACTTTCCCCTACACTAACTTCGGGATCCAGCACAACAACTTTGACAACGTCAGAAACGAAGTCTCTATCACGTGTAAAAGCTGCTTTGGAAGTATAGGGCTTCTACAGGCTAATTGGAGAAACCGCTATGCAAGTACACGGCATCCGGCTGTATCGCGTCTTTCTTAACGGCAAAAACAGCAGAAGACGCGATTGTTGCCATTGTATTGGAATCCGCGGTTAACGCGTTAAGAGCCCATAGCTCGCTGCCGGTGTTGCTCAGTATCGCAAAGAGCGCTTTTACGATGTTCCAGTGAAGAGTTTTATTGGGGAACATATAGAAACGGTGTAATGTCACAGGAATCAGGGGTTGAAGACAAATTCCACCGGTTCTAGCCTGTACTTTGCTAAACTCAGAAAAAGCTTACGATTCTGGTGTAAGAATCAGAAATGCGAGAATGGACCAAAAGAAAACGTGTATAGACAGTATTTGACGAAGTATAGAAAATGGACATCAAGAAGCGTCAGAGAAACAGAATGAAAACGTGAACGCAGATGAACGAACGATGCAGACATACATTGCATTCGGTAGCAGAGCAGAAAGAGAACAGAAACTTTCCCCTACACTAACTTCGGGGTCCAGCACAACAACTTTGACAACGCCAGAAACGAAGTCTCTCTCAGGTGTAAAAGCTGCTTTGGAAGTATAGGGCTTCTACAGGCTAATTGGAGAAACCGCTATTCAAGTGCACGGCATCCGGCTGAATCGCGTCTTTCTTAACGGCAAAAACTGCAGAAGACGCGATTGTTGCCATTGTATTGGAATCCGCGGTTAACGCGTTAAGAGCCCATAGCTCGCTGCCGGTTTTGCTCAGTATCGCAGATAGCGCTTATACGATGTTCCCGTGAAGAGTTTTAGTGGTGAACATATAGAAACGTTGTAATGTCACAAGAATCATGGATTGGAGACAAATTCCACCGGTTCTAGCCTGTACTTTGCTAAACTCAGAAAAAGCTTCCGATTCTGGTGTAAGAATCAGAAATGCGAGAATGGACCAAAAGAAAACGTGTAGAGACAGTATTTGACGAAGAATAGAAAATGGACAACAAGAATCGTCAGATAAAATGAATGAAAACGTGAACGCAGATGAACGAACGATGCAGAGATACATTGCATTCGGTAGCAGAGCAGAAAGAGAACAGAAACTTTCCCCTACACTAACTTCGGGGTCCAGCACAACAACTTTGACAACGCCAGAATCGAAGTCTCTATCAGGTGTAAAAGCTGCTTTGGAAGTATAGGGCTTCTACAGGCTAATTGGAGAAACCGCTATTCAAGTGCACGGCATCCGGCTGAATCGCGTCTTTCTTAACGGCAAAAACAGCAGAAGACGCGATTGTTGCGATTGTATTGGAATCCGCGGTTAACGCGTTAAGAGCCCATAGCTCGCTGCCGGTTTTGCTCAGGATCGCAAATGGAGCTTTTACGATGGTCCCGTGAAGTTTTAGTGGGGAACATATAGAAACGGTGTAATGTCACAGGAATCTGGATTGGAGACAAATTCCACCGGTTCTAGCCTGTACTTTGCTAAACTCAGAAAAAGCTTACGATTCTGGTGTAAGAATCAGAAATGCGATAATGGACCAAAAGAAAACGTGTATAGACAGTATTTGACGAAGGAACGAAAATGGACAAAAAGAATCGTCAGATAAAATGAATGAAAACGTGAACGCAGATGAACGAACGATGCAGACATACATTGCATTCGGTAGCAAAGCAGAAAGAGAACAGAAACTTTCCCCTACACTAACTTCGGGGTCCAGCACAACAACTTTGACAGTGCCAGAAACGAAGTCTCTGTCAGGTGTAAAAGCTGCTTTGGAAGTATAGGGCTTCTACAGGCTAATTGGAGAAACCGCTATTCAGTGCACGGCATCCGGCTGAATCGCGTCTTTCTTAACGGCAAAAACAGCAGAAGACGCGATTGTTGCGATTGTATTGGAATCCGCGGTTAACGCGTTAAGAGCCCATAGCTCGCTGCCGGTTTTGATCAGGATCGCAAAGAGCGCTTTTACGATGTTCCCGTGAAGAGTTTTAGTGGGGAACATATAGAAACGTTGTAATGGCACAGGAATCAGGGATTGCAGACAAATTCCACCGGTTCTAGCCTGTACTTTGCTAAACTCAGAAAAAGCTTACGATTCTGGTGTAAGAATCAGAAATGCGAGAATGGACCAAAAGAAAACGTGTATAGACAGTATTTGACGAAGTATAGAAAATGGACATCAAGAAGAGTCAGAGAAACAGAATGAAAACGTGAACGCAGATGAACGAACGATGCAGACATACATTGCATTCGGTAGCAGAGCAGAAAGAGAACAGAAACTTTCCCCTACACTAACTTCGGGGTCCAGCACAACAACTTTGACAACGCCAGAAACGAAATCTCTCTCAGGTGTAAAAGCTGCTTTGGAAGTATAGGGCTTCTACAGGCTAATTGGAGAAACCGCTATTCAAGTGCACGGCATCCGGCTGAATCGCGTCTTTCTTAACGGCAAAAACTGCAGAAGACGCGATTGTTGCGATTGTATTGGAATCCGCGGTTAACGCGTTAAGAGCCCATAGCATGCTGCCGGTTTTGCTCAGGATCGCAAAGAGCGCTTTTACGATGTTCCCGTGAAGAGTTTTAGTGGGGAACATATAGAAACGTTGTAATGGCACAGGAATCAGGGATTGGAGACAAATTCCACCGGTTCTAACCTGTACTTTGCTAAACTCAGAAAAAGCTTACTATTCTGGTGTAAGAATCAGAAATGCGAGAATGGACCAAAAGAAAACGTGTATAGACAGTATTTTACGAAGTATAGAAAATGGACATCAAGAAGCGTCAGAGAAACAGAATGAAAACGTGAACGCAGATGAACGAACGATGCAGACATACATTGCATTCGGTAGCAGAGCAGAAAGAGAACAGAAACTTTCCCCTACACAAACTTCGGGGTCCAGTACAACAACTTTGACAACGTCAGAAACGAAGTCTCTATCACGTGTAAAAGCTGCTTTGGAAGTATAGGGCTTCTACAGGCAAATTGGAGAAACCGCTATGCAAGTACACGGCATCCGGCTGAATCGCGTCTTTCTTAACGGCAAAAACAGCAGAAGACGCGATTGTTGCGATTGTATTGGAATCCGCGGTTAACGCGTTAAGAGCCCATAGCTCGCTGCCGGTGTTGCTCAGTATCGCAAAGAGCGCTTTTACGATGTTCCAGTGAAGAGTTTTATTGGGGAACATATAGAAACGGTGTAATGTCACAGGAATCAGGGGTTGGAGACAAATTCCACCGGTTCTAGCCTGTACTTTGCTAAACTCAGAAAAAGCTTACGATTCTGGTGTAAGAATCAGAAATGCGAGAATGGACCAAAAGAAAACGTGTATAGACAGTATTTGGCGAAGTATAGAAAATGGACATCAAGAAGAGTCAGAGAAACAGAATGAAAACGTGAACGCAGATGAACGAACGATGCAGACATACATTGCATTCGGTAGCAGAGCAGAAAGAGAACAGAAACTTTCCCCTACACTAACTTCGGGGTCCAGCACAACAACTTTGACAACGCCAGAAACGAAGTCTCTCTCAGGTGTAAAAGCTGCTTTGGAAGTATAGGGCTTCTACAGGCTAATTGGAGAAACCGCTATGCAAGTGCACGGCATCCGGCTGAATCGCGTCTTTCTTAACGGCAAAAACAGCAGAAGACGCGATTGTTGCGATTGTATTGGAATCCGCGGTTAACGCGTTAAGAGCCCATAGCTCGCTGCCGGTTTTGCTCAGGATCGCAAAGAGCGCTTTTACGATGTTCCCGTGAAGAGTTTTAGTGGGGAACATATAGAAACGGTGTAATGTCACAGGAATCAGGGATTGCAGACAAATCCAACGGTTCTAGCCTGTACTTTGCTAAACTCAGAAAAAGCTTACGATTCTGGTGTAAGAATCAGAAATGGGTGAATGGACCAAAAGAAAACGTGTATAGACAGTATTTGACGAAGTATAGAAAATGGACATCAAGAAGAGTCAGAGAAACAGAATGAAAACGTGAACGCAGATGAACGAACGATGCAGACATACATTGCATTCGGTAGCAGAGCAGAAAGAGAACAGAAACTTTCCCCTACACTAACTTCGGGGTCCAGCACAACAACTTTGACAGTGCCAGAATCGAAGTCTCTCTCAGGTGTAAAAGCTGCTTTGGAAGTATAGGGCTTCTACAGGCTAATTGGAGAAACCGCTATTCAGTGCACGGCATCCGGCTGAATCGCGTCTTTCTTAACGGCAAAAACAGCAGAAGACGCGATTGTTGCGATTGTATTGGAATCCGCGGTTAACGCGTTAAGAGCCCATAGCTCGCTGCCGGTTTTGCTCAGGATCGCAAAGAGCGCTTTTACGATGGTCCCGTGAAGAGTTTTAGTGGGGAACATATAGAAACGTTGTAATGGCACAGGAATCAGGGATTGCAGACAAATTCAACCGGTTCTAGCCTGTACTTTGCTAAACTCAGAAAAAGCTTACGATTCTGGTGTAAGAATCAGAAATGCGAGAATGGACGAAAAGAAAACGTGTATAGACAGTATTTGACGAAGTATAGAAAATGGACAATAAGAATCGTCAGAAAAAATGAATGAAAACGTGAACGCAGATGAACGACCGATGCAGACATACATTGCATTCGGTAGCAGAGCAGAAAGAGAACAGAAACTTTCCCCTACACTAACTTCGGGGTCCAGCACAACAACTTTGACAACGCCAGAAACGAAATCTCTCTCAGGTGTAAAAGCTGCTTTGGAAGTATAGGGCTTCTACAGGCTAATTGGAGAAACCGCTATTCAAGTGCACGGCATCCGGCTGAATCGCGTCTTTCTTAACGGCAAAAACTGCAGAAGACGCGATTGTTGCGATTGTATTGGAATCCGCGGTTAACGCGTTAAGAGCCCATAGCATGCTGCCGGTTTTGCTCAGGATCGCAAAGAGCGCTTTTACGATGTTCCCGTGAAGAGTTTTAGTGGGGAACATATAGAAACGTTGTAATGGCACAGGAATCAGGGATTGGAGACAAATTCCAACGGTTCTAACCTGTACTTTGCTAAACTCAGAAAAAGCTTACTATTCTGGTGTAAGAATCAGAAATGCGAGAATGGACCAAAAGAAAACGTGTAGAGACAGTATTTGGCGAAGTATAGAAAATGGACATCAAGAAGAGTCAGAGAAACAGAATGAAAACGTGAACGCAGATGAACGAACGATGCAGACATACATTGCATTCGGTAGCAGAGCAGAAAGAGAACAGAAACTTTCCCCTACACTAACTTCGGGGTCCAGCACAACAACTTTGACAACGCCAGAAACGAAGTCTCTCTCAGGTGTAAAAGCTGCTTTGGAAGTATAGGGCTTCTACAGGCTAATTGGAGAAACCGCTATGCAAGTGCACGGCATCCGGCTGAATCGCGTCTTTCTTAACGGCAAAAACTGCAGAAGACGCGATTGTTGCGATTGTATTGGAATCCGCGGTTAACGCGTTAAGAGCCCATAGCTCGCTGCCGGTTTTGCTCAGGATCGCAAAGAGCGCTTTTACGGTGGTCCCGTGAAGTTTTAGTGGGGAACATATAGAAACGGTGTAATGTCACAGGAATCAGGGATTGGAGACAAATTCCACCGGTTCTAGCCTGTACTTTGCTAAACTCAGAAAAAGCTTACGATTCTGGTGTAAGAATCAGAAATGCGAGAATGGACCAAAAGAAAACGTGTATAGACAGTATTTGACGAAGTATAGAAAATGGACATCAAGAAGAGTCAGAGAAACAGAATGAAAACGTGAACGCAGATGAACGAACGATGCAGAGATACATTGCATTCGGTAGCAGAGCAGAAAGAGAACAGAAACTTTCCCCTACACTAACTTCGGGGTCCAGCACAACAACTTTGACAACGCCAGAAACGAAGTCTCTCTCAGGTGTAAAAGCTGCTTTGGAAGTATAGGGCTTCTACAGGCTAAATGGAGAAACCGCTAATCAAGTGCACGGCATCCGGCTGAATCGCGTCTTTCTTAACGGCAAAAAATGCAGAAGACGCGATTGGTGCGATTGTATTGGAATCCGCGGTTAACGCGTTAAGAGACCATAGCTCGCTGCCGGTTTTGCTCAGTATCGCAAAGAGCGCTTTTACGATGGCCCGTGAAGTGTTTTAGTGGGGAACATTTAGAAACGGTGTAATGTCACAGGAATCAGGGATTGCAGACAAATTCCATCGGTTCTAGCCTGTACTTTGCTAAACTCAGAAAAAGCTTACGATTCTGGTGTAAGAATCAGAAATGCGAGAATGGACCAAAAGAAAACGTGTATAGACAGTATTTGGCGAAGTATAGAAAATGGACATCAAGAAGAGTCAGAGAAACAGAATGAAAACGTGAACGCAGATGAACGAACGATGCAGACATACATTGCATTCGGTAGCAGAGCAGAAAGAGAACAGAAACTTTCCCCTACACTAACTTCGGGGTCCAGCACAACAACTTTGACAACGCCAGAAACGAAGTCTCTCTCAGGTGTAAAAGCTGCTTTGGAAGTATAGGGCTTCTACAGGCTAATTGGAGAAACCGCTATGCAAGTGCACGGCATCCGGCTGAATCGCGTCTTTCTTAACGGCAAAAACAGCAGAAGACGCGATTGTTGCGATTGTATTGGAATCCGCGGTTAACGCGTTAAGAGCCCATAGCTCGCTGCCGGTTTTGCTCAGGATCGCAAAGAGCGCTTTTACGATGTTCCCGTGAAGAGTTTTAGTGGGGAACATATAGAAACGTTGTAATGTCACAGGAATCAGGGATTGCAGACAAATCCAACGGTTCTAGCCTGTACTTTGCTAAACTCAGAAAAAGCTTACGATTCTGGTGTAAGAATCAGAAATGGGTGAATGGACCAAAAGAAAACGTGTATAGACAGTATTTGACGAAGTATAGAAAATGGACATCAAGAAGAGTCAGAGAAACAGAATGAAAACGTGAACGCAGATGAACGAACGATGCAGAGATACATTGCATTCGGTAGCAGAGCAGAAAGAGAACAGAAACTTTCCCCTACACTAACTTCGGGGTCCAGCACAACAACTTTGACAACGCCAGAAACGAAGTCTCTCTCAGGTGTAAAAGCTGCTTTGGAAGTATAGGGCTTCTACAGGCTAAATGGAGAAACCGCTATTCAAGTGCACGGCATCCGGCTGAATCGCGTCTTTCTTAACGGCAAAAATTGCAGAAGACGCGATTGGTGCGATTGTATTGGAATCCGCGGTTAACGCGTTAAGAGCCCATAGCTCGCTGCCGGTTTTGCTCAGTATCGCAGATAGCGCTTATACGATGTTCCCGTGAAGAGTTTTAGTGGTGAACATATAGAAACGTTGTAATGTCACAAGAATCATGGATTGGAGACAAATTCCACCGGTTCTAGCCTGTACTTTGCTAAACTCAGAAAAAGCTTCCGATTCTGGTGTAAGAATCAGAAATGCGAGAATGGACCAAAAGAAAACGTGTAGAGACAGTATTTGACGAAGAATAGAAAATGGACAACAAGAATCGTCAGATAAAATGAATGAAAACGTGAACGCAGATGAACGAACGATGCAGAGATACATTGCATTCGGTAGCAGAGCAGAAAGAGAACAGAAACTTTCCCCTACACTAACTTCGGGGTCCAGCACAACAACTTTGACAACGCCAGAATCGAAGTCTCTATCAGGTGTAAAAGCTGCTTTGGAAGTATAGGGCTTCTACAGGCTAATTGGAGAAACCGCTATTCAAGTGCACGGCATCCGGCTGAATCGCGTCTTTCTTAACGGCAAAAACAGCAGAAGACGCGATTGTTGCGATTGTATTGGAATCCGCGGTTAACGCGTTAAGAGCCCATAGCTCGCTGCCGGTTTTGCTCAGGATCGCAAATGGAGCTTTTACGATGGTCCCGTGAAGTTTTAGTGGGGAACATATAGAAACGGTGTAATGTCACAGGAATCTGGATTGGAGACAAATTCCACCGGTTCTAGCCTGTACTTTGCTAAACTCAGAAAAAGCTTACGATTCTGGTGTAAGAATCAGAAATGCGATAATGGACCAAAAGAAAACGTGTATAGACAGTATTTGACGAAGGAACGAAAATGGACAAAAAGAATCGTCAGATAAAATGAATGAAAACGTGAACGCAGATGAACGAACGATGCAGACATACATTGCATTCGGTAGCAAAGCAGAAAGAGAACAGAAACTTTCCCCTACACTAACTTCGGGGTCCAGCACAACAACTTTGACAGTGCCAGAAACGAAGTCTCTCTCAGGTGTAAAAGCTGCTTTGGAAGTATAGGGCTTCTACAGGCTAATTGGAGAAACCGCTATTCAGTGCACGGCATCCGGCTGAATCGCGTCTTTCTTAACGGCAAAAACAGCAGAAGACGCGATTGTTGCGATTGTATTGGAATCCGCGGTTAACGCGTTAAGAGCCCATAGCTCGCTGCCGGTTTTGATCAGGATCGCAAAGAGCGCTTTTACGATGTTCCCGTGAAGAGTTTTAGTGGGGAACATATAGAAACGTTGTAATGGCACAGGAATCAGGGATTGCAGACAAATTCCACCGGTTCTAGCCTGTACTTTGCTAAACTCAGAAAAAGCTTACGATTCTGGTGTAAGAATCAGAAATGCGAGAATGGACCAAAAGAAAACGTGTATAGACAGTATTTGACGAAGTATAGAAAATGGACATCAAGAAGAGTCAGAGAAACAGAATGAAAACGTGAACGCAGATGAACGAACGATGCAGACATACATTGCATTCGGTAGCAGAGCAGAAAGAGAACAGAAACTTTCCCCTACACTAACTTCGGGGTCCAGCACAACAACTTTGACAACGCCAGAATCGAAGTCTCTCTCAGGTGTAAAAGCTGCTTTGGAAGTATAGGGCTTCTACAGGCTAATTGGAGAAACTGCTATTCAGTGCACGGCATCCGGCTGAATCGCGTCTTTCTTAACGGCAAAAACAGCAGAAGACGCGATTGTTGCCATTGTATTGGAATCCGCGGTTAACGCGTTAAGAGCCCATAGCTCGCTGCCGGTTTTGCTCAGGATCGCAAAGAGCGCTTTTACGATGTTCCCGTGAAGAGTTTTAGTGGGGAACATATAGAAACGTTGTAATGTCACAGGAATCAGGGATTGCAGACAAATTCCACCGGTTCTAGCCTGTACTTTGCTAAACTCAGAAAAAGCTTACGATTCTGGTGTAAGAATCAGAAATGCGAGAATGGACGAAAAGAAAACGTGTATAGACAGTATTTGACGAAGGAATGAAAATGGACAAAAAGAATCGTCAAAAAAAATGAATGAAAACGTGAACGCAGATGAACGACCGATGCAGACATACATTGCATTCGGTAGCAGAGCAGAAAGAGAACAGAAACTTTCCCCTACACTAACTTCGGGGTCCAGCACAACAACTTTGACAACGCCAGAAACGAAATCTCTCTCAGGTGTAAAAGCTGCTTTGGAAGTATAGGGCTTCTACAGGCTAATTGGAGAAACCGCTATTCAAGTGCACGGCATCCGGCTGAATCGCGTCTTTCTTAACGGCAAAAACTGCAGAAGACGCGATTGTTGCGATTGTATTGGAATCCGCGGTTAACGCGTTAAGAGCCCATAGCATGCTGCCGGTTTTGCTCAGGATCGCAAAGAGCGCTTTTACGATGTTCCCGTGAAGAGTTTTAGTGGGGAACATATAGAAACGTTGTAATGGCACAGGAATCAGGGATTGGAGACAAATTCCACCGGTTCTAACCTGTACTTTGCTAAACTCAGAAAAAGCTTACTATTCTGGTGTAAGAATCAGAAATGCGAGAATGGACCAAAAGAAAACGTGTATAGACAGTATTTGACGAAGTATAGAAAATGGACATCAAGAAGCGTCAGAGAAACAGAATGAAAACGTGAACGCAGATGAACGAACGATGCAGACATACATTGCATTCGGTAGCAGAGCAGAAAGAGAACAGAAACTTTCCCCTACACAAACTTCGGGGTCCAGTACAACAACTTTGACAACGTCAGAAACGAAGTCTCTATCACGTGTAAAAGCTGCTTTGGAAGTATAGGGCTTCTACAGGCTAATTGGAGAAACCGCTATGCAAGTACACGGCATCCGGCTGAATCGCGTCTTTCTTAACGGCAAAAACTGCAGAAGACGCGATTGTTGCGATTGTATTGGAATCCGCGGTTAACGCGTTAAGAGCCCATAGCTCGCTGCCGGTGTTGCTCAGTATCGCAAAGAGCGCTTTTACGATGTTCCAGTGAAGAGTTTTATTGGGGAACATATAGAAACGGTGTAATGTCACAGGAATCAGGGGTTGGAGACAAATTCCACCGGTTCTAGCCTGTACTTTGCTAAACTCAGAAAAAGCTTACGATTCTGGTGTAAGAATCAGAAATGCGAGAATGGACCAAAAGAAAACGTGTATAGACAGTATTTGGCGAAGTATAGAAAATGGACATCAAGAAGAGTCAGAGAAACAGAATGAAAACGTGAACGCAGATGAACGAACGATGCAGACATACATTGCATTCGGTAGCAGAGCAGAAAGAGAACAGAAACTTTCCCCTACACTAACTTCGGGGTCCAGCACAACAACTTTGACAACGCCAGAAACGAAGTCTCTCTCAGGTGTAAAAGCTGCTTTGGAAGTATAGGGCTTCTACAGGCTAATTGGAGAAACCGCTATGCAAGTGCACGGCATCCGGCTGAATCGCGTCTTTCTTAACGGCAAAAACAGCAGAAGACGCGATTGTTGCGATTGTATTGGAATCCGCGGTTAACGCGTTAAGAGCCCATAGCTCGCTGCCGGTTTTGCTCAGGATCGCAAAGAGCGCTTTTACGATGTTCCCGTGAAGAGTTTTAGTGGGGAACATATAGAAACGGTGTAATGTCACAGGAATCAGGGATTGCAGACAAATCCAACGGTTCTAGCCTGTACTTTGCTAAACTCAGAAAAAGCTTACGATTCTGGTGTAAGAATCAGAAATGGGTGAATGGACCAAAAGAAAACGTGTATAGACAGTATTTGACGAAGTATAGAAAATGGACATCAAGAAGAGTCAGAGAAACAGAATGAAAACGTGAACGCAGATGAACGAACGATGCAGAGATACATTGCATTCGGTAGCAGAGCAGAAAGAGAACAGAAACTTTCCCCTACACTAACTTCGGGGTCCAGCACAACAACTTTGACAACGCCAGAAACGAAGTCTCTCTCAGGTGTAAAAGCTGCTTTGGAAGTATAGGGCTTCTACAGGCTAAATGGAGAAACCGCTATTCAAGTGCACGGCATCCGGCTGAATCGCGTCTTTCTTAACGGCAAAAAATGCAGAAGACGCGATTGGTGCGATTGTATTGGAATCCGCGGTTAACGCGTTAAGAGCCCATAGCTCGCTGCCGGTTTTGCTCAGTATCGCAAAGAGCGCTTTTACGATGGCCCGTGAAGTGTTTTAGTGGGGAACATTTAGAAACGGTGTAATGTCACAGGAATCAGGGATTGCAGACAAATTCCATCGGTTCTAGCCTGTACTTTGCTAAACTCAGAAAAAGCTTACGATTCTGGTGTAAGAATCAGAAACGCGAGAATGGACCAAAAGAAAACGTGTAGAGACAGTATTTGACGAAGAATAGAAAATGGACAACAAGAATCGTCAGATAAAATGAATGAAAACGTGAACGCAGATGAACGAACGATGCAGAGATACATTGCATTCGGTAGCAGAGCAGAAAGAGAACAGAAACTTTCCCCTACACTAACTTCGGGGTCCAGCACAACAACTTTGACAACGCCAGAATCGAAGTCTCTATCAGGTGTAAAAGCTGCTTTGGAAGTATAGGGCTTCTACAGGCTAATTGGAGAAACCGCTATTCAAGTGCACGGCATCCGGCTGAATCGCGTCTTTCTTAACGGCAAAAACAGCAGAAGACGCGATTGTTGCCATTGTATTGGAATCCGCGGTTAACGCGTTAAGAGCCCATAGCTCGCTGCCGGTTTTGCTCAGGATCGCAAAGAGCGCTTTTACGATGGTCCCGTGAAGTTTTAGTGGGGAACATATAGAAACGGTGTAATGTCACAGGAATCTGGATTGGAGACAAATTCCACCGGTTCTAGCCTGTACTTTGCTAAACTCAGAAAAAGCTTACGATTCTGGTGTAAGAATCAGAAATGCGAGAATGGACCAAAAGAAAACGTGTATAGACAGTATTTGACGAAGGAACGAAAATGGACAAAAAGAATCGTCAGATAAAATGAATGAAAACGTGAAAGCAGATGAACGAACGATGCAGACATACATTGCATTCGGTAGCAAAGCAGAAAGAGAACAGAAACTTTCCCCTACACTAACTTCGGGGTCCAGCACAACAACTTTGACAGTGCCAGAAACGAAGTCTCTCTCAGGTGTAAAAGCTGCTTTGGAAGTATAGGGCTTCTACAGGCTAATTGGAGAAACCGCTATTCAGTGCACGGCATCCGGCTGAATCGCGTCTTTCTTAACGGCAAAAACAGCAGAAGACGCGATTGTTGCGATTGTATTGGAATCCGCGGTTAACGCGTTAAGAGCCCATAGCTCGCTGCCGGTTTTGCTCAGGATCGCAAAGAGCGCTTTTACGATGTTCCCGTGAAGAGTTTTAGTGGGGAACATATAGAAACGTTGTAATGGCACAGGAATCAGGGATTGCAGACAAATTCAACCGGTTCTAGCCTGTCTTTTGCTAAACTCTGAAAAAGCTTACGATTCTGGTGTAAGAATCAGAAATGCGAGATTGGACGAAAAGAAAACGTGTATAGACAGTATTTGACGAAGTATAGAAAATGGACATCAAGAAGAGTCAGAGAAACAGAATGAAAACGTGAACGCAGATGAACGAACGATGCAGACATACATTGCATTCGGTAGCAGAGCAGAAAGAGAACAGAAACTTTCCCCTACACTAACTTCGGGGTCCAGCACAACAACTTTGACAACGCCAGAATCGAAGTCTCTCTCAGGTGTAAAAGCTGCTTTGGAAGTATAGGGCTTCTACAGGCTAATTGGAGAAACCGCTATTCAGTGCACGGCATCCGGCTGAATCGCGTCTTTCTTAACGGCAAAAACAGCAGAAGACGCGATTGTTGCGATTGTATTGGAATCCGCGGTTAACGCGTTAAGAGCCCATAGCTCGCTGCCGGTTTTGCTCAGGATCGCAAAGAGCGCTTTTACGATGTTCCCGTGAAGAGTTTTAGTGGGGAACATATAGAAACGTTGTAATGGCACAGGAATCAGGGATTGCAGACAAATTCCACCGGTTCTAGCCTGTACTTTGCTAAACTCAGAAAAAGCTTACGATTCTGGTGTAAGAATCAGAAATGCGAGAATGGACGAAAAGAAAACGTGTATAGACAGTATTTGACGAAGGAACGAAAATGGACAAAAAGAATCGTCAGAAAAAATGAATGAAAACGTGAACGCAGATGAACGACCGATGCAGACATACATTGCATTCGGTAGCAGAGCAGAAAGAGAACAGAAACTTTCCCCTACACTAACTTCGGGGTCCAGCACAACAACTTTGACAACGCCAGAAACGAAATCTCTCTCAGGTGTAAAAGCTGCTTTGGAAGTATAGGGCTTCTACAGGCTAATTGGAGAAACCGCTATTCAAGTGCACGGCATCCGGCTGAATCGCGTCTTTCTTAACGGCAAAAACTGCAGAAGACGCGATTGGTGCGATTGTATTGGAATCCGCGGTTAACGCGTTAAGAGCCCATAGCATGCTGCCGGTTTTGCTCAGGATCGCAAAGAGCGCTTTTACGATGTTCCCGTGAAGAGTTTTAGTGGGGAACATATAGAAACGTTGTAATGTCACAGGAATCAGGGATTGGAGACAAATTCCACCGGTTCTTACCTGTACTTTGCTAAACTCAGAAAAAGCTTACGATTCTGGTGTAAGAATCAGAAATGCGAGAATGGACCAAAAGAAAACGTGTATAGACAGTATTTGACGAAGTATAGAAAATGGACAACAAGAAGCGTCAGAGAAACAGAATGAAAACGTGAACGCAGATGAACGAACGATGCAGACATACATTGCATTCGGTAGCAGAGCAGAAAGAGAACAGAAACTTTCCCCTACACTAACTTCGGGATCCAGCACAACAACTTTGACAACGTCAGAAACGAAGTCTCTATCACGTGTAAAAGCTGCTTTGGAAGTATAGGGCTTCTACAGGCTAATTGGAGAAACCGCTATGCAAGTACACGGCATCCGGCTGAATCGCGTCTTTCTTAACGGCAAAAACAGCAGAAGACGCGATTGTTGCGATTGTATTGGAATCCGCGGTTAACGCGTTAAGAGCCCATAGCTCGCTGCCGGTGTTGCTCAGTATCGCAAAGAGCGCTTTTACGATGTTCCAGTGAAGAGTTTTATTGGGGAACATATAGAAACGGTGTAATGTCACAGGAATCTGGATTGGAGACAAATTCCACCGGTTCTAGCCTGTACTTTGCTAAACTCAGAAAAAGCTTACGATTCTGGTGTAAGAATCAGAAATGCGAGAATGGACCAAAAGAAAACGTGTATAGACAGTATTTGACGAAGTATAGAAAATGGACATCAAGAAGCGTCAGAGAAACAGAATGAAAACGTGAACGCAGATGAACGAACGATGCAGAGATACATTGCATTCGGTAGCAGAGCAGAAAGAGAACAGAAACTTTCCCCTACACTAACTTCGGGGTCCAGCACAACAACTTTGACAACGCCAGAAACGAAGTCTCTCTCAGGTGTAAAAGCTGCTTTGGAAGTATAGGGCTTCTACAGGCTAATTGGAGAAACCGCTATTCAAGTGCACGGCATCCGGCTGAATCGCGTCTTTCATAACGGCAAAAACTGCAGAAGACGCGATTGTTGCGATTGTATTGGAATCCGCGGTTAACGCGTTAAGAGCCCATAGCTCGCTGCCGGTTTTGCTCAGGATCGCAAAGAGCGCTTTGACGATGTTCCCGTGAAGAGTTTTAGTGGGGAACATATAGAAACGTTGTAATGTCACAGGAATCAGGGATTGCAGACAAATCCAACGGTTCTAGCCTGTACTTTGCTAAACTCAGAAAAAGCTTACGATTCTGGTGTAAGAATCAGAAATGGGTGAATGGACCAAAAGAAAACGTGTATAGACAGTATTTGACGAAGTATAGAAAATGGACATCAAGAAGAGTCAGAGAAACAGAATGAAAACGTGAACGCAGATGAACGAACGATGCAGAGATACATTGCATTCGGTAGCAGAGCAGAAAGAGAACAGAAACTTTCCCCTACAACTAACTTCGGGGTCCAGCACAACAACTTTGACAACGCCAGAAACGAAGTCTCTCTCAGGTGTAAAAGCTGCTTTGGAAGTATAGGGCTTCTACAGGCTAAATGGAGAAACCGCTATTCAAGTGCACGGCATCCGGCTGAATCGCGTCTTTCTTAACGGCAAAAAATGCAGAAGACGCGATTGGTGCCATTGTATTGGAATCCGCGGTTAACGCGTTAAGAGCCCATAGCTCGCTGCCGGTTTTGCTCAGTATCGCAAAGAGCGCTTTTACGATGGCCCGTGAAGTGTTTTAGTGGGGAACATTTAGAAACGGTGTAATGTCACAGGAATCAGGGATTGCAGACAAATTCCATCGGTTCTAGCCTGTACTTTGCTAAACTCAGAAAAAGCTTACGATTCTGGTGTAAGAATCAGAAACGCGAGAATGGACCAAAAGAAAACGTGTATAGACAGTATTTGACGAAGGAACGAAAATGGACATCAAGAAGAGTCAGAGAAACAGAATGAAAACGTGAACGCAGATGAACGAACGATGCAGACATACATTGCATTCGGTAGCAGAGCAGAAAGAGAACAGAAACTTTCCCCTACACTAACTTCGGGGTCCAGCACAACAACTTTGACAACGCCAGAAACGAAGTCTCTCTCAGGTGTAAAAGCTGCTTTGGAAGTATAGGGCTTCTACAGGCTAATTGGAGAAACCGCTATTCAGTGCACGGCATCCGGCTGAATCGCGTCTTTCTTAACGGCAAAAACAGCAGAAGACGCGATTGTTGCCATTGTATTGGAATCCGCGGTTAACGCGTTAAGAGCCCATAGCTCGCTGCCGGTTTTGCTCAGGATCGCAAATGGAGCTTTTACGATGGTCCCGTGAAGTTTTAGTGGGGAACATATAGAAACGGTGTAATGTCACAGGAATCTGGATTGGAGACAAATTCCACCGGTTCTAGCCTGTACTTTGCTAAACTCAGAAAAAGCTTACGATTCTGGTGTAAGAATCAGAAATGCGAGAATGGACCAAAAGAAAACGTGTATAGACAGTATTTGACGAAGGAACGAAAATGGACAAAAAGAATCGTCAGATAAAATGAATGAAAACGTGAAAGCAGATGAACGAACGATGCAGACATACATTGCATTCGGTAGCAAAGCAGAAAGAGAACAGAAACTTTCCCCTACACTAACTTCGGGGTCCAGCACAACAACTTTGACAGTGCCAGAAACGAAGTCTCTCTCAGGTGTAAAAGCTGCTTTGGAAGTATAGGGCTTCTACAGGCTAATTGGAGAAACCGCTATTCAGTGCACGGCATCCGGCTGAATCGCGTCTTTCTTAACGGCAAAAACAGCAGAAGACGCGATTGTTGCGATTGTATTGGAATCCGCGGTTAACGCGTTAAGAGCCCATAGCTCGCTGCCGGTTTTGCTCAGGATCGCAAAGAGCGCTTTTACGATGTTCCCGTGAAGAGTTTTAGTGGGGAACATATAGAAACGTTGTAATGGCACAGGAATCAGGGATTGCAGACAAATTCAACCGGTTCTAGCCTGTCTTTTGCTAAACTCTGAAAAAGCTTACGATTCTGGTGTAAGAATCAGAAATGCGAGAATGGACGAAAAGAAAACGTGTATAGACAGTATTTGACGAAGTATAGAAAATGGACATCAAGAAGAGTCAGAGAAACAGAATGAAAACGTGAACGCAGATGAACGAACGATGCAGACATACATTGCATTCGGTAGCAGAGCAGAAAGAGAACAGAAACTTTCCCCTACACTAACTTCGGGGTCCAGCACAACAACTTTGACAACGCCAGAATCGAAGTCTCTCTCAGGTGTAAAAGCTGCTTTGGAAGTATAGGGCTTCTACAGGCTAATTGGAGAAACCGCTATTCAGTGCACGGCATCCGGCTGAATCGCGTCTTTCTTAACGGCAAAAACAGCAGAAGACGCGATTGTTGCGATTGTATTGGAATCCGCGGTTAACGCGTTAAGAGCCCATAGCTCGCTGCCGGTTTTGCTCAGGATCGCAAAGAGCGCTTTTACGATGTTCCCGTGAAGAGTTTTAGTGGGGAACATATAGAAACGTTGTAATGTCACAGGAATCAGGGATTGCAGACAAATTCCACCGGTTCTAGCCTGTACTTTGCTAAACTCAGAAAAAGCTTACGATTCTGGTGTAAGAATCAGAAATGCGAGAATGGACGAAAAGAAAACGTGTATAGACAGTATTTGACGAAGGAACGAAAATGGACAAAAAGAATCGTCAGAAAAAATGAATGAAAACGTGAACGCAGATGAACGACCGATGCAGACATACATTGCATTCGGTAGCAGAGCAGAAAGAGAACAGAAACTTTCCCCTACACTAACTTCGGGGTCCAGCACAACAACTTTGACAACGCCAGAAACGAAATCTCTCTCAGGTGTAAAAGCTGCTTTGGAAGTATAGGGCTTCTACAGGCTAATTGGAGAAACCGCTATTCAAGTGCACGGCATCCGGCTGAATCGCGTCTTTCTTAACGGCAAAAACAGCAGAAGACGCGATTGTTGCCATTGTATTGGAATCCGCGGTTAACGCGTTAAGAGCCCATAGCTCGCTGCCGGTTTTGCTCAGGATCGCAAAGAGCGCTTTTACGATGTTCCCGTGAAGAGTTTTAGTGGGGAACATATAGAAACGTTGTAATGTCACAGGAATCAGGGATTGCAGACAAATTCCACCGGTTCTAGCCTGTACTTTGCTAAACTCAGAAAAAGCTTACGATTCTGGTGTAAGAATCAGAAATGCGAGAATGGACGAAAAGAAAACGTGTATAGACAGTATTTGACGAAGGAACGAAAATGGACAAAAAGAATAGTCAGAAAAAATGAATGAAAACGTGAACGCAGATGAACGACCGATGCAGACATACATTGCATTCGGTAGCAGAGCAGAAAGAGAACAGAAACTTTCCCCTACACTAACTTCGGGGTCCAGCACAACAACTTTGACAACGCCAGAAACGAAATCTCTCTCAGGTGTAAAAGCTGCTTTGGAAGTATAGGGCTTCTACAGGCTAATTGGAGAAACCGCTATTCAAGTGCACGGCATCCGGCTGAATCGCGTCTTTCTTAACGGCAAAAACTGCAGAAGACGCGATTGTTGCGATTGTATTGGAATCCGCGGTTAACGCGTTAAGAGCCCATAGCATGCTGCCGGTTTTGCTCAGGATCGCAAAGAGCGCTTTTACGATGTTCCCGTGAAGAGTTTTAGTGGGGAACATATAGAAACGTTGTAATGGCACAGGAATCAGGGATTGGAGACAAATTCCACCGGTTCTAACCTGTACTTTGCTAAACTCAGAAAAAGCTTACTATTCTGGTGTAAGAATCAGAAATGCGAGAATGGACCAAAAGAAAACGTGTATAGACAGTATTTTACGAAGTATAGAAAATGGACATCAAGAAGCGTCAGAGAAACAGAATGAAAACGTGAACGCAGATGAACGAACGATGCAGACATACATTGCATTCGGTAGCAGAGCAGAAAGAGAACAGAAACTTTCCCCTACACAAACTTCGGGGTCCAGCACAACAACTTTGACAACGTCAGAAACGAAGTCTCTATCAGGTGTAAAAGCTGCTTTGGAAGTATAGGGCTTCTACAGGCTAATTGGAGAAACCGCTATGCAAGTACACGGCATCCGGCTGAATCGCGTCTTTCTTAACGGCAAAAACAGCAGAAGACGCGATTGGTGCGATTGTATTGGAATCCGCGGTTAACGCGTTAAGAGCCCATAGCTCGCTGCCGGTGTTGCTCAGTATCGCAAAGAGCGCTTTTACGATGTTCCAGTGAAGAGTTTTATTGGGGAACATATAGAAACGGTGTAATGTCACAGGAATCAGGGGTTGGAGACAAATTCCACCGGTTCTAGCCTGTACTTTGCTAAACTCAGAAAAAGCTTACGATTCTGGTGTAAGAATCAGAAATGGGTGAATGGACCAAAAGAAAACGTGTATAGACAGTATTTGACGAAGTATAGAAAATGGACATCAAGAAGAGTCAGAGAAACAGAATGAAAACGTGAACGCAGATGAACGAACGATGCAGAGATACATTGCATTCGGTAGCAGAGCAGAAAGAGAACAGAAACTTTCCCCTACACTAACTTCGGGGTCCAGCACAACAACTTTGACAACGCCAGAAACGAAGTCTCTCTCAGGTGTAAAAGCTGCTTTGGAAGTATAGGGCTTCTACAGGCTAAATGGAGAAACCGCTATTCAAGTGCACGGCATCCGGCTGAATCGCGTCTTTCTTAACGGCAAAAAATGCAGAAGACGCGATTGGTGCGATTGTATTGGAATCCGCGGTTAACGCGTTAAGAGCCCATAGCTCGCTGCCGGTTTTGCTCAGTATCGCAAAGAGCGCTTTTACGATGGCCCGTGAAGTGTTTTAGTGGGGAACATTTAGAAACGGTGTAATGTCACAGGAATCAGGGATTGCAGACAAATTCCATCGGTTCTAGCCTGTACTTTGCTAAACTCAGAAAAAGCTTACGATTCTGGTGTAAGAATCAGAAATGGGTGAATGGACCAAAAGAAAACGTGTATAGACAGTATTTGACGAAGTATAGAAAATGGACATCAAGAAGAGTCAGAGAAACAGAATGAAAACGTGAACGCAGATGAACGAACGATGCAGACATACATTGCATTCGGTAGCAGAGCAGAAAGAGAACAGAAACTTTCCCCTACACTAACTTCGGGGTCCAGCACAACAACTTTGACAGTGCCAGAATCGAAGTCTCTCTCAGGTGTAAAAGCTGCTTTGGAAGTATAGGGCTTCTACAGGCTAATTGGAGAAACCGCTATTCAAGTGCACGGCATCCGGCTGAATCGCGTCTTTCTTAACGGCAAAAACAGCAGAAGACGCGATTGTTGCGATTGTATTGGAATCCGCGGTTAACGCGTTAAGAGCCCATAGCTCGCTGCCGGTTTTGCTCAGGATCGCAAAGAGCGCTTTTACGATGGTCCCGTGAAGAGTTTTAGTGGGGAACATATAGAAACGTTGTAATGGCACAGGAATCAGGGATTGCAGACAAATTCAACCGGTTCTAGCCTGTACTTTGCTAAACTCAGAAAAAGCTTACGATTCTGGTGTAAGAATCAGAAATGCGAGAATGGACGAAAAGAAAACGTGTATAGACAGTATTTGACGAAGTATAGAAAATGGACAATAAGAATCGTCAGAAAAAATGAATGAAAACGTGAACGCAGATGAACGACCGATGCAGACATACATTGCATTCGGTAGCAGAGCAGAAAGAGAACAGAAACTTTCCCCTACACTAACTTCGGGGTCCAGCACAACAACTTTGACAACGCCAGAAACGAAATCTCTCTCAGGTGTAAAAGCTGCTTTGGAAGTATAGGGCTTCTACAGGCTAATTGGAGAAACCGCTATTCAAGTGCACGGCATCCGGCTGAATCGCGTCTTTCTTAACGGCAAAAACTGCAGAAGACGCGATTGTTGCGATTGTATTGGAATCCGCGGTTAACGCGTTAAGAGCCCATAGCATGCTGCCGGTTTTGCTCAGGATCGCAAAGAGCGCTTTTACGATGTTCCCGTGAAGAGTTTTAGTGGGGAACATATAGAAACGTTGTAATGGCACAGGAATCAGGGATTGGAGACAAATTCCAACGGTTCTAACCTGTACTTTGCTAAACTCAGAAAAAGCTTACTATTCTGGTGTAAGAATCAGAAATGCGAGAATGGACCAAAAGAAAACGTGTAGAGACAGTATTTGGCGAAGTATAGAAAATGGACATCAAGAAGAGTCAGAGAAACAGAATGAAAACGTGAACGCAGATGAACGAACGATGCAGACATACATTGCATTCGGTAGCAGAGCAGAAAGAGAACAGAAACTTTCCCCTACACTAACTTCGGGGTCCAGCACAACAACTTTGACAACGCCAGAAACGAAGTCTCTCTCAGGTGTAAAAGCTGCTTTGGAAGTATAGGGCTTCTACAGGCTAATTGGAGAAACCGCTATGCAAGTGCACGGCATCCGGCTGAATCGCGTCTTTCTTAACGGCAAAAACTGCAGAAGACGCGATTGTTGCGATTGTATTGGAATCCGCGGTTAACGCGTTAAGAGCCCATAGCTCGCTGCCGGTTTTGCTCAGGATCGCAAAGAGCGCTTTTACGGTGGTCCCGTGAAGTTTTAGTGGGGAACATATAGAAACGGTGTAATGTCACAGGAATCAGGGATTGGAGACAAATTCCACCGGTTCTAGCCTGTACTTTGCTAAACTCAGAAAAAGCTTACGATTCTGGTGTAAGAATCAGAAATGCGAGAATGGACCAAAAGAAAACGTGTATAGACAGTATTTGACGAAGTATAGAAAATGGACATCAAGAAGAGTCAGAGAAACAGAATGAAAACGTGAACGCAGATGAACGAACGATGCAGAGATACATTGCATTCGGTAGCAGAGCAGAAAGAGAACAGAAACTTTCCCCTACACTAACTTCGGGGTCCAGCACAACAACTTTGACAACGCCAGAAACGAAGTCTCTCTCAGGTGTAAAAGCTGCTTTGGAAGTATAGGGCTTCTACAGGCTAAATGGAGAAACCGCTAATCAAGTGCACGGCATCCGGCTGAATCGCGTCTTTCTTAACGGCAAAAAATGCAGAAGACGCGATTGGTGCGATTGTATTGGAATCCGCGGTTAACGCGTTAAGAGACCATAGCTCGCTGCCGGTTTTGCTCAGTATCGCAAAGAGCGCTTTTACGATGGCCCGTGAAGTGTTTTAGTGGGGAACATTTAGAAACGGTGTAATGTCACAGGAATCAGGGATTGCAGACAAATTCCATCGGTTCTAGCCTGTACTTTGCTAAACTCAGAAAAAGCTTACGATTCTGGTGTAAGAATCAGAAATGCGAGAATGGACCAAAAGAAAACGTGTATAGACAGTATTTGGCGAAGTATAGAAAATGGACATCAAGAAGAGTCAGAGAAACAGAATGAAAACGTGAACGCAGATGAACGAACGATGCAGACATACATTGCATTCGGTAGCAGAGCAGAAAGAGAACAGAAACTTTCCCCTACACTAACTTCGGGGTCCAGCACAACAACTTTGACAACGCCAGAAACGAAGTCTCTCTCAGGTGTAAAAGCTGCTTTGGAAGTATAGGGCTTCTACAGGCTAATTGGAGAAACCGCTATGCAAGTGCACGGCATCCGGCTGAATCGCGTCTTTCTTAACGGCAAAAACAGCAGAAGACGCGATTGTTGCGATTGTATTGGAATCCGCGGTTAACGCGTTAAGAGCCCATAGCTCGCTGCCGGTTTTGCTCAGGATCGCAAAGAGCGCTTTTACGATGTTCCCGTGAAGAGTTTTAGTGGGGAACATATAGAAACGTTGTAATGTCACAGGAATCAGGGATTGCAGACAAATCCAACGGTTCTAGCCTGTACTTTGCTAAACTCAGAAAAAGCTTACGATTCTGGTGTAAGAATCAGAAATGGGTGAATGGACCAAAAGAAAACGTGTATAGACAGTATTTGACGAAGTATAGAAAATGGACATCAAGAAGAGTCAGAGAAACAGAATGAAAACGTGAACGCAGATGAACGAACGATGCAGAGATACATTGCATTCGGTAGCAGAGCAGAAAGAGAACAGAAACTTTCCCCTACACTAACTTCGGGGTCCAGCACAACAACTTTGACAACGCCAGAAACGAAGTCTCTCTCAGGTGTAAAAGCTGCTTTGGAAGTATAGGGCTTCTACAGGCTAAATGGAGAAACCGCTATTCAAGTGCACGGCATCCGGCTGAATCGCGTCTTTCTTAACGGCAAAAATTGCAGAAGACGCGATTGGTGCGATTGTATTGGAATCCGCGGTTAACGCGTTAAGAGCCCATAGCTCGCTGCCGGTTTTGCTCAGTATCGCAGATAGCGCTTATACGATGTTCCCGTGAAGAGTTTTAGTGGTGAACATATAGAAACGTTGTAATGTCACAAGAATCATGGATTGGAGACAAATTCCACCGGTTCTAGCCTGTACTTTGCTAAACTCAGAAAAAGCTTCCGATTCTGGTGTAAGAATCAGAAATGCGAGAATGGACCAAAAGAAAACGTGTAGAGACAGTATTTGACGAAGAATAGAAAATGGACAACAAGAATCGTCAGATAAAATGAATGAAAACGTGAACGCAGATGAACGAACGATGCAGAGATACATTGCATTCGGTAGCAGAGCAGAAAGAGAACAGAAACTTTCCCCTACACTAACTTCGGGGTCCAGCACAACAACTTTGACAACGCCAGAATCGAAGTCTCTATCAGGTGTAAAAGCTGCTTTGGAAGTATAGGGCTTCTACAGGCTAATTGGAGAAACCGCTATTCAAGTGCACGGCATCCGGCTGAATCGCGTCTTTCTTAACGGCAAAAACAGCAGAAGACGCGATTGTTGCGATTGTATTGGAATCCGCGGTTAACGCGTTAAGAGCCCATAGCTCGCTGCCGGTTTTGCTCAGGATCGCAAATGGAGCTTTTACGATGGTCCCGTGAAGTTTTAGTGGGGAACATATAGAAACGGTGTAATGTCACAGGAATCTGGATTGGAGACAAATTCCACCGGTTCTAGCCTGTACTTTGCTAAACTCAGAAAAAGCTTACGATTCTGGTGTAAGAATCAGAAATGCGATAATGGACCAAAAGAAAACGTGTATAGACAGTATTTGACGAAGGAACGAAAATGGACAAAAAGAATCGTCAGATAAAATGAATGAAAACGTGAACGCAGATGAACGAACGATGCAGACATACATTGCATTCGGTAGCAAAGCAGAAAGAGAACAGAAACTTTCCCCTACACTAACTTCGGGGTCCAGCACAACAACTTTGACAGTGCCAGAAACGAAGTCTCTCTCAGGTGTAAAAGCTGCTTTGGAAGTATAGGGCTTCTACAGGCTAATTGGAGAAACCGCTATTCAGTGCACGGCATCCGGCTGAATCGCGTCTTTCTTAACGGCAAAAACAGCAGAAGACGCGATTGTTGCGATTGTATTGGAATCCGCGGTTAACGCGTTAAGAGCCCATAGCTCGCTGCCGGTTTTGATCAGGATCGCAAAGAGCGCTTTTACGATGTTCCCGTGAAGAGTTTTAGTGGGGAACATATAGAAACGTTGTAATGGCACAGGAATCAGGGATTGCAGACAAATTCCACCGGTTCTAGCCTGTACTTTGCTAAACTCAGAAAAAGCTTACGATTCTGGTGTAAGAATCAGAAATGCGAGAATGGACCAAAAGAAAACGTGTATAGACAGTATTTGACGAAGTATAGAAAATGGACATCAAGAAGAGTCAGAGAAACAGAATGAAAACGTGAACGCAGATGAACGAACGATGCAGACATACATTGCATTCGGTAGCAGAGCAGAAAGAGAACAGAAACTTTCCCCTACACTAACTTCGGGGTCCAGCACAACAACTTTGACAACGCCAGAATCGAAGTCTCTCTCAGGTGTAAAAGCTGCTTTGGAAGTATAGGGCTTCTACAGGCTAATTGGAGAAACCGCTATTCAGTGCACGGCATCCGGCTGAATCGCGTCTTTCTTAACGGCAAAAACAGCAGAAGACGCGATTGTTGCCATTGTATTGGAATCCGCGGTTAACGCGTTAAGAGCCCATAGCTCGCTGCCGGTTTTGCTCAGGATCGCAAAGAGCGCTTTTACGATGTTCCCGTGAAGAGTTTTAGTGGGGAACATATAGAAACGTTGTAATGTCACAGGAATCAGGGATTGCAGACAAATTCCACCGGTTCTAGCCTGTACTTTGCTAAACTCAGAAAAAGCTTACGATTCTGGTGTAAGAATCAGAAATGCGAGAATGGACGAAAAGAAAACGTGTATAGACAGTATTTGACGAAGGAATGAAAATGGACAAAAAGAATCGTCAAAAAAAATGAATGAAAACGTGAACGCAGATGAACGACCGATGCAGACATACATTGCATTCGGTAGCAGAGCAGAAAGAGAACAGAAACTTTCCCCTACACTAACTTCGGGGTCCAGCACAACAACTTTGACAACGCCAGAAACGAAATCTCTCTCAGGTGTAAAAGCTGCTTTGGAAGTATAGGGCTTCTACAGGCTAATTGGAGAAACCGCTATTCAAGTGCACGGCATCCGGCTGAATCGCGTCTTTCTTAACGGCAAAAACTGCAGAAGACGCGATTGTTGCGATTGTATTGGAATCCGCGGTTAACGCGTTAAGAGCCCATAGCATGCTGCCGGTTTTGCTCAGGATCGCAAAGAGCGCTTTTACGATGTTCCCGTGAAGAGTTTTAGTGGGGAACATATAGAAACGTTGTAATGGCACAGGAATCAGGGATTGGAGACAAATTCCACCGGTTCTAACCTGTACTTTGCTAAACTCAGAAAAAGCTTACTATTCTGGTGTAAGAATCAGAAATGCGAGAATGGACCAAAAGAAAACGTGTATAGACAGTATTTGACGAAGTATAGAAAATGGACATCAAGAAGCGTCAGAGAAACAGAATGAAAACGTGAACGCAGATGAACGAACGATGCAGACATACATTGCATTCGGTAGCAGAGCAGAAAGAGAACAGAAACTTTCCCCTACACAAACTTCGGGGTCCAGTACAACAACTTTGACAACGTCAGAAACGAAGTCTCTATCACGTGTAAAAGCTGCTTTGGAAGTATAGGGCTTCTACAGGCTAATTGGAGAAACCGCTATGCAAGTACACGGCATCCGGCTGAATCGCGTCTTTCTTAACGGCAAAAACAGCAGAAGACGCGATTGTTGCGATTGTATTGGAATCCGCGGTTAACGCGTTAAGAGCCCATAGCTCGCTGCCGGTGTTGCTCAGTATCGCAAAGAGCGCTTTTACGATGTTCCAGTGAAGAGTTTTATTGGGGAACATATAGAAACGGTGTAATGTCACAGGAATCAGGGGTTGGAGACAAATTCCACCGGTTCTAGCCTGTACTTTGCTAAACTCAGAAAAAGCTTACGATTCTGGTGTAAGAATCAGAAATGCGAGAATGGACCAAAAGAAAACGTGTATAGACAGTATTTGGCGAAGTATAGAAAATGGACATCAAGAAGAGTCAGAGAAACAGAATGAAAACGTGAACGCAGATGAACGAACGATGCAGACATACATTGCATTCGGTAGCAGAGCAGAAAGAGAACAGAAACTTTCCCCTACACTAACTTCGGGGTCCAGCACAACAACTTTGACAACGCCAGAAACGAAGTCTCTCTCAGGTGTAAAAGCTGCTTTGGAAGTATAGGGCTTCTACAGGCTAATTGGAGAAACCGCTATGCAAGTGCACGGCATCCGGCTGAATCGCGTCTTTCTTAACGGCAAAAACAGCAGAAGACGCGATTGTTGCGATTGTATTGGAATCCGCGGTTAACGCGTTAAGAGCCCATAGCTCGCTGCCGGTTTTGCTCAGGATCGCAAAGAGCGCTTTTACGATGTTCCCGTGAAGAGTTTTAGTGGGGAACATATAGAAACGGTGTAATGTCACAGGAATCAGGGATTGCAGACAAATCCAACGGTTCTAGCCTGTACTTTGCTAAACTCAGAAAAAGCTTACGATTCTGGTGTAAGAATCAGAAATGGGTGAATGGACCAAAAGAAAACGTGTATAGACAGTATTTGACGAAGTATAGAAAATGGACATCAAGAAGAGTCAGAGAAACAGAATGAAAACGTGAACGCAGATGAACGAACGATGCAGAGATACATTGCATTCGGTAGCAGAGCAGAAAGAGAACAGAAACTTTCCCCTACACTAACTTCGGGGTCCAGCACAACAACTTTGACAACGCCAGAAACGAAGTCTCTCTCAGGTGTAAAAGCTGCTTTGGAAGTATAGGGCTTCTACAGGCTAAATGGAGAAACCGCTATTCAAGTGCACGGCATCCGGCTGAATCGCGTCTTTCTTAACGGCAAAAAATGCAGAAGACGCGATTGGTGCGATTGTATTGGAATCCGCGGTTAACGCGTTAAGAGCCCATAGCTCGCTGCCGGTTTTGCTCAGTATCGCAAAGAGCGCTTTTACGATGGCCCGTGAAGTGTTTTAGTGGGGAACATTTAGAAACGGTGTAATGTCACAGGAATCAGGGATTGCAGACAAATTCCATCGGTTCTAGCCTGTACTTTGCTAAACTCAGAAAAAGCTTACGATTCTGGTGTAAGAATCAGAAACGCGAGAATGGACCAAAAGAAAACGTGTAGAGACAGTATTTGACGAAGAATAGAAAATGGACAACAAGAATCGTCAGATAAAATGAATGAAAACGTGAACGCAGATGAACGAACGATGCAGAGATACATTGCATTCGGTAGCAGAGCAGAAAGAGAACAGAAACTTTCCCCTACACTAACTTCGGGGTCCAGCACAACAACTTTGACAACGCCAGAATCGAAGTCTCTATCAGGTGTAAAAGCTGCTTTGGAAGTATAGGGCTTCTACAGGCTAATTGGAGAAACCGCTATTCAAGTGCACGGCATCCGGCTGAATCGCGTCTTTCTTAACGGCAAAAACAGCAGAAGACGCGATTGTTGCCATTGTATTGGAATCCGCGGTTAACGCGTTAAGAGCCCATAGCTCGCTGCCGGTTTTGCTCAGGATCGCAAAGAGCGCTTTTACGATGGTCCCGTGAAGTTTTAGTGGGGAACATATAGAAACGGTGTAATGTCACAGGAATCTGGATTGGAGACAAATTCCACCGGTTCTAGCCTGTACTTTGCTAAACTCAGAAAAAGCTTACGATTCTGGTGTAAGAATCAGAAATGCGAGAATGGACCAAAAGAAAACGTGTATAGACAGTATTTGACGAAGGAACGAAAATGGACAAAAAGAATCGTCAGATAAAATGAATGAAAACGTGAAAGCAGATGAACGAACGATGCAGACATACATTGCATTCGGTAGCAAAGCAGAAAGAGAACAGAAACTTTCCCCTACACTAACTTCGGGGTCCAGCACAACAACTTTGACAGTGCCAGAAACGAAGTCTCTCTCAGGTGTAAAAGCTGCTTTGGAAGTATAGGGCTTCTACAGGCTAATTGGAGAAACCGCTATTCAGTGCACGGCATCCGGCTGAATCGCGTCTTTCTTAACGGCAAAAACAGCAGAAGACGCGATTGTTGCGATTGTATTGGAATCCGCGGTTAACGCGTTAAGAGCCCATAGCTCGCTGCCGGTTTTGCTCAGGATCGCAAAGAGCGCTTTTACGATGTTCCCGTGAAGAGTTTTAGTGGGGAACATATAGAAACGTTGTAATGGCACAGGAATCAGGGATTGCAGACAAATTCAACCGGTTCTAGCCTGTCTTTTGCTAAACTCTGAAAAAGCTTACGATTCTGGTGTAAGAATCAGAAATGCGAGATTGGACGAAAAGAAAACGTGTATAGACAGTATTTGACGAAGTATAGAAAATGGACATCAAGAAGAGTCAGAGAAACAGAATGAAAACGTGAACGCAGATGAACGAACGATGCAGACATACATTGCATTCGGTAGCAGAGCAGAAAGAGAACAGAAACTTTCCCCTACACTAACTTCGGGGTCCAGCACAACAACTTTGACAACGCCAGAATCGAAGTCTCTCTCAGGTGTAAAAGCTGCTTTGGAAGTATAGGGCTTCTACAGGCTAATTGGAGAAACCGCTATTCAGTGCACGGCATCCGGCTGAATCGCGTCTTTCTTAACGGCAAAAACAGCAGAAGACGCGATTGTTGCGATTGTATTGGAATCCGCGGTTAACGCGTTAAGAGCCCATAGCTCGCTGCCGGTTTTGCTCAGGATCGCAAAGAGCGCTTTTACGATGTTCCCGTGAAGAGTTTTAGTGGGGAACATATAGAAACGTTGTAATGGCACAGGAATCAGGGATTGCAGACAAATTCCACCGGTTCTAGCCTGTACTTTGCTAAACTCAGAAAAAGCTTACGATTCTGGTGTAAGAATCAGAAATGCGAGAATGGACGAAAAGAAAACGTGTATAGACAGTATTTGACGAAGGAACGAAAATGGACAAAAAGAATCGTCAGAAAAAATGAATGAAAACGTGAACGCAGATGAACGACCGATGCAGACATACATTGCATTCGGTAGCAGAGCAGAAAGAGAACAGAAACTTTCCCCTACACTAACTTCGGGGTCCAGCACAACAACTTTGACAACGCCAGAAACGAAATCTCTCTCAGGTGTAAAAGCTGCTTTGGAAGTATAGGGCTTCTACAGGCTAATTGGAGAAACCGCTATTCAAGTGCACGGCATCCGGCTGAATCGCGTCTTTCTTAACGGCAAAAACTGCAGAAGACGCGATTGGTGCGATTGTATTGGAATCCGCGGTTAACGCGTTAAGAGCCCATAGCATGCTGCCGGTTTTGCTCAGGATCGCAAAGAGCGCTTTTACGATGTTCCCGTGAAGAGTTTTAGTGGGGAACATATAGAAACGTTGTAATGTCACAGGAATCAGGGATTGGAGACAAATTCCACCGGTTCTTACCTGTACTTTGCTAAACTCAGAAAAAGCTTACGATTCTGGTGTAAGAATCAGAAATGCGAGAATGGACCAAAAGAAAACGTGTATAGACAGTATTTGACGAAGTATAGAAAATGGACAACAAGAAGCGTCAGAGAAACAGAATGAAAACGTGAACGCAGATGAACGAACGATGCAGACATACATTGCATTCGGTAGCAGAGCAGAAAGAGAACAGAAACTTTCCCCTACACTAACTTCGGGATCCAGCACAACAACTTTGACAACGTCAGAAACGAAGTCTCTATCACGTGTAAAAGCTGCTTTGGAAGTATAGGGCTTCTACAGGCTAATTGGAGAAACCGCTATGCAAGTACACGGCATCCGGCTGAATCGCGTCTTTCTTAACGGCAAAAACAGCAGAAGACGCGATTGTTGCGATTGTATTGGAATCCGCGGTTAACGCGTTAAGAGCCCATAGCTCGCTGCCGGTGTTGCTCAGTATCGCAAAGAGCGCTTTTACGATGTTCCAGTGAAGAGTTTTATTGGGGAACATATAGAAACGGTGTAATGTCACAGGAATCTGGATTGGAGACAAATTCCACCGGTTCTAGCCTGTACTTTGCTAAACTCAGAAAAAGCTTACGATTCTGGTGTAAGAATCAGAAATGCGAGAATGGACCAAAAGAAAACGTGTATAGACAGTATTTGACGAAGTATAGAAAATGGACATCAAGAAGCGTCAGAGAAACAGAATGAAAACGTGAACGCAGATGAACGAACGATGCAGAGATACATTGCATTCGGTAGCAGAGCAGAAAGAGAACAGAAACTTTCCCCTACACTAACTTCGGGGTCCAGCACAACAACTTTGACAACGCCAGAAACGAAGTCTCTCTCAGGTGTAAAAGCTGCTTTGGAAGTATAGGGCTTCTACAGGCTAATTGGAGAAACCGCTATTCAAGTGCACGGCATCCGGCTGAATCGCGTCTTTCATAACGGCAAAAACTGCAGAAGACGCGATTGTTGCGATTGTATTGGAATCCGCGGTTAACGCGTTAAGAGCCCATAGCTCGCTGCCGGTTTTGCTCAGGATCGCAAAGAGCGCTTTGACGATGTTCCCGTGAAGAGTTTTAGTGGGGAACATATAGAAACGTTGTAATGTCACAGGAATCAGGGATTGCAGACAAATCCAACGGTTCTAGCCTGTACTTTGCTAAACTCAGAAAAAGCTTACGATTCTGGTGTAAGAATCAGAAATGGGTGAATGGACCAAAAGAAAACGTGTATAGACAGTATTTGACGAAGTATAGAAAATGGACATCAAGAAGAGTCAGAGAAACAGAATGAAAACGTGAACGCAGATGAACGAACGATGCAGAGATACATTGCATTCGGTAGCAGAGCAGAAAGAGAACAGAAACTTTCCCCTACAACTAACTTCGGGGTCCAGCACAACAACTTTGACAACGCCAGAAACGAAGTCTCTCTCAGGTGTAAAAGCTGCTTTGGAAGTATAGGGCTTCTACAGGCTAAATGGAGAAACCGCTATTCAAGTGCACGGCATCCGGCTGAATCGCGTCTTTCTTAACGGCAAAAAATGCAGAAGACGCGATTGGTGCCATTGTATTGGAATCCGCGGTTAACGCGTTAAGAGCCCATAGCTCGCTGCCGGTTTTGCTCAGTATCGCAAAGAGCGCTTTTACGATGGCCCGTGAAGTGTTTTAGTGGGGAACATTTAGAAACGGTGTAATGTCACAGGAATCAGGGATTGCAGACAAATTCCATCGGTTCTAGCCTGTACTTTGCTAAACTCAGAAAAAGCTTACGATTCTGGTGTAAGAATCAGAAACGCGAGAATGGACCAAAAGAAAACGTGTATAGACAGTATTTGACGAAGGAACGAAAATGGACATCAAGAAGAGTCAGAGAAACAGAATGAAAACGTGAACGCAGATGAACGAACGATGCAGACATACATTGCATTCGGTAGCAGAGCAGAAAGAGAACAGAAACTTTCCCCTACACTAACTTCGGGGTCCAGCACAACAACTTTGACAACGCCAGAAACGAAGTCTCTCTCAGGTGTAAAAGCTGCTTTGGAAGTATAGGGCTTCTACAGGCTAATTGGAGAAACCGCTATTCAGTGCACGGCATCCGGCTGAATCGCGTCTTTCTTAACGGCAAAAACAGCAGAAGACGCGATTGTTGCCATTGTATTGGAATCCGCGGTTAACGCGTTAAGAGCCCATAGCTCGCTGCCGGTTTTGCTCAGGATCGCAAATGGAGCTTTTACGATGGTCCCGTGAAGTTTTAGTGGGGAACATATAGAAACGGTGTAATGTCACAGGAATCTGGATTGGAGACAAATTCCACCGGTTCTAGCCTGTACTTTGCTAAACTCAGAAAAAGCTTACGATTCTGGTGTAAGAATCAGAAATGCGAGAATGGACCAAAAGAAAACGTGTATAGACAGTATTTGACGAAGGAACGAAAATGGACAAAAAGAATCGTCAGATAAAATGAATGAAAACGTGAAAGCAGATGAACGAACGATGCAGACATACATTGCATTCGGTAGCAAAGCAGAAAGAGAACAGAAACTTTCCCCTACACTAACTTCGGGGTCCAGCACAACAACTTTGACAGTGCCAGAAACGAAGTCTCTCTCAGGTGTAAAAGCTGCTTTGGAAGTATAGGGCTTCTACAGGCTAATTGGAGAAACCGCTATTCAGTGCACGGCATCCGGCTGAATCGCGTCTTTCTTAACGGCAAAAACAGCAGAAGACGCGATTGTTGCGATTGTATTGGAATCCGCGGTTAACGCGTTAAGAGCCCATAGCTCGCTGCCGGTTTTGCTCAGGATCGCAAAGAGCGCTTTTACGATGTTCCCGTGAAGAGTTTTAGTGGGGAACATATAGAAACGTTGTAATGGCACAGGAATCAGGGATTGCAGACAAATTCAACCGGTTCTAGCCTGTCTTTTGCTAAACTCTGAAAAAGCTTACGATTCTGGTGTAAGAATCAGAAATGCGAGAATGGACGAAAAGAAAACGTGTATAGACAGTATTTGACGAAGTATAGAAAATGGACATCAAGAAGAGTCAGAGAAACAGAATGAAAACGTGAACGCAGATGAACGAACGATGCAGACATACATTGCATTCGGTAGCAGAGCAGAAAGAGAACAGAAACTTTCCCCTACACTAACTTCGGGGTCCAGCACAACAACTTTGACAACGCCAGAATCGAAGTCTCTCTCAGGTGTAAAAGCTGCTTTGGAAGTATAGGGCTTCTACAGGCTAATTGGAGAAACCGCTATTCAGTGCACGGCATCCGGCTGAATCGCGTCTTTCTTAACGGCAAAAACAGCAGAAGACGCGATTGTTGCGATTGTATTGGAATCCGCGGTTAACGCGTTAAGAGCCCATAGCTCGCTGCCGGTTTTGCTCAGGATCGCAAAGAGCGCTTTTACGATGTTCCCGTGAAGAGTTTTAGTGGGGAACATATAGAAACGTTGTAATGTCACAGGAATCAGGGATTGCAGACAAATTCCACCGGTTCTAGCCTGTACTTTGCTAAACTCAGAAAAAGCTTACGATTCTGGTGTAAGAATCAGAAATGCGAGAATGGACGAAAAGAAAACGTGTATAGACAGTATTTGACGAAGGAACGAAAATGGACAAAAAGAATCGTCAGAAAAAATGAATGAAAACGTGAACGCAGATGAACGACCGATGCAGACATACATTGCATTCGGTAGCAGAGCAGAAAGAGAACAGAAACTTTCCCCTACACTAACTTCGGGGTCCAGCACAACAACTTTGACAACGCCAGAAACGAAATCTCTCTCAGGTGTAAAAGCTGCTTTGGAAGTATAGGGCTTCTACAGGCTAATTGGAGAAACCGCTATTCAAGTGCACGGCATCCGGCTGAATCGCGTCTTTCTTAACGGCAAAAACAGCAGAAGACGCGATTGTTGCCATTGTATTGGAATCCGCGGTTAACGCGTTAAGAGCCCATAGCTCGCTGCCGGTTTTGCTCAGGATCGCAAAGAGCGCTTTTACGATGTTCCCGTGAAGAGTTTTAGTGGGGAACATATAGAAACGTTGTAATGTCACAGGAATCAGGGATTGCAGACAAATTCCACCGGTTCTAGCCTGTACTTTGCTAAACTCAGAAAAAGCTTACGATTCTGGTGTAAGAATCAGAAATGCGAGAATGGACGAAAAGAAAACGTGTATAGACAGTATTTGACGAAGGAACGAAAATGGACAAAAAGAATAGTCAGAAAAAATGAATGAAAACGTGAACGCAGATGAACGACCGATGCAGACATACATTGCATTCGGTAGCAGAGCAGAAAGAGAACAGAAACTTTCCCCTACACTAACTTCGGGGTCCAGCACAACAACTTTGACAACGCCAGAAACGAAATCTCTCTCAGGTGTAAAAGCTGCTTTGGAAGTATAGGGCTTCTACAGGCTAATTGGAGAAACCGCTATTCAAGTGCACGGCATCCGGCTGAATCGCGTCTTTCTTAACGGCAAAAACTGCAGAAGACGCGATTGTTGCGATTGTATTGGAATCCGCGGTTAACGCGTTAAGAGCCCATAGCATGCTGCCGGTTTTGCTCAGGATCGCAAAGAGCGCTTTTACGATGTTCCCGTGAAGAGTTTTAGTGGGGAACATATAGAAACGTTGTAATGGCACAGGAATCAGGGATTGGAGACAAATTCCACCGGTTCTAACCTGTACTTTGCTAAACTCAGAAAAAGCTTACTATTCTGGTGTAAGAATCAGAAATGCGAGAATGGACCAAAAGAAAACGTGTATAGACAGTATTTTACGAAGTATAGAAAATGGACATCAAGAAGCGTCAGAGAAACAGAATGAAAACGTGAACGCAGATGAACGAACGATGCAGACATACATTGCATTCGGTAGCAGAGCAGAAAGAGAACAGAAACTTTCCCCTACACAAACTTCGGGGTCCAGCACAACAACTTTGACAACGTCAGAAACGAAGTCTCTATCAGGTGTAAAAGCTGCTTTGGAAGTATAGGGCTTCTACAGGCTAATTGGAGAAACCGCTATGCAAGTACACGGCATCCGGCTGAATCGCGTCTTTCTTAACGGCAAAAACAGCAGAAGACGCGATTGGTGCGATTGTATTGGAATCCGCGGTTAACGCGTTAAGAGCCCATAGCTCGCTGCCGGTGTTGCTCAGTATCGCAAAGAGCGCTTTTACGATGTTCCAGTGAAGAGTTTTATTGGGGAACATATAGAAACGGTGTAATGTCACAGGAATCAGGGGTTGGAGACAAATTCCACCGGTTCTAGCCTGTACTTTGCTAAACTCAGAAAAAGCTTACGATTCTGGTGTAAGAATCAGAAATGCGAGAATGGACCAAAAGAAAACGTGTACAGACAGTATTTGACGAAGGAACGAAAATGGACATCAAGAAGCGTCAGAGAAACAGAATGAAAACGTGAACGCAGATGAACGAACGATGCAGACATACATTGCATTCAGTAGCAGAGCAGAAAGAGAACAGAAACTTTCCCCTACACTAACTTCGGGGTCCAGCACAACAACTTTGACAACGCCAGAATCGAAGTCTCTCTCAGGTGTAAAAGCTGCTTTGGAAGTATAGGGCTTCTACAGGCTAATTGGAGAAACCGCTATTCAGTGCACGGCATCCGGCTGAATCGCGTCTTTCTTAACGGCAAAAACAGCAGAAGACGCGATTGTTGCGATTGTATTGGAATCCGCGGTTAACGCGTTAAGAGCCCATAGCTCGCTGCCGGTTTTGCTCAGGATCGCAAAGAGCGCTTTTACGATGTTCCCGTGAAGAGTTTTAGTGGGGAACATATAGAAACGTTGTAATGGCACAGGAATCAGGGATTGCAGACAAATTCAACCGGTTCTAGCCTGTCTTTTGCTAAACTCTGAAAAAGCTTACGATTCTGGTGTAAGAATCAGAAATGCGAGATTGGACGAAAAGAAAACGTGTATAGACAGTATTTGACGAAGTATAGAAAATGGACATCAAGAAGAGTCAGAGAAACAGAATGAAAACGTGAACGCAGATGAACGAACGATGCAGACATACATTGCATTCGGTAGCAGAGCAGAAAGAGAACAGAAACTTTCCCCTACACTAACTTCGGGGTCCAGCACAACAACTTTGACAACGCCAGAATCGAAGTCTCTATCAGGTGTAAAAGCTGCTTTGGAAGTATAGGGCTTCTACAGGCTAATTGGAGAAACCGCTATTCAGTGCACGGCATCCGGCTGAATCGCGTCTTTCTTAACGGCAAAAACAGCAGAAGACGCGATTGTTGCGATTGTATTGGAATCCGCGGTTAACGCGTTAAGAGCCCATAGCTCGCTGCCGGTTTTGCTCAGGATCGCAAAGAGCGCTTTTACGATGTTCCCGTGAAGAGTTTTAGTGGGGAACATATAGAAACGGTGTAATGTCACAGGAATCAGGGATTGCAGACAAATTCCACCGGTTCTAGCCTGTACTTTGCTAAACTCAGAAAAAGCTTACGATTCTGGTGTAAGAATCAGAAATGCGAGAATGGACCAAAAGAAAACGTGTAGAGACAGTATTTGACGAAGGAACGAAAATGGACAAAAAGAATCGTCAGAAAAAATGAATGAAAACGTGAACGCAGATGAACGACCGATGCAGACATACATTGCATTCGGTAGCAGAGCAGAAAGAGAACAGAAACTTTCCCCTACACAAACTTCGGGGTCCAGCACAACAACTTTGAAAACGCCAGAAACGAAATCTCTCTCAGGTGTAAAAGCTGCTTTGGAAGTATAGGGCTTCTACAGGCTAATTGGAGAAACCGCTATTCAAGTGCACGGCATCCGGCTGAATCGCGTCTTTCTTAACGGCAAAAACAGCAGAAGACGCGATTGTTGCGATTGTATTGGAATCCGCGGTTAACGCGTTAAGAGCCCATAGCATGCTGCCGGTTTTGCTCAGGATCGCAAAGAGTGCTTTTACGATGTTCCCGTGAAGAGTTTTAGTGGGGAACATATAGAAACGGTGTAATGGCACAGGAATCAGGGATTGGAGACAAATTCCACCGGTTCTAACCTGTACTTTGCTAAACTCAGAAAAAGCTTACTATTCTGGTGTAAGAATCAGAAATGCGAGAATGGACCAAAAGAAAACGTGTATAGACAGTATTTTACGAAGTATAGAAAATGGACATCAAGAAGCGTCAGAGAAACAGAATGAAAACGTGAACGCAGATGAACGAACGATGCAGACATACATTGCATTCGGTAGCAGAGCAGAAAGAGAACAGAAACTTTCCCCTACACTAACTTCGGTATCCAGCACAACAACTTTGACAACGTCAGAAACGAAGTCTCTATCACGTGTAAAAGCTGCTTTGGAAGTATAGGGCTTCTACAGGCTAATTGGAGAAACCGCTATGCAAGTACACGGCATCCGGCTGAATCGCGTCTTTCTTAACGGCAAAAACAGCAGAAGACGCGATTGTTGCCATTGTATTGGAATCCGCGGTTAACGCGTTAAGAGCCCATAGCTCGCTGCCGGTTTTGCTCAGGATCGCAAATGGAGCTTTTACAATGGTCCCGTGAAGGTTTAGTGGGGAACATATAGAAACGGTGTAATGTCACAGGAATCTGGATTGGAGACAAATTCCACCGGTTCTAGCCTGTACTTTGCTAAACTCAGAAAAAGCTTCCGATTCTGGTGTAAGAATCAGAAATGCGAGAATGGACCAAAAGAAAACGTGTATAGACAGTATTTGACGAAGGAACGAAAATGGACAAAAAGAATCGTCAGATAAAATGAATGAAAACGTGAAAGCAGATGAACGAACGATGCAGACATACATTGCATTCGGTAGCAAAGCAGAAAGAGAACAGAAACTTTCCCCTACACTAACTTCGGGGTCCAGCACAACAACTTTGACAGTGCCAGAAACGAAGTCTCTCTCAGGTGTAAAAGCTGCTTTGGAAGTATAGGGCTTCTACAGGCTAATTGGAGAAACCGCTATTCAAGAGAACGGCATCCGGCTGTATCGCGTCTTTCTTAACGGCAAAAATTGCAGAAGACGCGATTGGTGCGATTGTATTGGAATCCGCGGTTAACGCGTTAAGAGCCCATAGCTCGCTGCCGGTTTTGCTCAGTATCGCAGATAGCGCTTATACGATGTTCCCGTGAAGAGTTTTAATGGGGAACATATAGAAACGTTGTAATGTCACAAGAATCATGGATTGGAGACAAATTCCACCGGTTCTAGCCTGTACTTTGCTAAACTCAGAAAAAGCTTACGATTCTGGTGTAAGAATCAGATACGCGAGAATGGACCAAAAGAAAACGTGTAGAGACAGTATTTGACGAAGAATAGAAAATGGACAACAAGAATCGTCAGATAAAATGAATGAAAACGTGAACGCAGATGAACGAACGATGCAGAGATACATTGCATTCGGTAGCAGAGCAGAAAGAGAACAGAAACTTTCCCCTACACTAACTTCGGGGTCCAGCACAACAACTTTGACAACGCCAGAATCGAAGTCTCTATCAGGTGTAAAAGCTGCTTTGGAAGTATAGGGCTTCTACAGGCTAATTGGAGAAACCGCTATTCAAGTGCACGGCATCCGGCTGAATCGCGTCTTTCTTAACGGCAAAAACTGCAGAAGACGCGATTGTTGCCATTGTATTGGAATCCGCGGTTAACGCGTTAAGAGCCCATAGCTCGCTGCCGGTTTTGCTCAGTATCGCAAAGAGCGCTTTTACGATGGTCCCGTGAAGAGTTTTATTGGGGAACATATAGAAACGGTGTAATGTCACAGGAATCAGGGATTGCAGACAAATTCCATCGGTTCTAGCCTGTACTTTGCTAAACTCAGAAAAAGCTTACGATTCTGGTGTAAGAATCAGAAATGCGAGAATGGACGAAAAGAAAACGTGTATAGACAGTATTTGACGAAGTATAGAAAATGGACATCAAGAAGCGTCAGAGAAACAGAATGAAAACGTGAACGCAGATGAACGACCGATGCAGACATACATTGCATTCGGTAGCAGAGCAGAAAGAGAACAGAAACTTTCCCCTACACTAACTTCGGGGTCCAGCACAACAACTTTGACAACGCCAGAATCGAAGTCTCTATCAGGTGTAAAAGCTGCTTTGGAAGTATAGGGCTTCTACAGGCTAATTGGAGAAACCGTTATTCAGTGCACGGCATCCGGCTGAATCGCGTCTTTCTTAACGGCAAAAACTGCAGAAGACGCGATTGTTGCGATTGTATTGGAATCCGCGGTTAACGCGTTAAGAGCCCATAGCTCGCTGCCGGTTTTGCTCAGTATCGCAAAGAGCGCTTTTACGATGTTCCCGTGAAGAGTTTTAGTGGGGAACATATAGAAACGTTGTAATGGCACAGGAATCAGGGATTGCAGACAAATTCAACCGGTTCTAGCCTGTCTTTTGCTAAACTCTGAAAAAGCTTACGATTCTGGTGTAAGAATCAGAAATGCGAGATTGGACGAAAAGAAAACGTGTATAGACAGTATTTGACGAAGTATAGAAAATGGACATCAAGAAGAGTCAGAGAAACAGAATGAAAACGTGAACGCAGATGAACGAACGATGCAGACATACATTGCATTCGGTAGCAGAGCAGAAAGAGAACAGAAACTTTCCCCTACACTAACTTCGGGGTCCAGCACAACAACTTTGACAGTGCCAGAAACGAAGTCTCTCTCAGGTGTAAAAGCTGCTTTGGAAGTATAGGGCTTCTACAGGCTAATTGGAGAAACCGCTATGCAAGTGCACGGCATCCGGCTGAATCGCGTCTTTCTTAACGGCAAAAACTGCAGAAGACGCGATTGTTGCGATTGTATTGGAATCCGCGGATAAGGCGTTAAGAGCCCATAGCTCGATGCCGGTTTTGCTCAGGATCGCAAAGAGAGCTTTTACGATGGTCCCGTGAAGTTTTAGTGGGGAACATATAGAAACGGTGTAATGTCACAGGAATCAGGGATTGCAGACAAATTCCATCGGTTCTAGCCTGTACTTTGCTAAACTCAGAAAAAGCTTACGATTCTGGTGTAAGAATCAGAAATGCGAGAATGGACGAAAAGAAAACGTGTATAGACAGTATTTGACGAAGGAACGAAAATGGACAAAAAGAATCGTCAGAAAAAATGAATGAAAACGTGAACGCAGATGAACGACCGATGCAGACATACATTGCATTCGGTAGCAGAGCAGAAAGAGAACAGAAACTTTCCCCTACACAAACTTCGGGATCCAGCACAACAACTTTGACAACGCCAGAAACGAAATCTCTCTCATGTGTAAAAGCTGCTTTGGAAGTATAGGGCTTCTACAGGCTAATTGGAGAAACCGCTATTCAAGTGCACGGCATCCGGCTGAATCGCGTCTTTCTTAACGGCAAAAACTGCAGAAGACGCGATTGTTGCGATTGTATTGGAATCCGCGGTTAACGCGTTAAGAGCCCATAGCATGCTGCCGGTTTTGCTCAGGATCGCAAAGAGCGCTTTTACGATGTTCCCGTGAAGAGTTTTAGTGGGGAACATATAGAAACGTTGTAATGGCACAGGAATCAGGGATTGGAGACAAATTCCACCGGTTCTAACCTGTACTTTGCTAAACTCAGAAAAAGCTTACTATTCTGGTGTAAGAATCAGAAATGCGAGAATGGACCAAAAGAAAACGTGTATAGACAGTATTTTACGAAGTATAGAAAATGGACATCAAGAAGCGTCAGAGAAACAGAATGAAAACGTGAACGCAGATGAACGAACGATGCAGACATACATTGCATTCGGTAGCAGAGCAGAAAGAGAACAGAAACTTTCCCCTACACTAACTTCGGGATCCAGCACAACAACTTTGACAGTGCCAGAAACGAAGTCTCTATCACGTGTAAAAGCTGCTTTGGAAGTATAGGGCTTCTACAGGCTAATTGGAGAAACCGCTATGCAAGTACACGGCATCCGGCTGAATCGCGTCTTTCTTAACGGCAAAAACTGCAGAAGACGCGATTGTTGCCATTGTATTGGAATCCGCGGTTAACGCGTTAAGAGCCCATAGCTCGCTGCCGGTGTTGCTCAGTATCGCAAAGAGCGCTTTTACGATGTTCCAGTGAAGAGTTTTATTGGGGAACATATAGAAACGGTGTAATGTCACAGGAATCAGGGGTTGGAGACAAATTCCACCGGTTCTAGCCTGTACTTTGCTAAACTCAGAAAAAGCTTACGATTCTGGTGTAAGAATCAGAAATGCGAGAATGGACGAAAAGAAAACGTGTATAGACAGTATTTGACGAAGTATAGAAAATGGACATCAAGAAGCGTCAGAGAAACAGAATGAAAACGTGAACGCAGATGAACGAACGATGCAGACATACATTGCATTCGGTAGCAGAGCAGAAAGAGAACAGAAACTTTCCCCTACACTAACTTCGGGGTCCAGCACAACAACTTTGACAACGCCAGAAACGAAGTCTCTCTCAGGTGTAAAAGCTGCTTTGGAAGTATAGGGCTTCTACAGGCTAATTGGAGAAACCGCTATGCAAGTGCACGGCATCCGGCTGAATCGCGTCTTTCTTAACGGCAAAAACAGCAGAAGACGCGATTGTTGCGATTGTATTGGAATCCGCGGTTAACGCGTTAAGAGCCCATAGCTCGCTGCCGGTTTTGCTCAGGATCGCAAAGAGCGCTTTTACGATGTTCCCGTGAAGAGTTTTAGTGGGGAACATATAGAAACGTTGTAATGTCACAGGAATCAGGGATTGCAGACAAATTCCACCGGTTCTAGCCTGTACTTTGCTAAACTCAGAAAAAGCTTACGATTCTGGTGTAAGAATCAGAAATGCGAGAATGGACGAAAAGAAAACGTGTATAGACAGTATTTGACGAAGGAACGAAAATGGACAAAAAGAATCGTCAGAAAAAATGAATGAAAACGTGAACGCAGATGAACGACCGATGCAGACATACATTGCATTCGGTAGCAGAGCAGAAAGAGAACAGAAACTTTCCCCTACACTAACTTCGGGGTCCAGCACAACAACTTTGACAACGCCAGAAACGAAATCTCTCTCAAGTGTAAAAGCTGCTTTGGAAGTATAGGGCTTCTACAGGCTAATTGGAGAAACCGCTATTCAAGTGCACGGCATCCGGCTGAATCGCGTCTTTCTTAACGGCAAAAACAGCAGAAGACGCGATTGTTGCCATTGTATTGGAATCCGCGGTTAACGCGTTAAGAGCCCATAGCTCGCTGCCGGTTTTGCTCAGGATCGCAAAGAGCGCTTTTACGATGTTCCCGTGAAAAGTTTTAGTGGGGAACATATAGAAACGTTGTAATGTCACAGGAATCAGGGATTGCAGACAAATTCCACCGGTTCTAGCCTGTACTTTGCTAAACTCAGAAAAAGCTTACGATTCTGGTGTAAGAATCAGAAATGCGAGAATGGACGAAAAGAAAACGTGTATAGACAGTATTTGACGAAGGAACGAAAATGGACAAAAAGAATAGTCAGAAAAAATGAATGAAAACGTGAACGCAGATGAACGACCGATGCAGACATACATTGCATTCGGTAGCAGAGCAGAAAGAGAACAGAAACTTTCCCCTACACTAACTTCGGGGTCCAGCACAACAACTTTGACAACGCCAGAAACGAAATCTCTCTCAGGTGTAAAAGCTGCTTTGGAAGTATAGGGCTTCTACAGGCTAATTGGAGAAACCGCTATTCAAGTGCACGGCATCCGGCTGAATCGCGTCTTTCTTAACGGCAAAAACTGCAGAAGACGCGATTGTTGCGATTGTATTGGAATCCGCGGTTAACGCGTTAAGAGCCCATAGCATGCTGCCGGTTTTGCTCAGGATCGCAAAGAGCGCTTTTACGATGTTCCCGTGAAGAGTTTTAGTGGGGAACATATAGAAACGTTGTAATGGCACAGGAATCAGGGATTGGAGACAAATTCCACCGGTTCTAACCTGTACTTTGCTAAACTCAGAAAAAGCTTACTATTCTGGTGTAAGAATCAGAAATGCGAGAATGGACCAAAAGAAAACGTGTATAGACAGTATTTTACGAAGTATAGAAAATGGACATCAAGAAGCGTCAGAGAAACAGAATGAAAACGTGAACGCAGATGAACGAACGATGCAGACATACATTGCATTCGGTAGCAGAGCAGAAAGAGAACAGAAACTTTCCCCTACACAAACTTCGGGGTCCAGCACAACAACTTTGACAACGTCAGAAACGAAGTCTCTATCAGGTGTAAAAGCTGCTTTGGAAGTATAGGGCTTCTACAGGCTAATTGGAGAAACCGCTATGCAAGTACACGGCATCCGGCTGAATCGCGTCTTTCTTAACGGCAAAAACAGCAGAAGACGCGATTGGTGCGATTGTATTGGAATCCGCGGTTAACGCGTTAAGAGCCCATAGCTCGCTGCCGGTGTTGCTCAGTATCGCAAAGAGCGCTTTTACGATGTTCCAGTGAAGAGTTTTATTGGGGAACATATAGAAACGGTGTAATGTCACAGGAATCAGGGGTTGGAGACAAATTCCACCGGTTCTAGCCTGTACTTTGCTAAACTCAGAAAAAGCTTACGATTCTGGTGTAAGAATCAGAAATGGGTGAATGGACCAAAAGAAAACGTGTATAGACAGTATTTGACGAAGTATAGAAAATGGACATCAAGAAGAGTCAGAGAAACAGAATGAAAACGTGAACGCAGATGAACGAACGATGCAGAGATACATTGCATTCGGTAGCAGAGCAGAAAGAGAACAGAAACTTTCCCCTACACTAACTTCGGGGTCCAGCACAACAACTTTGACAACGCCAGAAACGAAGTCTCTCTCAGGTGTAAACGCTGCTTTGGAAGTATAGGGCTTCTACAGGCTAAATGGAGAAACCGCTATTCAAGTGCACGGCATCCGGCTGAATCGCGTCTTTCTTAACGGCAAAAAATGCAGAAGACGCGATTGGTGCGATTGTATTGGAATCCGCGGTTAACGCGTTAAGAGCCCATAGCTCGCTGCCGGTTTTGCTCAGTATCGCAAAGAGCGCTTTTACGATGGCCCGTGAAGTGTTTTAGTGGGGAACATTTAGAAACGGTGTAATGTCACAGGAATCAGGGATTGCAGACAAATTCCATCGGTTCTAGCCTGTACTTTGCTAAACTCAGAAAAAGCTTACGATTCTGGTGTAAGAATCAGAAATGCGAGAATGGACCAAAAGAAAACGTGTAGAGACAGTATTTGACGAAGGAACGAAAATGGACAAAAAGAATCGTCAGATAAAATGAATGAAAACGTGAAAGCAGATGAACGAACGATGCAGACATACATTGCATTCGGTAGCAAAGCAGAAAGAGAACAGAAACTTTCCCCTACACTAACTTCGGGGTCCAGCACAACAACTTTGACAGTGCCAGAAACGAAGTCTCTCTCAGGTGTAAAAGCTGCTTTGGAAGTATAGGGCTTCTACAGGCTAATTGGAGAAACCGCTGTTCAAGAGAACGGCATCCGGCTGTATCGCGTCTTTCTTAACGGCAAAAATTGCAGAAGACGCGATTGGTGCGATTGTATTGGAATCCGCGGTTAACGCGTTAAGAGCCCATAGCTCGCTGCCGGTTTTGCTCAGTATCGCAGATAGCGCTTATACGATGTTCCCGTGAAGAGTTTTAGTGGGGAACATATAGAAACGTTGTAATGTCACAAGAATCATGGATTGGAGACAAATTCCACCGGTTCTAGCCTGTACTTTGCTAAACTCAGAAAAAGCTTACGATTCTGGTGTAAGAATCAGAAACGCGAGAATGGACCAAAAGAAAACGTGTAGAGACAGTATTTGACGAAGAATAGAAAATGGACAACAAGAATCGTCAGATAAAATGAATGAAAACGTGAACGCAGATGAACGAACGATGCAGAGATACATTGCATCCGGTAGCAGAGCAGAAAGAGAACAGAAACTTTCCCCTACACTAACTTCGGGGTCCAGCACAACAACTTTGACAACGCCAGAATCGAAGTCTCTATCAGGTGTAAAAGCTGCTTTGGAAGTATAGGGCTTCTACAGGCTAATTGGAGAAACCGCTATTCAAGTGCACGGCATCCGGCTGAATCGCGTCTTTCTTAACGGCAAAAACTGCAGAAGACGCGATTGTTGCCATTGTATTGGAATCCGCGGTTAACGCGTTAAGAGCCCATAGCTCGCTGCCGGTTTTGCTCAGGATCGCAAAGAGCGCTTTTACGATGGTCCCGTGAAGAGTTTTATTGGGGAACATTTAGAAACGGTGTAATGTCACAGGAATCAGGGATTGCAGACAAATTCCATCGGTTCTAGCCTGTACTTTGCTAAACTCAGAAAAAGCTTACGATTCTGGTGTAAGAATCAGAAATGCGAGAATGGACCAAAAGAAAACGTGTATAGACAGTATTTGACGAAGGAACGAAAATGGACATCAAGAAGCGTCAGAGAAACAGAATGAAAACGTGAACGCAGATGAACGAACGATGCAGACATACATTGCATTCGGTAGCAGAGCAGAAAGAGAACAGAAACTTTCCCCTACACTAACTTCGGGGTCCAGCACAACAACTTTGACAACGCCAGAATCGAAGTCTCTCTCAGGTGTAAAAGCTGCTTTGGAAGTATAGGGCTTCTACAGGCTAATTGGAGAAACCGCTATTCAGTGCACGGCATCCGGCTGAATCGCGTCTTTCTTAACGGCAAAAACAGCAGAAGACGCGATTGTTGCGATTGTATTGGAATCCGCGGTTAACGCGTTAAGAGCCCATAGCTCGCTGCCGGTTTTGCTCAGGATCGCAAAGAGCGCTTTTACGATGTTCCCGTGAAGAGTTTTAGTGGGGAACATATAGAAACGTTGTAATGGCACAGGAATCAGGGATTGCAGACAAATTCAACCGGTTCTAGCCTGTCTTTTGCTAAACTCTGAAAAAGCTTACGATTCTGGTGTAAGAATCAGAAATGCGAGATTGGACGAAAAGAAAACGTGTATAGACAGTATTTGACGAAGTATAGAAAATGGACATCAAGAAGAGTCAGAGAAACAGAATGAAAACGTGAACGCAGATGAACGAACGATGCAGACATACATTGCATTCGGTAGCAGAGCAGAAAGAGAACAGAAACTTTCCCCTACACTAACTTCGGGGTCCAGCACAACAACTTTGACAACGCCAGAATCGAAGTCTCTATCAGGTGTAAAAGCTGCTTTGGAAGTATAGGGCTTCTACAGGCTAATTGGAGAAACCGCTATTCAGTGCACGGCATCCGGCTGAATCGCGTCTTTCTTAACGGCAAAAACAGCAGAAGACGCGATTGTTGCGATTGTATTGGAATCCGCGGTTAACGCGTTAAGAGCCCATAGCTCGCTGCCGGTTTTGCTCAGGATCGCAAAGAGCGCTTTTACGATGTTCCCGTGAAGAGTTTTAGTGGGGAACATATAGAAACGGTGTAATGTCACAGGAATCAGGGATTGCAGACAAATTCCACCGGTTCTAGCCTGTACTTTGCTAAACTCAGAAAAAGCTTACGATTCTGGTGTAAGAATCAGAAATGCGAGAATGGACGAAAAGAAAACGTGTATAGACAGTATTTGACGAAGGAACGAAAATGGACAAAAAGAATCGTCAGAAAAAATGAATGAAAACGTGAACGCAGATGAACGACCGATGCAGACATACATTGCATTCGGTAGCAGAGCAGAAAGAGAACAGAAACTTTCCCCTACACAAACTTCGGGGTCCAGCACAACAACTTTGAAAACGCCAGAAACGAAATCTCTCTCAGGTGTAAAAGCTGCTTTGGAAGTATAGGGCTTCTACAGGCTAATTGGAGAAACCGCTATTCAAGTGCACGGCATCCGGCTGAATCGCGTCTTTCTTAACGGCAAAAACAGCAGAAGACGCGATTGTTGCGATTGTATTGGAATCCGCGGTTAACGCGTTAAGAGCCCATAGCATGCTGCCGGTTTTGCTCAGGATCGCAAAGAGTGCTTTTACGATGTTCCCGTGAAGAGTTTTAGTGGGGAACATATAGAAACGTTGTAATGGCACAGGAATCAGGGATTGGAGACAAATTCCACCGGTTCTAACCTGTACTTTGCTAAACTCAGAAAAAGCTTACTATTCTGGTGTAAGAATCAGAAATGCGAGAATGGACCAAAAGAAAACGTGTATAGACAGTATTTTACGAAGTATAGAAAATGGACATCAAGAAGCGTCAGAGAAACAGAATGAAAACGTGAACGCAGATGAACGAATGATGCAGACATACATTGCATTCGGTAGCAGAGCAGAAAGAGAACAGAAACTTTCCCCTACACTAACTTCGGTATCCAGCACAACAACTTTGACAACGTCAGAAACGAAGTCTCTATCACGTGTAAAAGCTGCTTTGGAAGTATAGGGCTTCTACAGGCTAATTGGAGAAACCGCTATGCAAGTACACGGCATCCGGCTGAATCGCGTCTTTCTTAACGGCAAAAACAGCAGAAGACGCGATTGTTGCCATTGTATTGGAATCCGCGGTTAACGCGTTAAGAGCCCATAGCTCGCTGCCGGTTTTGCTCAGGATCGCAAATGGAGCTTTTACAATGGTCCCGTGAAGGTTTAGTGGGGAACATATAGAAACGGTGTAATGTCACAGGAATCTGGATTGGAGACAAATTCCACCGGTTCTAGCCTGTACTTTGCTAAACTCAGAAAAAGCTTACGATTCTGGTGTAAGAATCAGAAATGCGAGAATGGACCAAAAGAAAACGTGTATAGACAGTATTTGACGAAGGAACGAAAATGGACAAAAAGAATCGTCAGATAAAATGAATGAAAACGTGAAAGCAGATGAACGAACGATGCAGACATACATTGCATTCGGTAGCAAAGCAGAAAGAGAACAGAAACTTTCCCCTACACTAACTTCGGGGTCCAGCACAACAACTTTGACAGTGCCAGAAACGAAGTCTCTCTCAGGTGTAAAAGCTGCTTTGGAAGTATAGGGCTTCTACAGGCTAATTGGAGAAACCGCTATTCAAGAGAACGGCATCCGGCTGTATCGCGTCTTTCTTAACGGCAAAAATTGCAGAAGACGCGATTGGTGCGATTGTATTGGAATCCGCGGATAACGCGTTAAGAGCCCATAGCTCGCTGCCGGTTTTGCTCAGTATCGCAGATAGCGCTTATACGATGTTCCCGTGAAGAGTTTTAATGGGGAACATATAGAAACGTTGTAATGTCACAAGAATCATGGATTGGAGACAAATTCCACCGGTTCTAGCCTGTACTTTGCTAAACTCAGAAAAAGCTTACGATTCTGGTGTAAGAATCAGATACGCGAGAATGGACCAAAAGAAAACGTGTAGAGACAGTATTTGACGAAGAATAGAAAATGGACAACAAGAATCGTCAGATAAAATGAATGAAAACGTGAACGCAGATGAACGAACGATGCAGAGATACATTGCATTCGGTAGCAGAGCAGAAAGAGAACAGAAACTTTCCCCTACACTAACTTCGGGGTCCAGCACAACAACTTTGACAACGCCAGAATCGAAGTCTCTATCAGGTGTAAAAGCTGCTTTGGAAGTATAGGGCTTCTACAGGCTAATTGGAGAAACCGCTATTCAAGTGCACGGCATCCGGCTGAATCGCGTCTTTCTTAACGGCAAAAACTGCAGAAGACGCGATTGTTGCCATTGTATTGGAATCCGCGGTTAACGCGTTAAGAGCCCATAGCTCGCTGCCGGTTTTGCTCAGGATCGCAAAGAGCGCTTTTACGATGTTCCCGTGAAGAGTTTTAGTGGGGAACATATAGAAACGTTGTAATGTCACAGGAATCAGGGATTGCAGACAAATTCCACCGGTTCTAGCCTGTACTTTGCTAAACTCAGAAAAAGCTTACGATTCTGGTGTAAGAATCAGAAATGCGAGAATGGACGAAAAGAAAACGTGTATAGACAGTATTTGACGAAGGAACGAAAATGGACAAAAAGAATAGTCAGAAAAAATGAATGAAAACGTGAACGCAGATGAACGACCGATGCAGACATACATTGCATTCGGTAGCAGAGCAGAAAGAGAACAGAAACTTTCCCCTACACTAACTTCGGGGTCCAGCACAACAACTTTGACAACGCCAGAAACGAAATCTCTCTCAGGTGTAAAAGCTGCTTTGGAAGTATAGGGCTTCTACAGGCTAATTGGAGAAACCGCTATTCAAGTGCACGGCATCCGGCTGAATCGCGTCTTTCTTAACGGCAAAAACTGCAGAAGACGCGATTGTTGCGATTGTATTGGAATCCGCGGTTAACGCGTTAAGAGCCCATAGCATGCTGCCGGTTTTGCTCAGGATCGCAAAGAGCGCTTTTACGATGTTCCCGTGAAGAGTTTTAGTGGGGAACATATAGAAACGTTGTAATGGCACAGGAATCAGGGATTGGAGACAAATTCCACCGGTTCTAACCTGTACTTTGCTAAACTCAGAAAAAGCTTACTATTCTGGTGTAAGAATCAGAAATGCGAGAATGGACCAAAAGAAAACGTGTATAGACAGTATTTTACGAAGTATAGAAAATGGACATCAAGAAGCGTCAGAGAAACAGAATGAAAACGTGAACGCAGATGAACGAACGATGCAGACATACATTGCATTCGGTAGCAGAGCAGAAAGAGAACAGAAACTTTCCCCTACACAAACTTCGGGGTCCAGCACAACAACTTTGACAACGTCAGAAACGAAGTCTCTATCAGGTGTAAAAGCTGCTTTGGAAGTATAGGGCTTCTACAGGCTAATTGGAGAAACCGCTATGCAAGTACACGGCATCCGGCTGAATCGCGTCTTTCTTAACGGCAAAAACAGCAGAAGACGCGATTGGTGCGATTGTATTGGAATCCGCGGTTAACGCGTTAAGAGCCCATAGCATGCTGCCGGTGTTGCTCAGTATCGCAAAGAGCGCTTTTACGATGTTCCAGTGAAGAGTTTTATTGGGGAACATATAGAAACGGTGTAATGTCACAGGAATCAGGGGTTGGAGACAAATTCCACCGGTTCTAGCCTGTACTTTGCTAAACTCAGAAAAAGCTTACGATTCTGGTGTAAGAATCAGAAATGGGTGAATGGACCAAAAGAAAACGTGTATAGACAGTATTTGACGAAGTATAGAAAATGGACATCAAGAAGAGTCAGAGAAACAGAATGAAAACGTGAACGCAGATGAACGAACGATGCAGAGATACATTGCATTCGGTAGCAGAGCAGAAAGAGAACAGAAACTTTCCCCTACACTAACTTCGGGGTCCAGCACAACAACTTTGACAACGCCAGAAACGAAGTCTCTCTCAGGTGTAAAAGCTGCTTTGGAAGTATAGGGCTTCTACAGGCTAAATGGAGAAACCGCTATTCAAGTGCACGGCATCCGGCTGAATCGCGTCTTTCTTAACGGCAAAAAATGCAGAAGACGCGATTGGTGCGATTGTATTGGAATCCGCGGTTAACGCGTTAAGAGCCCATAGCTCGCTGCCGGTTTTGCTCAGTATCGCAAAGAGCGCTTTTACGATGGCCCGTGAAGTGTTTTAGTGGGGAACATTTAGAAACGGTGTAATGTCACAGGAATCAGGGATTGCAGACAAATTCCATCGGTTCTAGCCTGTACTTTGCTAAACTCAGAAAAAGCTTACGATTCTGGTGTAAGAATCAGAAATGCGAGAATGGACCAAAAGAAAACGTGTAGAGACAGTATTTGACGAAGGAACGAAAATGGACAAAAAGAATCGTCAGATAAAATGAATGAAAACGTGAAAGCAGATGAACGAACGATGCAGACATACATTGCATTCGGTAGCAAAGCAGAAAGAGAACAGAAACTTTCCCCTACACTAACTTCGGGGTCCAGCACAACAACTTTGACAGTGCCAGAAACGAAGTCTCTCTCAGGTGTAAAAGCTGCTTTGGAAGTATAGGGCTTCTACAGGCTAATTGGAGAAACCGCTGTTCAAGAGAACGGCATCCGGCTGTATCGCGTCTTTCTTAACGGCAAAAATTGCAGAAGACGCGATTGGTGCGATTGTATTGGAATCCGCGGTTAACGCGTTAAGAGCCCATAGCTCGCTGCCGGTTTTGCTCAGTATCGCAGATAGCGCTTATACGATGTTCCCGTGAAGAGTTTTAATGGGGAACATATAGAAACGTTGTAATGTCACAAGAATCATGGATTGGAGACAAATTCCACCGGTTCTAGCCTGTACTTTGCTAAACTCAGAAAAAGCTTACGATTCTGGTGTAAGAATCAGAAACGCGAGAATGGACCAAAAGAAAACGTGTAGAGACAGTATTTGACGAAGAATAGAAAATGGACAACAAGAATCGTCAGATAAAATGAATGAAAACGTGAACGCAGATGAACGAACGATGCAGAGATACATTGCATCCGGTAGCAGAGCAGAAAGAGAACAGAAACTTTCCCCTACACTAACTTCGGGGTCCAGCACAACAACTTTGACAACGCCAGAATCGAAGTCTCTATCAGGTGTAAAAGCTGCTTTGGAAGTATAGGGCTTCTACAGGCTAATTGGAGAAACCGCTATTCAAGTGCACGGCATCCGGCTGAATCGCGTCTTTCTTAACGGCAAAAACTGCAGAAGACGCGATTGTTGCCATTGTATTGGAATCCGCGGTTAACGCGTTAAGAGCCCATAGCTCGCTGCCGGTTTTGCTCAGGATCGCAAAGAGCGCTTTTACGATGGTCCCGTGAAGAGTTTTATTGGGGAACATTTAGAAACGGTGTAATGTCACAGGAATCAGGGATTGCAGACAAATTCCATCGGTTCTAGCCTGTACTTTGCTAAACTCAGAAAAAGCTTACGATTCTGGTGTAAGAATCAGAAATGCGAGAATGGACCAAAAGAAAACGTGTATAGACAGTATTTGACGAAGGAACGAAAATGGACATCAAGAAGCGTCAGAGAAACAGAATGAAAACGTGAACGCAGATGAACGAACGATGCAGACATACATTGCATTCGGTAGCAGAGCAGAAAGAGAACAGAAACTTTCCCCTACACTAACTTCGGGGTCCAGCACAACAACTTTGACAACGCCAGAATCGAAGTCTCTCTCAGGTGTAAAAGCTGCTTTGGAAGTATAGGGCTTCTACAGGCTAATTGGAGAAACCGCTATTCAGTGCACGGCATCCGGCTGAATCGCGTCTTTCTTAACGGCAAAAACAGCAGAAGACGCGATTGTTGCGATTGTATTGGAATCCGCGGTTAACGCGTTAAGAGCCCATAGCTCGCTGCCGGTTTTGCTCAGGATCGCAAAGAGCGCTTTTACGATGTTCCCGTGAAGAGTTTTAGTGGGGAACATATAGAAACGTTGTAATGGCACAGGAATCAGGGATTGCAGACAAATTCAACCGGTTCTAGCCTGTCTTTTGCTAAACTCTGAAAAAGCTTACGATTCTGGTGTAAGAATCAGAAATGCGAGATTGGACGAAAAGAAAACGTGTATAGACAGTATTTGACGAAGTATAGAAAATGGACATCAAGAAGAGTCAGAGAAACAGAATGAAAACGTGAACGCAGATGAACGAACGATGCAGACATACATTGCATTCGGTAGCAGAGCAGAAAGAGAACAGAAACTTTCCCCTACACTAACTTCGGGGTCCAGCACAACAACTTTGACAACGCCAGAATCGAAGTCTCTATCAGGTGTAAAAGCTGCTTTGGAAGTATAGGGCTTCTACAGGCTAATTGGAGAAACCGCTATTCAGTGCACGGCATCCGGCTGAATCGCGTCTTTCTTAACGGCAAAAACAGCAGAAGACGCGATTGTTGCGATTGTATTGGAATCCGCGGTTAACGCGTTAAGAGCCCATAGCTCGCTGCCGGTTTTGCTCAGGATCGCAAAGAGCGCTTTTACGATGTTCCCGTGAAGAGTTTTAGTGGGGAACATATAGAAACGGTGTAATGTCACAGGAATCAGGGATTGCAGACAAATTCCACCGGTTCTAGCCTGTACTTTGCTAAACTCAGAAAAAGCTTACGATTCTGGTGTAAGAATCAGAAATGCGAGAATGGACCAAAAGAAAACGTGTAGAGACAGTATTTGACGAAGTATAGAAAATGGACAAAAAGAATCGTCAGAAAAAATGAATGAAAACGTGAACGCAGATGAACGACCGATGCAGACATACATTGCATTCGGTAGCAGAGCAGAAAGAGAACAGAAACTTTCCCCTACACAAACTTCGGGGTCCAGCACAACAACTTTGAAAACGCCAGAAACGAAATCTCTCTCAGGTGTAAAAGCTGCTTTGGAAGTATAGGGCTTCTACAGGCTAATTGGAGAAACCGCTATTCAAGTGCACGGCATCCGGCTGAATCGCGTCTTTCTTAACGGCAAAAACTGCAGAAGACGCGATTGTTGCGATTGTATTGGAATCCGCGGTTAACGCGTTAAGAGCCCATAGCATGCTGCCGGTTTTGCTCAGGATCGCAAAGAGTGCTTTTACGATGTTCCCGTGAAGAGTTTTAGTGGGGAACATATAGAAACGTTGTAATGGCACAGGAATCAGGGATTGGAGACAAATTCCACCGGTTCTAACCTGTACTTTGCTAAACTCAGAAAAAGCTTACTATTCTGGTGTAAGAATCAGAAATGCGAGAATGGACCAAAAGAAAACGTGTATAGACAGTATTTTACGAAGTATAGAAAATGGACATCAAGAAGCGTCAGAGAAACAGAATGAAAACGTGAACGCAGATGAACGAACGATGCAGACATACATTGCATTCGGTAGCAGAGCAGAAAGAGAACAGAAACTTTCCCCTACACTAACTTCGGTATCCAGCACAACAACTTTGACAACGTCAGAAACGAAGTCTCTATCACGTGTAAAAGCTGCTTTGGAAGTATAGGGCTTCTACAGGCTAATTGGAGAAACCGCTATGCAAGTACACGGCATCCGGCTGAATCGCGTCTTTCTTAACGGCAAAAACAGCAGAAGACGCGATTGTTGCCATTGTATTGGAATCCGCGGTTAACGCGTTAAGAGCCCATAGCTCGCTGCCGGTTTTGCTCAGGATCGCAAATGGAGCTTTTACAATGGTCCCGTGAAGGTTTAGTGGGGAACATATAGAAACGGTGTAATGTCACAGGAATCTGGATTGGAGACAAATTCCACCGGTTCTAGCCTGTACTTTGCTAAACTCAGAAAAAGCTTACGATTCTGGTGTAAGAATCAGAAATGCGAGAATGGACCAAAAGAAAACGTGTATAGACAGTATTTGACGAAGGAACGAAAATGGACAAAAAGAATCGTCAGATAAAATGAATGAAAACGTGAAAGCAGATGAACGAACGATGCAGACATACATTGCATTCGGTAGCAAAGCAGAAAGAGAACAGAAACTTTCCCCTACACTAACTTCGGGGTCCAGCACAACAACTTTGACAGTGCCAGAAACGAAGTCTCTCTCAGGTGTAAAAGCTGCTTTGGAAGTATAGGGCTTCTACAGGCTAATTGGAGAAACCGCTATTCAAGAGAACGGCATCCGGCTGTATCGCGTCTTTCTTAACGGCAAAAATTGCAGAAGACGCGATTGGTGCGATTGTATTGGAATCCGCGGTTAACGCGTTAAGAGCCCATAGCTCGCTGCCGGTTTTGCTCAGTATCGCAGATAGCGCTTATACGATGTTCCCGTGAAGAGTTTTAATGGGGAACATATAGAAACGTTGTAATGTCACAAGAATCATGGATTGGAGACAAATTCCACCGGTTCTAGCCTGTACTTTGCTAAACTCAGAAAAAGCTTACGATTCTGGTGTAAGAATCAGATACGCGAGAATGGACCAAAAGAAAACGTGTAGAGACAGTATTTGACGAAGAATAGAAAATGGACAACAAGAATCGTCAGATAAAATGAATGAAAACGTGAACGCAGATGAACGAACGATGCAGAGATACATTGCATTCGGTAGCAGAGCAGAAAGAGAACAGAAACTTTCCCCTACACTAACTTCGGGGTCCAGCACAACAACTTTGACAACGCCAGAATCGAAGTCTCTATCAGGTGTAAAAGCTGCTTTGGAAGTATAGGGCTTCTACAGGCTAATTGGAGAAACCGCTATTCAAGTGCACGGCATCCGGCTGAATCGCGTCTTTCTTAACGGCAAAAACTGCAGAAGACGCGATTGTTGCCATTGTATTGGAATCCGCGGTTAACGCGTTAAGAGCCCATAGCTCGCTGCCGGTTTTGCTCAGTATCGCAAAGAGCGCTTTTACGATGGTCCCGTGAAGAGTTTTATTGGGGAACATATAGAAACGGTGTAATGTCACAGGAATCAGGGATTGCAGACAAATTCCATCGGTTCTAGCCTGTACTTTGCTAAACTCAGAAAAAGCTTACGATTCTGGTGTAAGAATCAGAAATGCGAGAATGGACGAAAAGAAAACGTGTATAGACAGTATTTGACGAAGTATAGAAAATGGACATCAAGAAGCGTCAGAGAAACAGAATGAAAACGTGAACGCAGATGAACGACCGATGCAGACATACATTGCATTCGGTAGCAGAGCAGAAAGAGAACAGAAACTTTCCCCTACACTAACTTCGGGGTCCAGCACAACAACTTTGACAACGCCAGAATCGAAGTCTCTATCAGGTGTAAAAGCTGCTTTGGAAGTATAGGGCTTCTACAGGCTAATTGGAGAAACCGTTATTCAGTGCACGGCATCCGGCTGAATCGCGTCTTTCTTAACGGCAAAAACTGCAGAAGACGCGATTGTTGCGATTGTATTGGAATCCGCGGTTAACGCGTTAAGAGCCCATAGCTCGCTGCCGGTTTTGCTCAGGATCGCAAAGAGCGCTTTTACGATGTTCCCGTGAAGAGTTTTAGTGGGGAACATATAGAAACGTTGTAATGGCACAGGAATCAGGGATTGCAGACAAATTCAACCGGTTCTAGCCTGTCTTTTGCTAAACTCTGAAAAAGCTTACGATTCTGGTGTAAGAATCAGAAATGCGAGATTGGACGAAAAGAAAACGTGTATAGACAGTATTTGACGAAGTATAGAAAATGGACATCAAGAAGAGTCAGAGAAACAGAATGAAAACGTGAACGCAGATGAACGAACGATGCAGACATACATTGCATTCGGTAGCAGAGCAGAAAGAGAACAGAAACTTTCCCCTACACTAACTTCGGGGTCCAGCACAACAACTTTGACAGTGCCAGAAACGAAGTCTCTATGAAGTGTAAAAGCTGCTTTGGAAGTATAGGGCTTCTACAGGCTAATTGGAGAAACCGCTATGCAAGTGCACGGCATCCGGCTGAATCGCGTCTTTCTTAACGGCAAAAACTGCAGAAGACGCGATTGTTGCGATTGTATTGGAATCCGCGGATAAGGCGTTAAGAGCCCATAGCTCGATGCCGGTTTTGCTCAGGATCGCAAAGAGAGCTTTTACGATGGTCCCGTGAAGTTTTAGTGGGGAACATATAGAAACGGTGTAATGTCACAGGAATCAGGGATTGCAGACAAATTCCATCGGTTCTAGCCTGTACTTTGCTAAACTCAGAAAAAGCTTACGATTCTGGTGTAAGAATCAGAAATGCGAGAATGGACCAAAAGAAAACGTGTATAGACAGTATTTGACGAAGGAACGAAAATGGACAAAAAGAATCGTCAGAAAAAATGAATGAAAACGTGAACGCAGATGAACGACCGATGCAGACATACATTGCATTCGGTAGCAGAGCAGAAAGAGAACAGAAACATTCCCCTACACTAACTTCGGAATCCAGCACAACAACTTTGACAACGCCAGAAACGAAATCTCTCTCATGTGTAAAAGCTGCTTTGGAAGTATAGGGCTTCTACAGGCTAATTGGAGAAACCGCTATTCAAGTGCACGGCATCCGGCTGAATCGCGTCTTTCTTAACGGCAAAAACTGCAGAAGACGCGATTGTTGCGATTGTATTGGAATCCGCGGTTAACGCGTTAAGAGCCCATAGCATGCTGCCGGTTTTGCTCAGGATCGCAAAGAGCGCTTTTACGATGTTCCCGTGAAGAGTTTTAGTGGGGAACATATAGAAACGTTGTAATGGCACAGGAATCAGGGATTGGAGACAAATTCCACCGGTTCTAACCTGTACTTTGCTAAACTCAGAAAAAGCTTACTATTCTGGTGTAAGAATCAGAAATGCGAGAATGGACCAAAAGAAAACGTGTATAGACAGTATTTTACGAAGTATAGAAAATGGACATCAAGAAGCGTCAGAGAAACAGAATGAAAACGTGAACGCAGATGAACGAACGATGCAGACATACATTGCATTCGGTAGCAGAGCAGAAAGAGAACAGAAACTTTCCCCTACACTAACTTCGGGATCCAGCACAACAACTTTGACAGTGCCAGAAACGAAGTCTCTATCACGTGTAAAAGCTGCTTTGGAAGTATAGGGCTTCTACAGGCTAATTGGAGAAACCGCTATGCAAGTACACGGCATCCGGCTGAATCGCGTCTTTCTTAACGGCAAAAACTGCAGAAGACGCGATTGTTGCCATTGTATTGGAATCCGCGGTTAACGCGTTAAGAGCCCATAGCTCGCTGCCGGTGTTGCTCAGTATCGCAAAGAGCGCTTTTACGATGTTCCAGTGAAGAGTTTTATTGGGGAACATATAGAAACGGTGTAATGTCACAGGAATCAGGGGTTGGAGACAAATTCCACCGGTTCTAGCCTGTACTTTGCTAAACTCAGAAAAAGCTTACGATTCTGGTGTAAGAATCAGAAATGCGAGAATGGACGAAAAGAAAACGTGTATAGACAGTATTTGACGAAGTATAGAAAATGGACATCAAGAAGCGTCAGAGAAACAGAATGAAAACGTGAACGCAGATGAACGAACGATGCAGACATACATTGCATTCGGTAGCAGAGCAGAAAGAGAACAGAAACTTTCCCCTACACTAACTTCGGGGTCCAGCACAACAACTTTGACAACGCCAGAAACGAAGTCTCTCTCAGGTGTAAAAGCTGCTTTGGAAGTATAGGGCTTCTACAGGCTAATTGGAGAAACCGCTATGCAAGTGCACGGCATCCGGCTGAATCGCGTCTTTCTTAACGGCAAAAACTGCAGAAGATGCGATTGTTGCCATTGTATTGGAATCCGCGGTTAACGCGTTAAGAGCCCATAGCTCGCTGCCGGTTTTGCTCAGGATCGCAAAGAGCGCTTTTACGATGTTCCCGTGAAGAGTTTTAGTGGGGAACATATAGAAACGTTGTAATGTCACAGGAATCAGGGATTGCAGACAAATCCAACGGTTCTAGCCTGTACTTTGCTAAACTCAGAAAAAGCTTACGATTCTGGTGTAAGAATCAGAAATGGGTGAATGGACCAAAAGAAACCGTGTATAGACAGTATTTGACGAAGTATAGAAAATGGACATCAAGAAGAGTCAGAGAAACAGAATGAAAACGTGAACGCAGATGAACGAACGATGCAGACATACATTGCATTCGGTAGCAGAGCAGAAAGAGAACAGAAACTTTCCCCTACACTAACTTCGGGGTCCAGCACAACAACTTTGACATTGCCAGAAACGAAGTCTCTGTCAGGTGTAAAAGCTGCTTTGGAAGTATAGGGCTTCTACAGGCTAATTGGAGAAACCGCTATTCAGTGCACGGCATCCGGCTGAATCGCGTCTTTCTTAACGGCAAAAACTGCAGAAGACGCGATTGTTGCCATTGTATTGGAATCCGCGGTTAACGCGTTAAGAGCCCATAGCTCGCTGCCGGTTTTGCTCAGGATCGCAAAGAGCGCTCTTACAATTTTCCCGTGGAAAGTTTTAGTGGGGAACATTTAGAAACGGTGTAATGGCACAGGAATCAGGGGTTGGAGACAAATTCCTCCCGTTCTAGCCTTTACTTTGTTAAACTGACAAAAAGCTTACGATTCTGGTGTAAGAATCAGAAACGCGAGAATGGACAAAAGAAAACGTGTATTGACAGTATTTGACGAAGTATAGAAAATGGACATCAAGAAGCGTCAGAGAAACAGAATGAAAACGTGAACGCAGCTGAGCGAATGATGCAGACATACATTGCATTCGGTAGCAGAGCAGAAAGAGAACAGAAACTTTCCCCTACACTAACTTCGGGGTCCAGCACAACAACTTTGACAACGCCAGAAACGAAGTCTCTATGAAGTGTAAAAGCTGCTTTGTAAGTATAGGGCTTCTACAGTCTAATTGGAGAAACCGCTATTTAGTGCACGGCATCTGGCTGAATCGCATCCTTCTTCTAGGCAAAACAGCAGAAGACGCGATTGTTGCGATTGTATTGGAATCCGCGGTTAACGCGTTAAGAGCCCATAGCTCGCTGCCGGTTTTGCTCATTATCGCAAAGAGCGCTTTTACGATGGTCCCGTGAAGTTTTAGTGGGAAACATATAGAAACGGTGTAATGGCACAGGAATCAGGGATTGGAGACAGTTCCACCGAATGTAGCCTGTACTTTGCTAAACTCAGAAAAAGCTTACGATTCTGGTGTAAGAATCAGAAATCTGAGAATGGACCAAAAGAAAACGTGTATAGACAGTAATTGACGAAGTATAGAAAAAGGACATCAAGAATCTTCAGAGAAACAGAATGAAAACGTGAACGCAGATGAACGAACGATGCAGACATACATTGCATTCGGGAGCAGAGCAGAACAGAAACTTTCCCCTACACTAACTTCGGGGTCCAGCACAACAACTTTGACAACGCCAGAAATTAAGTCTCTACCAGGTCTGAAACCTGCTTTGTAAGTATAGGGCTTCTACAGGCTAATTGGAGAAACCGCTATTCAGAGCACGGCATCCGGCTGAATCGCGTCTTTCTTAGACGGCAAAAACTGCAGAAGACGCGATTGTTGCCATTGTATTGGAATCCGCGGTTTACGCGTTAAGAGCCCATAGCTCGCTGCCGGTTTTGCTCAGGATCGCAAAGAGCGCTTTGACGATGTTCCCGTGAAAAGTTTTAGTGGGGAACATATAGAAACGGTGTAATGGAACAGGAATCAATGGTTGGAGACAAATTCCTCACGTTCTAGCCTGTACTTTGCTAAACTCAGAAAAAGCTTACGATTCTGGTGTAAAAATCAGAAATGAGTGAATGGACGAAAAGAAAACGTGTATAGAAAGTATTTGACGTTGTATAGAAAATGGACATCAAGAAGCGTCAGAGAAACAGAATGAAAACGTGAACGCCGAAGTGCGAACGATGCAGACATACATTGCATTCGGTAGCAGAGCAGAATGAGAACAGAAACTTTCCCCTACACTAACTTCGGGGTACAGCACAACAACTTTGACAACGCCAGAAACGAAGTCTCTATCAGGTGTAAAAGCTGCTTTGTAGGTACTGGGCTTCTACAGGCTAATCTGAGAAACCGCTATTCAGTGCACGGCATCACGCTGAATCGCGTCTTTCTTAACGGCAAAACCAGCAGAAGACGCGATTGTTCGGATTGTATTGGAATCCGCGGTTAACGCGTTAAGAGCCCATAGCTCGCTGCCGGTTTTGCTCATTATCACAAAGAGCGCTTTTACGATGGTCCTCTTAAAAGTTTTAGTGGGGAACATATAGAAACGGTGTAATGGCTCAGGAATCAGTGGTTGGAGACAAATTCCTCCCGTTCTAGCCTGTACTTTGCTAAACTCAGAATAAGCTTACGATTCTGGTGTAAGAAACAGAAATGGGAGAATGGACGAAAAGAAAACGTGTGTAGACAGTGTTTGACAATGTACAGAAAATGGACATCAATAAGCGTCAGAGAAACAGAATGAAAACGTGAACGCAGCTGAGCGAACGATGCAGACATACATTGCATTCGGTAGCAGAGCAGAAACAGTACAGAAACTTCCCTCTACACAAACTTCGGGGTCCAGCACAACAACTTTGACAACGCCAGAAATTAAGTCTCTACCAGTTCTGAAACCTGCTTTGTAAGTATTGGGCTTCTACAGGCTAATTGGAGAAACCGCTATTCAGTGCACGGCATCCGGCTGAATCGCGTCTTTCTTAAAGGCAAAAACAGCAGCAGAAGACGCGATTGTTGCGATTGTATTGGAATCCGCGGATAAGGCGTTAAGAGCCCATAGCTCGCTGCCGGTTTTGCTCAGGATCGCAAAGAGCGCTTTTACGATGGTCCTGTTAAAAGTTTTAGTGGGGAACATATAGAAACGGTGTAATGGCTCAGGAATCAGGAGTTGGAGACAAATTCCATTCGTTCTAGTCTGTACTTTGCTTAACTGACCAAAAGCTTACAATTCTGGTGTAAGAATCAGAAATGGGAGAATGGACAAAAGAAAACGTGTATAGACAGTATTTGATGAAGTATAGAAAATGGACATCAAGAAGCGTCAGAGAAACAGAATGAAAACGTGAACGCAGATCAACGAACGATGCAGACATACATTGCATTCGGTAGCAGAGCAGAAAGAGAACAGAAACTTTCCCCTACACTAACTTCGGGGTCCAGCACAACAACTTTGACAAGGCCAGAAACGAAGTCTCTATCAGGTGTTAAAGCTGCTTTGTAGGTACTGGGCTTCTACAGGCTAATCTGAGAAACCCCTATTCAGTGCACGGCATCACGCTGAATCGCGTCTTTCTTAATGGCAAAAACTGCAGAAGACGCGATTGTTGCGATTGTATTGGAAACCGCGGTTAACGCGTTAATTGCCCATAGCTCGCTGCCGGTTTTGCTCAGTATCGCTAAGAGCACTCTCCGTACAATTTGTCTTTGACGTAGGCCACGAGTCCGTAGTGCGCTGTGATGCTGATCAGGTGTTCAAAACCATTGGAACTTTTTAATCTTTTTCTTAGAGAACGCATTAGAAATGTTGTGGAGTGAATTTGCTGCAACTTGGGATAACTGTGGATAACTACAGATTGTGGCAGATATCTGCTGGGAATCTGATTTGACATCCACACTCTATGGCATTTTATTGCCTTCTCCTATACACAAAGAAGTGCAACTTGTGCAAACTTTACTCGGCAGTGCTTAACTCAGTGCGGTGTCAGTGCCGCGGCTGCTTGGATCGGTGCTGCCCCTTCCTCCTGGGGCTGTGACTTTGGGTCAGAGGCTGTCAATGGATTGATTCAACTGTGGGTATGAAAGATTCCACCCAGAGCTGGCCATCAGACTTCACTGAGTAAATGAATGGAAACTGAACGTGGAAGTGTGCACTTCTTTGCTGCTGGTGCTGTTTGGTACGGAGAGCTGGAGCTCTATAGTACCGTGCGACTGTATGGAGAAAACTCCAAGGAAAAGAGATGAGTGTGGCAGGTGGTGTGGGACCTGCTGGGCTGCGGGCTGCCGTGGGCTTTGCCCTGACTGCTGCTGTGGTTGTCAGAGCCCTGAGGCCCTGTGCAGCACCGGTCATGTCTCACCTGCTGCTCCTGTGCATCAAACATGAGTACCTTCCTTATGGCTCTAAGCCTTGTTCCAAAAACCCCAAACAAAGCAGCAGGGTCAAAGACCGCATGGTTACCTGCTGTGGGTCTGACACTGCACCTTCCTGTTCGTGGCAGGAGAACGGGCATTGTGAGCTCTGGAGTATTGCAGCCCTGAGTTCATGTCAGTAATCCCTGATCAGTTGTGCACCTGATTCTTTCGAGCTCATTCTGCTTGAATCATGTGCATGTGAACCTTTCATATTGAAAAGATGCATGGCCTGAAACTGAAAATTCTTCAGTGTTTCAGTATACAACAAAACACGAGTTTTGAAGGTTTCCAGGTAGTGAAATGAGTAGTGAAATATAAGTGCTTACTTCTGTTGTGTGCAGAGGCACCAGTGTTGGATTTTTCTCGCTGGAGTATCAAAGATTGTATGTTTGGTTTTATATTTTCGCTTGAAGTGAAATACATGAGATTGTAAGACAGAAGGCTGTAACTCATTCACCGTGAAGTACATAGGTACCTCTACCTCTCGTTCTTAGACTTGAACAGTTCAAGTTGACCATTCTTCTCTCCCAGGCTATGATGCCTGGATAAGTAATGTACTCCAATTAAGTGTTACCTATTTACCATCCTTTTTGGTATCCTGCTTTTAACCTGCATGCAATCAGCCCCTTGGAGGGGAGCAAAACCAAGCTGTTATGGAAAGTGTTGGTCCTCCAGGGATCGCGCTCTGGAGTGCCACAGGTGAGCAGCACTGCTCCCGTGTGGCTCAGGGCTTTTAGCATCCAGCATTCTCTCTCCAGTTCAGGCTACGACAAATGGGAGACGGAGCAGCTGCTCCCCAAGGAGGGGCCATTTGGCCCTTTCGTTTGCCCTTCAGAAGTGCCATGAGCGTACTTCTTCTTTTGCTAAAATATACAGTGCTTTGTTCCACGTGACAACAGAAAGCGAGGGCTGCACAGCTGCCGCGTCCTGCGCTCAGTGTCCTGCTCAGGATGAACGCCTTACGCTTAAAGCAGAGCTGAGAGTGCCGGAGATGCTGGGAGTTTCTCCTATTTGTCTGTTCTTAGAAAGCTTCTATCCGTGATTGCACCCTGAAGATAAAATCTCTTTCTAGATGGCGTGCATTTTACATGCAGAAAAACACGTTCTTCTGCAATGCAGGTTCTCCTTGCCCTGCGAGGTGGCTCGGCTGGGGCAGCGTGCTTTTCTGTTGCCCACAGAGCTGTCCTGTGCTGTGGGAGTGGTTCTTCAGCCAAGTTAAACTCAGTTATCCTAAAAATGCATATTCTTTCTTACCTGTAAGTTTAAATAGTCTCTCAGAAAGGAAATGTGCCAGCAGGAGTGGCGGGAAGGCCTCATGCTGTGAGGCGTCCTCTATCTGGAGTTCCAGGAGAGATGGATGTGCAGGATGACGCTCTCACCTGGCACTGGGCTCTGTCCCTGCTGACCTGGGGCACGGAGTGAGCCCATGGCACCGGCAGCTGCGTGCAGCAGGAGGGAGCACTGATGGAACCAGGCTGGAGAGCTGCGGCTCACAGCACTGACACTTGTCCTGGAGCTCAGCCCCGGCGTGGCCACGTCAGCCTGTATGGAAGGAATGTGTTTTGGTACTGTATTTCCTCCCAGTGAGCTAAATAACTGTAAGGAAACAGTGAAAGCAGTGCACCTTTGTGCAGCTTCCACTGAACTGTAGGTGAACGCAGCTAGCTACCGGTCCCCTCAGTAAGCCCTCAAGGGTACATGGGATCAAATTTACCTTTCTCCGTGTCACGAGTAGCTTTCCAGGCTTACCAACTGCATCTGACCCAATTTTCTCACCCCAGGAAATGATGAATGTATTGTTACGGAGCAGAACCATGCTGCTGCAGAGTTATAATGCTTGAAAAGGCTGCAGTGAGTTCTGTTCTGTGCAGGGTCTTTATTGAGGGATGTGGCCAAGTATGAAGCCATGATCTAGAGAAGAAGTGGGAAAATCTGAGGTCATGCATCTATGCTGAGTCTCATCTGCTTTGCTGTTTTACAAATATTTCTCCTATTTTGCTCACCGTTATCGTCTGGAACAGAATGTGCAATGTGAGGCACAGTGCACATGGGCTGTAACGAGAAGGTGGTTGTTACTTGATAGCAATCCCGAGTGTCATGTTTGGTTGTGTCCCTTCTGGAAGAAAAGCATTAAGGTTTTTCTTTACCTATAAGAAAAGCATCGGTTTGCCCATTACTGACTTCTTGTGGAGTTTGTGCCAGATGTATATTAAATATTTTGGTGCTTTTTCTAATCCAAGTTGCCATTCATTCACCCTTTTGTTGTACTTCTGTATGTTGAAGCGTCGACACACCTTTTAAGAAAAACAGGGGAAAGAAAAGAATGAAACCCCATCACCGCCACAGAAGTATTGCCTGTAGTCACTGTATCCTGAGTTCTGTAGCTTTGTACGTGTTCAGAGCTTCTGGGTCTCCTTACTCCTGTAAGGTCTGGGGGAGGGACAGCCCGAGGAAGCCAGTCCCTCGGGGAGGGAACTTGCACGTTGTTCTGTGCGGTACTCAACAAATGAGGCGTTTGTTGTGTTTATATAATGACACTTTGGTGTTCACTTTTTGTGAAGCTTTGTACAAAATGTTTTATTTAAACCTGAAGTCCTTTTTACATTTTCAATTAAAAGGGGAAAAATTAATTATTTTTTCATGACTATAACTAGGACTCTTGCTGCTTTTATTTGTTATCCGTAGTTTCCCAAGCAGGAATCCTGGCTGCTTACTAAGCCCAGCACAGGGAGCTGCCTACCCTGTTCTTAAGTGCATTGGAATTAAAATTGGCCTGTTTCATTTGCTCAGATTTGCAGTGCACATGTGTTGGAGGCACTGGGTGTGAGCAGTGTTAACGTGAGGGGGCTGCGCAGGGGGATGAGCGTCAGCGCGGGCAGTTGCCGTTCCCCGCAGCAGTGCAGGGTGAGGGGCTCAGACTGCCTGTCCGCTTTTGTAGCAGCTCACTGTGCTTGTCCCGGTTTGAAAAGGGCTGCCGAGCTCAGCAGGCTTGGAGATGGTACCTTTCTGAAATAAAAGGTATAAACGGCCACGTTCATCTTTTTTTCCTCATTCATTTGAGGAAGTCTGGAGGTATGAAGAAGCCTGAAGCGAGCACTGCTGTGCGCTCCCTGGCGCTGCAGTGCCCGTCTGCTGCCATCGCTCTGCTGGGAAGCAGGAGGGGGTGATGATCTATCAGCTGCATTTCATCCTCTCCGGGACAGTAACTACTTCAAAGTAATCTCAGCCTATTTCAATTCATGCTAAGAAACGCTTGGCCCTTGGTCTCACTTTGAAACTTGGTAACAAACATTTTCCTTTTTTGCCCCCAACACTCAAAGCTTTCCAGGGTGTTCTCGTGCTTCAGTTTGTTGATGAGAGGTGGTCAAGCAGGGCGTGCCGAGCTCGGGGCTGATCCATTGAGCTGTGCCTCATATCACACTACTACAGGTCAGGGCTGGCTCCTGCAGCAGCTCTGCACTTACAGCTTCCCCCAGAAAACACAGCAAGTGAAGTTTGAGCAGCTGCGTGCTTTCCTTGAGATGGCCCAAACAGCCCTTGCCCTTCCCCCTGCAGCCAAACTGCAATTTGTTTGTTTTCTAAGGGGCTATGGGAGAAATGAGATTGTCCAAGAGGTATGAATCACCAATTCCTCCTTTCCATGGAGGAAGTACACAGCTTTTCCAGAAACGAGGCCTGCACTGTTTTGGGCGCTGGCACAGTACATTCCCACGGAGAGCGTGGAGCCGCTGAGCAGCTGCCCAGGCGCGACATAATGCTGCAGTGAAAGGAACCCCATGGTACAGCAGTGCCCCGCGCTGAGACAGCTCAACTCGCTGAATTCAATCACAGCCATCGGGTTCTTCTGCCCCTGCCCCTGCCTCAGCTCCGCCCAAGCATTGCCAAGCTCAGCACCAGGGGAAAAAGCCACAGGCAGAAGCATTAACGGAAAGGGCTTTGTGCTTTCTAGATGTTTTCAATAGCTTTTATTTTTAGACTTTATAAAAGACACAGAGTGAAAACCTATTGTTTGTATAGCAAGGGCTCTTTACAAAGACATCAATATTTAAAATAACTATGAATATCTTCACAAAAGACTTTGATTAAAAATTTGGCAGTTTAACAAGCGCTGCTCCCTCTGTCATCTTTTATTCGCATCAGACCAAGGCCGGACTGTGATCCATGAATGCTGCAACATAAACAAGAGATGTTATTTCTGCTCAGGGCAGCCTTGATGCATGCAAGCTAGCAGCCCTACGAGGGAGAAGCCTGCAACCCCCCAGAGTAGAAAACTGCATGTATTACTTTCTGCCCAACAAATTTTGTCATTCTTTTGGAACAATAAACTTATCCGCCCCCTGCGAAACAGTAATTTGGGAACCACTCTCGGCAAGAAAACTCTCCCAGGCCTGGGAAAGCACTCCCTTCTTCCCATCAGTCCAAGACGCGGCTGTTACATGGAAGCAGCAAAACTCCATTTGTACACATCTATGTGCAATCAGCACTGCCCTAATGAGGTAGAAATTGCTGCTGCTTCAGTGTGCATGCTCTTATTCTTTGACGTGATGGGTAACCAGCTAAACAATCTTTTCTTAAAAGATACCTATTTTGGAATTCATTTCTACTTTGGAATTCATTTAAGCTACTAGAAACCAGCCACTGACAGCAGATTATGCCAAGAGCTGCCCCTTGGCACGTGTGCTTGCTGAAATGATTTGTCACAGGCACTGAGCACATGACTGTTGGCTCAGGCTGCCTCAACCTTCTGGAGACAGTGGTCCAGAAGATAACACAGCATCACACTGCCACTCCTCAGGAAGCTCTGCAGGTTAGGGCAGCACACCTGGTCACCCCACTAGGAGAGGTGCTGCCCCATCCCCCTGCTCATCTGCTGGCACAGCACCTGTCTCCCTGGACCAGTACCACTTTTGCTGAAGGGACCTGCAGCAAGGCAGACCTAGCAGAGATACACTCAGAGATACAGGCCTTTCCAGGGAAACGTTTACGCTTTCTGGTCAGGACCTGAGCAGTGAATGACCGTGGCAGCTCAGGCTGTGATACGAATGAAGGCTGAGCCATATGGAAACATCCCTGCTAGTAGCTCTGAGGCCCAACTCAATGTGTTTGTCCTTTCCTACAAAAGCTTAAGGACTAAGTGAAAAGTGGTTGGTTTTCTTCTTTTTTCTTTTTCATTTTCTCTTCCACATTATGCTTGCGTGTTTCTGATAGAAGAATGAAGGAAGGAACCACCTCTGATCCAGGCTAAGGACGGAGCACATATGTCAGTGCCACTACCACTGCTAGACGGTGCCTGGGCTGTAGTGCTTCAGTGGTTTGAAAACAATCAAATGCATAAAAGCCCAACATCCAAAAACCCAGCTGCTGCGGAACCTCTGCCTGATTCAGTTAGAAACACACAGAGCTTACCTTGCTCTCCCAAAACTGCAGAACTGTATTGGCTTCAAAACAGGTACAAAATGCCCAGCAGGGGCTCCATCCAACCAAAAAACACGTGCAACTAATCAACACTCTGGATTTCAGCCTTGCTAATGTGGAGCATGACTCATTAGGCCAATAAAACCTAAACTTCCTATATGAAAATCAGACTAAAATACAGCAGCTTCTTCAGGGCTTTTGTTAGTCTTTTTCCTTTTTAATAGATGAAGACAAAAACACGAGGCAGTTAGTTACCTGTTCATTCCAGGAAAGAGAACAACACACAAGGTGTTATTCTGCAGACTTCTATCTAGCTTTTTTATATGCTGGTCTAACTTCTTCACCTTTTTCTTTACATCCTGCTCCTGTGTAACAAAATACAAGTATTACAATACCCCATTCTTCTGCAGGTACATAACAATCACATTTAGAAATGCTTATGAGGAGGCTGAGCTGGGGCAGCATCAGGGACTGAGCAGGTGAGGACAGCAGTGACTGTTACTGCTGGCACCTGGAAGGGCACCAGCTCAGCTGCAGGGAGAGCTGCACACTCTACTCAGACGGCACTGCAGCTTCCTCCAGTAAGAGTGACAGCCACACACACAGACCTGTTCCTGCCTGTAATGCTGCACGATGATTCATTTCTCTCTCTGACTTCCAAACCATTTCCTATACGTGTGCTCGGTCTGCTCCCAGGTGGTATGCTCCAGCTGCTGAGTAACATCACTTACTGCCTCATGCCACCACGCTGGATTTGAGACTCTATGGTACCCTGCAAACACCACATAATCTCACATGGTATTACATCTCCTAAGCACCTTATGCAGATGGACCTGGGGCAGCTTCTCTGCACCAGAACGAGGAGGTCCTCCTGCTACACAAGCTCTGCACTGGTGGCTGCTCCTCATGATCACTCCTGGCTCAAGGCAGTAAGCAGTTCAATGTCATACACCTTCTCACTAACAAACAGAAACAAGCCAGCATAGCCTTAAACTCACAGAGTGAGACAGCGGTGCCATTTTCTCACTTAAACTGTTTCCTCTTTGCTTTTCGCTGCTGTGATTCATTTGCCAAATCCACCTCCAGAGGTGACCTGAAGCAAGAGCATGCCTGCTTCTGAGTGTGCTGCCCTTCGTGGCCCAGCCACTGACAGCTTCCAGGGCATCCACTGCACTCTGTGATTTCTGGAACTCTGAAAAACAAAGAGGAAAGAATCATGATTTGCCAGTTCTTTTTCCCTGTTCTTTGGCACCTGCAGGGCAAGGCTAAAGCTGGAGGAAGAAGACAAGAAACTGAAATTGCTGCAGTGAGCAGATGTTATCTTGCTTCAGGCAAGGGTCAGACCATCAAAATGTCAGATAAATACAACACTCTTCCAGTTGTTCTCCTGACTTCTCAGAAGTGATCACTAGTTGGTGTGAAGCTGCAGCCACTCTTTCACTGGACTATCACTAAATGTTGGCACTTGGAGCACATGCGAATTTCCATCATATTTCCAAGGGCTGCTGAACAACGTTGCATGAAGGAAATAAGCAGGCTGCATTGCAGAGCCACTTACTGAGGAAGCAGCAGGTCCTGTGCTTCCCGCCCTGGAGATCCTTTGGCAGGAACAGAGTTTCCAGATCTTTCAAGGGGCTGAATTCTTCTTGCAAATCTGCCTCAGTTAATGACTTCTTTATTCCCGCCACATAAATCATCCCTTCGTTTTCTATATCCACTTCCAGCTCCTTTATCAGAACATCACAGTCCAATGTTGCAGCAGTGATGGGTCTCTGAACCTGAGGTGGGTCCAATAGGAACAAACACAATGCATCAGCCAAGGCAGCTCTGTCTTCTGAGCTGCTATTCTAAATGATTTTGTCTCATTATCAAAACTTTGTTAGCTTTCCTTGAACAATGTAACTAGTAACTGTAGGCTAGCTTAAATAGTCATGAAAAAGGAAAAGAGCACATTAGCAATGCAAGAACACTAGATGATTAAGAACCCCATACTGCTTACATGGCATTTCAACACCGAGCATCTCAGCTTTTCATTTTAAAGATCGAGTTGTCAAGACCCCCTCCTGCTGTCCAACAGGAAGGAAAGGAGGCCACAGCATAAGCTGTCTCAGAAGATGGTGGCAGCATGGCCAGCTGAGATCCATCCTATGCACTACGTAGATATTAAAGGAATTGTATTGGCCCATAATCCTGCACTAAACGTAATCTAGGCTTTTACTATTTACTTTGCATACCTTAATGCAGGATCCTGCTACCTCAGCTCCATTTAAGGTTTCCACAGCAAGCTGGGCAGCTTCCAGCGCATCATATTGGATACAGACGTATGGCTTCAAACAAAAGGACAGGACACTTCAGGTTTATGAACAGCAGATATTAGCCCTCTCCTCTTACAACTCAGGTCTCGGAGTTCTTTTTTGTTTTAAAAGGCATATAAGGAGTTTGAGTGGGTGATGCAGGTAACGCTTTACATACCATAACTATTAAAAAACCCCTTCAATTAGCTCAACTATTAAAAGCAACCTTCTTCTGCCATTACAGGCCTTGGCGTATCAGCTCTCTTGCGAGGGACAAAAAAAAAAAAATAAAAAAAATAAAAAATCAACTCAGCATCATGAATACTAGGTTAAAGCTTTGCAGCTTGGATGTTATACCGTATCAGCTGCGTTCATTCTTGTCACTCTGTGGAGCAACTTTCATGTGTGCTGAGAACTGCCCCCCTCATACTCCACCCCCAAAAAACCACCAGAATAGCTGGTAATTAAATGTTTCTAATCAATATCTTTTCAAGAGATGACTCTTGCCTTCACCACCTGCCAGCACGCCGAATGCTGTCAGTGCTCCTCACCTGGTACGTTTCAGTCACCACTGTGAGGGACTGGATTGGCCCACACCTTCCAAATTCTTTTTTCACAGACTTCAGACAAACGTTTTCCTCAAAAGGACCTGCGTAAATTGTCAGCATGTCAGTCAGCTTGTTTCTCACCTGTAAGAATATAGATTAGAGAAGGAACTTCACAAAGCAAGGAAACTAACTACCAGGTGCCACCAGATACATAATGTCTCCTCCCAAGATCAGCACTGAAGACTATTCTCACACAAATAAATGAGTACCTTCTGGCAAAATCCAGATGCAACGTACTCTGGATCCAAACTGAACTGAATTATACTGAATGTGGAGAGGGGAATGTGTTCCAAGGCTCTCTGAAGAATCTGGAAGGAAAAAAAAGTGTCAATTGTACCACAACAAACCAGAAACAGAGTTCCTGAACTTAATTCCCAACTTTGCTTCTCATTGCTGTCTAAGGAAGACCTCAGGCAGAAATTACTTTTCAGTGAGTCCTGAGAGAGTGACAGAGTATCAAAGCCTATTTTTGAAATGCCAAAATGGATGCAGCTAACCTGGTATCAACACCATTGCTGAAAGCACTTGTCAGTCAGCTTTTTAAAACATGACCCACCTACTGCCCCAGGACAAGAAGAACTTTTGGCAGGGGGCTGAACTTGATGATCTCCAGGGGTCCCTTCCAACCCCTACAATTCTGCAACTCTGTGTGACACATGTTCAGACCAACCCACTCTGAGTCCATTCACCTGTTTGATGGAAGTGCTGAGGTCACTCTGACAAAGGCCAGAAGAGTCCAGCTTCTGTCTGCCCAAAAGGAGTGGCTTCTGGCCCATCCCCTGCAAGCAGGCCAGGAAACTAGCAGAGAGAGAAGAAAAAAACTCTGCAAATTACATTAGTTATCAATGTCATGAGTTACAAGCCTTCAAGAAGTGCCCATGATTGAAAAAATGATACAGTTCATTCAAGATATTTTAATGAAATATTTTTGTCCTCAGAAGAAGCCCAGAGAACACTTGTGAAATTTAAGATGTAACTTCCGAAAATGTTTTAGTGCTACCCTGCAATTCACTGTCTCTCTCTGAAGATACTGGAAGCCTCTCGAAAACAGCTTCAATCAAAGGAATAACATGCATCTCTGAGAATCTTGTTACCATGGTTTGGATGAGTACGGAGGACCATTCAGCTGCTTTTGGACTCCACATCGCAGTGGCTGCACCACAGATTTGTTTGGTGAGACTTCAGTCTGCCTTTCAGCTGCCAGCAGCATTTCCAAGTTGAGTTCTGCTACCTTGCGGAAAGAAGATGAGCAGTTGGCTTTCATCTCTGCTAACTGTAACAAACCACCAACCCTGTGCTTGCTCCATGAGTCACCTGGGCACATTCCACAGCAGTGGAGAGACGCAGGGATTCATTTTTTGCCTTATTACTTTCTGTTGTCGTTTTCAAGCAAGCAGTACTTGAGCACCATCCAGCAAGCACATCCAAAAAGTGTTCTCAGAAACCAGCAGCACAAGAAAGAGACTTCAGACTGATAAAACCAGCTCGAATCGCTGACAAAACATAGAAGGTCCCTCGCTTCTTTCACTGAGAGAAAAGGACAGGCTGTCCCACAGGCTGCGAGCGGTGGAATCCTTCTCTTCCCAGCGCCCTTGTGAGAGACCAGCAGCAATGCTCATTCACAGAGCATCTGAGTACAGAGACACTGGTGATGTTCCAAGTTACTGAGATACCAAGACACAGGCTGAAAGAAAGCTACCACAACCAAGGCTTATACCACAGCTCCATTTCCTCAGTAAAAGAATGGGCAAGAGTGTTCTTCCATTGTAAGCTGTGAAAGACAGAAACTGTTTTTTACTTTCTTTTGTCTCAAAGCTTGCTTCGTAAGGCCTTTTCTCGTGACAAGACTCTGACTGATAACTGCCGGTTACCCAGATGGGTGTTATGGTGCCTCATTGTCTCTGCTAAGGGTTGTAAAGATAAGCAGAAGTAGGGGCAAATAGTCTTTTCCGGGGGGGTACGGCTTGGAGAAGCTGACCAACTCGAAAAGACAATGCTCCTGCATGGCAATGAAGGCAACATCCGCTGCTGGCTTATCTGTTGGGCCAGACATGTCACACAAACCAAGAGAAAAAAACACCTGAGAAATGGGGATAAAAGGCCTACACTGAACCAAGGATTGGTGGGGAGGAGAAGAGAAGAATTCCTGGAGAAGAACTCCCAAAGAGAAAATCTTTGAGGAGAACTCCCGAAGACGGACCCTGAGGCCTGCTTGCTGCTATCTCCCATCCACCGCAGTGGCCAGACGAGTTCCTGAGACTACGAACCTCGTTGGACCCACGGTGGTGATTATATCTCTCTTGCTTTCTATCAAGACTCCTTGCTTCTTAGACCTTTTTCTATCGCTCACCTTCCCTTCCCCATATCCCTACGCAACTAGTAATTGTAATAAACTGGTTGGGCTAACATTTGACCCGTTGTGTCTTAATCTCGCCATCGGGTATACACATAATCAAAGAACCTTGTCTCCCTCCTTTATATTGGAGCGTGACATTTTTAATGGCGTAGTCGGCAGGATGCCCGACAGTGAGAGTGTTGCCCTTCCAGGTATAGTTGATGTGTGTACCTTCTGGAGTTGTCCGAAGTGATATTCATTTTTGATGATTTAGACGTGAGTGCCTCTCCAGAAAGAATCACTCTGAATATTGAGTTTTAAGTTTGAAATTTGAACCTCTTTCCTTGTGTGTACCTCCTGGAGCTGCGGCGTCTCTCCAGGAAGATTGCTTCTAGAAACTTTAATGTGTATACCTCCTGGGTACGCAGGTATGTGCCTCTCCAGGAAGAATCACTCCGCATATTGCTTAACTGCATTTGCGGGAACTTTAAGTAAAGTTAATCTTTTTTCTTTGTGCACCTCCTGGAGTTGCAAGGAGTGATAGTTTTGATAACTTAGATGTGAATACCACTCCAGGATGATCACTCCACATATGCAAACTTAACTGTGTCTTTGGAATTTTTTATGTGTGTGCCTCTCGGGAACCTATTAAGTAATTTTGGGACCCGTGAAGATTATTGGATATTTTCGAAAAAAGAATACCTCCTAACTTAGGTGTGGGGTTTGAAGTTTTTGTTTTTTTTTTTTTCTCTCTGTGGCTACACAGGGAAGTGAGAAGTTATTTACGTATTTGCATTTCCTTTGATCCTCTTTGTCTTCTGCTGCTCCTCTCAGTAAACAGAGGAGCGATCAGAGTATTTGCATCTGTTTGACTCGAACTTTTGGATACTGTACTCTTTCTCTTTCTCCGTGTAGCTCTTTTGCATATTAAGAAATGAGTGACAGTGTAGTCACCATGAAAGGTGAAGATGTGTTATTTGACCTCTTAGAAAGACATGGTGCCAGACCCTCGTTTACAGGGGTAGACTGGGCACGGCAGAACTGGTATAACTTGCAGAGTGTTTCAGACCGTATTAGTGTTCTGCAAAAGAATGCTCGTACCCGAGCTGGAAAAGGAAAGTCATTTATTTGTGCAGTATTGGGTTCGGCTCTGGTTGCAGCCATAGAATTCCGTGACCAGCAGCTTAAAGCAGAGAGCCAAGCTTTACAAGCGCTACAAGAATCAGTTAAAGTAAGTCAGGAATTGATAACAGCTTTGCAAAATCAAATTGTAAACCTAGAGAAGCAATTAGAAAGAGAAAAACATAATTCTGATCTGTTGCAAATGGTTTTAAGGGAAGTGTTAATGGGTAAGGATGCTAGTGATACTAGTGCACCTCAGGAGAAAACTTATCCAAGGGAGGAATTGCAAGGTTTGAAGGCAAATATTGACAAATTAGAAGCTCCTCCAGCTCAGTTGCGTCCTTTAATTAAGACTGAGTATTCATACGATAATGGCGAGGATTTAGATCCTCAAATGAACATTAAAGAAACCCCTTTCTCTGCTACTGAGCTAGCAAAACTGAAAAGAGATTTTAGTCGTTCTCCAAAAGAATCAGAAACAGAGTATGTATGGAGAGTTAGTCTCAGTGGTGGAGACCAAATACTGTTAACTGAAAAGGAAGCTGAAGGTTATTGGGGACCAGGAGTATTTTTAACTACTGGTAACAATCGTGCTCCTTGGTCCCTCACACAGAGAGCTGCCTATTGGGCAGGTGGTCTTAACCCTCTAGAAAGGGGAGACCCCCTTGCCATTACTGGAACCGTTGATCAATTAGTGGAAAGCGTTCAAAAGGCTGCTTGCCTGCAAATGATGTATGATAGAAAGCTGCAGCCACATCATGAATCACCTATGATGATGCCAGTTGATCCTGAGAGGATGACTCCTTTAATTAGGGGGCTTCCTGAATCATTAAAGCCTATAGGTATACAGCTACAAGGAAAAATACAGGCTATGCCTCAGGGAGAAAGAATTCAGGCAGCGTTAGAAGGAGCTGCAACCCCTAACCACTTGCAATCAGGTTATAAAGCATGGACGTGGGGGGAGGTTGCCCAAGAATTAATTAACTATGGGAGAAAATATGGACCGGTGACTTCTCTCTCCAGTAAAATTGAGACAAGGGGAATGAGGCGCACAGTGGCCAGTTCGACCCCTCCCCTATCCAACCGGGACCACAACAGATTCAAAAGGGTCTCATTTTCAGTGAAACCAAGTGGGCGAAATATAGATCATAAACGTAATAGCTTTTGGATGCTGGGCCGGCAGAAGGGCATTCCACGAGAACTAATGGATGGTTTATCTACTGACAAATTAGAGAAGTTAGTTAATAGGTGGCTGCAACAAAAGCCCGAAAGTAGTGACACTCCACCTCCGAGTGCCCCCAACTTTGGAAATCAGCACTGGCACTCGGACCGCAGGAAAACTAATGCCCTCGCCTCTCTCAAGTGAGTGGGGGGGAAGGAGGGTGGATGTACATTAGAAAACTTGCAACAAAAGGAAACGACCTGTTAAATACACTTAGAAGGCTAAGGATGCCTGGGAAAAGGAATGTAAAAGTACCACTCTCTGGATTATTCCCTCATTTTAACCATATTAACAAGCCCCAAAAGGGCAAGCCTATGTCCTGTTTTGTTTTACAGAAGACCCTGTTGGACCTCGACTGAACACAGAAAGGCAGACAGCTGACTTTAATCATTTGTGTTTTGGGACAAATATTGAAGATCTGATCATACTAGAACGCTGAATACACTGTGTATTTTGGTTGCATAGTATCATGTTTCAGGTTGTTGTGGGTGTGGGTGTTGTCTTTAGGTCTGATAAACTTCACACTTGGGTTTGAGTTTTCACAGGTTTTGCTGGCTTACTGGCTACTCCCTGCACAGTAATGCCATTCCTTTTGATCCCCTCTTCTACCCCTTTTTATCAAACTGATTATTATTTGCATGTAACTCCATTACGGTGTTTCCAATTTCCTAATAAATTTGGAAATTAACCAAGGGACCCATCAAATATCTGTCAGATGTGGTCACAAAAAGAAATCTATTGTTATTGATGCTTTTTAGTGTCAGAGAGATGTTTATTTTAAACACCAGTACAGGAGTTCCATCCAAAACATGGTTGTTGGAATGTGTCTATGTTTTGTTAAGTAAAGTGTATGTTTCTGTGTATGTTTCTCTAATGTTTTATATTATGGGATATCCTAAACACACTAGCCCGTGAAAGTTCTATAGACTATAACAATACTTGAACTTGCCAGTCTAGTATATACATCTCTCAGCATATCAATTGCTTTTGAGATGCTTGAATGACAATTCTGTTCATATTTAACCTTGAAGCAACACGCAGTGTTGCAGTGCGGTGAAGTTATATCTTCACTCAGTCTATTAGAAAACATATTTGTTTCATCTATGGTCCTGGCAAAACACCAAATGATCTTTGAAAACATTACATGGCAAATCCACGTATTGTTGAATTGGACTAGATATGCTTTCTGAGAATTGAAGTTGCAAGTGCAGAAAGTGTTGGTGGTGGCATTGAGAAGCCAGTTAGTGCTTGGTATGTTGTTAAGGAATAGGGTGTTTGTGGCAAATTGAATGACTCTAATTTTTGTCTAAAAATTGATGATAATGGTAAAGTTGTTAAACAAATTGTCAATGTTCCCATCTAATCCTGGAAAAGCCTAGACTTTTTTTTTTTTTTTTTTTCCCATGGCCTCCGGGTGGCCCATGGGTGAAACATATTCTGTTTTATCTATTGTGTGTTGTTGCAACCCTTTTGTTTATTCCTTGCATGATTCCATGTTTTATTCATCTTATTCAACGTGTTGTATCTTCAATGCATATTGTAACTGCTTCGACTGACGATGGTCAAATCCAACAGATCAGAGCAACATTTGTAACCAAGTCCAAGAAATCCTTTATAATTATTGTATAACTTTTAACTCCCCCGTACCTCCCCCCCCTCTTTTCCCTTATGCTTGTTTTTGTTTTTTTTCCTCCTTTCCTCACCACCGTGGATGGATGTCTACAGATCAGTTTCAAGCAATCTTTGAGCCACCGGGTGGTGTGAAAGACAGAAACTGTTTTTTACTTTCTTTTGTCTCAAAGCTTGCTTCGTAAGGCCTTTTCTCGTGACAAGACTCTGACTGATAACTGCCGGTTACCCAGATGGGTGTTATGGTGCCTCATTGTCTCTGCTAAGGGTTGTAAAGATAAGCAGAAGTAGGGGCAAATAGTCTTTTCCGGGGGGGTACGGCTTGGAGAAGCTGACCAACTCGAAAAGACAATGCTCCTGCATGGCAATGAAGGCAACATCCGCTGCTGGCTTATCTGTTGGGCCAGACATGTCACACAAACCAAGAGAAAAAAACACCTGAGAAATGGGGATAAAAGGCCTACACTGAACCAAGGATTGGTGGGGAGGAGAAGAGAAGAATTCCTGGAGAAGAACTCCCAAAGAGAAAATCTTTGAGGAGAACTCCCGAAGACGGACCCTGAGGCCTGCTTGCTGCTATCTCCCATCCACCGCGGTGGCCAGACGAGTTCCTGAGACTACGAACCTCGTTGGACCCACGGTGGTGATTATATCTCTCTTGCTTTCTATCAAGACTCCTTGCTTCTTAGACCTTTTTCTATCGCTCACCTTCCCTTCCCCATATCCCTACGCAACTAGTAATTGTAATAAACTGGTTGGGCTAACATTTGACCCGTTGTGTCTTAATCTCGCCATCGGGTATACACATAATCAAAGAACCTTGTCTCCCTCCTTTATATTGGAGCGTGACATAAGCACAACAATTTGTACTTTCTGCTATTAAGGACATGAGACATAGCTACCTTCGCCGGTCCTTTCTCAATAAAGAACTGAGCCAATTCCAGCGCAGCTCTAGCATCTTCTGCAGGATCATGACCAAGCCTCTGCTCACACTGGATCTCCTTCCTAGGGCATCAAAATTAGATATACAGGAAGGCTGTCTACTTTTCCATACTAACCAACATCTTGGTTTTTTTTCTGAGGTAGGTCCTTTTCAGCAAAATAGCTTTCATCTCTCAAAAAATGATTTTAGTTCCATGCAGCAATTAAATTTGCTAAATATTTCCCAAAGTTACCGCAAGAAACACTTTTGCCAAATTGAGCAAAACACAGGGTTTGACAGAAGCAGTAAAGCATAACCATTCTTCATTTTCCCCCTTGATCAATGACTGAACTCACAATTTGCATACAGGAGGGGAGGCAACCTCCAGCTCTGAGAAGTTTGGAGCTGAACTGTGAGCACTGCACTGCTAAGACATGCTACGGTAGCTGGCATAGGAAGGGATACAATTAAGTCAGTACATCGTACTTTCCTAAATTTGCATTTCCTTCTTGATAGATGCAACAAATCTCATTTGTGTGAGCCAGAGTGCATCTGCTGCTCTACAGTTTCATACACTGCACAACAGCTGGTTTTGTGGTACACCTACAGACAAGAACTCAGATCTGGTTGTGCCAAGCATCCTTGCTCAAAGCCAGGCCAATCTGCTGTGCTACTTAACGCTTCAAGGAAATAGCAAATTCTTTGATACCATGTTTATTTGCTCGTTCCTTTGAGTTTTAGTGGAAAAAAAAATATTCTGTTGCTACTGGTGGAAAAGCAGGACCCCATGAACCACAACAGTTCTAATACATCCCATGACAAAGCAGTCACAATCTCACCTGAGAACAGCTTTGGCTAGAAATTTTAGCTTAAATCTTCGGCCTTCATTTCTGGCAAAAAGTCATGAAGTATCAATAACACTGGGATGGATCATCTGGAAGAGAGAAAATATCACCAGTTTAAGAACAGCAGTCGTACAGAACTGGGCAACAACTCCATTGTTATCCGTGCCTTTTCATTTCAGTTGCCAGCTTCTTGTTGACATATAACAGGCCCATAACAACAAAACACATGGTAATAATGAAACAGGCATCAATCTCTTTTCTAACACTCTGTTGGGAAGATCAAAATCAAATTAGAAAGATTAATTATGACTCAGGGATTTTAGGCTGGTTAAATTAAATATACGAAGGGCTTTGGCTCTTCCCATGACAGAGTTATATCCCTGTCTAATCAGATTTCCCCCTTCCTTTTGAGTTCAGAAGAGCAGCTAGCACGTTTTTCTATGTGTAAGAGGAATCTCTCTCTTTCAAGTCCTTGCAAACATAAAGTTACATATAACGAAAAGCAATTAACAAGTGTCTACTAATTAAAAAATAACTGTTTGGGCCTTTTACATCTGAAATGAGTATCATCCAGCTAGGAAAAACACTCACTTGCAAAGCCCGAAGGTCAGCATTTAGAGAATGACCCACCAATACTGCATCACGGGGAAGTATCTTTTTCAGTCTGGTTTGTATGTCTGCCAATCTTGTTTTCACTGCAAGAAGCATTTTCCTTGTGATTCCTGAGTATCTTCAAAACAGAAATTAGACGAGGTAGAAGCAATGCATTAGCAACAGCATTTACTGGAGAAAATCACTAGCAGGGCATGCAAAATGTGAATCCAGCATAACTTATGGCAGAATGTTATTTACTGCTTTCTCTGTGGACGTATTCCAACACAAGAGGATGCACTGCAGAGATACCAAGCTGCTGTGCTGTCACATGTTTCAAATGGCAGTTCTCTCAAGCATGACTTAAGTGATGCAGTACTCAGCATCAGACAGCACACATAACAAAATCCTGCATGGCTGTTGTGGAAGGAGGTGCTTCCAATAACGTGAGGGAACTGGCAGCTCACCCCTTCCATAAATCCAGACTAAGACTTAGAGAAGACATGGTTTGAGTCTGGTCTGCTTCTGCTGTAATGAGCCCAGTCTCGAAGCCTTAAGCAAGCTGATGACCTATGCTATTCTTTACCTACAGATATGCAAACTTAGCTACAAAGCAGAGAGTTGATTTACAAACCTGTATCTTACCCTGCGTCCTTTTTAAACCCAGACCTGAAGAGTAGCCTGTACTGTGATCATTTACCTATTAAAGAACGTTTCCTACAGCACTACAGAATGGCAATGCCTAGCTGGACAAGCAGACACTGTGTAGCTGCATATACACAATGCTGGTAATTCTAACCACATAGCACAAACTGTACTCTTAATACTGAGTAAAATGCAAGAGACAACAGTGAGAGCATGCACACTGAAGTATTCTGAAAGCTCCTGTGTAGAAGGCTTAATCTGAAAGGGCTGCAGGTCTTAAAGATAAGAAACTTTAATGAAAGTCACCTGGTGCAGTAGTTCACTATCACACTTTCCGGTTTGACTAGTTCATTCAGAAGGCACTGTCCCTCTGCATCCACTAAAGAGACACGAGTGACTTCATTCCCTCTTGCAGTCTTGCACTGTTAGGACAAAGCAGATGGAGGTGCTGGCTCTGCTCAGTGCATATATAATACTATATATAATACTATATATATAGATAGATAGTCTATCTTATCTATATTAGATTATTATATATATAATATAATATATAATATAATATATATATAGATTATCTTATCTATATTAGATCTACCACCTGCAGCTTTCACACCATCCCATGCTTCATTTCAAGTGGCAAATGCCTGGCCTAAACATATCAAACACACAGCCAAGCATAATGTAAAGAAAACCTCTACAGGGAAGTGCTGAATTCACAGAATCAGTTTGTACTCTGCAGTGCAGAACTGCCACTGACTGTTCTTCACCGAAGAAGATAATGCAACTTAAAAGCAGACCCCAGAACACACCTCATTCACTCAGTTTGGATGCTGCCACGGAACTGTGATGGCTACAGAAAAGCTGTGGCACAGAGCTTTTTGCACTCCCAAACCTTGGGGAGAGCTGAGGGAAGGAACTGTAAACAAAAACCTCAGGACTAGAGCACTGGCAATAAACCTAGCAGATCCAGACACTGTTGTGAGAGTCGGCACAGAACTGAGCTCCCTTGCTGCACTGCTCAGGACAAAGAGAATTTTGCTGCTGTTTCCAGAATCACCGAGTCCCTCACATGGCTGCACTGGCACCAGTACCATCAAAGAATGGACTGGAATCACGTATGCCAAAAGTGGTTTAATAAGCACACAGGGTGCCTGGTTCATTTTGGAAGAACCAACAGGAGCTTGGCTGCTTGACGATGCTTTGTAGGGTCACGCACTTATTGTTACCATTTCACAATCCAGACCGAAGAGGGGGCTGCTGTCTGTCCTCTGAAGATCACACTCTGTGTACATATAACCCCTTACATCCAGGGGAAGCTAAAATGAAAAGATACACGTGAATAAGGCACAGACCTCTTCTTCTAATAGTTACCATACAACCTATTTAACCAAATATCTCATTCATTTTCAAAATTAAAAAAAACAAAAACATACAAACCAAAACTTCAGAAAACCAACCTCTCATAGGATAATCATTCTTTCTTAGCTCTTCTGAGCTTAGAGTATAGCTCGTGAGGCCTTGCTTTTCTTTCCCATATATCTGGATGATCGGATCACATTGCAAGCCTGAGCTTTTAGGAACACAATCAACACCAGTGGAAATCAGATCTGTAATGTACAGGATCATCTGTCAGGATCAGATAGCACTCCTTACTTGCAGTTGGTTTTCTGCACAAGTAGGAACACTTGAAGGCTATGCCATTTAAAAGAAAACGCATGGAGCAACAAACTGTACATACACTGGGATATTTAATGCACGCTGGCATACAAGTTCATCAGGACACTTGAATCCACTCCCAGTGCAGCTACTGACACTGCTAGCAGCCTGTGAGCCAGTCCCACCACAGATCTATCTGACATTCCTCTCAGTAGAAGAGAGCACACCTTCCTCTGACAGTGCAGTCATTTATCTCATGTAAGCCATAAAGTAGAAAGAGAGCTGCTTTTATCTATAAATTTCATTCTCCAAAGCATTGTTCACAGAAAACGTGCTGTAAGTGCAGTTCACAAAGAAGCAAACACTGAACTGTCATCATAATCCACAGCTGTATGAAGTTTAACTATTTTGTAGGTGGCCCTCTGCAGACTGCACTTAAGGAAAACTGTACCTGACATCTCAGCTCCGTGACAGTGCAGTAGGCTTACAGTCAAGGTGCTAGAGGACTCCGTTATTACAGTGAAAGTAACGGCCGCTCATTCTCCAATTTAGGACTTGAATTCAAGACTCCTTGCATTACATTCCTAACAATTTCAGTGGAGTTCTCATGGTAGTCTTGCAGATTTTGTACAAGCCTGCTGGATTACAGTTACCTCTATAGAGTGTAAAAATAGGATATCAGTTGTCAAAACACCTGTTCTTTATCTTCAATTGCAGCTCAGTATAACAAAAAACTATAGACACATCTTACAGTAAAATGATCACAAAAGGGGTCATGAAGCATCAGAATTCTGTATTAAACTCATTAAAAAATTATCTTGGCTTTTCGCATTTACTTGTGATAACAAACCCAAGAGGGTTCCTTTTGTACATTTTTCCTTTTGTAAACAAGTTGACCATAGCAGCATGCTATGCATGCACAGGGTGCAAAGCCATTAAATTACTCCTGAAAGTGAATCACTGTGACCAAAACAGGTAACACAAAGCTAAGCAAGGTACCTTGTGCAGTGCCTTGAGGTTTCAGGCTTGCTCCTTCACCACACAGACTGGCTAGGAAGTCAGCTGAAGGGGGTGGTAATGTGAATCTCTGAAAAAAAGAGATCTCAGAAAGTTGGAAACATAGTAGAAATGTCAAGCATATAAGATGCCTCTTTATCCCAAGGCCTCACCAGTTTAGGGAAGGATGGGTAGAAAGGAAGTACATTTGGCATTTTTTGAGGAAAATGAAACAAAGACAGTTCAGTTCTAATGACACACAATATAGAATTGTTTGTTACAAGAAGGTTTTGCCTTCAGTGATGTAATTAAGACCACAAATTGTAGTCCCACGCTGATAGAACCTGATGCAGTTCCGGACTTTTCAGTTACGCCATGATTTCGTATTTGCTGCAGTCTGGGAAACTATACTACAAGTGTGAATCAAAGCACTCCTTCCTTTTTCTTCCTTCCTTTCTTTTCTTCCTCTCCTTCCCTCCCAAGACTCTGCTTGCAGCTCAGAAAACTAAAATGACTCTTTCAATAATCTTTAAATAAAAGGAAGAAACTTGACATAGAGTACACACACTGAGATTTTTCAATCAGTGGCAACAGCATAACTCTATAGAGATTCTCCTCACTCACACCCAAGAGTAAACTTCAAATGAGCGGAGGTATTTTTAATCTCCCAGGCACCCTTGTAGGAGTCAGAAGCGTAGAGAACTGAAACACCACTGTATACACATTTGACATGGAAAGGCTGCAGAGATCTAAGCGTTGAAAACGTTTCGCACGTTGAAACCCTGGCCTCTGCTCTGAGCTGTCAGAGCCTACAGAGATGCTCCCACCCACTTGGTGAGGAAGCAAAGATGGACACTTCCCGCACGAGATACCACAGCCTCTCTGCAGCAAGCAGTCACTGGGACGTCGCTTCAGCACTGCAAGAATTTTAGCAGACAGCAACAGTTCAGGGACTTACATGCTGGAACACTTTCCGGAGGTGTTTGAACTGTAAACAGAATTTGTAGAAATGGAGCCGGCTCATTTCACGCAGAACAATAACCACAACGCCAGCCAGACGGCTTTGGTGATAAATATGGCACCAGCTGCAATAAAACAGATAAATAAATAAATACATCTCAGAGCAACACAATCACCATACGCTTAGAAACAAACTCAGAGCTAGCCCAGCTTTTAAGTCTGTTGATGGCAAAGCACCAAGTGACTTCAACAAGAAGAGGCCTCTATCACTTATTCTCAGCCAGACACCCATCTCTGGACACAACACGAGAGACAGAGAAAGAATGAGTTGCAACCGAACTCCAGCACAGTACCATTTCATGTCTTATCATACCTCATTTACATGCATCAGAAGAGGAACCCAAACCTGTAACTCCTGCTGTAATGATGCAATCTAGTCCATCAAACTAAGACTACTTCAGCAAAATGAACATTTCACAAAACCATTTTCTGTTCAGTATTAAAAACTTGAAGTGTTCCTTGCATTTAGCTTTATTGCAAGACACACTACTTGCTGCCATACGGGAGCCATCCGAGGCCACACACACCCCTCAACCTTACAGTAGGAAGCAGAAGAGTTACTGAGAAGATGAAAAAGGGCAAAGTGACTAAAACGGCCTTCCCAAAACACTCCAAAGAAATCACTTCGTACACCTGACACAAGAAGTATAGCACTAACATTTTAACACTGAATTTCCTCTTTCAGCGTGTGAGCCCGCTGTTCCACAAATTGTTTTGTGTTTCATGCAGTCACAGAAACAAGTACGAAATGTCAGAACTTCCGTCAGAAGAGGAATTCTGGTCTGCAACCAAGCCTACCAACAGCCACATCTACATAACACAGGCTGTCTGCACAGCATTACAAAGGCTCCAGAACACACACAGCCCGTGTGCCTTCTGGGGGCTCTCAGTACAGTGGGCACAGGACAGGGCTGCCTCCCAGACACGGACATGCTGTACCTGGGCTGGGATGCATTGTGGCTTTTCCCCAGGGCCGCATACTGTAACAGCTCGTACAGCTGCTCCTGGCTGATCTCACAGTCCTCACCGAGCAAAGCTGCTGACAAGCGAGATGACTTCTCCTGTAAGAAGGAAAACGGCAGTAAAGAAAGGTTCTGTGTGACCACAAAAGTTTGTTGAACAGGAGGTGAATTAAACAGTAAACAGCATACTGTCCAGGCACAGGCAACAGCACGTTAAATAACTCTTCCATTCATTGAAGTTCCTCTTGAGCCCTGTAGGGAAGAAAATTCTAGAGAACATTGTAGAGAAAATATTGTGGAGAATGGTATATTTCCATAAGGCTTTATATAGATGGTACACAGACTACTATTAAAAGTAAAGGATGGCTCACCTTTTATGATGGTTGAGGCTCGCCAATCACTCCAGCAGGGGGGATCTCCAACAAGAGATCCTTCCCTGGTGGTGGTCAGCCCTTAAGTGGTGTCTGGGAGAGGTGGAGCCAGACTCCACCCCTTCCAATCACACAGGCACATTACCTTCACCTGTGCCCCTGCGGCTGACTCAGTGCTCGACTCAGGTGATCAATCAGTGGTTCAGGCCGTGATTCAACAGTTCCCATACAAGCCCACACTTCAACATCTGTTACCACCAGCATCGCAGTAACCTGGGTCCTTGGGTACCTGCAAACACCACCACGTGCAGACATGTGCACACCTCGCACAGGGCTCTAGCCAGAACCCATCTGCTTCATGTAACTGCAGCAACTGTTGAAGCACACAGGTCTCCTGACCCTGCTGCAGAAACTGTTTCACAGCATCCAAAGGAGCCGTGGGCAGAGCACATCAGAGATGAGGCAGAACCACAGAATTCAGCACAGCAGTTCTTTAAGCCATGATCACAAATTCACAAGCTCTCCCGAGCTGATCAGCAAGAACACGTGCTATTTTGGAGACCGACACTGACTATTTGGCTGTGGAACTCATCTGACCTGTAAAAATCTTCCAATATAATCTTTTATTACATAACAAAAGGACATCACCAAGGGCAGATCATACCTGACCCATCTGGTGGCCTTCCGTGATGCAAAGACAGCACCGGTGGACAAAGGAAGAACAACTGATGTCCACCTGCACGTGTGCCAGGCCTCCAACGTGGTCCTGCACCACATCCCCATCTCTGAGTGGGAGAGAGATGGGTGTGAAGGGTGCACTGCTTGGTGGGTAAGGAGCTGCTTGGATGTGGCTGTGCTCAGTGGCTCTGTGTGCAGGTGGAGGCCGACGAGCGGTGACCCCCAGGGGCCCGTCTGGGACCGGTGCTCTTCCACATCTTCACCAGTGACACACAGAATGGGATCGAGTGCACCCTCAGCACTTTGCTGATGGCACCACAGAAGGGAGGGACGGCATCCAGAGGGAGCTGGACAGGCTCCAGAGGTGGGCACACGAGAACCTAATGAGGTCCAGCAAGGCCCAGTGCGGGACGCTGTACCTGGGTTGGGGCAATCCCAGACGTGTACGGACTGGGAGAACAACTCACAGAGAGCAGCCCGGGATCATCCCCCTCTGCTCTGCCCTCGGGAGCCCCCACCTGCAGCACTGCATCCAGGCCTGGGGCCCCAGCACGGGAAGGACGGGAGTGTTGGAGCAGGGCCAGAGGAGGGCACAGGGATGCTCGGAGGTTGGAGCTCCTCTGCTGTGCAGACAGGATGAGGAGCTGGGGGTGTGCAGCCTGGAGAAGAGCAGGATCCAGGGAGACCTCATTGCAGCCTTCCAGTGCTCAAAGAGAGATTACACACAGGAGAGGGACCGACTGCAGCAGCAGCGATAGCAGCAGGAGAAAAGGCTTCAAAGGGAAAGAGGCGGCGAGGCGCTGGCACTGCCGCCCGGAGCTGGGGGTGCCCTTCCCTGGAGGTGCTCACAGCCACAGCGGGGCCCGGGGCAGCCAGAACACGGCAGGGTGAGCCGGGGGGGTCCCTTCCGACGTAACACGAGTGCTGCACGATGGCGGCACACCGCGCGCAGAGCCCGCCCAGCCCGGGGCCGCTCACGCCAGGAGCCGGGCCGCGTCCCGCACGCCGCGCTCCCACTTGTGTCCCAGCTCACCTTCCCCTCCCGGCGGCCCGGCCTGCTCCTCTTGCCGCCCGCACGCAGCCCGTCCGCGTCCCCGCCCGCGGGCCGCTTCCGCCCGACCGAGCGGACGGACGCGCCCGCCACGGCCGCGCCGAACAGCCGGACCGACCGCGCCTGCGCGGGGAGCGGCGCAGCCGCGGGGCGGGACCGCGGGCGGTTTGAAGCGGCGGAGATGGCTACGAAGCGGCTGGCCAGGGGCGGGCTGTGCTCTGCACGCTGCGGCTTCTGGCGGTGTCGGGTCTGCGTTCCTCCGGGGCGGGGTGGTCTCCCCCGGGCCCGGCGCTGAGGCCGCCCCGTCCCGCCGTGTCACGCAGGTCGCTGGGGATGGCGCGGAGCGGCGGGAGCGGCGCGCGGAGCGGCGGGAGCGGCGCGCGGAGCGGCGGAGCGGCGGCGGCCGCGGGGCCGCGCTTCGGCTTTCTGCTCGTCCTCGACTTCGAGTCCACGTGCTGGCGGGACGCGCGGCAACGCCGCCCCGAGATCAGTGAGTGCTGCGGCGGCGCGGCCCGGGGCTGCGGGGATCGGGGGCTGCGGGGATCGGGGGCTGCGGGGATCGGGGGCTGCGGGGTGCGCATGCGCGTATGCCCGCGGGCCGTGTTTGAGCGGGCGTTGTCCCGCCCGCCGCTCTCGCTGTGCTCCGTCCCAGGTGAGTTCCCGGCCGTGCTGCTGAACGCCGCCACGGGGCTGATCGAGGCCGAGTTCCACTCCTTCGTGCAGCCGCAGGAGCAGCCCGTGCTGTCCGGGTTCTGCACGGCGCTGACCGGCGTCACGCAGGTATCGCGCGGCTGCTCGCAGCGGTTCGGTACTCCTTTAAAGGGACAAACGCATGTGGAGTCGATGTCGGTCGGTACTGACACGGGTGCTTCTCTGTCTGTTGCTCAAAGAGCCAAGTTGACGGAGGAGTCCCTCTGAACATCTGCTTGTCGCAGTTCTTGAGGTGGCTTCGGAAGGTACAAAATGAGAAGAAATTTCTGTTCAGCTCAGATATCCCAAGTAACACCGTTCCAGAGGCAAAGCTGTTGCTTTTGTTACCTGGACAGGTAGGCAACGTTCCTTTTACTTACAGTGTGAGGCAGCGTGCCTCAAACAGGAGCCCTTGGTGGGGCTGTTCTCCATCTCTGGTGCAGGGCTGTCCTGCAGCGAGGGCCATAAGGCAGCAGTGCTCACCACCCCATCACAGGGTGCCTCTGCTTCGTGCGTGGCCGTGCACCTTCTTGCACAGAGGTTGGTTTTTTTTGCCTGTTTGGTATCCTGTGGCTCACTCAGGTGAGAATAATGCCCAATTTGCAGACATTAGGATTAAAGAAATGTTATTTCTTTGGTTGCACTTGTTTCCCCTGTGCAGACTGGGACCTGGGTGTGTGCTTGCACTATGAGTGTAAGAGAAAGCAGTTCTGGAAACCTGACATCTTCAATTCCTGGATTGATCTCAAAGCAACATACAGGGTGAGAAAAATCAGTACACTGAAAAATGTGGATCCGTGTTATCAACTCAAAAGCTGCATCCGTGCCTATGAGGCAGCACTGCGTTCCAGTGACTTGAGTTCCCCAGCTGTTTTCATTCTGCATTACTGCACAAATAACAAGCTGTGCCATAGGACAGCGGATTTTCATAGAAATCATAATGCTAGGAAAGCAATGTGCTGTTAGATGAATCATTGCTGAGCACTGGAGAATTTTGGAGCCATTCTTCCTTTTCTGACATCTTGTGCCCTGCTTGATGCTTTGTCTTCCCAGTCTTTCCTGCATTGCTGTTACTGCCTTACATTGCTAGCTAGAAAATAGTGGTCCTTGCCTGCTCAGCAGTTACACCAGGACAAAGTTGGGAACTGTATTCTGGCCAGTACAAGTACTGACCAGAACAGTACTAATAACACTGAAAATGAATGTATACTGAGAAAATGGAAGAGATGTTTTTACGATGGTGGGTTTTTGTTTGGTTGGTTTTTCGTAGTCTTCACACAAACAGGAGTTCTACCTTGGGGACTGACAGCACATTTTGTCCTATGCAGCCAAGGAAACGTTCTAAGGGACAATCCAGGAGCTTGCCTGTCCCCAATGCTGGCGCTCACGCAGCAAATTGAGGTCTCTAAAGTCAAACAGTGTGATCAAAGGAGAATCAGGGAGTAATGCAAAGGCGTAAGTGTTTAAAAAAAATATACAGCAGTTTAAGCATCTCAAGATCTATTGTATTCTTCAAGGCTGTTCTTTCTGTTAAGGTGTAAAGTAAACAAAGGCAGTGACAGAGCCTTTATTTGAGGTACAGGAGCTACGGAAAGAGATAGTAGAGATAAGGGGAATGAACTCCCCTCCCGGCGACCGTTTGGTTAAGGAACGCAGCCGCCTCCCGTTCGAATTCTGGCACACCAGAAAGAAGGGAGCCAGGGAGGGGGGGGCAACCCACGCATGCTCTGAGCGTATCTGTGCTCCCAGAAGCACTGCCGAGATGGGGAGAGAGGAGATGGGTGGACATGGGCTATGCTCCAGTCACCCAGGTGCTCGTTTACTGGTTCAGGCTGTGACCAGGCAATCCCATTGCCTTCGATGTGAGACATAAAGTGCAAATGGTTCTTTCCATTCTAATCTGCTATATGTAATGTACGTACTGTTTCACACTCATTTATCACAATAATAACATGAAGATACCTGTCTCGCATAATGTCTGTGGGAGTTTTATTATTCATAGGTGATATTTTGGAAGTGTTTTTCACTTCACTGTGAAGAGGTTTTGAAGTGCTACATCTTAACCAGCTACATGTTTCTCCTTAGGCCTTCTATAATAGAAAACCTAAAGGGCTGAGTGGTGCTCTGCAGGATTTGGGGCTGGCTTTTGTAGGACGGTGTATGGGAACTGTTGAATCACGGCCTGAACCACTGATTGATCACCTGAGGCGAGCACTGGGTCAGCCGCAGGGGCGCAAGTGAGTGTGATTGGGAGGGGTGGAGTTTGACTCCACCTCTCCCAAGACCCCATTTAAGGGCTGACCACCACCAGGGAAGGATCTCTGGTTGGAGATCCCTCCCTAGTGGAGTTTTCGGTGAGCCTCAACCATCTTCAAAGGTGAGCCGCTCTTTTCTTATTCATTTTCTTATTATCTATCTGTATGCCATCTACCTAAGCCTATCAAAAATATATCAGCTTTGGCACTATTTCTTCTGGGTGTTATTTCTGGGGGTTATTTGCCCTACAATTGGCGAGCCTGGCAGGCTTAAAAAAATATATATATACATATACAGTAATTAACTATGTCCTTCATTTGGAACATTTTCAAATGGGGCAGGGGGGAGAACGTTACTCCCCTGGACCAAACAATTCCTGGTCAAATTCCAGGATTTACGGGGTCATCCTATTATGGTCTTGCCACCGTTATTGAAAAATGGGGACCCCTGCGGGTTACAGGGACTGTTTCTCCTTCTCCAGCCCGGCTGACAGATTATTTTCAAGGTCTAGACAAGGACATACTAGTTACAAAAGAACGTCGGCTAGCTGCTTCTGCTGTGGCTTGGCCTCTAATAATGGCCTTACATAAACTGGAAATAACAAATACAAACATAATAATTGATTTTCTGATTCTAAGAGATCGTATTGAAAAGTTGGAACAACAGTTGGGCACATTAGTAGCCAAAAAACCTGGACTAGATGTGCCAACAAAACAAATTCGTACCATATCAGTGGAGGACACCCAGGTCCCTGAAGTAGTGGACCTGGATGTCTCAGAAAAAAAGATTTCTAAATCAGATCTCGAAGCTCCATCTCTGGAGGATCCGTTTGAGATCCGACCAATCATAACTCAAAAAAACAAAAAAAAAATGCAAGATAGACCAGCGGGAGTGCCTCCTGACCAATGGCCCCCCGCTGAAACATGCTTGCATGTGACAGCGCGCCCGTATACAGCAAACGAGTTGATGGACCTAGTACAACGATTCCATCAAAAACCAAGAGAAAGCATACCATCATGGCTCCTGAGGTTATGGGATGCAGGAGCTGAAAGCGTGTTAGTTAGTGGGACAGAGATGTCAAAACTGGCATCTATAACTATACACCCAGCCCTGAGGCAAAGATTATATGCTGCCATCCACTATAATAATGAGAATCATTCTATTATAGATTGGTTGATGGCAGCATGCCGCTTAACATGGCCCAACAAATCTGACATTCCACTCAATACCGGTTTATGGTCCTCTATGGAGGACCTCCAAACATACATCCGAGAACTGGGTATGAGGGAGGCTATGTATTCAGAGACCTTTGAGAGTCCTGATACGGAAAAATTTACAGCAGGTATGCGTGACCTAATACTGCAACAAGCCCCCTCTCACCTTTATGGGACTTTGGTCTCCATACTAAACCCTTTGGTGGCTTCGGAGGCTATCGTCCAGCAGGCAGCCCAGTTGGTGGCAGACCTTGGGGAAACAGAGCGCATAAGAACTAGGCGCAATGTCCGTCTGGTAGAAAGAGCTGAGGCCTTCCCCGTTAAAACTAAGAAGCCTGTCCCACGGATATCCCGATCGGGCCCCATCCGGGTATCTCGGAAGACCACGTTCAATGATCTTATACGGGCCGGGGTTGCCTTTGCTAAAATCGATGGGCAACCCAACCATGTATTGTTACAACTATGGAAACAACTTAGAAACGATCAAAAATTTCAGAGTACTCCCAGAAAATCGGGAGTACGAATAATACAGGCAGCACCAACAACAACCTGGAATTTGGCTGACTTTATAGTCCCAAATAGAAGGAAGAAACATCCACAGGTGTCGCGGGATACAATGTCTGAACCACCTGCGGTAAAAGACCTAGATTTAGCCAGCTTCATGGAGTAACGAAGGACTTTGGTCCCCTTAGGGCCTCCAGACGTGACCGGAGGCCCTATGTAGAATTAGACATCTTTTGGTCAGAGAAGAATGTTCAAAAGGTGATGGCGCTAGTAGACACTGGTGCGGAAACATCAATTATATATGGAGACCCAACAAAGTTTAAGGGCAATAGAGTGATGATTGGTGGGTTTGGGGGACAGACCATTCCAGTCACCCAAACATGGCTGAAATTGGGGGTTGGGCGTCTCCCACCCCGGGAGTATAAAGTGTCGATTGCCCCAATCCCAGGATACATCTTGGGCATAGACATTTTATGGGGTCTGGCTCTCCAGACGACTGTGGGAGAGTTCAGACTTCGACAGGTACATTAGTATCGGGGCGATACAGGCAGTATTGAGGGGCCATGCGAAACATGAGCCCATTTGTTTGCCGAAACCACGCCGGATTACTAATGTAAGACAGTATAGACTCCCAGGGGGGCAGGAAGAAATATCAAAAACTGTGCAGGAACTAGAAAAAGTAGGTATTATAAGACCTGCACATAGTCCATATAATTCCCCCATATGGCCAGTGCGGAAGTCAGATGGAACATGGAGAATGACGGTAGATTATAGGGAATTAAATAAGGTCACGCCGCCCATCCATGCGGCCGTACCCAATATTGCTTCCCTAATGGACACACTCAGTAGGGAAATTAAGACCTACCATTGTGTCCTGGATTTGGCAAATGCGTTTTTTAGTATCCCGATTGCCAAAGAATCGCAAGATCAGTTTGCGTTCACATGGGGAGGCAGGCAGTGGACCCTTCAGGTCCTACCACAGGGGTACGTGCACTCACCAACATACTGTCATAACTTGGTGGCCCGTGACCTAGCTAATTGGAGGAAACCTAATAATAATGTCAACCTGTACCACTACATTGATGATCTCCTGTTAACATCTGACTCACTGGAAGCAGTAGGAGAGGCAGCAGATTCATTAACCTCCTACCTAAATGAAAGAGGATGGGCTATCAATCCTCAAAAGGTGCAAGGTCCAGGCCTGTCCGTAAAATTTCTGGGGGTAGTCTGGTCAGGAAAGACCAAAGTGCTACCCAGTGCCATCATAGATAAGGTTCAGGCATTTCCAGTCCCTACAACACCAAAGCAGCTGCAGGAATTTCTAGGTATATTGGGATACTGGCGTTCCTTTATACCTCATTTGGCGCAGCTGCTGAGACCTTTGTATAGACTCACAAAAAAGGGCCATTCATGGGATTGGGGGAGAACAGAACAGGATGCTTTCCAGCAAGCAAAACAGGCGGTGAAACAAGCCCAGGCATTGGATATATTCGATCCTACCCTCCCAGCTGAATTGGATGTTCATGTTACTCAGGATGGCTTTGGCTGGGGCCTGTGGCAACGCCAGAGTTCTGTTCGGACCCCCATTGGATTTTGGTCTCAGGTCTGGCACGGAGCAGAAGAAAGATATAGTATGATTGAAAAACAACTATTGGCTGCCTATACCGCATTACAAGCGGTAGAGCCAATAACCCAGACGGCCAAAGTCATAGTTAAGACCGCTCTTCCAATTCAGGGGTGGGTGAGAGATCTGAACCCACCTTCCTAAGACAGGGGTGGCCCAGGCACAGACGGTGGCACGATGGGTCGCCTATCTCAGCCAGAGGAGTAGTCTGTCTTCCTCACCGTTGAAAGAAGAACTCCAAAAGATTCTAGGCCCAGTGACGTATCACAGTGATGCACCAAAACAAACCTTGGTTGCTCCGCCACAGAAGAGTCCCGTCCAGGAAGGAAAATATCCCATTCCTGAAGATGCCTGGTACGCGATGGGTCCAGCAAGGGCAACCCAAGTAAGTGGAGAGCAGTAGCATACCATCCCGCTACAGATACAATATGGTTTGAAGAGGGGGATGGTCAAAGCAGCCAGTGGGCAGAGCTGCGGGCCGTGTGGATGGTTATAACCAAAGAACCTGGTGACGGTGTCCTGAATATCTGCACAGATAGTTGGGCTGTGTACCGGGGACTCACTCTTTGGATCGCACAGTGGGCTACCCAGGACTGGACTATCCACTCCCGACCGATCTGGGGCAAAGATATGTGGTTAGACATATGGAATACATTCAAACACAGAACTGTACGTGTCTACCACGTTTCTGGTCACCGACCCCTACAGTCACCAGGAAATGATGAAGCCCACACACTGGCCCGAGTTAGATGGGTTGAGAACTCACCATCTGAGAACATTGCCTACTGGTTACATCAAAAGCTGCGGCATGCTGGACAGAAGACCATGTGGGCAGCTGCCAAAGCATGGGGACTGCCCGTACAACTATCGGACGTAGCTCAAGCATGTTGAGACTGTGATGCCTGCTCCAGAATGAGACCGAGGTCGTTGCCTGAAACAACAGCCCATCTTGCTAGAGGACACAATCCTCTACAGCGATGGCAGGTTGATTATATTGGGCCCCTCCCTCGATCTGAGGGGGCGAGATATGCCCTAACCTGTGTTGACACCGCGAGTGGGCTAATGCAGGCCTATCCAGTACCAAAAGCCAACCAGGCCTATACCATCAAGGCGCTCACAAGATTGATGGCTGCCTACGGGACACCACAAGTCATTGAGAGCGACCAAGGGACTCCTTTCACGGGTGCAATGATACAACGCTGGGCAGAAGAGAACAATATTGAATGGCGATTCCACCTGCCATATAATCCAACGGGGGCAGGCCTGATTGAGCGTTATAACGGTATTCTCAAGGCTGCCCTGAAGACAGACTCTCAGTCTCTGCAGGGGTGGACGAAGAGACTCCACGAAACCCTGCGAGATCTGAATGAAAGACCTAGAGATGGCAGACCCAGTGCCTTGAAAATGTTACAAACAACATGGGCCTCCCCACTTAGGATCCAAATTACAGGTACAGATAATGAGGTAAGACCTCAGACCGGCCGTGAGAACAATCTTCTGCTCCCTGCCCCTGAGAACCTGAAACCAGGCACCAATAAAATAAGATGGCCTTGGAAGGTGCAGGTAGGACCATGACGGTGTGGCCTACTTGCACCTTGGGGGAGATTTTTGGAGGTGGGGGGTTCGGCAGTCCCTCTGGTAATTGGTACATGGCCTACTGATATTGTGGTCAACACTCCAGTCTTTATTGCTAAAGGAACCCCTATCATGTCTCTGTGGCAGATCAGGACACCCCCTTTGGTGCCTGATATAATCGTGCAGCCACAGACATCTGGGCAAAAGGTTTGGTACAGGCGGCCAGGGCATGCCCCTGCACAAGTTGAAGTGTTGACCCAAGATAGGAATACGGCCTGTATCTTACCCTGGAGGGCAGACCTCCCCCTCTTGGTACCTTTGAAACATCTATATTACTCCCCGTGAGTCTATAAGTCACCGGAGGGAACCAAATAGTGCTGAAGTGTTCCAGAGTTGCAATAACATCATGTGCAACATCCGGTGATGGTCTACCCGGGACTGATGAAGAGTAGGACGGACCTGCACAATGTGACCGCATGCTTCCAGTAGACACCACCAAGCACTGGCCCAAGGAAGAGCATGAGCCATACGCTGATCATCACTCATCCCAGATTACATCGATATGCATCGCGACGGGTTATTATGTAAAGCGTCGCGATGTATTGGGTCTCTGTATTGAGGAGGGCTCACCCTATAGTTCCTTAATCAGTGGTTCATGTCGTGAAGGGGTGGAGTGTATGGGAACTGTTGAATCACGGCCTGAACCACTGATTGATCACCTGAGGCGAGCACTGGGTCAACCACAGGGGCACAAGTGAGTGTGATTGGAAGGGGTGGAGTTTGACTCCACCTCTCCCAAGACCCCATTTAAGGGCTGACCACCACCAGGGAAGGATTTCTGGTTGGAGATCCCTCCCTAGTGGAGTTTTTGGTGAGCCTCAACCATCTTCAAAGGTGAGCCGCTCTTTTCTTATTCATTTTCTTATTATCTATCTGTATGCCATCTACCTAAGCCTATCAAAAATATATCAGCTTTGGCACTATTTCTTCTGGGTGCTATTTCTGGGGGTTATTTGCCCTACAGACGGGAACATTCTGGTAAGGGTGATGTGATGACTCTATCTCTCTGATATACAGAATGTTATTTCTAGGTATACAATGTTCAGGTCAATAAAACCATCCAAGTAGAAATGCTTCAGAGATCAGAATTTGTCATTTCTAATCTCACACTTAACTTTAGAAATCTCTCCTAGAGCTTTTGTGTTTGTGTGGTCCACAAGATCAAGTTCTGAGTTGCTGGGGCAGAAAAGGAAAAAGAGAGCAAGGAAAGGATAAAAGAACTTGGTCTTAGGTGATAGCTCTGGGCACCTTATGAATATGGAAGAAAACATAATTTCAACTCAAATTTTTGGCATAATTAATACAAAACACCAGGGATTTTAACAGTTGTTGTGGCTACATATTCAGCTGCATGAGTTTTTAAGTGTACGTGAGTGGTACTTTTCATCTAATAAGAACTGCCTCCAGTAGTAGTTCAAAAGGAAGATGTTAATATAACCATACTTTTGAAGGGTTGGATGACTCTCGGAATACTGCTCGTCTTGCTTGGAGGATGACTTGTGATGGGTGTGTGCTGAAGATTACTAAATCTTTGGATAAGGTTTGTTACTATTTCATATCTCTCCTTTACTTGTCTTGTAGCCTGACATACAGGCGAAGGGTGAGCTGTTCGGACAACAAAACCAGAATCTTGAGTGTGAATTGAACAGAACATCCTTAGGCTGACATACTTGTTAGTCTTATGCAGTGATTACTAAAACTTCCGGGTATTCACTTTCCAAAATCTCTTTTTGTTAATGGACTCCCTAGTCCTGTCCTAGGAAGAACTTAATTTCCAGAATGCTGAATGCCAGCTCTGCTGACAAGACTGTGCTGGGAAGTAGCAGCAGCCTTGAAACATCCAGAGATAAATCTTGCAAAGCAAACTCTGTGGCAGAGAGAAACCACAACGGGCCTGCTGGAATTACGGTAATTTCTGATGTACAATCTGCAGAACAGGCCACCTCCAGTGGTTGCTCTGCAGACATGCATGTTGTATCTGGCAGCAGCTCAAGGACTGATTTATGCGAAGAAATCCAAAGCTATTCCACAGTGTCTGCTGACAGATTTGCTCTTCTTGGACACGCACAGCAATCTCACAGTACTTTATCACCAGGCATTCAGCAAGGATTGAACAATGGGCATCTTGTGAGCACAGCAAGGTACAGCTCTCCAGTGTGTGGGTCGGGGCTAGTACTCATCTCCACCACCATCTCCTCAGTGAATACCTCCAGTGAGGATACCGGCACTCATTCTGATTGCTTGTCTCTGCTGACTGACTGGGAAGATGTAGCTCTAATACCTAAATCTCAATCTGAACCAAATTCAGACTGTGTTCAATTGGAGGAGGACTCAAGTACAGACATCTTAATGCTGTCTGAAATAAAAACAACTCCAGAGCAATCGGTTGCGATGAGTCCAGGTGATCAAAGTTTGGGGAAAACTCTGGTACCCGTAGAACCTCCTAAATCCATCATTTACAAGAGTCCTGATACTACTATCTTTAATGTGGGAATGGTACAAAGGCAGCCTTCAAATCTTTCTGCTTTTAAGATCCCATCTGCAGAGGTAAATGCTATTTCATCCCAATCAGTAATAATGAGAAATTTTTCTATTCCTTCTGAAGTTCCCAAAAGAAAGCCAACTAGTCCAACAGCACTGCCACCAGCGAAAAAACAGTCTTTTGCTGTCTACCAAGAGAAAATGGCATCTTCAGATCATGCCTTATATTGGAGAAATTTGAATTTGTCCAAAGCATCTCGCACCGCTCTGAGCTCCACAGTCAATCTGAATCAGTCTGTAACAGCTGTGCAAAATGAAAAGCTAACTCCCCCTCTGTGTAAGTGTGGTCGAAGGGCTAAAAGGCTCTATGTGTCAAATGCCGGTCCAAATCGTGGCAAGGCGTTTTTCTGTTGTCCTGTTGGTAGGCGTGAAGGTAGTAAGAGAAGCTGTGGATACTTCAAGTGGGGAAATGCAATTCTAAAAGAGAAATCTCATGTTGCCACCATGAATGTAGATGCTTTGACCTCTCTTGGAACATGCCTCAGCACTTCAGGAAATTCTTCCAGCAAACATTTGTTCCTCAGACCATCTATGAGAACTTGAAGATTTTTAGTTTAGTTGTCTGAATCTGAAGCTCAGTTAGTTAACTGTAGATAACAAAACTGGGCCAGTCCTATGATGTCAGATACGTGTTCTGAGCAGGGGATGAAAATAATGCTGCTTGGCAGTTGTTTAAGCATACAGACATACCCATGTTAACATGAATGGACTGAGACAGAATAAATCATTGTGCTGCAGTTAAGGTGCGAGTAGCTGTTGTTACATGTCTTAAATTCCTACTTTGTCATCATGTGTTTAAAATTTTTTGCTAATTGAGTCCTTAAACATTTTAATGATGTAGATTTCTATACTATTTTTTTCTAAATATACTTGTAGAGATTTGTAACTGTAACTTTTACAAATCTGTTGTCATTCTTCTCAGAAGTGATTCTTGAAGCAAGTGATGTACTAAACTCTTGTGATTTTTTTCATTTAAGTGATAATAAAGGTAAAATGCTAGTGATGTTTCATTAAGTTTATTTAGCACATCATCTATTGATTACACATCTTCTGTGCCATTCATATCAGCCTGCCTGCTTCTGTGGCACTGGGGTAGCTGAGTGCTGGGGGTCAGGTGAGACTGTGAAAACCTCAACTAAGAGAGATGTAGTGTCTTCTGCTCTACATTACTGTGTAAATCAGCATTATCTTATTATTGTTTAAACAAACAAAGCAAAAAGCCACTGGAACCCACACCCTATGTTAAAACTACAATGCAACCCCAAAACCAAAGAATTCTAATATCTCCTCCACTCCTTCTGGCGTAGTTCAATTCTTCGGATCTTCCCGCTAACGGTTTTTGGCAGCTCTCGAACAAACTCCATCTAAGGGGAAAGGGAGGAATGCGGTATGAAATAATGTACACAAATGTGACTTCCCCCCCAGTGACATAGCCTCATAAGTGACATAATAGTTGATCTGTGCTTGCCTATAGCAGTGACAATTACTTAAAATATTTGGATGATCGGCAACTTACTTTCCGAGGATACTTGTATGGAGCAGTAGCTTTCTTAACGTGGTCTTGTAGCTCTTTCCTCATTTGTTCTGGATCGCATGAGACGTAGTCGGGTGTTAAAACAACAAAGGCTTTCACTACCTTGAAGAAGTTAAGGGAACAAAGGCTTAAGTAGTGATGAAACAACCTCACACAACAGTGAGATTTGAAGCTTTAACCAAACGTTTACCTACAAACTACAGAATAATAAATACAGTGGATGCAAACATCTATGCCAACGTTATGCGTTTGTTTGGACTGTGGAGCTGATCAATGTGGGAAGTACTGGAATGCAGAGGAAAAGCTTCAAATTGTGCTTTAGTTATGTTGGCTAGGTAATTGTCATGGTCAGTTTTTTTGGTTTAGACATATCTGGTAGAGTAGGAATGCCAACTTGGTTTTATTTAGTTCAAAAATGTCATCGTTAGATAGACCATTCCATTGGAAGTTGGTCTTTGTCAGCTCTTTTTTATCTAAAATGTGCTCAACTTGTTTACCTCTCCCCTGATGGGGTCTGGACTGCTGACAACTGCTGATTCCACCACTGCGGGATGCTCTATTAGAGCACTTTCTACTTCAAATGGTCCAATGCGGTATCTTTAAAATGGAGATAAAGGTCCTTTATTTGTACTTGAGGCACATAAACATATCTTGTCTGAATCAACTCTATTATTTGTGGTGGAAGATGTATTTTTAATCAGTGTTGAATTACCCAGCAGAATTAATGACATCATCGGCTCTTCCAACAAACCAAAAGTATCCATCATCATCCATGATCCCCTTGTCTCCAGTAACACAGAAATCCCCACGGACTGTTGCCTTTGTTTTCTCTGGATCATCCTAGGAAATATTAAATTGTGTTTTACATAAAAGCTACCTGTAAAATATAATAAATTGCATTCTAGCAGATTCATATTCAGCGGGGATATTGAGTGGGATATTAATAATAGGCAATTGTAATAAATGACAAGAGACTATTAATTCACGTTTGCTCTCACTCTTCATTAGCTTGGCAATTTGACTTCCATCGTTGCCATCCTATCTGATAGTGGGCTGTCATCTACGTCTTCCTGCTGAGGCTGGTGCGAGAGTAAAGTGCGACTGCTCACTTTGCACACTGCATTTGGGACAGTGACGTAGTTGGTTCACAATTCCATTCCTTGTGGAATGATGCTGCATAGCACAGTGTCGTGTGAAATCTCTTAGACTGCTTCGATAGCAAATGATGATCTCAGAGACAGCAGTGCTACAAGAGGTGCCATACCTTGACGTCATACCCTGGAGATGGCTTTCCCATAGAGCCAGGTTTAATTTCCATTCCTTTAAAATTTCCACAGACCAGCACCTGTAATAAATATTTTTCTCAGCCAAACAGTCACTTGTATATTCAGTCTTTAGCGTAGGTTTAGAAAACTCAGCTAACATTGTGAACTTTTGTAGGAAATAATGAACCCTTCATTATAATCATATGTCCAATGAAATAAATGATGTTCTGGAAATCTCACCCGTAGCCCCGAACAATGTGAGCGCTCCAAAAATAGAGTTCAAAGCAGAATTTGGAGGGTAGTCATGAAGAGTGCATCTCCTTTGTGTCAGCCCTCAATGCAAAGCCCACATGAGTTAAAAAACTGTTTTCATTGTTGCCTATTGGAACTGACTTCCCCTCTAAAGGTCGCAACTGTTGCAATAGTCATGATGAACTAGCATTGTTGGAATGTGGTGAAGTGAGGAGGAGTATGTAAACCTAATACAATTGTGTACAATCTTTTTAATGACTTTTTCTTGTCAAACTGAATAGGATTTATTGCTGTATCTGCAAAGCATATACTTTTCTCCTGTAAAGCTCAACATACAGTTTCTGTTTGTCCATAGCATTCCTGGATATCCAGCCCTGTCCGCGCTTTCCACTCTGCCATCACCTCGGGGTTGATTGGCTCCCCAGCGCTCACACAGTGCCGGAGCCTGCTGAATGTGCAGCTGAGAAAGACAAAACAAGTAACTGGCAGTTATCTGTCTGCTATGTCCCATTTGCTGCCATATTCCTGTATTGTGGGGGACCTTCCTATACAAAATGCTGAGTCTTTTTTGTTAAATTTGAATTGCGAAGTGCTAAACAACAACAAATCTGAAAATAACACAAGAAAGGAAAAATAAAAACTTCCTGGTTTGCTTCTGTTTTATTTAGAACATCAAATAATGTGATGTTTCTAACCCTAGAGTCTGAACTGGAGCCTGGACCAAAGAGGAATAACAAAGTTTAACCCTGTCAGTTATAACCTGTGGGAGAGTTCAGAGAGGCCAAGGTGTCTTTCATACATGTCACTGAGCCATACCAACATACACTTCATGGGGAGTATACTGCTGGTGGGACATAGGAAAGAAACAGAGGTAGGGAGAGTGTGATGGTAAAAGTAGGACGTGTTAACTAGGACACCATGATTATCTTATTACTGCCTGAGCTAAGATGCTTTCCACTGTGACTTACAAAGCCTAAGATGGCACCCCAAATATTTATTCTGACTTAATACACAGTAAGTGAGACTCAAGAGGTTGAGAAACACAGTCAGAGTTCCTGTTCTGCCACTGTGAAAGTGGAATAAAATCCAAAAGCTGAGCACTTGGCCCACAGCTTTGATGGAAGGCAGTGCTGGGGACCCTCCGCCTCAGCTTACCTGGGCAGCTGGTGCTGCACGAGCATTCGGTAGGCAGCTGGAGCTGAGCAGAAGACAGTGATGGGATGTCTTGACAGGCTCTAAGGAGTTCAGAATAATAAAAACCAGTGTTGCCCATATACTGAAGCCCGTGAAGTCTCATCTACATTGTAAGAGATGGTATAATGATATCTGCCTGCATCAGGCTTATGAAACACGCAAACAAAATACTAGTGTCCTAAGAGCAGTTAGCACAGCAGTTATATTTAATTAAATTTTTCTTCAAAACGGAAGCTATGTTATCTTACAATGGGTACAAGACACCAAAGCTTTGTACCCTGGAAAGGTTTGAAGTCCTCCTTGCAGGATTGCTTCGTAATTGCAGTTTAAGGAGAAAAAAAAACTGAAGTCCTAATCCTACTTTTTTAGATGTCCTACAGGACTAAAACTGAAAGTGTTCTCCAACACAGCCTGGTGCTACCTGACAGCTCCCAGCTGTCGCAGGAGAAGGGGTGAAATGGCGGTAGTCTTTTACAAAGGATAAGGAGTTGTGTGTGGAGAATGGAGGACAATACAGTGCCAATGGCACTTTTTAAGGGAATTCAGCTTTGCTGCCTCCTCACCCCTTACTCTTGAGTTACGTGGTGCAGGCAACTGGCATTCTCATTTGTCTATGATTGTCACTCATTTTAATAACAGATTAGCTCTGCAGATTCCAGCCCAGTTTCCTTTGTGTTTCACTTCTAGGCCTAATAGCAAAGAGCTGCAAAGTCATCTCCCCCATTTACCTCAAAGACAGCAGGCGGGTTGAACTGTGGCATTTTATGTACAAATACACATGCCCCTTCACTCCACGCCGAAAACATGCTCCATGCTGCCTTGGCCCAGCCCGTGTCTGAGGTATTCCAATATATATCTGAAGAGGTCAGGTTCAGCCAGTACCTGATAGCACAAGGAAGAACAGCCCACTGTCCTTACTTAGCAGAAATAAGGCAAGTAGTAAAATGTTTTGAGATGTGGCAGGGAAGTGAATCTGGCACTGTTTGTCGTGGGTAAGCGGAATTTAGATAGACCTGAATGACTGAGCACAACCAAGTCCTGGCACAGGGAGGGCACAGCAGGACAGACTGACACTGCACGTTTCTACAAGATGTTGTACTGACGGAGCTGCAGAACCCTCCTCAGGATGTGATGTTGCATGAATATGAAATTGCTTGAACTTGCTGTTAGCGATAAGGGTGTTTTTGGATTACTGCATGTGGGCCTTTTCCGGTTTGTTACTGTCTCCCAGTTAGAGTGAAGTGCACTGCCCTATCAATTTTATAAACAATATTGCTTTAAAAATTTAGAGGTTCTGAATTATCAGCATTTCATTCCTCTGGGAGCTGTGTTGAACTCAGACAGACATGAACCCAGAAGCCTGTCAGACCCACGTACTTCTCCCATTTTGATACGGATTTTCTAAACTTATGCAGATTTTTCATTCGGTAGACAATCTCTTAAACGCTAACTTGTTGAACATGCAGCAAAAGATTTATCTTTAGTTAAAGAAAATGTGAAAAAGGAGTTAGTGCATCTATTTGGCTGCTACATTCCATGCACACTAAGACAGCTGGACTCAAAACGTGCCTTGCTTCCTGGGGAAAATAACCAACCAAAGAAACCTTGGCTGGGTCTAGCAGAAGGGTTGTTTTGTAGAGCAGTGAAACAAATGCTTCTGGTATAACCTTGCATTTCTCTTCCTTTTGCCATACTACCAATCTGACCAAGCAGTGGACGTACCTTCCGCTCACTGTGAGGCCAATGCCATAGCTGCAGTGGGAATGTTCTGTCATTTCTGGAGCTCCTGTAGTCCCACTAGTAAAATAGATGACTGCGGGGTGTTGAGACTTCGTGGTTACGCACTGGTGATCAGATGGAGCATTTCTTTAAAATAAACAAAATGAGGAATAAATCAATTTGTGTAACTTAAACGTTCCTGAATATGTTTAAAACAACCCCTGCAGCAGCAATCAGAAGTGCCAAAACCATTTATATTTTTCCACTTCGCAGACCCAGAAGGATGAGAACACATTGGCACGTGCAGCATTTCCCACCCAAAGCAAATGGAACCACTCTTATCTCTGCTGCGGCACTGTCGCAGTGGTGGTTACTCACTTCAGGAGATCCTTGAAGCTCAGCCACCCCTCTCGGTAGCCCTCTGACACCAGTAATTTGAACCTCAGAGACTGGCATTCAGCCTCTACTGACTCTACAGTTGATGCCACAGAGTCATCAGCGATGATGCCTTTTGCCTTGGACTTCTGTAGGCGATAGAGAATGTCCTTCGCAGTCAGCTGCTGCGTGCCAGGAATTGGGACAGTTCCTAAATGGGAGCAAGTGGAACGCAAAAAAGAGCTTATACATTGCTTAATAGTTCTTGTACTACTAAGACTCAGCTTACTTTGTGGTTTTGAGTGGGACAAGGCTATACTGAAAGCAGAATTTGGCCCTATATTTGTAAACATACTGATTTCCTTGGCGGATAGAATTCTATGTGAGGATGAGCACAAGTTAGGAGGTACCAGACTGGTCATGGGATGCTAGAAGAAATGGAGGGAACGGCTTTCCTTGGTCTGAAGGCACCTCCTGTGGAGTATGCCATTCTTCTGGACTTAATTTCTGTACTGCATGCTGCTAGTGTCTGTGGGGCAGCATGACATTCTGGGTTGAAAATATTGCCAAGCTGAGCAGGAACAGAGGCCGTGTGAAACACTTGGCTAAATGTGGGCCAGCTTCACGGCAAGGTTGCAGGAAGGTGCATTTGTGATGCATCACAAGTGCTGGAGAAAGGAGAATGTCAAGGAGTGGACTTAGAGTGTTTTCCTAACATCTAAGATCATGAGCAGAACTACACGGAAGTGCCACATTTGGTGTGAAGGGTGTTGATCAGTGTTTTATTAGTTCGTCCTCAACAGCACGTTTCTAGTTCTGCGTGCATTAAGTAGCAAGTCCTGATTTCCGTCCCCATGTGCCATTTGTGTGCTCTTACCAACCTGTTCTCATGCAAGCCACATTCAGCAGCCACCACTCTGGGATCCGTGGCAGAAGCAGAAGAACCCTGTCTCCATGCTGCAGACCGCAGGCACCACAGAGTACATTGGCTGCTTGCCGGGACAGCACTCCCAGATCCTCAAAGCTCCACTTCAACTCTTCTGCAACACCATCTACCCACCACAGTGCGGGGGTTTTAGGCTTTTTTCCCTCCTACAGAACAGGGTAGAGTGCAAATGCTTCACTTTAGGAACATACCACTTTTACCGTAATTAACTCTTAGGAAACAAAGCATTCGGCTCTTATTCAGTGCTGGAGGAATCTGGGGATGCAGCTGAAATTTGCCACTGTCTCCAAACCAATTTCTCCTTCAGGAAGAACAGCCTTCAGATGTCATGTAAAAAATTAAATTTGCATTTCTTTCCTGAGCTCATGGTGTTTCCCTCTGCAAAGGCTGTCCAGCTTTCTGTTCCAGGACGCAAACAAAGATGCTGACGGACACAGGTGCAGCTGGACTGTGCTTCTGTGCTGCAAACTCTCCAAGCTCATTTCCAAGTTCATCTTGAACTGGGCCCATTTGTTACTTCTGAAAAGCAGATGTGAGGATCAAAAGCACAGTGTGACCTCTAATCAATGTCACTCATAACTAACAGATGTGTGAAAAGTGAAATGTGTGTTCATGGTATGCGCTTAAGGAGATGGATGCCTTTAGCAGTGACATTGTGCAAGTCATTTCCTGAGCACAGAAGACCTCATGGGGCAGGAAGAATATGGTATCTTGTTATCTGTTTGAAGGCAAACACTAAGGTTCATCTAGGGAGAAAAGTTGAGCAGCGTACTTCAGAGGGCAAAACTCTTCTGGTGTTCTTTCCTTGCTTCATTCGCAGCCTGCCAAAATCTGTTCTTCCTGCAGACGGAACGAATGCACTCCTTGTGTCAGACTGGTGATACCTCTGCTGTGATCCTGCTGCTGGGTGGACACCACTGTGTTCAGCCCCTCATCATGAAGAACCAGTGGACTACATCCACAGACACTAGGGCACTAGAGTAATATAGATGATATACCTAAACTTCACTCCTTTTCTTTTTCATATTCCCCATCCTTGCTTAGAGCTCATGCCCATTTGAGCACTCCAAGTGGTTCAGTTTTGTGGACTGATATTTCATGATGCAAAGATTTCATGACTGGAAAAGAATGGGGAGGTTTGGCATTTTGCTGTATTCACATTTTGCTGGCAAGCAGTGGAGGCCAAGTGCTTTGTCTCGCACACACAGGCAGGGTGCATGTCACAGCTAGTAGGGGAACCAGCGCAAGGCTCAGAGTGCTCCAGTTGATCTCATCATTAAGGCACAAATTTACTCACGGTCAGTGTCACCAGAGTTACTGATTAAAGGAGCAAAGCATTTGGGCTCACAAACAGGGCAGCATTGGCCTAAGGGATTTACAGGTTCAAATTACATGAGGTGTTCATCAGATTGTAACCAGAGCACAACTGCAGCAGCATGCTGGCTGGATGTGCTTGGCAGTTCTCAGCTCTTCAGCAGCAGAGCAGCCAAGTAGCTGTTACCTTTTCTACTTCGGTCCACCTGTCTAGCACGTTGCTTGCAAAGTTGAAGTACTCTGGCACCTCTGGTCTGTGCTGCTGTTTCATAAGTTCGTAACTAAATGTGGCTCCAGCTGGGGATCTCTGGCTGCAAAGCTGGCGAGATCTTCTCAGGAAAGTATGCATGGACACAATATTCAGGGCCTTCAGTAGAGGACGCATGGCAGCAGCAACCCAAGCAGCCTCCAAGAAATGCTGCAGTGACACAGATACAAACCTGCTGTTAGCCACGTAGTTTCAAAACAGCGTTCACTATCAAGCAGTGGAATGTGTTGTAATAACAATACCTGGTATCTGAAATACCTGTTGAGTACACCTCTGGTTCTGCCGCTGTGGGTCCCTGCCCTCCACTGACCACACAGCTGAGATCCCAACCATGCACCCAACTAGCCACACTCAGGCCAGCCAGCAGGGCAGTGTACCCCTGAATCACAGCTCTTCATCCTCCCACAGCTCCCACCTATCTGCTGCTCTGTAGCAGGTGCACTGAAAGCATCTACACAGGGGTTGCTGGGAATGAAAGGTCTGCTGCTGACTGACAGCACTGAAGTACCAGCACCAACTAAGATGCTGCAGAGATAACCAACAGTCCTGCATGATTTACTGGCTGATCTCAGACTTATTTGCTTCAAAGTCATCTGCTGTTTTCCCAGTCTATCAGCGCTGAGGTTACGCTGCTTGCCAAGAGTAAAATGCACGTAGGAAAGCCCTGAGAATGTTTTAGTACTGCTGTTTTAAGCAGCCAAAACCACCACTCCCTGAGATGGGGGAAGTTTAAAAGGACCCATGATAAGGGATTCAAAATGCAGAGCCATGTTTCTCTACAATCAGCTTAGCAGGAGGGCTGAAAACTCAATAATCATCTTATTAATGCATAGCTGACATTTGTTTACAAAATAATATAAACACTGATAGCTCCTTGCTGAATTAATAATCATCACTCTGTAAACCCACATGGTTTCAGAGATTCAGTGAAGCAAAGAGACAGTTTGATCTGTAACATTCAATCTATTTATGACAGACAAAGGAGAGAAACCCAGAAAGATGACAGGTGGGGAGAGGCAGGGAGAACAGGGAAAGAATGCAGACAAGAGGCACATCAGTCTTGTTCCAGTACCAGCAAGTGCCCTGTCCAGCAGCAGCACAGCTGGCAAGGGAGCCAGTCACCTCATGCAGAGGCTGTCACCTCACCCCTCGGTCTCTGAGCCCTCCAAAACCTGAGACGCGCCCCAGCTTTGACTGCTTGTGCAATTCCAAGGCTTCAGTTGCTTTTACGATGTTCCCGTGAAGAGTTTTAGTGGGGAACATATAGAAACGGTGTAATGGCACAGGAATCAGGGATTGCAGTCAAGTTCCACCGGTTATCGCCTCTACTTTGCTAAACTCAGAAAAAGCTTACGATTCTGGTGTAAGAATCAGAAATGGGAGAATGGACGAAAAGAAAACGTGTATAGACAGTATTTGACGTAGTATAGAAACAGGACAAAAAGAAGCGTCAGAGAAACAGAATGAAAACGTGAACGCAGATGAACGAACGATGCAGACGTACATTGCATTCGGTAGCAGAGCAGAAAGAGAACAGAAACGTTCCCTTACAATAACTTCGGGATCCAGCACAACAACTTTGACAACGCCAGAAACAAAGTGTCTATCAGGTGTAAAAGCTGCTTTGGAAGTATAGGGCTTCTACAAGCTAATTGGAGAAACCGCTATTCAGTGCACGGCATCCGGCTGAATCGCGTCTTTCTTAACGGCAAAAACTGCAGAAGACGCGATTGTTGCCATTGTATTGGAATCCGCGGTTAACGCGTTATAGAGCCCATAGCTCGCTGCCGGTTTTGCTCAGGATCGCAAAGAGCGCTTTAACGATGTTCCCGTGAAAAGTTTTAGTGGGGAACATATAGAAACGGTGTAATGTCACAGGAATCTGGATTGGAGACAAATTCCGCCGGTTCTAGCTTATACTTTGCTAAACTCAGAAAAAGCTTACGATTCTGGTGTAAGAATCAGAAACGCGAGAATGGACCAAAAGAAAACGTGTATAGACAGTATTTGACGAAGTATAGAAAATGGACATCAAGAAGCGTCAGAGAAACAGAATGAAAACGTGAACGCAGATGAACGAACGATGCAGACATACATTGCATTCGGTAGCAGAGCAGAAAGAGAACAGAAACTTTCCCCTACAATAACTTCGGGATCCAGCACATCAACTTTGACAACGCCAGAAACGAAGTCTCTATCAGGTGTAAAAGCTGCTTTGGAAGTATAGGGCTTCTACAGGCTAATTGGAGAAACCGCTATTCAGTGCACGGCATCCGGCTGAATCGCGTCTTTCTTAACGGCAAAAACTGCAGAAGACGCGATTGTTGCGATTGTATTGGAATCCGCGGTTAACGCGTTAAGAGCCCATAGCTCGCTGCCGGTTTTCCTCAGGATCGCAAAGAGCGCTTTTACGATGGTCCCGTGAAAAGTTTTAGTGGGGAACATATAGAAACGGTGTAATGGCACAGGAATCAGGGATTGGAGACAAATTCCACCGCTTCTAGCCTGTACTTTGCTAAACTCAGAAAAAGCTTACGATTCTGGTGTAAGAATCAGAAACGCGAGAATGGACCAAAAGAAAACGTGTATAGACAGTATTTGACGAAGTATAGAAAATGGACATCAAGAAGCGTCAGAGAAACAGAATGAAAACGTGAACGCAGATGAACGAACGATGCAGACATACATTGCATTCGGTAGCAGAGCAGAATGAGAACCGAAACTTTCCCTACACTAACTTCGGGGTCCAGCACAACAACTTTGACAGTGCCAGAAACGAAGTGTCTATCAGGTGTAAAAGCTGCTTTGTAAGTATAGGGCTTCTACAGGCTAATTGGAGAAACCGCTATTCAAGTGCACGGCATCCGTCTGAATCGCGTCTTTCTTAAAGGCAAAATCTGCAGAAGACGCGATTGTTGCGATTGTATTGGAATCGGCGGATAACGCGTTAAGAGCTCATAGCTCGCTGCCAGTTTTGCTCAGTATCGCAAATGGAGCTTTGACGATGGTCCCGTGAAGTTTTAGTGGGGAACATATAGAAACGGTGTAATGTCACAGGAATCTGTATTGGAGACAAATTCCACCGGTTCTCGCTTGTACTTTGCTAAACTCAGAAAAAGCTTACGATTCTGGTGTAAGAATCAGAAATGCGAGAATGGACCAAAAGAAAACGTGTATAGACAGTATCTGACGAAGTATAGAAAATGGACAAAAAGAAGCGTCAGAGAAACAGAATGAAAACGTGAACGCAGATGAACGAACGATGCAGACATACATTGCATTCGGTAGCAGAGCAGAAAGAGAACAGAAACTTTCCCCTACACTAACTTCGGGGTCCAGCACAACAACTTTGACAACGCCAGAAACGAAGTCTCTATGAAGTGTAAAAGCTGCTTTGGAAGTATAGGGCTTCTACAGGGTAATTGGAGAAACCGCTTTTCAGTGCACGGCATCCGGCTGAATCGCGTCTTTCTTAACGGCAAAAACTGCAGAAGACGCGATTGCTGGGATTGTATTGGAATCGGCGGATAACGCGTTAAGAGCTCATGGCTCGCTGCCGGTTTTGCTCAGTATCGCAAAGAGATCTTTTACGATGTTACCGTGAAGAGTTTTAGAGGGGAACATATAGAAACGTTGTAATGACATAGGAATCTGGATTGGAGACAAATTCCACCGGTTCTAGCCTGTACTTTGCTAAACTCAGAAAAAGCTTACGATTCTGGTGTAAGAATCAGAAACGCGAGAATGGACCAAAAGAAAACGTGTATAGACAGTATTTGACGAAGGAACGAAAACGGACATCAAGAAGCGTCAGAGAAACAGAATGAAAACGTGAACGCAGATGAACGAACGATGCAGACATACATTGCATTCGGTAGCAGAGCAGAAAGAGAACAGAAACTTTCCCTACACTAACTTCGGGGTCCAGCACAACAACTTTGACAACGCCAGAATCGAAGTCTCTTTCAGGTGTAAAAGCTGCTTTGGAAGTATAGGGCTTCTACAGGCTAATTGGAGAAACCGCTATTCAAGTGCACGGCATCCGGCTGAATCGCGTCTTTCTTAACGGCAAAAACTGCAGAAGACGCGATTGTTGCGATTGTATTGGAATCCGCGGTTAACGCGTTAAGAGCCCATAGCTCGCTGCCGGTTTTGCTCGGGATCGCAAAGAGCGCTTTTACGATGGTCCCGTGAAAAGTTTTAGTGGGGAACATATAGATACGGTGTAATGGCACAGGAATCAGGGATTGGAGACAAATTCCATCGGTTCTAACTTGCACTATGCTAAACTCAGAAAAAGCTTACGATTCTGGTGTAAGAATCAGAAACGCGAGAATGGACCAAAAGAAAACGTGTATAGACAGCATTTTTCTAAGTATAGAAAATGGACATCAAGAAGCGTCAGAGAAACAGAATGAAAACGTGAACGCAGATGAACGAACGATGCAGACATACATTGCATTCGGTAGCAGAGCAGAAAGAGAACAGAAACTTTCCCCTACAATAACAGCACAACAACTTTGACAACGCCAGAAACAAAGTGTCTATCAGGTGTAAAAGCTGCTTTGGAAGTATAGGGCTTCTACAAGCTAATTGGAGAAACCGCTATTCAGTGCACGGCATCCGGCTGAATCGCGTCTTTCTTAACGGCAAAAACTGCAGAAGACGCGATTGTTGCCATTGTATTGGAATCCGCGGTTAACGCGTTAAGAGCCCATAGCTCGCTGCCGGTTTTGCTCAGGATCGCAAATGGAGCTTTTACGATGGTCCCGTGAAGTTTTAGTGGGGAACATATAGAAACGGTGTAATGTCACAGGAATCTGGATTGGAGACAAATTCCATCGGTTCTAACTTGCACTATGCTAAACTCAGAAAAAGCTTACGATTCTGGTGTAAGAATCAGAAATGGGTGAATGGACGAAAAGAAAACGTGTATAGACAGTATCTGACGAAGTATAGAAAATGGACATCAAGAAGCGTCAGAGAAACAGAATGAAAACGTGAAAGCAGATGAACGAACGATGCAGACATACATTGCATTCGGTAGCAGAGCAGAAAGAGAACAGAAACTTTCCCCTACACTAACTTCGGGGTCCAGCACAACAACTTTGACAACGCCAGAAACGAAGTCTCTATGAAGTGTAGAAGCTGCTTTGGAAGTATAGGGCTTCTACAGGCTAATTGGAGAAACCGCTATTCAGTGCACGGCATCCGGCTGAATCGCGTCTTTCTTAACGGCAAAAACTGCAGAAGACGCGATTGCTGGGATTGTATTGGAATCGGCGGATAACGCGTTAAGAGCTCATAGCTCGCTGCCGGTTTTGCTCAGTATCGCAAAAGCGCTTTTACGATGTTCCCGTGAAGAGTTTTAGAGGGGAACATATAGAAACGTTGTAATGACACAGGAATCTGGATTGGAGACAAATTCCACCGGTTCTAGCCTGTACTTTGCTAAACTCAGAAAAAGCTTACGATTCTGGTGTAAGAATCAGAAATGGGTGAATGGACGAAAAGAAAACGTGTATAGACAGCATTTGACGAAGTATAGAAAATGGACACCAAGAAGCGTCAGAGAAACAGAATGAAAACGTGAACGCAGATGAACGAACGATGCAGACATACATTGCATTCGGTAGCAGAGCAGAAAGAGAACAGAAACTTTCCCCTACACTAACTTCGGAGTCCAGCACAACAACTTTGACAGTGCCAGAAACGAAGTCTCTCTCACGTGCAAAAGCTGCTTTTGAGGTATAGGGCTAATAGAGGGTATTGGAGAAATCCCTATTCAAGTGCATGTCATCCGGCTGAATCGCGTCTTTCTTAACGGCAAATACTGCAGAAGACGCGATTGTTGCGATTGTATTGGAATCCGCGGTTAACGCGTTAAGAGCCCATAGCTCGCTGCCGGTTTTGCTCAGTATCGCAAAGAGCGCTTTTACGATGGTCCCGTGAAAAGTTTTAGTGGGGAACATATAGAAACGGTGTAATGGCACAGGAATCAGGGATTGGAGACAAATTCCATCGGTTCTAACTTGCACTATACTAAACTCAGAAAAAGCTTACGATTCTGGTGTAAGAATCAGAAATGCGAGAATGGACGAAAAGAAAACGTGTATAGACAGTATTTGACGAAGGAACGAGAATGGACATCAAGAAGAGTCAGAGAAACAGAATGAAAACGTGAACGCAGATGAACGAACGATGCAGACATACATTGCATTCGGTAGCAGAGCAGAAAGAGAACAGAAACTTTCCCTACACTAACTTCGGGGTCCAGCACAACAACTTTGACAGTGCCAGAAACAAAGTCTCTATCACGTGTAAAAGCTGCTTTTGAGGTATAGGGCTAATAGAGGGTATTGGAGAAATCGCTATTCAAGTGCACGGCATCCGGCTGAATCGCGTCTTTCTTAACGGCAAATACTGCAGAAGACGCGATTGTTGCCATTGTATTGGAATCCGCGGTTAACGCGTTAAGAGCCCATAGCTCGCTGCCGGTTTTGCTCAGTATCGCAAAGAGCGCTTTTACGATGTTCCCGTGAAAAGTTTTAGTGGGGAACATATAGAAACGTTGTAATGGCACAGGAATCTGGATTGGAGACAAATTCCATCGGTTCTAACTTGCACTATGCTAAACTCAGAAAAAGCTTACGATTCTGGTGTAAGAATCAGAAATGCGAGAATGGACCAAAAGAAAACGTGTATAGACAGTATTTGACGAAGTATAGAAAATGGACATCAAGAAGCGTCAGAGAAACAGAATGAAAACGTGAACGCAGATGAACGAACGATGCAGACATACATTGCATTCGGTAGCAGAGCAGAAAGAGAACAGAAACTTTCCCCTACACTAACTTCGGGGTCCAGCACAACAACTTTGACAACGCCAGAAACGTAGTCTCTATCAGGTGTAAAAGCTGCTTTGGAAGTATAGGGCTTCTACAGGCTAATTGGAGAAACCTCTATGCAAGTACACGGCATCCGGATGAATCGCGTCTTTCTTAACGGCAAAAACTGCAGAAGACGCGATTGTTGCGATTGTATTGGAATCCGCGGTTAACGCGTTAAGAGACCATAGCTCGCTGCCGGTTTTGCTCAGTATCGCAAAGAGCGCTTTTACGATGTTCCCGTGAAGAGTTTTAGTGGGGAACATATAGAAACGTTGTAATGGCACAGGAATCAGGGATTGCAGACAAATTCCACCGGTTCTAACCTGTACTTTGATAAACTCAGAAAAAGCTTACGATTCTGGTGTAAGAATCAGAAATGCGAGAATGGACCAAAAGAAAACGTGTATAGACAGCATTTTTCTAAGTATAGAAAATGGACATCAAGAAGCGTCAGAGAAACAGAATGAAAACGTGAACGCAGATGAACGAACGATGCAGACATACATTGCATTCGGTAGCAGAGCAGAAAGAGAACAGAAACTTTCCCTTACAATAACTTCGGGATCCAGCACAACAACTTTGACAACGCCAGAAACAAAGTGTCTATCAGGTGTAAAAGCTGCTTTGGAAGTATAGGGCTTCTACAGGCTAATTGGAGAAACCGCTATTCAGTGCACGGCATCCGGCTGAATCGCGTCTTTCTTAACGGCAAAAACTGCAGAAGACGCGATTGTTGCCATTGTATTGGAATACGCGGTTAACGCGTTAAGAGCCCATAGCTCGCTGCCGGTTTTGCTCAGTATCGCAAAGAGCGCTTTTACGATGGTCCCGTGAAAAGTTTTAGTGGGGAACATATAGAAACGGTGTAATGGCACAGGAATCAGGGATTGGAGACAAATTCCATCGGTTCTAACTTGCACTATGCTAAACTCAGAAAAAGCTTACGATTCTGGTGTAAGAATCAGAAATGCGAGAATGGACCAAAAGAAAACGTGTATAGACAGTATTTGACGAAGTATAGAAAATGGACATCAAGAAGAGTCAGAGAAACAGAATGAAAACGTGAACGCAGATGAACGAACGATGCAGAGATACATTGCATTCGGTAGCAGAGCAGAAAGAGAACAGAAACTTTCCCTACACTAACTTCGGGGTCCAGCACAACAACTTTGACAGTGCAAGAAACGAAGTCTCTATGAAGTGTAAAAGCTGCTCTGGAAGTATAGGGCTTCTACAGGCTAATTGGAGAAACCGCTATTCAAGTGCACGGCATCCGGCTGAATCGCGTCTTTCTTAACGGCAAAAACTGCAGAAGACGCGATTGTTGCCATTGTATTGGAATCCGCGGTTAACGCGTTAAGAGCCCATAGCTCGCTGCCGGTTTTGCTCAGGATCGCAAAGAGCGCTTTTACGATGGTCCCGTGAAAAGTTTTAGTGGGGAACATTTAGAAACGTTGTAATGTCACAGGAATCAGGGATTGGAGACAAATTCCATCGGTTCTAGCCTGTACTTTGCTAAACTCAGAAAAAGCTTACGATTCTGGTGTAAGAATCAGAAATGCGAGAATGGACCAAAAGAAAACGTGTATAGACAGTATTTGACGAAGTATAGAAAATGGACAAAAAGAAGCGTCAGAGAAACAGAATGAAAACGTGAACGCAGATGAACGAACGATGCAGACATACATTGCATTCGGTAGCAGAGCAGAAAGAGAACAGAAACTTTCCCTACACTAACTTCGGGGTCCAGCACAACAACTTTGACAGTGCAAGAAACGAAGTCTCTATGAAGTGTAAAAGCTGCTCTGGAAGTATAGGGCTTCTACAGGCTAATTGGAGAAACCGCTATTCAAGTGCACGGCATCCGGCTGAATCGCGTCTTTCTTAACGGCAAAAACTGCAGAAGACGCGATTGTTGCCATTGTATTGGAATCCGCGGTTAACGCGTTAAGAGCCCATAGCTCGCTGCCGGTTTTGCTCAGTATCGCAAAGAGCGCTTTTACGATGTTCCCGTGAAAAGTTTTAGTGGGGAACATATAGAAACGGTGTAATGTCACAGGAATCTGGATTGGAGACAAATTCCACCGGTTATCGCCTGTACTTTGCTAAACTCTGAAAAAGCCTACGATTCTGGTGTAAGAATCAGATATGCGAGAATGGACCAAAAGAAAACGTGTATAGACAGTATTTGACGAAGTATAGAAAATGGACATCAAGAAGCGTCAGAGAAACAGAATGAAAACGTGAACGCAGATGAACGAACGATGCAGACATACATTGCATTCGGTAGCAGAGCAGAAAGAGAACAGAAACTTTCCCCTACACTAACTTCGGGGTCCAGCACAACAACTTTGACAACGCCAGAAACGAAGTCTCTATGAAGTGTAGAAGCTGCTTTGGAAGTATAGGGCTTCTACAGGCTAATTGGAGAAACCGCTATTCAGTGCACGGCATCCGGCTGAATCGCGTCTTTCTTAACGGCAAAAACTGCAGAAGACGCGATTGCTGGGATTGTATTGGAATCGGCGGATAACGCGTTAAGAGCTCATAGCTCGCTGCCGGTTTTGCTCAGTATCGCAAAAGCGCTTTTACGATGTTCCCGTGAAGAGTTTTAGAGGGGAACATATAGAAACGTTGTAATGACACAGGAATCTGGATTGGAGACAAATTCCACCGGTTCTAGCCTGTACTTTGCTAAACTCAGAAAAAGCTTACGATTCTGGTGTAAGAATCAGAAATGCGAGAATGGACCAAAAGAAAACGTGTATAGACAGTATTTGACGAAGGAACGAGAATGGACATCAAGAAGAGTCAGAGAAACAGAATGAAAACGTGAACGCAGATGAACGAACGATGCAGACATACATTGCATTCGGTAGCAGAGCAGAAAGAGAACAGAAACTTTCCCTACACTAACTTCGGGGTCCAGCACAACAACTTTGACAGTGCCAGAAACGAAGTCTCTCTCACGTGTAAAAGCTGCTTTTGAGGTATAGGGCTAATAGAGGGTATTGGAGAAATCCCTATTCAAGTGCATGTCATCCGGCTGAATCGCGTCTTTCTTAACGGCAAATACTGCAGAAGACGCGATTGTTGCGATTGTATTGGAATCCGCGGTTAACGCGTTAAGAGCCCATAGCTCGCTGCCGGTTTTGCTCAGTATCGCAAAGAGCGCTTTTACGATGTTCCCGTGAAGAGTTTTAGTGGGGAACATATAGAAACGTTGTAATGGCACAGGAATCAGGGATTGCAGACAAATTCCACCGGTTCTAACCTGTACTTTGATAAACTCTGAAAAAGCTTACGATTCTGGTGTAAGAATCAGAAATGCGAGAATGGACCAAAAGAAAACGTGTATAGACAGTATTTGACGAAGTATAGAAAAAGGACATCAAGAAGCGTCAGAGAAACAAAATGAAAACGTGAACGCAGATGAACGACCGATGCAGACATACATTGCATTCGGTAGCAGAGCAGAAAGAGAACAGAAACTTTCCCCTACACTAACTTCGGGGTCCAGCACAACAACTTTGACAACGCCAGAAACGAAGTCTCTATGAAGTGTAAAAGCTGCTTTGGAAGTATAGGGCTTCTACAGGCTAATTGGAGAAACCGCTATTCAGTGCACGGCATCCGGCTGAATCGCGTCTTTCTTAACGGCAAATACTGCAGAAGACGCGATTGTTGCCATTGTATTGGAATCCGCGGTTAACGCGTTAAGAGCCCATAGCTCGCTGCCGGTTTTGCTCAGTATCGCAAAGAGCGCTTTTACGATGTTCCCGTGAAAAGTTTTAGTGGGGAACATATAGAAACGTTGTAATGGCACAGGAATCTGGATTGGAGACAAATTCCATCGGTTCTAACTTGCACTATGCTAAACTCAGAAAAAGCTTACGATTCTGGTGTAAGAATCAGAAATGCGAGAATGGACCAAAAGAAAACGTGTATAGACAGTATTTGACGAAGTATAGAAAATGGACATCAAGAAGAGTCAGAGAAACAGAATGAAAACGTGAACGCAGATGAACGAACGATGCAGAGATACATTGCATTCGGTAGCAGAGCAGAAAGAGAACAGAAACTTTCCCTACACTAACTTCGGGGTCCAGCACAACAACTTTGACAGTGCAAGAAACGAAGTCTCTATGAAGTGTAAAAGCTGCTCTGGAAGTATAGGGCTTCTACAGGCTAATTGGAGAAACCGCTATTCAAGTGCACGGCATCCGGCTGAATCGCGTCTTTCTTAACGGCAAAAACTGCAGAAGACGCGATTGTTGCCATTGTATTGGAATCCGCGGTTAACGCGTTAAGAGCCCATAGCTCGCTGCCGGTTTTGCTCAGGATCGCAAAGAGCGCTTTTACGATGGTCCCGTGAAAAGTTTTAGTGGGGAACATTTAGAAACGTTGTAATGTCACAGGAATCAGGGATTGGAGACAAATTCCATCGGTTCTAGCCTGTACTTTGCTAAACTCAGAAAAAGCTTACGATTCTGGTGTAAGAATCAGAAATGCGAGAATGGACCAAAAGAAAACGTGTATAGACAGTATTTGACGAAGTATAGAAAATGGACAAAAAGAAGCGTCAGAGAAACAGAATGAAAACGTGAACGCAGATGAACGAACGATGCAGACATACATTGCATTCGGTAGCAGAGCAGAAAGAGAACAGAAACTTTCCCTACACTAACTTCGGGGTCCAGCACAACAACTTTGACAGTGCAAGAAACGAAGTCTCTATGAAGTGTAAAAGCTGCTCTGGAAGTATAGGGCTTCTACAGGCTAATTGGAGAAACCGCTATTCAAGTGCACGGCATCCGGCTGAATCGCGTCTTTCTTAACGGCAAAAACTGCAGAAGACGCGATTGTTGCCATTGTATTGGAATCCGCGGTTAACGCGTTAAGAGCCCATAGCTCGCTGCCGGTTTTGCTCAGTATCGCAAAGAGCGCTTTTACGATGTTCCCGTGAAAAGTTTTAGTGGGGAACATATAGAAACGGTGTAATGTCACAGGAATCTGGATTGGAGACAAATTCCACCGGTTATCGCCTGTACTTTGCTAAACTCTGAAAAAGCCTACGATTCTGGTGTAAGAATCAGATATGCGAGAATGGACCAAAAGAAAACGTGTATAGACAGTATTTGACGAAGTATAGAAAATGGACATCAAGAAGCGTCAGAGAAACAGAATGAAAACGTGAACGCAGATGAACGAACGATGCAGACATACATTGCATTCGGTAGCAGAGCAGAAAGAGAACAGAAACTTTCCCCTACACTAACTTCGGGGTCCAGCACAACAACTTTGACAACGCCAGAAACGAAGTCTCTATGAAGTGTAGAAGCTGCTTTGGAAGTATAGGGCTTCTACAGGCTAATTGGAGAAACCGCTATTCAGTGCACGGCATCCGGCTGAATCGCGTCTTTCTTAACGGCAAAAACTGCAGAAGACGCGATTGCTGGGATTGTATTGGAATCGGCGGATAACGCGTTAAGAGCTCATAGCTCGCTGCCGGTTTTGCTCAGTATCGCAAAAGCGCTTTTACGATGTTCCCGTGAAGAGTTTTAGAGGGGAACATATAGAAACGTTGTAATGACACAGGAATCTGGATTGGAGACAAATTCCACCGGTTCTAGCCTGTACTTTGCTAAACTCAGAAAAAGCTTACGATTCTGGTGTAAGAATCAGAAATGCGAGAATGGACCAAAAGAAAACGTGTATAGACAGTATTTGACGAAGGAACGAGAATGGACATCAAGAAGAGTCAGAGAAACAGAATGAAAACGTGAACGCAGATGAACGAACGATGCAGACATACATTGCATTCGGTAGCAGAGCAGAAAGAGAACAGAAACTTTCCCTACACTAACTTCGGGGTCCAGCACAACAACTTTGACAGTGCCAGAAACGAAGTCTCTCTCACGTGTAAAAGCTGCTTTTGAGGTATAGGGCTAATAGAGGGTATTGGAGAAATCCCTATTCAAGTGCATGTCATCCGGCTGAATCGCGTCTTTCTTAACGGCAAATACTGCAGAAGACGCGATTGTTGCGATTGTATTGGAATCCGCGGTTAACGCGTTAAGAGCCCATAGCTCGCTGCCGGTTTTGCTCAGTATCGCAAAGAGCGCTTTTACGATGTTCCCGTGAAGAGTTTTAGTGGGGAACATATAGAAACGTTGTAATGGCACAGGAATCAGGGATTGCAGACAAATTCCACCGGTTCTAACCTGTACTTTGATAAACTCTGAAAAAGCTTACGATTCTGGTGTAAGAATCAGAAATGCGAGAATGGACCAAAAGAAAACGTGTATAGACAGTATTTGACGAAGTATAGAAAAAGGACATCAAGAAGCGTCAGAGAAACAAAATGAAAACGTGAACGCAGATGAACGACCGATGCAGACATACATTGCATTCGGTAGCAGAGCAGAAAGAGAACAGAAACTTTCCCCTACACTAACTTCGGGGTCCAGCACAACAACTTTGACAACGCCAGAAACGAAGTCTCTATGAAGTGTAAAAGCTGCTTTGGAAGTATAGGGCTTCTACAGGCTAATTGGAGAAACCGCTATTCAGTGCACGGCATCCGGCTGAATCGCGTCTTTCTTAACGGCAAATACTGCAGAAGACGCGATTGTTGCCATTGTATTGGAATCCGCGGTTAACGCGTTAAGAGCCCATAGCTCGCTGCCGGTTTTGCTCAGTATCGCAAAGAGCGCTTTTACGATGTTCCCGTGAAAAGTTTTAGTGGGGAACATATAGAAACGTTGTAATGGCACAGGAATCTGGATTGGAGACAAATTCCATCGGTTCTAACTTGCACTATGCTAAACTCAGAAAAAGCTTACGATTCTGGTGTAAGAATCAGAAATGCGAGAATGGACCAAAAGAAAACGTGTATAGACAGTATTTGACGAAGTATAGAAAATGGACATCAAGAAGCGTCAGAGAAACAGAATGAAAACGTGAACGCAGATGAACGAACGATGCAGACATACATTGCATTCGGTAGCAGAGCAGAAAGAGAACAGAAACTTTCCCCTACACTAACTTCGGGGTCCAGCACAACAACTTTGACAACGCCAGAAACGTAGTCTCTATCAGGTGTAAAAGCTGCTTTGGAAGTATAGGGCTTCTACAGGCTAATTGGAGAAACCTCTATGCAAGTACACGGCATCCGGATGAATCGCGTCTTTCTTAACGGCAAAAACTGCAGAAGACGCGATTGTTGCGATTGTATTGGAATCCGCGGTTAACGCGTTAAGAGCCCATAGCTCGCTGCCGGTTATGCTCAGGATCGCAAATGGAGCTTTTACGATGGTCCCGTGAAGTTTTAGTGGGGAACATATAGAAACGTTGTAATGTCACAGGAATCTGGATTGGAGACAAATTCCACCGGTTCTAGCCTGTACTTTGCTAAACTCAGAAAAAGCTTACGATTCTGGTGTAAGAATCAGAAACGCGAGAATGGACGAAAAGAAAACGTGTATAGACAGTATCTGACGAAGTATAGAAAATCAACATCAAGAAGCATCAGAGAAACAGAATGAAAACGTGAACGCAGATGAACGAACGATGCAGACATACATTGCATTCGGTAGCAGAGCAGAAAGAGAACAGAAACTTTCCCTACACTAACTTCGGGGTCCAGCACAACAACTTTGACAGTGCCAGAAACGAAGTCTCTATCAGGTGTAAAAGCTGCTTTGGAAGTATAGGGCTTCTACAGGCTAATTGGAGAAACCGCTATTCAAGTGCACGGCATCCGGCTGTATCGCGTCTTTCTTAACGGCAAAATCTGCAGAAGACGCGATTGATGCGATTGTATTGGAATCCGCGGTTAACGCGTTAAGAGCTCATAGCTCGCTGCCAGTTTTGCTCAGTATCGCAAATGGAGCTTTTACGATGGTCCCGTGAAGTTTTAGTGGGGAACATATAGAAACGGTGTAATGTCACAGGAATCTGGATTGGAGACAAATTCCACCGGTTCTAGCCTGTACTTTGCTAAACTCAGAAAAAGCTTACGATTCTGGTGTAAGAATCAGAAATGCGAGAATGGGCCAAAAGAAAACGTGTATAGACAGTATCTGACGAAGTATAGAAAATGGACATCAAGAAGCGTCAGAGAAACAGAATGAAAACGTGAACGCAGATGAACGAACGATGCAGACATACATTGCATTCGGTAGCAGAGCAGAAAGAAAACAGAAACTTTCCCTTACAATAACTTCGGGATCCAGCACAACAACTTTGACAACGCCAGAAACAAAGTGTCTATCAGGTGTAAAAGCTGCTTTGGAAGTATAGGGCTTCTACAAGCTAATTGGAGAAACCGCTATTCAGTGCACGGCATCCGGCTGTATCGCGTCTTTCTTAACGGCAAAAACTGCAGAAGACGCGATTCTTGCCATTGTATTGGAATCCGCGGTTAACGCGTTAAGAGCCCATAGCTCGCTGCCGGTTTTGCTCAGGATCGCAAATGGAGCTTTTACGATGGTCCCGTGAAGTTTTAGTGGGGAACATATAGAAACGGTGTAATATCACAGGAATCTGGATTGGAGACAAATTCCACCGGTTCTAGCCTGTACTTTGCTAAACTCAGAAAAAGCTTACGATTCTGGTGTAAGAATCAGAAATGCGAGAATGGACCAAAAGAAAACGTGTATAGACAGTATTTGACGAAGTATAGAAAATGGACAAAAAGAATCGTCAGAGAAACAGAATGAAAACGTGAAAGCAGATGAACGAACGATGCAGACATACATTGCATTCGGTAGCAGAGCAGAAAGAGAACAGAAACTTTCCCCTACACTAACTTCGGGGTCCAGCACAACAACTTTGACAACGCCAGAAACGAAGTCTCTCTCAGGTATAAAAGCTGCTTTGGAAGTATAGGGCTTCTACAGGCTAATTGGAGAAATCGCTATTCAAGTGCACGGCATCCGGCTGAATCGCGTCTTTCTTAACGGCAAAAACTGCAGAAGACGCGATTGTTGCCATTGTATTGGAATCCGCGGTTAACGCGTTAAGAGCCCATAGCTCGCTGCCGGTTTTGCTCAGGATCGCAAAGAGCGCTTTTACGATGGTCCCGTGAAGAGTTTTATTGGGGAACTTTTAGAAACGTTGTAATGTCACAGGAATCAGGGATTGCAGACAAATTCCATCGGTTCTAGCCTGTACTTTGCTAAACTCAGAAAAAGCTTACGATTCTGGTGTAAGAATCAGAAATGCGAGAATGGACCAAAAGAAAACGTGTATAGACAGTATTTGACGAAGTATAGAAAATGGACATCAAGAAGCGTCAGAGAAACAGAATGAAAACGTGAACGCAGATGAACGAACGATGCAGACATAAATTGCATTCGGTAGCAGAGCAGAAAGAGAACAGAAACTTTCCCCTACACAAACTTCGGGGTCCAGCACAACAACTTTGACAACGCCTGAAACGAAGTCTCTATGAAGTGTAAAAGCTGCTTTGGAAGTATAGGGCTTCTACAGGCTAATTGGAGAAACCGCTATTCAGTGCACGGCATCCGGCTGAATCGCGTCTTAACGGCAAAAACTGCAGAAGACGCGATTGTTGCCATTGTATTGGAATCCGCGGTTAACGCGTTAAGAGCTCATAGCTCGCTGCCGGTTTTGCTCAGTATCGCAAATTGAGATTTTACGATGTTCCCGTGAAGTTTTAGTGGGGAACATATAGAAACGGTGTAATGGCACAGGAATCAGGGATTGGAGACAAATTCCATCGGTTCTAGCGTGTACTTTGCTAAACTCAGAAAAAGCTTACGATTCTGGTGTAAGAATCAGAAATGCGAGAATGGACCAAAAGAAAACGTGTATAGACAGTATTTGACGAAGTATAGAAAATGGACATCAAGAAGAGTCAGAGAAACAGAATGAAAACGTGAACGCAGATGAACGAACGATGCAGACATACATTGCATTCGGTAGAAGAGCAGAAAGAAAACAGAAACTTTCCCTTACAATAACTTCGGGATCCAGCACAACAACTTTGACAACGCCAGAAACAAAGTGTCTATCAGGTGTAAAAGCTGCTTTGGAAGTATAGGGCTTCTACAAGCTAATTGGAGAAACCGCTATTCAGTGCACGGCATCCGGCTGTATCGCGTCTTTCTTAACGGCAAAAACTGCAGAAGACGCGATTCTTGCCATTGTATTGGAATCCGCGGTTAACGCGTTAAGAGCCCATAGCTCGCTGCCGGTTATGCTCAGGATCGCAAATGGAGCTTTTACGATGGTCCCGTGAAGTTTTAGTGGGGAACATATAGAAACGTTGTAATGTCACAGGAATCTGGATTGGAGACAAATTCCACCGGTTCTAGCCTGTACTTTGCTAAACTCAGAAAAAGCTTACGATTCTGGTGTAAGAATCAGAAATGCGAGAATGGACGAAAAGAAAACGTGTATAGACAGTATTTGACGAAGGAACGAGAATGGACATCAAGAAGAGTCAGAGAAACAGAATGAAAACGTGAACGCAGATGAACGAACGATGCAGACATACATTGCATTCGGTAGCAGAGCAGAAAGAGAACAGAAACGTTCCCCTACACTAACTTCGGTGTCCAGCACAACAACTTTGACAGTGCCAGAAACGAAGTCTCTATCAGGTGTAAAAGCTGCTTTGGAAGTATAGGGCTTCTACAGGCTAATTGGAGAAACCGCTATTCAAGTGCACGGCATCCGGCTGTATCGCGTCTTTCTTAACGGCAAAATCTGCAGAAGACGCGATTGATGCGATTGTATTGGAATCCGCGGTTAACGCGTTAAGAGCTCATAGCTCGCTGCCAGTTTTGCTCAGTATCGCAAATGGAGCTTTGACGATGGTCCCGTGAAGTTTTAGTGGGGAACATATAGAAACGGTGTAATGTCACAGGAATCTGGATTGGAGACAAATTCCACCGGTTCTAGCCTGTACTTTGCTAAACTCAGAAAAAGCTTACGATTCTGGTGTAAGAATCAGAAATGCGAGAATGGACCAAAAGAAAACGTGTATAGACAGTATCTGACGAAGTATAGAAAATGGACATCAAGAAGCGTCAGAGAAACAGAATGAAAACGTGAACGCAGATGAACGAACGATGCAGACATACATTGCATTCGGTAGCAGAGCAGAAAGAGAACAGAAACTTTCCCCTACACTAACTTCGGGGTCCAGCACAACAACTTTGACAACGCCAGAAACGAAGTCTCTCTCAGGTGTAAAAGCTGCTTTGGAAGTATAGGGCTTCTACAGGCTAATTGGAGAAACCGCTATTCAGTGCACGGCATCCGGCTGAATGGCGTCTTTCTTAACGGCAAAAACTGCAGAAGACGCGATTGTTGCCATTGTATTGGAATCCGCGGTTAACGCGTTAAGAGCCCATAGCTCGCTGCCGGTTTTGCTCAGTATCGCAAAGAGATCTTTTACGATGTTCCCGTGAAGAGTTTCAGTGGGAAACATATAGAAACGTTGTAATGGCACAGGAATCAGGGATTGCAGACAAATTCCACCGGTTCTAACCTGTACTTTGCTAAACTCTGAAAAATCTGACGATTCTGGTGTAAGAATCAGAAATGCGAGAATGGAACAAAAGAAAACGTGTATAGACAGTATTTGACGAAGTATAGAAAATGGACAAAAAGAATCGTCAGAAAAAATGAATGAAAACGTGAACGCAGATGAACGAACTATTCAGACATACATTGCATTCGGTAGCAGAGCAGAAAGAAAACAGAAACTTTCCCTTACAATAACTTCGGGATCCAGCACAACAACTTTGACAACGCCAGAAACAAAGTGTCTATCAGGTGTAAAAGCTGCTTTGGAAGTATAGGGCTTCTACAGGCTAATTGGAGAAACCGCTATTCAGTGCACGGCATCCGGCTGAATGGCGTCTTTCTTAACGGCAAAAACTGCAGAAGACGCGATTGTTGCCATTGTATTGGAATCCGCGGTTAACGCGTTATAGAGCCCATAGCTCGCTGCCGGTTTTGCTCATTATCGCAAAGAGCGCTTTAACGATGTTCACGTGAAAAGTTTTAGTGGGGAACATATAGAAACGGTGTAATGTCACAGGAATCTGGATTGGAGACAAATTCCGCCGGTTCTAGCTTATACTTTGCTAAACTCAGAAAAAGCTTACGATTCTGGTGTAAGAATCAGAAACGCGAGAATGGACCAAAAGAAAACGTGTATAGACAGTATTTGACGAAGTATAGAAAATGGACATCAAGAAGCGTCAGAGAAACAGAATGAAAACGTGAACGCAGATGAACGACCGATGCAGACATACATTGCATTCGGTAGCAGAGCAGAAAGAGAACAGAAACTTTCCCTACAATAACTTCGGGATCCAGCACAACAACTTTTACAGTGCCAGAAACGAAGTGTCAATCAGGTGTAAAAGCTGCTTTGGAAGTATAGGGCTTCTACAGGCTAATTGGAGAAACCGCTATTCAGTGCACGGCATCCGGCTGAATCGCGTCTTTCTTAACGGCAAAAACTGCAGAAGACGCGATTGTTGCCATTGTATTGGAATACGCGGTTAACGCGTTAAGAGCCCATAGCTCGCTGCCGGTTTTGCTCAGTATCGCAAAGAGCGCTTTTACGATGGTCCCGTGAAAAGTTTTAGTGGGGAACATATAGAAACGGTGTAATGGCACAGGAATCAGGGATTGGAGACAAATTCCATCGGTTCTAACTTGCACTATGCTAAACTCAGAAAAAGCTTACGATTCTGGTGTAAGAATCAGAAATGCGAGAATGGACCAAAAGAAAACGTGTATAGACAGTATTTGACGAAGTATAGAAAATGGACATCAAGAAGTGTCAGAGAAACAGAATGAAAACGTGAACGCAGATGAACGAACGATGCAGACATACATTGCATTCGGTAGCAGAGCAGAAAGAGAACAGAAACGTTCCCCTACACTAACTTCGGGGTCCAGCACAACAACTTTGACAGTGCCAGAAACGAAGTCTCTATCACGTGTAAAAGCTGCTTTTGAGGTATAGGGCTAATAGAGGGTATTGGAGAAATCGCTATTCAAGTACACGGCATCCGGCTGAATCGCGTCTTTCTTAACGGCTAATACTGCAGAAGACGCGATTGTTGCCATTGTATTGGAATCCGCGGTTAACGCGTTAAGAGCCCATAGCTCGCTGCCGGTTTTGCTCAGGATCGCAAAGAGCGCTTTTACGATGGTCCCGTGAAAAGTTTTAGTGGGGAACATTTAGAAACGTTGTAATGTCACAGGAATCAGGGATTGGAGACAAATTCCATCGGTTCTAGCCTGTACTTTGCTAAACTCAGAAAAAGCTTACGATTCTGGTGTAAGAATCAGAAATGCGAGAATGGACCAAAAGAAAACGTGTATAGACAGTATTTGACGAAGTATAGAAAATGGACAAAAAGAAGCGTCAGAGAAACAGAATGAAAACGTGAACGCAGATGAACGAACGATGCAGACATACATTGCATTCGGTAGCAGAGCAGAAAGAGAACAGAAACTTTCCCTACACTAACTTCGGGGTCCAGCACAACAACTTTGACAGTGCAAGAAACGAAGTCTCTATGAAGTGTAAAAGCTGCTCTGGAAGTATAGGGCTTCTACAGGCTAATTGGAGAAACCGCTATTCAAGTGCACGGCATCCGGCTGAATCGCGTCTTTCTTAACGGCAAAAACTGCAGAAGACGCGATTGTTGCGATTGTATTGGAATCCGCGGTTAACGCGTTAAGAGCCCATAGCTCGCTGCCGGTTTTGCTCAGTATCGCAAAGAGCGCTTTTACGATGTTCCCGTGAAAAGTTTTAGTGGGGAACATATAGAAACGGTGTAATGTCACAGGAATCTGGATTGGAGACAAATTCCACCGGTTATCGCCTGTACTTTGCTAAACTCTGAAAAAGCCTACGATTCTGGTGTAAGAATCAGATATGCGAGAATGGACCAAAAGAAAACGTGTATAGACAGTATCTGACGAAGTATAGAAAATGGACATCAAGAAGCGTCAGAGAAACAGAATGAAAACGTGAACGCAGATGAACGAACGATGCAGACATACATTGCATTCGGTAGCAGAGCAGAAAGAGAACAGAAACTTTCCCCTACACTAACTTCGGGATCCAACACAACAACTTTTACAGTGCCAGAAACGAAGTGTCTATCAGGTGTAAAAGCTGCTTTGGAAGTATAGGGCTTCTACAGGCTAATTGGAGAAACCGCTATTCAGTGCACGGCATCCGGCTGAATCGCGTCTTTCTTAACGGCAAAAACTGCAGAAGACGCGACTGTTGCGATTGTATTGGAATCCGCGGTTAACGCGTTAAGAGCCCATAGCTCGCTGCCGGTTTTGCTCAGGATCGCAAAGAGCGCTTTTACGATGATCCCGTGAAAAGTTTTAGTGGGGGAACATATAGAAACGTTGTAATGTCACAGGAATCGTGATTGGAGACAAATTCCAACGGTTCTAGCCTGTGCTTTGCTAAACTCAGAAAAAGCTTACGATTCTGGTGTAAGAATCAGAAATGCGAGAATGGACCAAAAGAAAACGTGTATAGACAGTATTTGACGAAGGAACGAGAATGGACATCAAGAAGAGTCAGAGAAACAGAATGAAAACGTGAACGCAGATGAACGAACGATGCAGACATACATTGCATTCGGTAGCAGAGCAGAAAGAGAACAGAAACTTTCCCTACACTAACTTCGGGGTCCAGCACAACAACTTTGACAGTGCCAGAAACGAAGTCTCTCTCACGTGTAAAAGCTGCTTTTGAGGTATAGGGCTAATAGAGGGTATTGGAGAAATCGCTATTCAAGTGCACGGCATCCGGCTGTATCGCGTCTTTCTTAACGGCAAATACTGCAGAAGACGCGATTGTTGCCATTGTATTGGAATCCGCGGTTAACGCGTTAAGAGCCCATAGCTCGCTGCCGGTTTTGCTCAGTATCGCAAAGAGCGCTTTTACGATGTTCCCGTGAAGAGTTTTAGTGGGGAACATATAGAAACGTTGTAATGGCACAGGAATCAGGGATTGCAGACAAATTCCACCGGTTCTAACCTGTACTTTGATAAACTCAGAAAAAGCTTACGATTCTGGTGTAAGAATCAGAAATGCGAGAATGGACCAAAAGAAAACGTGTATAGACAGTATTTGACGAAGTATAGAATAAGGACATCAAGAAGCGTCAGAGAAACAGAATGAAAACGTGAACGCAGATGAACGAACGATGCAGACATACATTGCATTCGGTAGCAGAGCAGAAAGAGAACAGAAACTTTCCCCTACACTAACTTCGGAGTCCAGCACAACAACTTTGACAACGCCAGAAACGAAGTCTCTATGAAGTGTAAAAGCTGCTTTGGAAGTATAGGGCTTCTACAGGCTAATTGGAGAAACCGCTATTCAGTGCACGGCATCCGGCTGAATGGCGTCTTTCTTAACGGCAAAAACTGCAGAAGACGCGATTGTTGCCATTGTATTGGAATCCGCGGTTAACGCGTTAAGAGCTCATAGCTCGCTGCCAGTTTTGCTCAGTATCGCAAATTGAGATTTTACGATGTTCCCGTGAAGTTTTAGTGGGGAACATATAGAAACGGTGTAATGGCACAGGAATCAGGGATTGGAGACAAATTCCATCGGTTCTAGCGTGTACTTTGCTAAACTCAGAAAAAGCTTACGATTCTGGTGTAAGAATCAGAAATGCGAGAATGGACCAAAAGAAAACGTGTATAGACAGTATTTGACGAAGTATAGAAAATGGACATCAAGAAGAGTCAGAGAAACAGAATGAAAACGTGAACGCAGATGAACGAACGATGCAGACATACATTGCATTCGGTAGCAGAGCAGAAAGAAAACAGAAACTTTCCCCTACACTAACTTCGGGGTCCAGCACAACAACTTTGACAACGCCAGAAACGAAGTCTCTCTCAGGTGTAAAAGCTGCTTTGGAAGTATAGGGCTTCTACAGGCTAATTGGAGAAATCGCTATTCAAGTGCACGGCATCCGGCTGAATCGCGTCTTTCTTAACGGCAAAAACTGCAGAAGACGCGATTCTTGCCATTGTATTGGAATCCGCGGTTAACGCGTTAAGAGCCCATAGCTCGCTGCCGGTTTTGCTCAGGATCGCAAAGAGCGCTTTTACGATGGTCCCGTGAAGTTTTAGTGGGGAACATATAGAAACGGTGTAATGTCACAGGAATCTGGATTGGAGACAAATTCCACCGGTTCTAGCCTGTACTTTGCTAAACTCAGAAAAAGCTTACGATTCTGGTGTAAGAATCAGAAACGCGAGAATGGACGAAAAGAAAACGTGTATAGACAGTATCTGACGAAGTATAGAAAATCGACATCAAGAAGCATCAGAGAAACAGAATGAAAACGTGAACGCAGATGAACGAACGATGCAGACATACATTGCATTCGGTAGCAGAGCAGAAAGAGAACAGAAACTTTCCCCTACACTAACTTCGGGGTCCAGCACAACAACTTTGACAACGCCAGAAACGAAGTCTCTATGAAGTGTAAAAGCTGCTTTGGAAGTATAGGGCTTCTACAGGCTAATTGGAGAAACCGCTATTCAGTGCACGGCATCCGGCTGAATCGCGTCTTTCTTAACGGCAAAAACTGCAGAAGACGCGATTGTTGCCATTGTATTGGAATCCGCGGTTAACGCGTTAAGAGCTCATAGCTCGCTGCCGGTTTTGCTCAGTATCGCAAATGGAGCTTTTACGATGTTCCCGTGAAGTTTTAGTGGGGAACATATAGAAACGGTGTAATGTCACAGGAATCAGGGATTGCAGACAAATTCCACCGGTTCTAGCCTGTACTTTGCTAAACTCAGAAAAAGCTTACGATTCTGGTGTAAGAATCAGAAATGCGAGAATGGACCAAAAGAAAACGTGTATAGACAGTATTTGACGAAGTATAGAAAATGGACAAAAAGAATCGTCAGAGAAACAGAATGAAAACGTGAAAGCAGATGAACGAACGATGCAGACATACATTGCATTCGGTAGCAGAGCAGAAAGAGAACAGAAACTTTCCCCTACACTAACTTCGGGGTCCAGCACAACAACTTTGACAACGCCAGAAACGAAGTCTCTCTCAGGTATAAAAGCTGCTTTGGAAGTATAGGGCTTCTACAGGCTAATTGGAGAAATCGCTATTCAAGTGCACGGCATCCGGCTGAATCGCGTCTTTCTTAACGGCAAAAACTGCAGAAGACGCGATTGTTGCCATTGTATTGGAATCCGCGGTTAACGCGTTAAGAGCCCATAGCTCGCTGCCGGTTTTGCTCAGGATCGCAAAGAGCGCTTTTACGATGGTCCCGTGAAGAGTTTTAGTGGGGAACATTTAGAAACGTTGTAATGTCACAGGAATCAGGGATTGGAGACAAATTCCATCGGTTCTAGCCTGCACTTTGCTAAACTCAGAAAAAGCTTACGATTCTGGTGTAAGAATCAGAAATGCGAGAATGGACCAAAAGAAAACGTGTATAGACAGTATTTGACGAAGTATAGAAAATGGACATCAAGAAGCGTCAGAGAAACAGAATGAAAACGTGAACGCAGATGAACGAACGATGCAGACATAAATTGCATTCGGTAGCAGAGCAGAAAGAGAACAGAAACTTTCCCCTACACTAACTTCGGGGTCCAGCACAACAACTTTGACAACGCCAGAAACGAAGTCTCTATTAAGTGTAAAAGCTGCTTTGGAAGTATAGGGCTTCTACAGGCTAATTGGAGAAACCGCTATTCAGTGCACGGCATCCGGCTGAATCGCGTCTTAACGGCAAAAACTGCAGAAGACGCGATTGTTGCCATTGTATTGGAATCCGCGGTTAACGCGTTAAGAGCTCATAGCTCGCTGCCGGTTTTGCTCAGTATCGCAAATTGAGATTTTACGATGTTCCCGTGAAGTTTTAGTGGGGAACATATAGAAACGGTGTAATGGCACAGGAATCAGGGATTGGAGACAAATTCCATCGGTTCTAGCGTGTACTTTGCTAAACTCAGAAAAAGCTTACGATTCTGGTGTAAGAATCAGAAATGCGAGAATGGACCAAAAGAAAACGTGTATAGACAGTATTTGACGAAGTATAGAAAATGGACATCAAGAAGAGTCAGAGAAACAGAATGAAAACGTGAACGCAGATGAACGAACGATGCAGACATACATTGCATTCGGTAGCAGAGCAGAAAGAAAACAGAAACTTTCCCTTACAATAACTTCGGGATCCAGCACAACAACTTTGACAACGCCAGAAACAAAGTGTCTATCAGGTGTAAAAGCTGCTTTGGAAGTATAGGGCTTCTACAAGCTAATTGGAGAAACCGCTATTCAGTGCACGGCATCCGGCTGTATCGCGTCTTTCTTAACGGCAAAAACTGCAGAAGACGCGATTCTTGCCATTGTATTGGAATCCGCGGTTAACGCGTTAAGAGCCCATAGCTCGCTGCCGGTTATGCTCAGGATCGCAAATGGAGCTTTTACGATGGTCCCGTGAAGTTTTAGTGGGGAACATATAGAAACGGTGTAATGTCACAGGAATCTGGATTGGAGACAAATTCCACCGGTTCTAGCCTGTACTTTGCTAAACTCAGAAAAAGCTTACGATTCTGGTGTAAGAATCAGAAACGCGAGAATGGACGAAAAGAAAACGTGTATAGACAGTATTTGACGAAGTATAGAAAATGGACATCAAGAAGCATCAGAGAAACAGAATGAAAACGTGAACGCAGATGAACGAACGATGCAGACATACATTGCATTCGGTAGCAGAGCAGAAAGAGAACAGAAACTTTCCCTACACTAACTTCGGGGTCCAGCACAACAACTTTGACAGTGCCAGAAACGAAGTCTCTATCAGGTGTAAAAGCTGCTTTGGAAGTATAGGGCTTCTACAGGCTAATTGGAGAAACCGCTATTCAAGTGCACGGCATCCGGCTGTATCGCGTCTTTCTTAACGGCAAAATCTGCAGAAGACGCGATTGATGCGATTGTATTGGAATCCGCGGTTAACGCGTTAAGAGCTCATAGCTCGCTGCCAGTTTTGCTCAGTATCGCAAATGGAGCTTTTACGATGGTCCCGTGAAGTTTTAGTGGGGAACATATAGAAACGGTGTAATGTCACAGGAATCTGGATTGGAGACAAATTCCACCGGTTCTAGCCTGTACTTTGCTAAACTCAGAAAAAGCTTACGATTCTGGTGTAAGAATCAGAAATGCGAGAATGGACCAAAAGAAAACGTGTATAGACAGTATCTGACGAAGTATAGAAAATGGACATCAAGAAGCGTCAGAGAAACAGAATGAAAACGTGAACGCAGATGAACGAACGATGCAGACATACATTGCATTCGGTAGCAGAGCAGAAAGAGAACAGAAACTTTCCCCTACACTAACTTCGGGGTCCAGCACAACAACTTTGACAACGCCAGAAACGAAGTCTCTATGAAGTGTAGAAGCTGCTTTGGAAGTATAGGGCTTCTACAGGCTAATTGGAGAAACCGCTATTCAGTGCACGGCATCCGGCTGAATGGCGTCTTTCTTAACGGCAAAAACTGCAGAAGACGCGATTGTTGCCATTGTATTGGAATCCGCGGTTAACGCGTTAAGAGCCCATAGCTCGCTGCCGGTTTTGCTCAGTATCGCAAAGAGATCTTTTACGATGTTCCCGTGAAGAGTTTCAGTGGGAAACATATAGAAACGTTGTAATGGCACAGGAATCAGGGATTGCAGACAAATTCCACCGGTTCTAACCTGTACTTTGCTAAACTCTGAAAAATCTGACGATTCTGGTGTAAGAATCAGAAATGCGAGAATGGACCAAAAGAAAACGTGTATTGACAGTATTTGACGAAGTATAGAAAATGGACAAAAAGAATCGTCAGAAAAAATGAATGAAAACGTGAACGCAGATGAACGAACTATGCAGACATACATTGCATTCGGTAGCAGAGCAGAAAGAGAACAGAAACTTTCCCCTACACTAACTTCGGGGTCCAGCACATCAACTTTGACAACGCCAGAAACGAAGTCTCTATCAGGTGTAAAAGCTGCTTTGGAAGTATAGGGCTTCTACAGGCTAATTGGAGAAACCGCTATTCAAGTGCACGGCATCCGGCTGAATCGCGTCTTTCTTAACGGCAAAAACTGCAGAAGACGCGATTGTTGCGATTGTATTGGAATCCGCGGTTAACGCGTTAAGAGCCCATAGCTCGCTGCCGGTTTTGCTCAGTATCGCAAAGAGATCTTTTACGATGTTCCCGTGAAGTTTTAGTGGGGAACATATAGAAACGTTGTAATGTCACAGGAATCAGGGATTGCAGACAAATTCCACCGGTTCTAGCCTGTACTTTGCTAAACTCAGAAAAAGCTTACGATTCTGGTGTAAGAATCAGAAATGCGAGAATGGACCAAAAGAAAACGTGTATAGACAGTATTTGACGAAGTATAGAAAATGGACAAAAAGAATCGTCAGATAAAATGAATGAAAACGTGAAAGCAGATGAACGAACGATGCAGACATACATTGCATTCGGTAGCAGAGCAGAAAGAGAACAGAAACTTTCCCCTACACTAACTTCGGGGTCCAGCACAACAACTTTGACAACGCCAGAAACGAAGTCTCTCTCAGGTATAAAAGCTGCTTTGGAAGTATAGGGCTTCTACAGGCTAATTGGAGAAATCGCTATTCAAGTGCACGGCATCCGGCTGAATCGCGTCTTTCTTAACGGCAAAAACTGCAGAAGACGCGATTGTTGCCATTGTATTGGAATCCGCGGTTAACGCGTTAAGAGCCCATAGCTCGCTGCCGGTTTTGCTCAGGATCGCAAAGAGCGCTTTTACGATGGTCCCGTGAAGAGTTTTAGTGGGGAACATTTAGAAACGTTGTAATGTCACAGGAATCAGGGATTGGAGACAAATTCCATCGGTTCTAGCCTGTACTTTGCTAAACTCAGAAAAAGCTTACGATTCTGGTGTAAGAATCAGAAATGCGAGAATGGACCAAAAGAAAACGTGTATAGACAGTATTTGACGAAGTATAGAAAATGGACATCAAGAAGCGTCAGAGAAACAGAATGAAAACGTGAACGCAGATGAACGAACGATGCAGACATAAATTGCATTCGGTAGCAGAGCAGAAAGAGAACAGAAACTTTCCCCTACACTAACTTCGGGGTCCAGCACAACAACTTTGACAACGCCAGAAACGAAGTCTCTATGAAGTGTAAAAGCTGCTTTGGAAGTATAGGGCTTCTACAGGCTAATTGGAGAAACCGCTATTCAGTGCACGGCATCCGGCTGAATCGCGTCTTAACGGCAAAAACTGCAGAAGACGCGATTGTTGCCATTGTATTGGAATCCGCGGTTAACGCGTTAAGAGCTCATAGCTCGCTGCCGGTTTTGCTCAGTATCGCAAATTGAGATTTTACGATGTTCCCGTGAAGTTTTAGTGGGGAACATATAGAAACGGTGTAATGGCACAGGAATCAGGGATTGGAGACAAATTCCATCGGTTCTAGCGTGTACTTTGCTAAACTCAGAAAAAGCTTACGATTCTGGTGTAAGAATCAGAAATGCGAGAATGGACCAAAAGAAAACGTGTATAGACAGTATTTGACGAAGTATAGAAAATGGACATCAAGAAGAGTCAGAGAAACAGAATGAAAACGTGAACGCAGATGAACGAACGATGCAGACATACATTGCATTCGGTAGCAGAGCAGAAAGAAAACAGAAACTTTCCCTTGCAATAACTTCGGGATCCAGCACAACAACTTTGACAACGCCAGAAACAAAGTGTCTATCAGGTGTAAAAGCTGCTTTGGAAGTATAGGGCTTCTACAAGCTAATTGGAGAAACCGCTATTCAGTGCACGGCATCCGGCTGTATCGCGTCTTTCTTAACGGCAAAAACTGCAGAAGACGCGATTCTTGCCATTGTATTGGAATCCGCGGTTAACGCGTTAAGAGCCCATAGCTCGCTGCCGGTTATGCTCAGGATCGCAAATGGAGCTTTTACGATGGTCCCGTGAAGTTTTAGTGGGGAACATATAGAAACGGTGTAATGTCACAGGAATCTGGATTGGAGACAAATTCCACCGGTTCTAGCCTGTACTTTGCTAAACTCAGAAAAAGCTTACGATTCTGGTGTAAGAATCAGAAATGCGAGAATGGACGAAAAGAAAACGTGTATAGACAGTATTTGACGAAGTATAGAAAATGGACATCAAGAAGCATCAGAGAAACAGAATGAAAACGTGAACGCAGATGAACGAACGATGCAGACATACATTGCATTCGGTAGCAGAGCAGAAAGAGAACAGAAACTTTCCCTACACTAACTTCGGGGTCCAGCACAACAACTTTGACAGTGCCAGAAACGAAGTCTCTATCAGGTGTAAAAGCTGCTTTGGAAGTATAGGGCTTCTACAGGCTAATTGGAGAAACCGCTATTCAAGTGCACGGCATCCGGCTGTATCGCGTCTTTCTTAACGGCAAAATCTGCAGAAGACGCGATTGATGCGATTGTATTGGAATCCGCGGTTAACGCGTTAAGAGCTCATAGCTCGCTGCCAGTTTTGCTCAGTATCGCAAATGGAGCTTTTACGATGGTCCCGTGAAGTTTTAGTGGGGAACATATAGAAACGGTGTAATGTCACAGGAATCTGGATTGGAGACAAATTCCACCGGTTCTAGCCTGTACTTTGCTAAACTCAGAAAAAGCTTACGATTCTGGTGTAAGAATCAGAAATGCGAGAATGGACGAAAAGAAAACGTGTATAGACAGTATCTGACGAAGTATAGAAAATGGACATCAAGAAGCGTCAGAGAAACAGAATGAAAACGTGAACGCAGATGAACGAACGATGCAGACATACATTGCATTCGGTAGCAGAGCAGAAAGAGAACAGAAACTTTCCCCTACACTAACTTCGGGGTCCAGCACAACAACTTTGACAACGCCAGAAACGAAGTCTCTATGAAGTGTAGAAGCTGCTTTGGAAGTATAGGGCTTCTACAGGCTAATTGGAGAAACCGCTATTCAGTGCACGGCATCCGGCTGAATGGCGTCTTTCTTAACGGCAAAAACTGCAGAAGACGCGATTGTTGCCATTGTATTGGAATCCGCGGTTAACGCGTTAAGAGCCCATAGCTCGCTGCCGGTTTTGCTCAGTATCGCAAAGAGATCTTTTACGATGTTCCCGTGAAGAGTTTCAGTGGGAAACATATAGAAACGTTGTAATGGCACAGGAATCAGGGATTGCAGACAAATTCCACCGGTTCTAACCTGTACTTTGCTAAACTCTGAAAAATCTGACGATTCTGGTGTAAGAATCAGAAATGCGAGAATGGACCAAAAGAAAACGTGTATTGACAGTATTTGACGAAGTATAGAAAATGGACAAAAAGAATCGTCAGAAAAAATGAATGAAAACGTGAACGCAGATGAACGAACTATGCAGACATACATTGCATTCGGTAGCAGAGCAGAAAGAGAACAGAAACTTTCCCCTACACTAACTTCGGGGTCCAGCACATCAACTTTGACAACGCCAGAAACGAAGTCTCTATCAGGTGTAAAAGCTGCTTTGGAAGTATAGGGCTTCTACAGGCTAATTGGAGAAACCGCTATTCAAGTGCACGGCATCCGGCTGAATCGCGTCTTTCTTAACGGCAAAAACTGCAGAAGACGCGATTGTTGCGATAGTATTGGAATCCGCGGTTAACGCGTTAAGAGCCCATAGCTCGCTGCCGGTTTTGCTCAGTATCGCAAAGAGATCTTTTACGATGTTCCCGTGAAGTTTTAGTGGGGAACATATAGAAACGTTGTAATGTCACAGGAATCAGGGATTGCAGACAAATTCCACCGGTTCTAGCCTGTACTTTGCTAAACTCAGAAAAAGCTTACGATTCTGGTGTAAGAATCAGAAATGCGAGAATGGACCAAAAGAAAACGTGTATAGACAGTATTTGACGAAGTATAGAAAATGGACAAAAAGAATCGTCAGAAAAAATGAATGAAAACGTGAAAGCAGATGAACGAACGATGCAGACATACATTGCATTCGGTAGCAGAGCAGAAAGAGAACAGAAACTTTCCCCTACACTAACTTCGGGGTCCAGCACAACAACTTTGACAACGCCAGAAACGAAGTCTCTCTCAGGTGTAAAAGCTGCTTTGGAAGTATAGGGCTTCTACAGGCTAATTGGAGAAATCGCTATTCAAGTGCACGGCATCCGGCTGAATCGCGTCTTTCTTAACGGCAAAAACTGCAGAAGACGCGATTGTTGCCATTGTATTGGAATCCGCGGTTAACGCGTTAAGAGCCCATAGCTCGCTGCCGGTTTTGCTCAGGATCGCAAAGAGCGCTTTTACGATGGTCCCGTGAAGAGTTTTAGTGGGGAACATTTAGAAACGTTGTAATGTCACAGGAATCAGGGATTGGAGACAAATTCCATCGGTTCTAGCCTGTACTTTGCTAAACTCAGAAAAAGCTTACGATTCTGGTGTAAGAATCAGAAATGCGAGAATGGACCAAAAGAAAACGTGTATTGACAGTATTTGACGAAGTATAGAAAATGGACAAAAAGAAGCGTCAGAGAAACAGAATGAAAACGTGAACGCAGATGAACGAACGATGCAGACATACATTGCATTCGGTAGCAGAGCAGAAAGAGAACAGAAACTTTCCCCTACACTAACTTCGGGGTCCAGCACAACAACTTTGACAACGCCAGAAACGAAGTCTCTATGAAGTGTAAAAGCTGCTTTGGAAGTATAGGGCTTCTACAGGCTAATTGGAGAAACCGCTATTCAGTGCACGGCATCCGGCTGAATCGCGTCTTTCTTAACGGCAAAAACTGCAGAAGACGCGATTGTTGCCATTGTATTGGAATCCGCGGTTAACGCGTTAAGAGCTCATAGCTCGCTGCCGGTTTTGCTCAGTATCGCAAATTGAGATTTTACGATGTTCCCGTGAAGTTTTAGTGGGGAACATATAGAAACGGTGTAATGTCACAGGAATCAGGGATTGGAGACAAATTCCATCGGTTCTAGCGTGTACTTTGCTAAACTCAGAAAAAGCTTACGATTCTGGTGTAAGAATCAGAAATGCGAGAATGGACCAAAAGAAAACGTGTATAGACAGTATTTGACGAAGTATAGAAAATGGACAAAAAGAATCGTCAGAGAAACAGAATGAAAACGTGAAAGCAGATGAACGAACGATGCAGACATACATTGCATTCGGTAGCAGAGCAGAAAGAAAACAGAAACTTTCCCTTACAATAACTTCGGGATCCAGCACAACAACTTTGACAACGCCAGAAACGAAGTCTCTCTCAGGTATAAAAGCTGCTTTGGAAGTATAGGGCTTCTACAGGCTAATTGGAGAAATCGCTATTCAAGTGCACGGCATCCGGCTGAATCGCGTCTTTCTTAACGGCAAAAACTGCAGAAGACGCGATTGTTGCCATTGTATTGGAATCCGCGGTTAACGCGTTAAGAGCCCATAGCTCGCTGCCGGTTTTGCTCAGTATCGCTAAGAGCACTCTCCGTACAATTTGTCTTTGACGTAGGCCACGATTCCGTAGTGCGCTGTGATGCTGATCAGGTGCTCAAAACCATTGGAACTTTTTAATCTTTTTCTTAGAGAACGCATTAGAAATGTTGTGGAGTGAATTTGCTGCAACTTGGGATAACTGTAGATAACTACAGATTGTTGCAGATATCTGCTGGGAATCTGATCTGACATCCACACTCTATGGCATTTTATTGCCTTCTCCTATACACAAAGAAGTGCAACTTGTGCAAACTTTACTCGGCAGCGCTTAACTCAGTGCGGTGTCAGTGCCGCGGCTGCTTGGATCGGTGCTGCCCCTTCCTCCTGGGGCTGTGACTTTGGGTCAGAGGCTGTCAATGGATTGATTCAACTGTGGGTATGAAAGATTCCACCCTGAGCTGGCCATCAGACTTCACTGAGTAAATGAATGGAAACTGAACGTGGAAGTGTGCACTTCTTTGCTGCTGGTGCTGTTTGGTACGGAGAGCTGGAGCTCTATAGTACCGTGCGACTGTATGGAGAAAACTCCAAGGAAAAGAGATGAGTGTGGCAGGTGGTGTGGGACCTGCTGGGCTGCGGGCTGCCGTGGGCTTTGCCCTGACTGCTGCTGTGGTTGTCAGAGCCCTGAGGCCCTGTGCAGCACCGGTCATGTCTCACCTGCTGCTCCTGTGCATCAAACATGAGTACCTTCCTTATGGCTCTAAGCCTTGTTCCAAAAACCCCAAACAAAGCAGCAGGGTCAAAGACCGCATGGTTACCTGCTGTGGGTCTGACACTGCACCTTCCTGTTCGTGGCAGGAGAACGGGCATTGTGAGCTCTGGAGTATTGCAGCCCTGAGTTCATGTCAGTAATCCCTGATCAGTTGTGCACCTGATTCTTTTGAGCTCTTTCTGCTTGAAACATGTGCATGTGAACCTTTCATATTGAAAAGATGCATGGCCTGAAACTGAAAATTCTTCAGTGTTTCAGTATACAACAAAACACGAGTTTTGAAGGTTTCCGGGTAGTGAAATGAGTAGTGAAATATAAGTGCTTACTTCTGTTGTGTGCAGAGGCACCAGTGTTGGATTTTTCTCGCTGGAGTATCAAAGATTGTATGTTTGGTTTTATATTTTCGCTTGAAGTGAAATACATGAGATTGTAAGACAGAAGGCTGTAACTCATTCACCGTGAAGTACATAGGTACCTCTACCTCTCGTTCTTAGACTTGAACAGTTCAAGTTGACCATTCTTCTCTCCCAGGCTATGATGCCTGGATAAGTAATGTACTCCAATTAAGTGTTACCTATTTACCATCCTTTTTGGTATCCTGCTTTTAACCTGCATGCAATCAGCCCCTTGGAGGGGAGCAAAACCAAGCTGTTATGGAAAGTGTTGGTCCTCCAGGGATCGCGCTCTGGAGTGCCACAGGTGAGCAGCACTGCTCCCGTGTGGCTCAGGGCTTTTAGCATCCAGCATTCTCTCTCCAGTTCAGGCTACGACAAATGGGAGACGGAGCAGCTGCTCCCCAAGGAGGGGCCATTTGGCCCTTTCGTTTGCCCTTCAGAAGTGCCATGAGCGTACTTCTTCTTTTGCTAAAATATACAGTGCTTTGTTCCACGTGACAACAGAAAGCGAGGGCTGCACAGCTGCCGCGTCCTGCGCTCAGTGTCCTGCTCAGGATGAACGCCTTACGCTTAAAGCAGAGCTGAGAGTGCCGGAGATGCTGGGAGTTTCTCCTATTTGTCTGTTCTTAGAAAGCTTCTATCCGTGATTGCACCCTGAAGATAAAATCTCTTTCTAGATGGCGTGCATTTTACACGCAGAAAAACACGTTCTTCTGCAATGCAGGTTCTCCTTGCCCTGCGAGGTGGCTCGGCTGGGGCAGCGTGCTTTTCTGTTGCCCACAGAGCTGTCCTGTGCTGTGGGAGTGGTTCTTCAGCCAAGTTAAACTCAGTTATCCTAAAAATGCATATTCTTTCTTACCTGTAAGTTTAAATAGTCTCTCAGAAAGGAAATGTGCCAGCAGGAGTGGCGGGAAGGCCTCATGCTGTGAGGCGTCCTCTATCTGGAGTTCCAGGAGAGATGGATGTGCAGGATGACGCTCTCACCTGGCACTGCTGGGCTCTGTCCCTGCTGACCTGGGGCACGGAGTGAGCCCATGGCACCGGCAGCTGCGTGCAGCAGGAGGGAGCACTGATGGAACCAGGCTGGAGAGCTGCGGCTCACAGCACTGACACTTGTCCTGGAGCTCAGCCCCGGCGTGGCCACGTCAGCCTGTATGGAAGGAATGTGTTTTGGTACTGTATTTCCTCCCAGTGAGCTAAATAACTGTAAGGAAACAGTGAAAGCAGTGCACCTTTGTGCAGCTTCCACTGAACTGTAGGTGAACGCAGCTAGCTACCGGTCCCCTCAGTAAGCCCTCAAGGGTACATGGGATCAAATTTACCTTTCTCCGTGTCACGAGTAGCTTTCCAGGCTTACCAACCGCATCTGACCCAATTTTCTCACCCCAGGAAATGATGAATGTATTGTTACGGAGCAGAACCACGCTGCTGCAGAGTTAGAATGCTTGAAAAGGCTGCAGTGAGTTCTGTTCTGTGCAGGGTCTTTATTGAGGGATGTGGCCAAGTATGAAGCCATGATCTAGAGAAGAAGTGGGAAAATCTGAGGTCACGCATCTATGCTGAGTCTCATCTGCTTTGCTGTTTTACAAATATTTCTCCTATTTTGCTCACCGTCATCGTCTGGAACAGAATGTGCAATGTGAGGCACAGTGCACACGGGCTGTAACGAGAAGGTGGTTGTTACTTGATAGCAATCCCGAGTGTCATGTTTGGTTGTGTCCCTTCTGGAAGAAAAGCATTAAGGTTTTTCTTTACCTATAAGAAAAGCATCGGTTTGCCCATTACTGACTTCTTGTGGAGTTTGTGCCAGATGTATATTAAATATTTTGGTGCTTTTTCTAATCCAAGTTGCCATTCATTCACCCTTTTGTTGTACTTCTGTATGTTGAAGCGTCGACACACCTTTTAAGAAAAACAGGGGAAAGAAAAGAATGAAACCCCATCACCGCCACAGAAGTATTGCCTGTAGTCACTGTATCCTGAGTTCTGTAGCTTTGTACGTGTTCAGAGCTTCTGGGTCTCCTTACTCCTGTAAGGTCTGGGGGAGGGACAGCCCGAGGAAGCCAGTCCCTCGGGGAGGGAACTTGCACGTTGTTCTGTGCGGTACTCAACAAATGAGGCGTTTGTTGTGTTTATATAATGACACTTTGGTGTTCACTTTTTGTGAAGCTTTGTACAAAATGTTTTATTTAAACCTGAAGTCCTTTTTACATTTTCAATTAAAAGGGGAAAAATTAATTATTTTTTCATGACTATAACTAGGACTCTTGCTGCTTTTATTTGTTATCCGTAGTTTCCCAAGCAGGAATCCTGGCTGCTTACTAAGCCCAGCACAGGGAGCTGCCTACCCTGTTCTTAAGTGCATTGGAATTAAAATTGGCCTGTTTCATTTGCTCAGATTTGCAGTGCACATGTGTTGGAGGCACTGGGTGTGAGCAGTGTTAACGTGAGGGGGCTGCGCAGGGGGATGAGCGTCAGCGCGGGCAGTTGCCGTTCCCCGCAGCAGTGCAGGGTGAGGGGCTCAGACTGCCTGTCCGCTTTTGTAGCAGCTCACTGTGCTTGTCCCGGTTTGAAAAGGGCTGCCGAGCTCAGCAGGCTTGGATATGGTACCTTTCTGAAATAAAAGGTATAAACGGCCACGTTCATCTTTTTTTCCTCATTCATTTGAGGAAGTCTGGAGGTATGAAGAAGCCTGAAGCGAGCACTGCTGTGCGCTCCCTGGCGCTGCAGTGCCCGTCTGCTGCCATCGCTCTGCTGGGAAGCAGGAGGGGGTGATGATCTATCAGCTGCATTTCATCCTCTCTGGGACAGTAACTACTTCAAAGTAATCTCAGCCTATTTCAATTCATGCTAAGAAACGCTTGGCCCTTGGTCTCACTTTGAAACTTGGTAACAAACATTTTCCTTTTTTGCCCCCAACACTCAAAGCTTTCCAGGGCGTTCTCGTGCTTCAGTTTGTTGATGAGAGGTGGTCAAGCAGGGCGTGCCGAGCTCGGGGCTGATCCATTGAGCTGTGCCTCATATCACACTACTACAGGTCAGGGCTGGCTCCTGCAGCAGCTCTGCACTTACAGCTTCCCCCAGAAAACACAGCGAGTGAAGTTTGAGCAGCTGCGTGCTTTCCTTGAGATGGCCCAAACAGCCCTTGCCCTTCCCCCTGCAGCCAAACTGCAATTTGTTTGTTTTCTAAGGGGCTATGGGAGAAATGAGATTGTCCAAGAGGTATGAATCACCAATTCCTCCTTTCCATGGAGGAAGTACACAGCTTTTCCAGAAACGAGGCCTGCACTGTTTTGGGCGCTGGCACAGTACATTCCCACGGAGAGCGTGGAGCCGCTGAGCAGCTGCCCAGGCGCGACACGATGCTGCAGTGAAAGGAACCCCATGGTACAGCAGTGCCCCGCGCTGAGACAGCTCAACTCGCTGAATTCAATCACAGCCATCGGGTTCTTCTGCCCCTGCGCTGCCCTCAGCTCTGCCCAAGCATTGCCAAGCTCAGCACCAGGGGAAAAAGCCACAGGCAGAAGCATTAACGGAAAGGGCTTGGTGCTTTCTAGATGTTTTCAATAGCTTTTATTTTTAGACTTTATAAAAGACACAGAGTGAAAACCTATTGTTTGTATAGCAAGGGCTCTTTACAAAGACATCAATATTTAAAATAACTATGAATATCTTCACAAAAGACTTTGATTAAAAATTTGGCAATTTAACAAGCGCTGCTCCCTCTGTCATCTTTTATTCGCATCAGACCAAGGCCGGACTGTGATCCATGAATGCTGCAACATAAACAAGAGATGTTATTTCTGCTCAGGGCAGCCTTGATGCATGCAAGCTAGCAGCCCTACGAGGGAGAAGCCTGCAACCCCCCAGAGTAGAAAACTGCATGTATTACTTTCTGCCCAACAAATTTTGTCATTCTTTTGGAACAATAAACTTATCCGCCCCCTGCGAAACAGTAATTTGGGAACCACTCTCGGCAAGAAAACTCTCCCAGGCCTGGGAAAGCACTCCCTTCTTCCCATCAGTCCAAGACGCGGCTGTTACATGGAAGCAGCAAAACTCCATTTGTACACATCTATGTGCAATCAGCACTGCCCTAATGAGGTAGAAATTGCTGCTGCTTCAGTGTGCATGCTCTTATTCTTTGACGTGATGGGTAACCAGCTAAACAATCTTTTCTTAAAAGATACCTATTTTGGAATTCATTTCTACTTTGGAATTCATTTAAGCTACTAGAAACCAGCCACTGACAGCAGATTATGCCAAGAGCTGCCCCTTGGCACGTGTGCTTGCTGAAATGATTTGTCACAGGCACTGAGCACATGACTGTTGGCTCAGGCTGCCTCAACCTTCTGGAGACAGTGGTCCAGAAGATAACACAGCATCACACTGCCACTCCTCAGGAAGCTCTGCAGGTTAGGGCAGCACACCTGGTCACCCCACTAGGAGAGGTGCTGCCCCATCCCCCTGCTCATCTGCTGGCACAGCACCTGTCTCCCTGGACCAGTACCACTTTTGCTGAAGGGACCTGCAGCAAGGCAGACCTAGCAGAGATACACTCAGAGATACAGGCCTTTCCAGGGAAACGTTTACGCTTTCTGGTCAGGACCTGAGCAGTGAATGACCGTGGCAGCTCAGGCTGTGATACGAATGAAGGCTGAGCCATATGGAAACATCCCTGCTAGTAGCTCTGAGGCCCAACTCAATGTGTTTGTCCTTTCCTACAAAAGCTTAAGGACTAAGTGAAAAGTGGTTGGTTTTCTTCTTTTTTCTTTTTCATTTTCTCTTCCACATTATGCTTGCGTGTTTCTGATAGAAGAATGAAGGAAGGAACCACCTCTGATCCAGGCTAAGGACGGAGCACATATGTCAGTGCCACTACCACTGCTAGACGGTGCCTGGGCTGTAGTGCTTCAGTGGTTTGAAAACAATCAAATGCATAAAAGCCCAACATCCAAAAACCCAGCTGCTGCGGAACCTCTGCCTGATTCAGTTAGAAACACACAGAGCTTACCTTGCTCTCCCAAAACTGCAGAACTGTATTGGCTTCAAAACAGGTACAAAATGCCCAGCAGGGGCTCCATCCAACCAAAAAACACGTGCAACTAATCAACACTCTGGATTTCAGCCTTGCTAATGTGGAGCATGACTCATTAGGCCAATAAAACCTAAACTTCCTATATGAAAATCAGACTAAAATACAGCAGCTTCTTCAGGGCTTTTGTTAGTCTTTTTCCTTTTTAATAGATGAAGACAAAAACACGAGGCAGTTAGTTACCTGTTCATTCCAGGAAAGAGAACAACACACAAGGTGTTATTCTGCAGACTTCTATCAAGCTTTTTTATATGCTGGTCTAACTTCTTCACCTTTTTCTTTACATCCTGCTCCTGTGTAACAAAATACAAGTATTACAATACCCCATTCTTCTGCAGGTACATAACAATCACATTTAGAAATGCTTATGAGGAGGCTGAGCTGGGGCAGCATCAGGGACTGAGCAGGTGAGAACAGCAGTGACTGTTACTGCTGGCACCTGGAAGGGCACCAGCTCAGCTGCAGGGAGAGCTGCACACTCTACTCAGACGGCACTGCAGCTTCCTCCAGTAAGAGTGACAGCCACACACACAGACCTGTTCCTGCCTGTAATGCTGCACGATGATTCATTTCTCTCTCTGACTTCCAAACCATTTCCTATACGTGTGCTCGGTCTGCTCCCAGGTGGTATGCTCCAGCTGCTGAGTAACATCACTTACTGCCTCATGCCACCACGCTGGATTTGAGACTCTATGGTACCCTGCAAACACCACATAATCTCACATGGTATTACATCTCCTAAGCACCTTATGCAGATGGACCTGGGGCAGCTTCTCTGCACCAGAACGAGGAGGTCCTCCTGCTACACAAGCTCTGCACTGGTGGCTGCTCCTCATGATCACTCCTGGCTCAAGGCAGTAAGCAGTTCAATGTCATACACCTTCTCACTAACAAACAGAAACAAGCCAGCATAGCCTTAAACTCACAGAGTGAGACAGCGGTGCCATTTTCTCACTTAAACTGTTTCCTCTTTGCTTTTCGCTGCTGTGATTCATTTGCCAAATCCACCTCCAGAGGTGACCTGAAGCAAGAGCATGCCTGCTTCTGAGTGTGCTGCCCTTCGTGGCCCAGCCACTGACAGCTTCCAGGGCATCCACTGCACTCTGTGATTTCTGGAACTCTGAAAAACAAAGAGGAAAGAATCATGATTTGCCAGTTCTTTTTCCCTGTTCTTTGGCACCTGCAGGGCAAGGCTAAAGCTGGAGGAAGAAGACAAGAAACTGAAATTGCTGCAGTGAGCAGATGTTATCTTGCTTCAGGCAAGGCTCAGACCATCAAAATGTCAGATAAATACAACACTCTTCCAGTTGTTCTCCTGACTTCTCAGAAGTGATCACTAGTTGGTGTGAAGCTGCAGCCACTCTTTCACTGGACTATCACTAAATGTTGGCACTTGGAGCACATGCGAATTTCCATCATATTTCCAAGGGCTGCTGAACAACGTTGCATGAAGGAAATAAGCAGGCTGCATTGCAGAGCCACTTACTGAGGAAGCAGCAGGTCCTGTGCTTCCCGCCCTGGAGATCCTTTGGCAGGAACAGAGTTTCCAGATCTTTCAAGGGGCTGAATTCTTCTTGCAAATCTGCCTCAGTTAATGACTTCTTTATTCCCGCCACATAAATCATCCCTTCGTTTTCTATATCCACTTCCAGCTCCTTTATCAGAACATCACAGTCCAATGTTGCAGCAGTGATGGGTCTCTGAACCTGAGGTGGGTCCAATAGGAACAAACACAATGCATCAGCCAAGGCAGCTCTGTCTTCTGAGCTGCTATTCTAAATGATTTTGTCTCATTATCAAAACTTTGTTAGCTTTCCTTGAACAATGTAACTAGTAACTGTAGGCTAGCTTAAATAGTCATGAAAAAGGAAAAGAGCACATTAGCAATGCAAGAACACTAGATGATTAAGAACCCCATACTGCTTACATGGCATTTCAACACCGAGCATCTCAGCTTTTCATTTTAAAGATCGAGTTGTCAAGACCCCCTCCTGCTGTCCAACAGGAAGGAAAGGAGGCCACAGCATAAGCTGTCTCAGAAGATGGTGGCAGCATGGCCAGCTGAGATCCATCCTATGCACTACGTAGATATTAAAGGAATTGTATTGGCCCATAATCCTGCACTAAACGTAATCTAGGCTTTTACTATTTACTTTGCATACCTTAATGCAGGATCCTGCTACCTCAGCTCCATTTAAGGTTTCCACAGCAAGCTGGGCAGCTTCCAGCGCATCATATTGGATACAGACGTATGGCTTCAAACAAAAGGACAGGACACTTCAGGTTTATGAACAGCAGATATTAGCCCTCTCCTTTTACAACTCAGGTCTCGGAGTTCTTTTTTGTTTTAAAAGGCATATAAGGAGTTTGAGTGGGTGATGCAGGTAACGCTTTACATACCATAACTATTAAAAAACCCCTTCAATTAGCTCAACTATTAAAAGCAACCTTCTTCTGCCATTACAGGCCTTGGCGTATCAGCTCTCTTGCGAGGGACAAAAAAAAAAAAATAAAAAAAATAAAAAATCAACTCAGCATCATGAATACTAGGTTAAAGCTTTGCAGCTTGGATGTTATACCGTATCAGCTGCGTTCATTCTTGTCACTCTGTGGAGCAACTTTCATGTGTGCTGAGAACTGCCCCCCTCACACTCCACCCCCAAAAAACCACCAGAATAGCTGGTAATTAAATGTTTCTAATCAATATCTTTTCAAGAGATGACTCTTGCCTTCACCACCTGCCAGCACGCCGAATGCTGTCAGTGCTCCTCACCTGGTACGTTTCAGTCACCACTGTGAGGGACTGGATTGGCCCACACCTTCCAAATTCTTTTTTCACAGACTTCAGACAAACGTTTTCCTCAAAAGGACCTGCGTAAATTGTCAGCATGTCAGTCAGCTTGTTTCTCACCTGTAAGAATATAGATTAGAGAAGGAACTTCACAAAGCAAGGAAACTAACTACCAGGTGCCACCAGATACATAATGTCTCCTCCCAAGATCAGCACTGAAGACTATTCTCACACAAATAAATGAGTACCTTCTGGCAAAATCCAGATGCAACGTACTCTGGATCCAAACTGAACTGAATTATACTGAATGTGGAGAGGGGAATGTGTTCCAAGGCTCTCTGAAGAATCTGGAAGGAAAAAAAAGTGTCAATTGTACCACAACAAACCAGAAACAGAGTTCCTGAACTTAATTCCCAACTTTGCTTCTCATTGCTGTCTAAGGAAGACCTCAGGCAGAAATTACTTTTCAGTGAGTCCTGAGAGAGTGACAGAGTATCAAAGCCTATTTTTGAAATGCCAAAATGGATGCAGCTAACCTGGTATCAACACCATTGCTGAAAGCACTTGTCAGTCAGCTTTTTAAAACATGACCCACCTACTGCCCCAGGACAAGAAGAACTTTTGGCAGGGGGCTGAACTTGATGATCTCCAGGGGTCCCTTCCAACCCCTACAATTCTGCAACTCTGTGTGACACATGTTCAGACCAACCCACTCTGAGTCCATTCACCTGTTTGATGGAAGTGCTGAGGTCACTCTGACAAAGGCCAGAAGAGTCCAGCTTCTGTCTGCCCAAAAGGAGTGGCTTCTGGCCCATCCCCTGCAAGCAGGCCAGGAAACTAGCAGAGAGAGAAGAAAAAAACTCTGCAAATTACATTAGTTATCAATGTCATGAGTTACAAGCCTTCAAGAAGTGCCCATGATTGAAAAAATGATACAGTTCATTCAAGATATTTTAATGAAATATTTTTGTCCTCAGAAGAAGCCCAGAGAACACTTGTGAAATTTAAGATGTAACTTCCGAAAATGTTTTAGTGCTACCCTGCAATTCACTGTCTCTCTCTGAAGATACTGGAAGCCTCTCGAAAACAGCTTCAATCAAAGGAATAACATGCATCTCTGAGAATCTTGTTACCATGGTTTGGATGAGTACGGAGGACCATTCAGCTGCTTTTGGACTCCACATCGCAGTGGCTGCACCACAGATTTGTTTGGTGAGACTTCAGTCTGCCTTTCAGCTGCCAGCAGCATTTCCAAGTTGAGTTCTGCTACCTTGCGGAAAGAAGATGAGCAGTTGGCTTTCATCTCTGCTAACTGTAACAAACCACCAACCCTGTGCTTGCTCCATGAGTCACCTGGGCACATTCCACAGCAGTGGAGAGACGCAGGGATTCATTTTTTGCCTTATTACTTTCTGTTGTCGTTTTCAAGCAAGCAGTACTTGAGCACCATCCAGCAAGCACATCCAAAAAGTGTTCTCAGAAACCAGCAGCACAAGAAAGAGACTTCAGACTGATAAAACCAGCTCGAATCGCTGACAAAACATAGAAGGTCCCTCGCTTCTTTCACTGAGAGAAAAGGACAGGCTGTCCCACAGGCTGCGAGTGGTGGAATTCTTCTCTTCCCAGCGCCCTTGTGAGAGACCAGCAGCAATGCTCATTCACAGAGCATCTGAGTACAGAGACACTGGTGATGTTCCAAGTTACTGAGATACCAAGACACAGGCTGAAAGAAAGCTACCACAACCAAGGCTTATACCACAGCTCCATTTCCTCAGTAAAAGAATGGGCAAGAGTGTTCTTCCATTGTAAGCACAACAATTTGTACTTTCTGCTATTAAGGACATGAGACATAGCTACCTTCGCCGGTCCTTTCTCAATAAAGAACTGAGCCAATTCCAGCGCAGCTCTAGCATCTTCTGCAGGATCATGACCAAGCCTCTGCTCACACTGGATCTCCTTCCTAGGGCATCAAAATTAGATATACAGGAAGGCTGTCTACTTTTCCATACTAACCAACATCTTGGTTTTTTTTCTGAGGTAGGTCCTTTTCAGCAAAATAGCTTTCATCTCTCAAAAAATGATTTTAGTTCCATGCAGCAATTAAATTTGCTAAATATTTCCCAAAGTTACCGCAAGAAACACTTTTGCCAAATTGAGCAAAACACAGGGTTTGACAGAAGCAGTAAAGCATAACCATTCTTCATTTTCCCCCTTGACCAATGACTGAACTCACAATTTGCATACAGGAGGGGAGGCAACCTCCAGCTCTGAGAAGTTTGGAGCTGAACTGTGAGCACTGCACTGCTAAGACATGCTACGGTAGCTGGCATAGGAAGGGATACAATTAAGTCAGTACATCGTACTTTCCTAAATTTGCATTTCCTTCTTGATAGATGCAACAAATCTCATTTGTGTGAGCCAGAGTGCATCTGCTGCTCTACAGTTTCATACACTGCACAACAGCTGGTTTTGTGGTACACCTACAGACAAGAACTCAGATCTGGTTGTGCCAAGCATCCTTGCTCAAAGCCAGGCCAATCTGCTGTGCTACTTAACGCTTCAAGGAAATAGCAAATTCTTTGATACCATGTTTATTTGCTCGTTCCTTTGAGTTTTAGTGGAAAAAAAAATATTCTGTTGCTACTGGTGGAAAAGCAGGACCCCATGAACCACAACAGTTCTAATACATCCCATGACAAAGCAGTCACAATCTCACCTGAGAACAGCTTTGGCTAGAAATTTTAGCTTAAATCTTCGGCCTTCATTTCTGGCAAAAAGTCATGAAGTATCAATAACACTGGGATGGATCATCTGGAAGAGAGAAAATATCACCAGTTTAAGAACAGCAGTCGTACAGAACTGGGCAACAACTCCATTGTTATCCGTGCCTTTTCATTTCAGTTGCCAGCTTCTTGTTGACATATAACAGGCCCATAACAACAAAACACATGGTAATAATGAAACAGGCATCAATCTCTTTTCTAACACTCTGTTGGGAAGATCAAAATCAAATTAGAAAGATTAATTATGACTCAGGGATTTTAGGCTGGTTAAATTAAATATACGAAGGGCTTTGGCTCTTCCCATGACAGAGTTATATCCCTGTCTAATCAGATTTCCCCCTTCCTTTTGAGTTCAGAAGAGCAGCTAGCACGTTTTTCTATGTGTAAGAGGAATCTCTCTCTTTCAAGTCCTTGCAAACATAAAGTTACATATAACGAAAAGCAATTAACAAGTGTCTACTAATTAAAAAATAACTGTTTGGGCCTTTTACATCTGAAATGAGTATCATCCAGCTAGGAAAAACACTCACTTGCAAAGCCCGAAGGTCAGCATTTAGAGAATGACCCACCAATACTGCATCACGGGGAAGTATCTTTTTCAGTCTGGTTTGTATGTCTGCCAATCTTGTTTTCACTGCAAGAAGCATTTTCCTTGTGATTCCTGAGTATCTTCAAAACAGAAATTAGACGAGGTAGAAGCAATGCATTAGCAACAGCATTTACTGGAGAAAATCACTAGCAGGGCATGCAAAATGTGAATCCAGCATAACTTATGGCAGAATGTTATTTACTGCTTTCTCTGTGGACGTATTCCAACACAAGAGGATGCACTGCAGAGATACCAAGCTGCTGTGCTGTCACATGTTTCAAATGGCAGTTCTCTCAAGCATGACTTAAGTGATGCAGTACTCAGCATCAGACAGCACACATAACAAAATCCTGCATGGCTGTTGTGGAAGGAGGTGCTTCCAATAACGTGAGGGAACTGGCAGCTCACCCCTTCCATAAATCCAGACTAAGACTTAGAGAAGACATGGTTTGAGTCTGGTCTGCTTCTGCTGTAATGAGCCCAGTCTCGAAGCCTTAAGCAAGCTGATGACCTATGCTATTCTTTACCTACAGATATGCAAACTTAGCTACAAAGCAGAGAGTTGATTTACAAACCTGTATCTTACCCTGCGTCCTTTTTAAACCCAGACCTGAAGAGTAGCCTGTACTGTGATCATTTACCTATTAAAGAACGTTTCCTACAGCACTACAGAATGGCAATGCCTAGCTGGACAAGCAGACACTGTGTAGCTGCATATACACAATGCTGGTAATTCTAACCACATAGCACAAACTGTACTCTTAATACTGAGTAAAATGCAAGAGACAACAGTGAGAGCATGCACACTGAAGTATTCTGAAAGCTCCTGTGTAGAAGGCTTAATCTGAAAGGGCTGCAGGTCTTAAAGATAAGAAACTTTAATGAAAGTCACCTGGTGCAGTAGTTCACTATCACACTTTCCGGTTTGACTAGTTCATTCAGAAGGCACTGTCCCTCTGCATCCACTAAAGAGACACGAGTGACTTCATTCCCTCTTGCAGTCTTGCACTGTTAGGACAAAGCAGATGGAGGTGCTGGCTCTGCTCAGTGCATATATAATACTATATATAATACTATATATAATACTATATATATAGATAGATAGTCTATCTTATCTATATTAGATTATTATATATATAATATAATATATAATATAATATATATATAGATTATCTTATCTATATTAGATCTACCACCTGCAGCTTTCACACCATCCCATGCTTCATTTCAAGTGGCAAATGCCTGGCCTAAACATATCAAACACACAGCCAAGCATAATGTAAAGAAAACCTCTACAGGGAAGTGCTGAATTCACAGAATCAGTTTGTACTCTGCAGTGCAGAACTGCCACTGACTGTTCTTCACCGAAGAAGATAATGCAACTTAAAAGCAGACCCCAGAACACACCTCATTCACTCAGTTTGGATGCTGCCACGGAACTGTGATGGCTACAGAAAAGCTGTGGCACAGAGCTTTTTGCACTCCCAAACCTTGGGGAGAGCTGAGGGAAGGAACTGTAAACAAAAACCTCAGGACTAGAGCACTGGCAATAAACCTAGCAGATCCAGACACTGTTGTGAGAGTCGGCACAGAACTGAGCTCCCTTGCTGCACTGCTCAGGACAAAGAGAATTTTGCTGCTGTTTCCAGAATCACCGAGTCCCTCACATGGCTGCACTGGCACCAGTACCATCAAAGAATGGACTGGAATCACGTATGCCAAAAGTGGTTTAATAAGCACACAGGGTGCCTGGTTCATTTTGGAAGAACCAACAGGAGCTTGGCTGCTTGACGATGCTTTGTAGGGTCACGCACTTATTGTTACCATTTCACAATCCAGACCGAAGAGGGGGCTGCTGTCTGTCCTCTGAAGATCACACTCTGTGTACATATAACCCCTTACATCCAGGGGAAGCTAAAATGAAAAGATACACGTGAATAAGGCACAGACCTCTTCTTCTAATAGTTACCATACAACCTATTTAACCAAATATCTCATTCATTTTCAAAATTAAAAAAAACAAAAACATACAAACCAAAACTTCAGAAAACCAACCTCTCATGGGATAATCATTCTTTCTTAGCTCTTCTGAGCTTAGAGTATAGCTCGTGAGGCCTTGCTTTTCTTTCCCATATATCTGGATGATCGGATCACATTGCAAGCCTGAGCTTTTAGGAACACAATCAACACCAGTGGAAATCAGATCTGTAATGTACAGGATCATCTGTCAGGATCAGATAGCACTCCTTACTTGCAGTTGGTTTTCTGCACAAGTAGGAACACTTGAAGGCTATGCCATTTAAAAGAAAACGCATGGAGCAACAAACTGTACATACACTGGGATATTTAATGCACGCTGGCATACAAGTTCATCAGGACACTTGAATCCACTCCCAGTGCAGCTACTGACACTGCTAGCAGCCTGTGAGCCAGTCCCACCACAGATCTATCTGACATTCCTCTCAGTAGAAGAGAGCACACCTTCCTCTGACAGTGCAGTCATTTATCTCATGTAAGCCATAAAGTAGAAAGAGAGCTGCTTTTATCTATAAATTTCATTCTCCAAAGCATTGTTCACAGAAAACGTGCTGTAAGTGCAGTTCACAAAGAAGCAAACACTGAACTGTCATCATAATCCACAGCTGTATGAAGTTTAACTATTTTGTAGGTGGCCCTCTGCAGACTGCACTTAAGGAAAACTGTACCTGACATCTCAGCTCCGTGACAGTGCAGTAGGCTTACAGTCAAGGTGCTAGAGGACTCCGTTATTACAGTGAAAGTAACGGCCGCTCATTCTCCAATTTAGGACTTGAATTCAAGACTCCTTGCATTACATTCCTAACAATTTCAGTGGAGTTCTCATGGTAGTCTTGCAGATTTTGTACAAGCCTGCTGGATTACAGTTACCTCTATAGAGTGTAAAAATAGGATATCAGTTGTCAAAACACCTGTTCTTTATCTTCAATTGCAGCTCAGTATAACAAAAAACTATAGACACATCTTACAGTAAAATGATCACAAAAGGGGTCATGAAGCATCAGAATTCTGTATTAAACTCATTAAAAAATTATCTTGGCTTTTCGCATTTACTTGTGATAACAAACCCAAGAGGGTTCCTTTTGTACATTTTTCCTTTTGTAAACAAGTTGACCATAGCAGCATGCTATGCATGCACAGGGTGCAAAGCCATTAAATTACTCCTGAAAGTGAATCACTGTGACCAAAACAGGTAACACAAAGCTAAGCAAGGTACCTTGTGCAGTGCCTTGAGGTTTCAGGCTTGCTCCTTCACCACACAGACTGGCTAGGAAGTCAGCTGAAGGGGGTGGTAATGTGAATCTCTGAAAAAAAGAGATCTCAGAAAGTTGGAAACATAGTAGAAATGTCAAGCATATAAGATGCCTCTTTATCCCAAGGCCTCACCAGTTTAGGGAAGGATGGGTAGAAAGGAAGTACATTTGGCATTTTTTGAGGAAAATGAAACAAAGACAGTTCAGTTCTAATGACACACAATATAGAATTGTTTGTTACAAGAAGGTTTTGCCTTCAGTGATGTAATTAAGACCACAAATTGTAGTCCCACGCTGATAGAACCTGATGCAGTTCCGGACTTTTCAGTTACGCCATGATTTCGTATTTGCTGCAGTCTGGGAAACTATACTACAAGTGTGAATCAAAGCACTCCTTCCTTTTTCTTCCTTCCTTTCTTTTCTTCCTCTCCTTCCCTCCCAAGACTCTGCTTGCAGCTCAGAAAACTAAAATGACTCTTTCAATAATCTTTAAATAAAAGGAAGAAACTTGACATAGAGTACACACACTGAGATTTTTCAATCAGTGGCAACAGCATAACTCTATAGAGATTCTCCTCACTCACACCCAAGAGTAAACTTCAAATGAGCGGAGGTATTTTTAATCTCCCAGGCACCCTTGTAGGAGTCAGAAGCGTAGAGAACTGAAACACCACTGTATACACATTTGACATGGAAAGGCTGCAGAGATCTAAGCGTTGAAAACGTTTCGCACGTTGAAACCCTGGCCTCTGCTCTGAGCTGTCAGAGCCTACAGAGATGCTCCCACCCACTTGGTGAGGAAGCAAAGATGGACACTTCCCGCACGAGATACCACAGCCTCTCTGCAGCAAGCAGTCACTGGGACGTCGCTTCAGCACTGCAAGAATTTTAGCAGACAGCAACAGTTCAGGGACTTACATGCTGGAACACTTTCCGGAGGTGTTTGAACTGTAAACAGAATTTGTAGAAATGGAGCCGGCTCATTTCACGCAGAACAATAACCACAACGCCAGCCAGACGGCTTTGGTGATAAATATGGCACCAGCTGCAATAAAACAGATAAATAAATAAATACATCTCAGAGCAACACAATCACCATACGCTTAGAAACAAACTCAGAGCTAGCCCAGCTTTTAAGTCTGTTGATGGCAAAGCACCAAGTGACTTCAACAAGAAGAGGCCTCTATCACTTATTCTCAGCCAGACACCCATCTCTGGACACAACACGAGAGACAGAGAAAGAATGAGTTGCAACCGAACTCCAGCACAGTACCATTTCATGTCTTATCATACCTCATTTACATGCATCAGAAGAGGAACCCAAACCTGTAACTCCTGCTGTAATGATGCAATCTAGTCCATCAAACTAAGACTACTTCAGCAAAATGAACATTTCACAAAACCATTTTCTGTTCAGTATTAAAAACTTGAAGTGTTCCTTGCATTTAGCTTTATTGCAAGACACACTACTTGCTGCCATACGGGAGCCATCCGAGGCCACACACACCCCTCAACCTTACAGTAGGAAGCAGAAGAGTTACTGAGAAGATGAAAAAGGGCAAAGTGACTAAAACGGCCTTCCCAAAACACTCCAAAGAAATCACTTCGTACACCTGACACAAGAAGTATAGCACTAACATTTTAACACTGAATTTCCTCTTTCAGCGTGTGAGCCCGCTGTTCCACAAATTGTTTTGTGTTTCATGCAGTCACAGAAACAAGTACGAAATGTCAGAACTTCCGTCAGAAGAGGAATTCTGGTCTGCAACCAAGCCTACCAACAGCCACATCTACATAACACAGGCTGTCTGCACAGCATTACAAAGGCTCCAGAACACACACAGCCCGTGTGCCTTCTGGGGGCTCTCAGTACAGTGGGCACAGGACAGGGCTGCCTCCCAGACACAGACATGCTGTACCTGGGCTGGGATGCATTGTGGCTTTTCCCCAGGGCCGCATACTGTAACAGCTCGTACAGCTGCTCCTGGCTGATCTCACAGTCCTCACCGAGCAAAGCTGCTGACAAGCGAGATGACTTCTCCTGTAAGAAGGAAAACGGCAGTAAAGAAAGGTTCTGTGTGACCACAAAAGTTTGTTGAACAGGAGGTGAATTAAACAGTAAACAGCATACTGTCCAGGCACAGGCAACAGCACGTTAAATAACTCTTCCATTCATTGAAGTTCCTCTTGAGCCCTGTAGGGAAGAAAATTCTAGAGAACATTGTAGAGAAAATATTGTGGAGAATGGTATATTTCCATAAGGCTTTATATAGATGGTACACAGACTACTATTAAAAGTAAAGGATGGCTCACCTTTTATGATGGTTGAGGCTCGCCAATCACTCCAGCAGGGGGGATCTCCAACAAGAGATCCTTCCCTGGTGGTGGTCAGCCCTTAAGTGGTGTCTGGGAGAGGTGGAGCCAGACTCCACCCCTTCCAATCACACAGGCACATTACCTTCACCTGTGCCCCTGCGGCTGACTCAGTGCTCGACTCAGGTGATCAATCAGTGGTTCAGGCCGTGATTCAACAGTTCCCATACAAGCCCACACTTCAACATCTGTTACCACCAGCATCGCAGTAACCTGGGTCCTTGGGTACCTGCAAACACCACCACGTGCAGACATGTGCACACCTCGCACAGGGCTCTAGCCAGAACCCATCTGCTTCATGTAACTGCAGCAACTGTTGAAGCACACAGGTCTCCTGACCCTGCTGCAGAAACTGTTTCACAGCATCCAAAGGAGCCGTGGGCAGAGCACATCAGAGATGAGGCAGAACCACAGAATTCAGCACAGCAGTTCTTTAAGCCATGATCACAAATTCACAAGCTCTCCCGAGCTGATCAGCAAGAACACGTGCTATTTTGGAGACCGACACTGACTATTTGGCTGTGGAACTCATCTGACCTGTAAAAATCTTCCAATATAATCTTTTATTACATAACAAAAGGACATCACCAAGGGCAGATCATACCTGACCCATCTGGTGGCCTTCCGTGATGCAAAGACAGCACCGGTGGACAAAGGAAGAACAACTGATGTCCACCTGCACGTGTGCCAGGCCTCCAACGTGGTCCTGCACCACATCCCCATCTCTGAGTGGGAGAGAGATGGGTGTGAAGGGTGCACTGCTTGGTGGGTAAGGAGCTGCTTGGATGTGGCTGTGCTCAGTGGCTCTGTGTGCAGGTGGAGGCCGACGAGCGGTGACCCCCAGGGGCCCGTCTGGGACCGGTGCTCTTCCACATCTTCACCAGTGACACACAGAATGGGATCGAGTGCACCCTCAGCACTTTGCTGATGGCACCACAGAAGGGAGGGACGGCATCCAGAGGGAGCTGGACAGGCTCCAGAGGTGGGCACACGAGAACCTAATGAGGTCCAGCAAGGCCCAGTGCGGGACGCTGTACCTGGGTTGGGGCAATCCCAGACGTGTACGGACTGGGAGAACAACTCACAGAGAGCAGCCCGGGATCATCCCCCTCTGCTCTGCCCTCGGGAGCCCCCACCTGCAGCACTGCATCCAGGCCTGGGGCCCCAGCACGGGAAGGACGGGAGTGTTGGAGCAGGGCCAGAGGAGGGCACAGGGATGCTCGGAGGTTGGAGCTCCTCTGCTGTGCAGACAGGATGAGGAGCTGGGGGTGTGCAGCCTGGAGAAGAGCAGGATCCAGGGAGACCTCATTGCAGCCTTCCAGTGCTCAAAGAGAGATTACACACAGGAGAGGGACCGACTGCAGCAGCAGCGATAGCAGCAGGAGAAAAGGCTTCAAAGGGAAAGAGGCGGCGAGGCGCTGGCACTGCCGCCCGGAGCTGGGGGTGCCCTTCCCTGGAGGTGCTCACAGCCACAGCGGGGCCCGGGGCAGCCAGAACACGGCAGGGTGAGCCGGGGGGGTCCCTTCCGACGTAACACGAGTGCTGCACGATGGCGGCACACCGCGCGCAGAGCCCGCCCAGCCCGGGGCCGCTCACGCCAGGAGCCGGGCCGCGTCCCGCACGCCGCGCTCCCACTTGTGTCCCAGCTCACCTTCCCCTCCCGGCGGCCCGGCCTGCTCCTCTTGCCGCCCGCACGCAGCCCGTCCGCGTCCCCGCCCGCGGGCCGCTTCCGCCCGACCGAGCGGACGGACGCGCCCGCCACGGCCGCGCCGAACAGCCGGACCGACCGCGCCTGCGCGGGGAGCGGCGCAGCCGCGGGGCGGGACCGCGGGCGGTTTGAAGCGGCGGAGATGGCTACGAAGCGGCTGGCCAGGGGCGGGCTGTGCTCTGCACGCTGCGGCTTCTGGCGGTGTCGGGTCTGCGTTCCTCCGGGGCGGGGTGGTCTCCCCCGGGCCCGGCGCTGAGGCCGCCCCGTCCCGCCGTGTCACGCAGGTCGCTGGGGATGGCGCGGAGCGGCGGGAGCGGCGCGCGGAGCGGCGGGAGCGGCGCGCGGAGCGGCGGAGCGGCGGCGGCCGCGGGGCCGCGCTTCGGCTTTCTGCTCGTCCTCGACTTCGAGTCCACGTGCTGGCGGGACGCGCGGCAACGCCGCCCCGAGATCAGTGAGTGCTGCGGCGGCGCGGCCCGGGGCTGCGGGGATCGGGGGCTGCGGGGATCGGGGGCTGCGGGGATCGGGGGCTGCGGGGTGCGCATGCGCGTATGCCCGCGGGCCGTGTTTGAGCGGGCGTTGTCCCGCCCGCCGCTCTCGCTGTGCTCCGTCCCAGGTGAGTTCCCGGCCGTGCTGCTGAACGCCGCCACGGGGCTGATCGAGGCCGAGTTCCACTCCTTCGTGCAGCCGCAGGAGCAGCCCGTGCTGTCCGGGTTCTGCACGGCGCTGACCGGCGTCACGCAGGTATCGCGCGGCTGCTCGCAGCGGTTCGGTACTCCTTTAAAGGGACAAACGCATGTGGAGTCGATGTCGGTCGGTACTGACACGGGTGCTTCTCTGTCTGTTGCTCAAAGAGCCAAGTTGACGGAGGAGTCCCTCTGAACATCTGCTTGTCGCAGTTCTTGAGGTGGCTTCGGAAGGTACAAAATGAGAAGAAATTTCTGTTCAGCTCAGATATCCCAAGTAACACCGTTCCAGAGGCAAAGCTGTTGCTTTTGTTACCTGGACAGGTAGGCAACGTTCCTTTTACTTACAGTGTGAGGCAGCGTGCCTCAAACAGGAGCCCTTGGTGGGGCTGTTCTCCATCTCTGGTGCAGGGCTGTCCTGCAGCGAGGGCCATAAGGCAGCAGTGCTCACCACCCCATCACAGGGTGCCTCTGCTTCGTGCGTGGCCGTGCACCTTCTTGCACAGAGGTTGGTTTTTTTTGCCTGTTTGGTATCCTGTGGCTCACTCAGGTGAGAATAATGCCCAATTTGCAGACATTAGGATTAAAGAAATGTTATTTCTTTGGTTGCACTTGTTTCCCCTGTGCAGACTGGGACCTGGGTGTGTGCTTGCACTATGAGTGTAAGAGAAAGCAGTTCTGGAAACCTGACATCTTCAATTCCTGGATTGATCTCAAAGCAACATACAGGGTGAGAAAAATCAGTACACTGAAAAATGTGGATCCGTGTTATCAACTCAAAAGCTGCATCCGTGCCTATGAGGCAGCACTGCGTTCCAGTGACTTGAGTTCCCCAGCTGTTTTCATTCTGCATTACTGCACAAATAACAAGCTGTGCCATAGGACAGCGGATTTTCATAGAAATCATAATGCTAGGAAAGCAATGTGCTGTTAGATGAATCATTGCTGAGCACTGGAGAATTTTGGAGCCATTCTTCCTTTTCTGACATCTTGTGCCCTGCTTGATGCTTTGTCTTCCCAGTCTTTCCTGCATTGCTGTTACTGCCTTACATTGCTAGCTAGAAAATAGTGGTCCTTGCCTGCTCAGCAGTTACACCAGGACAAAGTTGGGAACTGTATTCTGGCCAGTACAAGTACTGACCAGAACAGTACTAATAACACTGAAAATGAATGTATACTGAGAAAATGGAAGAGATGTTTTTACGATGGTGGGTTTTTGTTTGGTTGGTTTTTCGTAGTCTTCACACAAACAGGAGTTCTACCTTGGGGACTGACAGCACATTTTGTCCTATGCAGCCAAGGAAACGTTCTAAGGGACAATCCAGGAGCTTGCCTGTCCCCAATGCTGGCGCTCACGCAGCAAATTGAGGTCTCTAAAGTCAAACAGTGTGATCAAAGGAGAATCAGGGAGTAATGCAAAGGCGTAAGTGTTTAAAAAAAATATACAGCAGTTTAAGCATCTCAAGATCTATTGTATTCTTCAAGGCTGTTCTTTCTGTTAAGGTGTAAAGTAAACAAAGGCAGTGACAGAGCCTTTATTTGAGGTACAGGAGCTACGGAAAGAGATAGTAGAGATAAGGGGAATGAACTCCCCTCCCGGCGACCGTTTGGTTAAGGAACGCAGCCGCCTCCCGTTCGAATTCTGGCACACCAGAAAGAAGGGAGCCAGGGAGGGGGGGGCAACCCACGCATGCTCTGAGCGTATCTGTGCTCCCAGAAGCACTGCCGAGATGGGGAGAGAGGAGATGGGTGGACATGGGCTATGCTCCAGTCACCCAGGTGCTCGTTTACTGGTTCAGGCTGTGACCAGGCAATCCCATTGCCTTCGATGTGAGACATAAAGTGCAAATGGTTCTTTCCATTCTAATCTGCTATATGTAATGTACGTACTGTTTCACACTCATTTATCACAATAATAACATGAAGATACCTGTCTCGCATAATGTCTGTGGGAGTTTTATTATTCATAGGTGATATTTTGGAAGTGTTTTTCACTTCACTGTGAAGAGGTTTTGAAGTGCTACATCTTAACCAGCTACATGTTTCTCCTTAGGCCTTCTATAATAGAAAACCTAAAGGGCTGAGTGGTGCTCTGCAGGATTTGGGGCTGGCTTTTGTAGGACGGTGTATGGGAACTGTTGAATCACGGCCTGAACCACTGATTGATCACCTGAGGCGAGCACTGGGTCAGCCGCAGGGGCGCAAGTGAGTGTGATTGGGAGGGGTGGAGTTTGACTCCACCTCTCCCAAGACCCCATTTAAGGGCTGACCACCACCAGGGAAGGATCTCTGGTTGGAGATCCCTCCCTAGTGGAGTTTTTGGTGAGCCTCAACCATCTTCAAAGGTGAGCCGCTCTTTTCTTATTCATTTTCTTATTATCTATCTGTATGCCATCTACCTAAGCCTATCAAAAATATATCAGCTTTGGCACTATTTCTTCTGGGTGTTATTTCTGGGGGTTATTTGCCCTACAATTGGCGAGCCTGGCAGGCTTAAAAAAATATATATATACATATACAGTAATTAACTATGTCCTTCATTTGGAACATTTTCAAATGGGGCAGGGGGGAGAACGTTACTCCCCTGGACCAAACAATTCCTGGTCAAATTCCAGGATTTACGGGGTCATCCTATTATGGTCTTGCCACCGTTATTGAAAAATGGGGACCCCTGCGGGTTACAGGGACTGTTTCTCCTTCTCCAGCCCGGCTGACAGATTATTTTCAAGGTCTAGACAAGGACATACTAGTTACAAAAGAACGTCGGCTAGCTGCTTCTGCTGTGGCTTGGCCTCTAATAATGGCCTTACATAAACTGGAAATAACAAATACAAACATAATAATTGATTTTCTGATTCTAAGAGATCGTATTGAAAAGTTGGAACAACAGTTGGGCACATTAGTAGCCAAAAAACCTGGACTAGATGTGCCAACAAAACAAATTCGTACCATATCAGTGGAGGACACCCAGGTCCCTGAAGTAGTGGACCTGGATGTCTCAGAAAAAAAGATTTCTAAATCAGATCTCGAAGCTCCATCTCTGGAGGATCCGTTTGAGATCCGACCAATCATAACTCAAAAAAACAAAAAAAAAATGCAAGATAGACCAGCGGGAGTGCCTCCTGACCAATGGCCCCCCGCTGAAACATGCTTGCATGTGACAGCGCGCCCGTATACAGCAAACGAGTTGATGGACCTAGTACAACGATTCCATCAAAAACCAAGAGAAAGCATACCATCATGGCTCCTGAGGTTATGGGATGCAGGAGCTGAAAGCGTGTTAGTTAGTGGGACAGAGATGTCAAAACTGGCATCTATAACTATACACCCAGCCCTGAGGCAAAGATTATATGCTGCCATCCACTATAATAATGAGAATCATTCTATTATAGATTGGTTGATGGCAGCATGCCGCTTAACATGGCCCAACAAATCTGACATTCCACTCAATACCGGTTTATGGTCCTCTATGGAGGACCTCCAAACATACATCCGAGAACTGGGTATGAGGGAGGCTATGTATTCAGAGACCTTTGAGAGTCCTGATACGGAAAAATTTACAGCAGGTATGCGTGACCTAATACTGCAACAAGCCCCCTCTCACCTTTATGGGACTTTGGTCTCCATACTAAACCCTTTGGTGGCTTCGGAGGCTATCGTCCAGCAGGCAGCCCAGTTGGTGGCAGACCTTGGGGAAACGGAGCGCATAAGAACTAGGCGCAATGTCCGTCTGGTAGAAAGAGCTGAGGCCTTCCCCGTTAAAACTAAGAAGCCTGTCCCACGGATATCCCGATCGGGCCCCATCCGGGTATCTCGGAAGACCACGTTCAATGATCTTATACGGGCCGGGGTTGCCTTTGCTAAAATCGATGGGCAACCCAACCATGTATTGTTACAACTATGGAAACAACTTAGAAACGATCAAAAATTTCAGAGTACTCCCAGAAAATCGGGAGTACGAATAATACAGGCAGCACCAACAACAACCTGGAATTTGGCTGACTTTATAGTCCCAAATAGAAGGAAGAAACATCCACAGGTGTCGCGGGATACAATGTCTGAACCACCTGCGGTAAAAGACCTAGATTTAGCCAGCTTCATGGAGTAACGAAGGACTTTGGTCCCCTTAGGGCCTCCAGACGTGACCGGAGGCCCTATGTAGAATTAGACATCTTTTGGTCAGAGAAGAATGTTCAAAAGGTGATGGCGCTAGTAGACACTGGTGCGGAAACATCAATTATATATGGAGACCCAACAAAGTTTAAGGGCAATAGAGTGATGATTGGTGGGTTTGGGGGACAGACCATTCCAGTCACCCAAACATGGCTGAAATTGGGGGTTGGGCGTCTCCCACCCCGGGAGTATAAAGTGTCGATTGCCCCAATCCCAGAATACATCTTGGGCATAGACATTTTATGGGGTCTGGCTCTCCAGACGACTGTGGGAGAGTTCAGACTTTGACAGGTACATTAGTATCGGGGCGATACAGGCAGTATTGAGGGGCCATGCGAAACATGAGCCCATTTGTTTGCCGAAACCACGCCGGATTACTAATGTAAGACAGTATAGACTCCCAGGGGGGCAGGAAGAAATATCAAAAACTGTGCAGGAACTAGAAAAAGTAGGTATTATAAGACCTGCACATAGTCCATATAATTCCCCCATATGGCCAGTGCGGAAGTCAGATGGAACATGGAGAATGACGGTAGATTATAGGGAATTAAATAAGGTCACGCCGCCCATCCATGCGGCCGTACCCAATATTGCTTCCCTAATGGACACACTCAGTAGGGAAATTAAGACCTACCATTGTGTCCTGGATTTGGCAAATGCGTTTTTTAGTATCCCGATTGCCAAAGAATCGCAAGATCAGTTTGCGTTCACATGGGGAGGCAGGCAGTGGACCCTTCAGGTCCTACCACAGGGGTACGTGCACTCACCAACATACTGTCATAACTTGGTGGCCCGTGACCTAGCTAATTGGAGGAAACCTAATAATAATGTCAACCTGTACCACTACATTGATGATCTCCTGTTAACATCTGACTCACTGGAAGCAGTAGGAGAGGCAGCAGATTCATTAACCTCCTACCTAAATGAAAGAGGATGGGCTATCAATCCTCAAAAGGTGCAAGGTCCAGGCCTGTCCGTAAAATTTCTGGGGGTAGTCTGGTCAGGAAAGACCAAAGTGCTACCCAGTGCCATCATAGATAAGGTTCAGGCATTTCCAGTCCCTACAACACCAAAGCAGCTGCAGGAATTTCTAGGTATATTGGGATACTGGCGTTCCTTTATGCCTCATTTGGCGCAGCTGCTGAGACCTTTGTATAGACTCACAAAAAAGGGCCATTCATGGGATTGGGGGAGAACAGAACAGGATGCTTTCCAGCAAGCAAAACAGGCGGTGAAACAAGCCCAGGCATTGGATATATTCGATCCTACCCTCCCAGCTGAATTGGATGTTCATGTTACTCAGGATGGCTTTGGCTGGGGCCTGTGGCAACGCCAGAGTTCTGTTCGGACCCCCATTGGATTTTGGTCTCAGGTCTGGCACGGAGCAGAAGAAAGATATAGTATGATTGAAAAACAACTATTGGCTGCCTATACCGCATTACAAGCGGTAGAGCCAATAACCCAGACGGCCAAAGTCATAGTTAAGACCGCTCTTCCAATTCAGGGGTGGGTGAGAGATCTGAACCCACCTTCCTAAGACAGGGGTGGCCCAGGCACAGACGGTGGCACGATGGGTCGCCTATCTCAGCCAGAGGAGTAGTCTGTCTTCCTCACCGTTGAAAGAAGAACTCCAAAAGATTCTAGGCCCAGTGACGTATCACAGTGATGCACCAAAACAAACCTTGGTTGCTCCGCCACAGAAGAGTCCCGTCCAGGAAGGAAAATATCCCATTCCTGAAGATGCCTGGTACGCGATGGGTCCAGCAAGGGCAACCCAAGTAAGTGGAGAGCAGTAGCATACCATCCCGCTACAGATACAATATGGTTTGAAGAGGGGGATGGTCAAAGCAGCCAGTGGGCAGAGCTGCGGGCCGTGTGGATGGTTATAACCAAAGAACCTGGTGACGGTGTCCTGAATATCTGCACAGATAGTTGGGCTGTGTACCGGGGACTCACTCTTTGGATCGCACAGTGGGCTACCCAGGACTGGACTATCCACTCCCGACCGATCTGGGGCAAAGATATGTGGTTAGACATATGGAATACATTCAAACACAGAACTGTACGTGTCTACCACGTTTCTGGTCACCGACCCCTACAGTCACCAGGAAATGATGAAGCCCACACACTGGCCCGAGTTAGATGGGTTGAGAACTCACCATCTGAGAACATTGCCTACTGGTTACATCAAAAGCTGCGGCATGCTGGACAGAAGACCATGTGGGCAGCTGCCAAAGCATGGGGACTGCCCGTACAACTATCGGACGTAGCTCAAGCATGTTGAGACTGTGATGCCTGCTCCAGAATGAGACCGAGGTCGTTGCCTGAAACAACAGCCCATCTTGCTAGAGGACACAATCCTCTACAGCGATGGCAGGTTGATTATATTGGGCCCCTCCCTCGATCTGAGGGGGTGAGATATGCCCTAACCTGTGTTGACACCGCGAGTGGGCTAATGCAGGCCTATCCAGTACCAAAAGCCAACCAGGCCTATACCATCAAGGCGCTCACAAGATTGATGGCTGCCTACGGGACACCACAAGTCATTGAGAGCGACCAAGGGACTCCTTTCACGGGTGCAATGATACAACGCTGGGCAGAAGAGAACAATATTGAATGGCGATTCCACCTGCCATATAATCCAACGGGGGCAGGCCTGATTGAGCGTTATAACGGTATTCTCAAGGCTGCCCTGAAGACAGACTCTCAGTCTCTGCAGGGGTGGACGAAGAGACTCCACGAAACCCTGCGAGATCTGAATGAAAGACCTAGAGATGGCAGACCCAGTGCCTTGAAAATGTTACAAACAACATGGGCCTCCCCACTTAGGATCCAAATTACAGGTACAGATAATGAGGTAAGACCTCAGACCGGCCGTGAGAACAATCTTCTGCTCCCTGCCCCTGAGAACCTGAAACCAGGCACCAATAAAATAAGATGGCCTTGGAAGGTGCAGGTAGGACCATGACGGTGTGGCCTACTTGCACCTTGGGGGAGATTTTTGGAGGTGGGGGGTTCGGCAGTCCCTCTGGTAATTGGTACATGGCCTACTGATATTGTGGTCAACACTCCAGTCTTTATTGCTAAAGGAACCCCTATCATGTCTCTGTGGCAGATCAGGACACCCCCTTTGGTGCCTGATATAATCGTGCAGCCACAGACATCTGGGCAAAAGGTTTGGTACAGGCGGCCAGGGCATGCCCCTGCACAAGTTGAAGTGTTGACCCAAGATAGGAATACGGCCTGTATCTTACCCTGGAGGGCAGACCTCCCCCTCTTGGTACCTTTGAAACATCTATATTACTCCCCGTGAGTCTATAAGTCACCGGAGGGAACCAAATAGTGCTGAAGTGTTCCAGAGTTGCAATAACATCATGTGCAACATCTGGTGATGGTCTACCCGGGACTGATGAAGAGTAGGACGGACCTGCACAATGTGACCACATGCTTCCAGTAGACACCACCAAGCACTGGCCCAAGGAAGAGCATGAGCCATACGCTGATCATCACTCATCCCAGATTACATCGATATGCATCGCGACGGGTTATTATATAAAGCGTCGCGATGTATTGGGTCTCTGTATTGAGGAGGGCTCACCCTATAGTTCCTTAATCAGTGGTTCATGTCGTGAAGGGGTGGAGTGTATGGGAACTGTTGAATCACGGCCTGAACCACTGATTGATCACCTGAGGCGAGCACTGGGTCAACCACAGGGGCACAAGTGAGTGTGATTGGAAGGGGTGGAGTTTGACTCCACCTCTCCCAAGACCCCATTTAAGGGCTGACCACCACCAGGGAAGGATTTCTGGTTGGAGATCCCTCCCTAGTGGAGTTTTTGGTGAGCCTCAACCATCTTCAAAGGTGAGCCGCTCTTTTCTTATTCATTTTCTTATTATCTATCTGTATGCCATCTACCTAAGCCTATCAAAAATATATCAGCTTTGGCACTATTTCTTCCGGGTGCTATTTCTGGGGGTTATTTGCCCTACAGACGGGAACATTCTGGTAAGGGTGATGTGATGACTCTATCTCTCTGATATACAGAATGTTATTTCTAGGTATACAATGTTCAGGTCAATAAAACCATCCAAGTAGAAATGCTTCAGAGATCAGAATTTGTCATTTCTAATCTCACACTTAACTTTAGAAATCTCTCCTAGAGCTTTTGTGTTTGTGTGGTCCACAAGATCAAGTTCTGAGTTGCTGGGGCAGAAAAGGAAAAAGAGAGCAAGGAAAGGATAAAAGAACTTGGTCTTAGGTGATAGCTCTGGGCACCTTATGAATATGGAAGAAAACATAATTTCAACTCAAATTTTTGGCATAATTAATACAAAACACCAGGGATTTTAACAGTTGTTGTGGCTACATATTCAGCTGCATGAGTTTTTAAGTGTACGTGAGTGGTACTTTTCATCTAATAAGAACTGCCTCCAGTAGTAGTTCAAAAGGAAGATGTTAATATAACCATACTTTTGAAGGGTTGGATGACTCTCGGAATACTGCTCGTCTTGCTTGGAGGATGACTTGTGATGGGTGTGTGCTGAAGATTACTAAATCTTTGGATAAGGTTTGTTACTATTTCATATCTCTCCTTTACTTGTCTTGTAGCCTGACATACAGGCGAAGGGTGAGCTGTTCGGACAACAAAACCAGACTCTTGAGTGTGAATTGAACAGAACATCCTTAGGCTGACATACTTGTTAGTCTTATGCAGTGATTACTAAAACTTCTGGGTATTCACTTTCCAAAATCTCTTTTTGTTAATGGACTCCCTAGTCCTGTCCTAGGAAGAACTTAATTTCCAGAATGCTGAATGCCAGCTCTGCTGACAAGACTGTGCTGGGAAGTAGCAGCAGCCTTGAAACATCCAGAGATAAATCTTGCAAAGCAAACTCTGTGGCAGAGAGAAACCACAACGGGCCTGCTGGAATTACGGTAATTTCTGATGTACAATCTGCAGAACAGGCCACCTCCAGTGGTTGCTCTGCAGACATGCATGTTGTATCTGGCAGCAGCTCAAGGACTGATTTATGCGAAGAAATCCAAAGCTATTCCACAGTGTCTGCTGACAGATTTGCTCTTCTTGGACACGCACAGCAATCTCACAGTACTTTATCACCAGGCATTCAGCAAGGATTGAACAATGGGCATCTTGTGAGCACAGCAAGGTACAGCTCTCCAGTGTGTGGGTCGGGGCTAGTACTCATCTCCACCACCATCTCCTCAGTGAATACCTCCAGTGAGGATACCGGCACTCATTCTGATTGCTTGTCTCTGCTGACTGACTGGGAAGATGTAGCTCTAATACCTAAATCTCAATCTGAACCAAATTCAGACTGTGTTCAATTGGAGGAGGACTCAAGTACAGACATCTTAATGCTGTCTGAAATAAAAACAACTCCAGAGCAATCGGTTGCGATGAGTCCAGGTGATCAAAGTTTGGGGAAAACTCTGGTACCCGTAGAACCTCCTAAATCCATCATTTACAAGAGTCCTGATACTACTATCTTTAATGTGGGAATGGTACAAAGGCAGCCTTCAAATCTTTCTGCTTTTAAGATCCCATCTGCAGAGGTAAATGCTATTTCATCCCAATCAGTAATAATGAGAAATTTTTCTATTCCTTCTGAAGTTCCCAAAAGAAAGCCAACTAGTCCAACAGCACTGCCACCAGCGAAAAAACAGTCTTTTGCTGTCTACCAAGAGAAAATGGCATCTTCAGATCATGCCTTATATTGGAGAAATTTGAATTTGTCCAAAGCATCTCGCACCGCTCTGAGCTCCACAGTCAATCTGAATCAGTCTGTAACAGCTGTGCAAAATGAAAAGCTAACTCCCCCTCTGTGTAAGTGTGGTCGAAGGGCTAAAAGGCTCTATGTGTCAAATGCCGGTCCAAATCGTGGCAAGGCGTTTTTCTGTTGTCCTGTTGGTAGGCGTGAAGGTAGTAAGAGAAGCTGTGGATACTTCAAGTGGGGAAATGCAATTCTAAAAGAGAAATCTCATGTTGCCACCATGAATGTAGATGCTTTGACCTCTCTTGGAACATGCCTCAGCACTTCAGGAAATTCTTCCAGCAAACATTTGTTCCTCAGACCATCTATGAGAACTTGAAGATTTTTAGTTTAGTTGTCTGAATCTGAAGCTCAGTTAGTTAACTGTAGATAACAAAACTGGGCCAGTCCTATGATGTCAGATACGTGTTCTGAGCAGGGGATGAAAATAATGCTGCTTGGCAGTTGTTTAAGCATACAGACATACCCATGTTAACATGAATGGACTGAGACAGAATAAATCATTGTGCTGCAGTTAAGGTGCGAGTAGCTGTTGTTACATGTCTTAAATTCCTACTTTGTCATCATGCGTTTAAAATTTTTTGCTAATTGAGTCCTTAAACATTTTAATGATGTAGATTTCTATACTATTTTTTTCTAAATATACTTGTAGAGATTTGTAACTGTAACTTTTACAAATCTGTTGTCATGCTTCTCAGAAGTGATTCTTGAAGCAAGTGATGTACTAAACTCTTGTGATTTTTTTCATTTAAGTGATAATAAAGGTAAAATGCTAGTGATGTTTCATTAAGTTTATTTAGCACATCATCTATTGATTACACATCTTCTGTGCCATTCATATCAGCCTGCCTGCTTCTGTGGCACTGGGGTGGCTGAGTGCTGGGGGTCAGGTGAGACTGTGAAAACCTCAACTAAGAGAGATGTAGTGTCTTCTGCTCTACATTACTGTGTAAATCAGCATTATCTTATTATTGTTTAAACAAACAAAGCAAAAAGCCACTGGAACCCACACCCTATGTTAAAACTACAATGCAACCCCAAAACCAAAGAATTCTAATATCTCCTCCACTCCTTCTGGCGTAGTTCAATTCTTCGGATCTTCCCGCTAACGGTTTTTGGCAGCTCTCGAACAAACTCCATCTAAGGGGAAAGGGAGGAATGCGGTATGAAATAATGTACACAAATGTGACTTCCCCCCCAGTGACATAGCCTCATAAGTGACATAATAGTTGATCTGTGCTTGCCTATAGCAGTGACAATTACTTAAAATATTTGGATGATCGGCAACTTACTTTCCGAGGATACTTGTATGGAGCAGTAGCTTTCTTAACGTGGTCTTGTAGCTCTTTCCTCATTTGTTCTGGATCGCATGAGACGTAGTCGGGTGTTAAAACAACAAAGGCTTTCACTACCTTGAAGAAGTTAAGGGAACAAAGGCTTAAGTAGTGATGAAACAACCTCACACAACAGTGAGATTTGAAGCTTTAACCAAACGTTTACCTACAAACTACAGAATAATAAATACAGTGGATGCAAACATCTATGCCAACGTTATGCGTTTGTTTGGACTGTGGAGCTGATCAATGTGGGAAGTACTGGAATGCAGAGGAAAAGCTTCAAATTGTGCTTTAGTTATGTTGGCTAGGTAATTGTCATGGTCAGTTTTTTTGGTTTAGACATATCTGGTAGAGTAGGAATGCCAACTTGGTTTTATTTAGTTCAAAAATGTCATCGTTAGATAGACCATTCCATTGGAAGTTGGTCTTTGTCAGCTCTTTTTTATCTAAAATGTGCTCAACTTGTTTACCTCTCCCCTGATGGGGTCTGGACTGCTGACAACTGCTGATTCCACCACTGCGGGATGCTCTATTAGAGCACTTTCTACTTCAAATGGTCCAATGCGGTATCTTTAAAATGGAGATAAAGGTCCTTTATTTGTACTTGAGGCACATAAACATATCTTGTCTGAATCAACTCTATTATTTGTGGTGGAAGATGTATTTTTAATCAGTGTTGAATTACCCAGCAGAATTAATGACATCATCGGCTCTTCCAACAAACCAAAAGTATCCATCATCATCCATGATCCCCTTGTCTCCAGTAACACAGAAATCCCCACGGACTGTTGCCTTTGTTTTCTCTGGATCATCCTAGGAAATATTAAATTGTGTTTTACATAAAAGCTACCTGTAAAATATAATAAATTGCATTCTAGCAGATTCATATTCAGCGGGGATATTGAGTGGGATATTAATAATAGGCAATTGTAATAAATGACAAGAGACTATTAATTCACGTTTGCTCTCACTCTTCATTAGCTTGGCAATTTGACTTCCATCGTTGCCATCCTATCTGATAGTGGGCTGTCATCTACGTCTTCCTGCTGAGGCTGGTGCGAGAGTAAAGTGCGACTGCTCACTTTGCACACTGCATTTGGGACAGTGACGTAGTTGGTTCACAATTCCATTCCTTGTGGAATGATGCTGCATAGCACAGTGTCGTGTGAAATCTCTTAGACTGCTTCGATAGCAAATGATGATCTCAGAGACAGCAGTGCTACAAGAGGTGCCATACCTTGACGTCATACCCTGGAGATGGCTTTCCCATAGAGCCAGGTTTAATTTCCATTCCTTTAAAATTTCCACAGACCAGCACCTGTAATAAATATTTTTCTCAGCCAAACAGTCACTTGTATATTCAGTCTTTAGCGTAGGTTTAGAAAACTCAGCTAACATTGTGAACTTTTGTAGGAAATAATGAACCCTTCATTATAATCATATGTCCAATGAAATAAATGATGTTCTGGAAATCTCACCCGTAGCCCCGAACAATGTGAGCGCTCCAAAAATAGAGTTCAAAGCAGAATTTGGAGGGTAGTCATGAAGAGTGCATCTCCTTTGTGTCAGCCCTCAATGCAAAGCCCACATGAGTTAAAAAACTGTTTTCATTGTTGCCTATTGGAACTGACTTCCCCTCTAAAGGTCGCAACTGTTGCAATAGTCATGATGAACTAGCATTGTTGGAATGTGGTGAAGTGAGGAGGAGTATGTAAACCTAATACAATTGTGTACAATCTTTTTAATGACTTTTTCTTGTCAAACTGAATAGGATTTATTGCTGTATCTGCAAAGCATATACTTTTCTCCTGTAAAGCTCAACATACAGTTTCTGTTTGTCCATAGCATTCCTGGATATCCAGCCCTGTCCGCGCTTTCCACTCTGCCATCACCTCGGGGTTGATTGGCTCCCCAGCGCTCACACAGTGCCGGAGCCTGCTGAATGTGCAGCTGAGAAAGACAAAACAAGTAACTGGCAGTTATCTGTCTGCTATGTCCCATTTGCTGCCATATTCCTGTATTGTGGGGGACCTTCCTATACAAAATGCTGAGTCTTTTTTGTTAAATTTGAATTGCGAAGTGCTAAACAACAACAAATCTGAAAATAACACAAGAAAGGAAAAATAAAAACTTCCTGGTTTGCTTCTGTTTTATTTAGAACATCAAATAATGTGATGTTTCTAACCCTAGAGTCTGAACTGGAGCCTGGACCAAAGAGGAATAACAAAGTTTAACCCTGTCAGTTATAACCTGTGGGAGAGTTCAGAGAGGCCAAGGTGTCTTTCATACATGTCACTGAGCCATACCAACATACACTTCATGGGGAGTATACTGCTGGTGGGACATAGGAAAGAAACAGAGGTAGGGAGAGTGTGATGGTAAAAGTAGGACGTGTTAACTAGGACACCATGATTATCTTATTACTGCCTGAGCTAAGATGCTTTCCACTGTGACTTACAAAGCCTAAGATGGCACCCCAAATATTTATTCTGACTTAATACACAGTAAGTGAGACTCAAGAGGTTGAGAAACACAGTCAGAGTTCCTGTTCTGCCACTGTGAAAGTGGAATAAAATCCAAAAGCTGAGCACTTGGCCCACAGCTTTGATGGAAGGCAGTGCTGGGGACCCTCCGCCTCAGCTTACCTGGGCAGCTGGTGCTGCACGAGCATTCGGTAGGCAGCTGGAGCTGAGCAGAAGACAGTGATGGGATGTCTTGACAGGCTCTAAGGAGTTCAGAATAATAAAAACCAGTGTTGCCCATATACTGAAGCCCGTGAAGTCTCATCTACATTGTAAGAGATGGTATAATGATATCTGCCTGCATCAGGCTTATGAAACACGCAAACAAAATACTAGTGTCCTAAGAGCAGTTAGCACAGCAGTTATATTTAATTAAATTTTTCTTCAAAACGGAAGCTATGTTATCTTACAATGGGTACAAGACACCAAAGCTTTGTACCCTGGAAAGGTTTGAAGTCCTCCTTGCAGGATTGCTTCGTAATTGCAGTTTAAGGAGAAAAAAAAACTGAAGTCCTAATCCTACTTTTTTAGATGTCCTACAGGACTAAAACTGAAAGTGTTCTCCAACACAGCCTGGTGCTACCTGACAGCTCCCAGCTGTCGCAGGAGAAGGGGTGAAATGGCGGTAGTCTTTTACAAAGGATAAGGAGTTGTGTGTGGAGAATGGAGGACAATACAGTGCCAATGGCACTTTTTAAGGGAATTCAGCTTTGCTGCCTCCTCACCCCTTACTCTTGAGTTACGTGGTGCAGGCAACTGGCATTCTCATTTGTCTATGATTGTCACTCATTTTAATAACAGATTAGCTCTGCAGATTCCAGCCCAGTTTCCTTTGTGTTTCACTTCTAGGCCTAATAGCAAAGAGCTGCAAAGTCATCTCCCCCATTTACCTCAAAGACAGCAGGCGGGTTGAACTGTGGCATTTTATGTACAAATACACATGCCCCTTCACTCCACGCCGAAAACATGCTCCATGCTGCCTTGGCCCAGCCCGTGTCTGAGGTATTCCAATATATATCTGAAGAGGTCAGGTTCAGCCAGTACCTGATAGCACAAGGAAGAACAGCCCACTGTCCTTACTTAGCAGAAATAAGGCAAGTAGTAAAATGTTTTGAGATGTGGCAGGGAAGTGAATCTGGCACTGTTTGTCGTGGGTAAGCGGAATTTAGATAGACCTGAATGACTGAGCACAACCAAGTCCTGGCACAGGGAGGGCACAGCAGGACAGACTGACACTGCACGTTTCTACAAGATGTTGTACTGACGGAGCTGCAGAACCCTCCTCAGGATGTGATGTTGCATGAATATGAAATTGCTTGAACTTGCTGTTAGCGATAAGGGTGTTTTTGGATTACTGCATGTGGGCCTTTTCCGGTTTGTTACTGTCTCCCAGTTAGAGTGAAGTGCACTGCCCTATCAATTTTATAAACAATATTGCTTTAAAAATTTAGAGGTTCTGAATTATCAGCATTTCATTCCTCTGGGAGCTGTGTTGAACTCAGACAGACATGAACCCAGAAGCCTGTCAGACCCACGTACTTCTCCCATTTTGATACGGATTTTCTAAACTTATGCAGATTTTTCATTCGGTAGACAATCTCTTAAACGCTAACTTGTTGAACATGCAGCAAAAGATTTATCTTTAGTTAAAGAAAATGTGAAAAAGGAGTTAGTGCATCTATTTGGCTGCTACATTCCATGCACACTAAGACAGCTGGACTCAAAACGTGCCTTGCTTCCTGGGGAAAATAACCAACCAAAGAAACCTTGGCTGGGTCTAGCAGAAGGGTTGTTTTGTAGAGCAGTGAAACAAATGCTTCTGGTATAACCTTGCATTTCTCTTCCTTTTGCCATACTACCAATCTGACCAAGCAGTGGACGTACCTTCCGCTCACTGTGAGGCCAATGCCATAGCTGCAGTGGGAATGTTCTGTCATTTCTGGAGCTCCTGTAGTCCCACTAGTAAAATAGATGACTGCGGGGTGTTGAGACTTCGTGGTTACGCACTGGTGATCAGATGGAGCATTTCTTTAAAATAAACAAAATGAGGAATAAATCAATTTGTGTAACTTAAACGTTCCTGAATATGTTTAAAACAACCCCTGCAGCAGCAATCAGAAGTGCCAAAACCATTTATATTTTTCCACTTCGCAGACCCAGAAGGATGAGAACACATTGGCACGTGCAGCATTTCCCACCCAAAGCAAATGGAACCACTCTTATCTCTGCTGCGGCACTGTCGCAGTGGTGGTTACTCACTTCAGGAGATCCTTGAAGCTCAGCCACCCCTCTCGGTAGCCCTCTGACACCAGTAATTTGAACCTCAGAGACTGGCATTCAGCCTCTACTGACTCTACAGTTGATGCCACAGAGTCATCAGCGATGATGCCTTTTGCCTTGGACTTCTGTAGGCGATAGAGAATGTCCTTCGCAGTCAGCTGCTGCGTGCCAGGAATTGGGACAGTTCCTAAATGGGAGCAAGTGGAACGCAAAAAAGAGCTTATACATTGCTTAATAGTTCTTGTACTACTAAGACTCAGCTTACTTTGTGGTTTTGAGTGGGACAAGGCTATACTGAAAGCAGAATTTGGCCCTATATTTGTAAACATACTGATTTCCTTGGCGGATAGAATTCTATGTGAGGATGAGCACAAGTTAGGAGGTACCAGACTGGTCATGGGATGCTAGAAGAAATGGAGGGAACGGCTTTCCTTGGTCTGAAGGCACCTCCTGTGGAGTATGCCATTCTTCTGGACTTAATTTCTGTACTGCATGCTGCTAGTGTCTGTGGGGCAGCATGACATTCTGGGTTGAAAATATTGCCAAGCTGAGCAGGAACAGAGGCCGTGTGAAACACTTGGCTAAATGTGGGCCAGCTTCACGGCAAGGTTGCAGGAAGGTGCATTTGTGATGCATCACAAGTGCTGGAGAAAGGAGAATGTCAAGGAGTGGACTTAGAGTGTTTTCCTAACATCTAGATCATGAGCAGAACTACACGGAAGTGCCACATTTGGTGTGAAGGGTGTTGATCAGTGTTTTATTAGTTCGTCCTCAACAGCACGTTTCTAGTTCTGCGTGCATTAAGTAGCAAGTCCTGATTTCCGTCCCCATGTGCCATTTGTGTGCTCTTACCAACCTGTTCTCATGCAAGCCACATTCAGCAGCCACCACTCTGGGATCCGTGGCAGAAGCAGAAGAACCCTGTCTCCATGCTGCAGACCGCAGGCACCACAGAGTACATTGGCTGCTTGCCGGGACAGCACTCCCAGATCCTCAAAGCTCCACTTCAACTCTTCTGCAACACCATCTACCCACCACAATGCGGGGGTTTTAGGCTTTTTTCCCTCCTACAGAACAGGGTAGAGTGCAAATGCTTCACTTTAGGAACATACCACTTTTACCGTAATTAACTCTTAGGAAACAAAGCATTCGGCTCTTATTCAGTGCTGGAGGAATCTGGGGATGCAGCTGAAATTTGCCACTGTCTCCAAACCAATTTCTCCTTCAGGAAGAACAGCCTTCAGATGTCATGTAAAAAATTAAATTTGCATTTCTTTCCTGAGCTCATGGTGTTTCCCTCTGCAAAGGCTGTCCAGCTTTCTGTTCCAGGACGCAAACAAAGATGCTGACGGACACAGGTGCAGCTGGACTGTGCTTCTGTGCTGCAAACTCTCCAAGCTCATTTCCAAGTTCATCTTGAACTGGGCCCATTTGTTACTTCTGAAAAGCAGATGTGAGGATCAAAAGCACAGTGTGACCTCTAATCAATGTCACTCATAACTAACAGATGTGTGAAAAGTGAAATGTGTGTTCATGGTATGCGCTTAAGGAGATGGATGCCTTTAGCAGTGACATTGTGCAAGTCATTTCCTGAGCACAGAAGACCTCATGGGGCAGGAAGAATATGGTATCTTGTTATCTGTTTGAAGGCAAACACTAAGGTTCATCTAGGGAGAAAAGTTGAGCAGCGTACTTCAGAGGGCAAAACTCTTCTGGTGTTCTTTCCTTGCTTCATTCGCAGCCTGCCAAAATCTGTTCTTCCTGCAGACGGAACGAATGCACTCCTTGTGTCAGACTGGTGATACCTCTGCTGTGATCCTGCTGCTGGGTGGACACCACTGTGTTCAGCCCCTCATCATGAAGAACCAGTGGACTACATCCACAGACACTAGGGCACTAGAGTAATATAGATGATATACCTAAACTTCACTCCTTTTCTTTTTCATATTCCCCATCCTTGCTTAGAGCTCATGCCCATTTGAGCACTCCAAGTGGTTCAGTTTTGTGGACTGATATTTCATGATGCAAAGATTTCATGACTGGAAAAGAATGGGGAGGTTTGGCATTTTGCTGTATTCACATTTTGCTGGCAAGCAGTGGAGGCCAAGTGCTTTGTCTCGCACACACAGGCAGGGTGCATGTCACAGCTAGTAGGGGAACCAGCGCAAGGCTCAGAGTGCTCCAGTTGATCTCATCATTAAGGCACAAATTTACTCGGGGTCAGTGTCACCAGAGTTACTGATTAAAGGAGCAAAGCATTTGGGCTCACAAACAGGGCAGCATTGGCCTAAGGGATTTACAGGTTCAAATTACATGAGGTGTTCATCAGATTGTAACCAGAGCACAACTGCAGCAGCATGCTGGCTGGATGTGCTTGGCAGTTCTCAGCTCTTCAGCAGCAGAGCAGCCAAGTAGCTGTTACCTTTTCTACTTCGGTCCACCTGTCTAGCACGTTGCTTGCAAAGTTGAAGTACTCTGGCACCTCTGGTCTGTGCTGCTGTTTCATAAGTTCGTAACTAAATGTGGCTCCAGCTGGGGATCTCTGGCTGCAAAGCTGGCGAGATCTTCTCAGGAAAGTATGCATGGACACAATATTCAGGGCCTTCAGTAGAGGACGCATGGCAGCAGCAACCCAAGCAGCCTCCAAGAAATGCTGCAGTGACACAGATACAAACCTGCTGTTAGCCACGTAGTTTCAAAACAGCGTTCACTATCAAGCAGTGGAATGTGTTGTAATAACAATACCTGGTATCTGAAATACCTGTTGAGTACACCTCTGGTTCTGCCGCTGTGGGTCCCTGCCCTCCACTGACCACACAGCTGAGATCCCAACCATGCACCCAACTAGCCACACTCAGGCCAGCCAGCAGGGCAGTGTACCCCTGAATCACAGCTCTTCATCCTCCCACAGCTCCCACCTATCTGCTGCTCTGTAGCAGGTGCACTGAAAGCATCTACACAGGGGTTGCTGGGAATGAAAGGTCTGCTGCTGACTGACAGCACTGAAGTACCAGCACCAACTAAGATGCTGCAGAGATAACCAACAGTCCTGCATGATTTCCTGGCTGATCTCAGACTTATTTGCTTCAAAGTCATCTGCTGTTTTCCCAGTCTATCAGCGCTGAGGTTACGCTGCTTGCCAAGAGTAAAATGCACGTAGGAAAGCCCTGAGAATGTTTTAGTACTGCTGTTTTAAGCAGCCAAAACCACCACTCCCTGAGATGGGGGAAGTTTAAAAGGACCCATGATAAGGGATTCAAAATGCAGAGCCATGTTTCTCTACAATCAGCTTAGCAGGAGGGCTGAAAACTCAATAATCATCTTATTAATGCATAGCTGACATTTGTTTACAAAATAATATAAACACTGATAGCTCCTTGCTGAATTAATAATCATCACTCTGTAAACCCACATGGTTTCAGAGATTCAGTGAAGCAAAGAGACAGTTTGATCTGTAACATTCAATCTATTTATGACAGACAAAGGAGAGAAACCCAGACAGATGACAGGTGGGGAGAGGCAGGGAGAACAGGGAAAGAATGCAGACAAGAGGCACATCAGTCTTGTTCCAGTACCAGCAAGTGCCCTGTCCAGCAGCAGCACAGCTGGCAAGGGAGCCAGTCACCTCATGCAGAGGCTGTCACCTCACCTCTCGGTCTCTGAGCCCTCCAAAACCTGAGACGCGCCCCAGCTTTGACTGCTTGTGCAATTCCAAGGCTTCAGTTGCTTTTACGATGTTCCCGTGAAGAGTTTTAGTGGGGAACATATAGAAACGGTGTAATGGCACAGGAATCAGGGATTGCAGACAAGTTCCACCGGTTATCGCCTCTACTTTGCTAAACTCTAAAAAAGCTTACGATTCTGGTGTAAGAATCAGAAATGTGAGAATGGACGAAAAGAAAACGTGTATAGACAGTATTTGACGTAGTATAGAAACAGGACAAAAAGAAGCGTCAGAGAAACAGAATGAAAACGTGAACGCAGATGAACGAACGATGCAGACGTACATTGCATTCGGTAGCAGAGCAGAAAGAGAACAGAAACGTTCCCTTACAATAACTTCGGGATCCAGCACAACAACTTTGACAACGCCAGAAACAAAGTGTCTATCAGGTGTAAAAGCTGCTTTGGAAGTATAGGGCTTCTACAAGCTAATTGGAGAAACCGCTATTCAGTGCACGGCATCCGGCTGAATCGCGTCTTTCTTAACGGCAAAAACTGCAGAAGACGCGATTGTTGCCATTGTATTGGAATCCGCGGTTAACGCGTTATAGAGCCCATAGCTCGCTGCCGGTTTTGCTCAGGATCGCAAAGAGCGCTTTAACGATGTTCCCGTGAAAAGTTTTAGTGGGGAACATATAGAAACGGTGTAATGTCACAGGAATCTGGATTGGAGACAAATTCCGCCGGTTCTAGCTTATACTTTGCTAAACTCAGAAAAAGCTTACGATTCTGGTGTAAGAATCAGAAACGCGAGAATGGACCAAAAGAAAACGTGTATAGACAGTATTTGACGAAGTATAGAAAATGGACATCAAGAAGCGTCAGAGAAACAGAATGAAAACGTGAACGCAGATGAACGAACGATGCAGACATACATTGCATTCGGTAGCAGAGCAGAAAGAGAACAGAAACTTTCCCCTACAATAACTTCGGGGTCCAGCACAACAACTTTGACAGTGCCAGAAACGAAGTCTCTATCACGTGTAAAAGCTGCTTTGGAAGTATAGGGCTTCTACAGGCTAATTGGAGAAACCGCTATTCAAGTGCACGGCATCCGGATGAATCGCGTCTTTCTTAACGGCAAAAACTGCAGAAGACGCGATTGTTGCGATTGTATTGGAATCCGCGGTTAACGCGTTAAGAGCCCATAGCTCGCTGCCGGTTTTGCTCAGTATCGCAAAGAGATCTTTTACGATGTTCCCGTGAAGTTTTAGTGGGGAACATATAGAAACGGTGTAATGTCACAGGAATCAGGGATTGCAGACAAATTCCACCGGTTCTAGCCTGTACTTTGCTAAACTCAGAAAAAGCTTACGATTCTGGTGTAAGAATCAGAAATGCGAGAATGGACCAAAAGAAAACGTGTATAGACAGTATTTGACGAAGTATAGAAAATGGACAAAAAGAATCGTCAGATAAAATGAATGAAAACGTGAAAGCAGATGAACGAACGATGCAGACATACATTGCATTCGGTAGCAGAGCAGAAAGAGAACAGAAACTTTCCCCTACACTAACTTCGGGGTCCAGCACAACAACTTTGACAACGCCAGAAACGAAGTCTCTCTCAGGTGTAAAAGCTGCTTTGGAAGTATAGGGCTTCTACAGGCTAATTGGAGAAATCGCTATTCAAGTGCACGGCATCCGGCTGAATCGCGTCTTTCTTAACGGCAAAAACTGCAGAAGACGCGATTGTTGCCATTGTATTGGAATCCGCGGTTAACGCGTTAAGAGCCCATAGCTCGCTGCCGGTTTTGCTCAGGATCGCAAAGAGCGCTTTTACGATGGTCCCGTGAAGAGTTTTAGTGGGGAACATTTAGAAACGTTGTAATGTCACAGGAATCAGGGATTGGATACAAATTCCATCGGTTCTAGCCTGTACTTTGCTAAACTCAGAAAAAGCTTACGATTCTGGTGTAAGAATCAGAAATGCGAGAATGGACCAAAAGAAAACGTGTATAGACAGTATTTGACGAAGTATAGAAAATGGACATCAAGAAGCGTCAGAGAAACAGAATGAAAACGTGAACGCAGATGAACGAACGATGCAGACATACATTGCATTCGGTAGCAGAGCAGAAAGAGAACAGAAACTTTCCCTACACTAACTTCGGGGTCCAGCACAACAACTTTGACAGTGCCAGAAACGAAGTCTCTATCACGTGTAAAAGCTGCTTTTGAGGTATAGGGCTAATAGAGGGTATTGGAGAAATCGCTATTCAAGTGCACGGCATCCGGCTGAATCGCGTCTTTCTTAACGGCAAATACTGCAGAAGACGCGATTGTTGCCATTGTATTGGAATCCGCGGTTAACGCGTTAAGAGCCCATAGCTCGCTGCCGGTTTTGCTCAGTATCGCAAAGAGCGCTTTTACGATGTTCCCGTGAAGAGTTTTAGTGGGGAACATATAGAAACGTTGTAATGGCACAGGAATCAGGGATTGCAGACAAATTCCACCGGTTCTAACCTGTACTTTGATAAACTCTGAAAAAGCTTACGATTCTGGTGTAAGAATCAGAAATGCGAGAATGGACCAAAAGAAAACGTGTATAGACAGCATTTTTATAAGTATAGAAAATGGACATCAAGAAGCGTCAGAGAAACAGAATGAAAACGTGAACGCAGATGAACGAACGATGCAGACATACATTGCATTCGGTAGCAGAGCAGAAAGAAAACAGAAACTTTCCCTTACAATAACTTCGGGATCCAGCACAACAACTTTGACAACGCCAGAAACAAAGTGTCTATCAGGTGTAAAAGCTGCTTTGGAAGTATAGGGCTTCTACAAGCTAATTGGAGAAACCGCTATTCAGTGCACGGCATCCGGCTGTATCGCGTCTTTCTTAACGGCAAAAACTGCAGAAGACGCGATTCTTGCCATTGTATTGGAATCCGCGGTTAACGCGTTAAGAGCCCATAGCTCGCTGCCGGTTTTGCTCAGGATCGCAAATGGAGCTTTTACGATGGTCCCGTGAAGTTTTAGTGGGGAACATATAGAAACGGTGTAATGTCACAGGAATCTGGATTGGAGACAAATTCCACCGGTTCTAGCCTGTACTTTGCTAAACTCAGAAAAAGCTTACGATTCTGGTGTAAGAATCAGAAACGCGAGAATGGACGAAAAGAAAACGTGTATAGACAGTATCTGACGAAGTATAGAAAATGGTCATCAAGAAGAGTCAGAGAAACAGAATGAAAACGTGAACGCAGATGAACGAACGATGCAGACATACATTGCATTCGGTAGCAGAGCAGAAAGAGAACAGAAACTTTCCCCTACACTAACTTCGGGGTCCAGCACAACAACTTTGACAGTGCCAGAAACGAAGTCTCTATCACGTGTAAAAGCTGCTTTGGAAGTATAGGGCTTCTACAGGCTAATTGGAGAAACCGCTATTCAAGTGCACGGCATCCGGCTGAATCGCGTCTTTCTTAACGGCAAATACTGCAGAAGACGCGATTGTTGCGATTGTATTGGAATCCGCGGTTAACGCGTTAAGAGCCCATAGCTCGCTGCCGGTTTTGCTCAGTATCGCAAAGAGATCTTTTACGATGTTCCCGTGAAGTTTTAGTGGGGAACATATAGAAACGGTGTAATGTCACAGGAATCAGGGATTGCAGACAAATTCCACCGGTTCTAGCCTGTACTTTGCTAAACTCAGAAAAAGCTTACGATTCTGGTGTAAGAATCAGAAATGCGAGAATGGACCAAAAGAAAACGTGTATAGACAGTATTTGACGAAGTATAGAAAATGGAGAAAAAGAATCGTCAGATAAAATGAAAGAAAACGTGAAAGCAGATGAACGAACGATGCAGACATACATTGCATTCGGTAGCAGAGCAGAAAGAGAACAGAAACTTTCCCCTACACTAACTTCGGGGTCCAGCACAACAACTTTGACAACGCCAGAAACGAAGTCTCTCTCAGGTGTAAAAGCTGCTTTGGAAGTATAGGGCTTCTACAGGCTAATTGGAGAAATCGCTATTCAAGTGCACGGCATCCGGCTGAATCGCGTCTTTCTTAACGGCAAAAACAGCAGAAGACGCGATTGTTGCCATTGTATTGGAATCCGCGGTTAACGCGTTAAGAGCCCATAGCTCGCTGCCGGTTTTGCTCAGGATCGCAAAGAGCGCTTTTACGATGTTCCCGTGAAGAGTTTTAGTGGGGAACATTTAGAAACGTTGTAATGTCACAGGAATCAGGGATTGGAGACAAATTCCATCGGTTCTAGCCTGTACTTTGCTAAACTCAGAAAAAGCTTACGATTCTGGTGTAAGAATCAGAAATGCGAGAATGGACCAAAAGAAAACGTGTATAGACAGTATCTGACGAAGTATAGAAATGGACAAAAAGAAGCGTCAGAGAAACAGAATGAAAACGTGAACGCAGATGAACGAACGATGCAGACATACATTGCATTCGGTAGCAGAGCAGAAAGAAAACAGAAACTTTCCCTACACTAACTTCGGGGTCCAGCACAACAACTTTGACAGTGCCAGAAACGAAGTGTCTATCAGGTGTAAAAGCTGCTTTGGAAGTATAGGGCTTCTACAAGCCAATTGGAGAAACCGCTATTCAGTGCACGGCATCCGGCTGAATCGCGTCTTTCTTAACGGCAAAAACTGCAGAAGACGCGATTGTTGCCATTGTATTGGAATCCGCGGTTAACGCGTTAAGAGCTCATAGCTCGCTGCCGGTTTTGCTCAGTATCGCAAATTGAGATTTTACGATGTTCCCGTGAAGTTTTAGTGGGGAACATATAGAAACGGTGTAATGGCACAGGAATCAGGGATTGGAGACAAATTCCATCGGTTCTAGCGTGTACTTTGCTAAACTCAGAAAAAGCTTACGATTCTGGTGTAAGAATCAGAAATGCGAGAATGGACCAAAAGAAAACGTGTATAGACAGTATTTGACGAAGTATAGAAAATGGACATCAAGAAGAGTCAGAGAAACAGAATGAAAACGTGAACGCAGATGAACGAACGATGCAGACATACATTGCATTCGGTAGCAGAGCAGAAAGAAAACAGAAACTTTCCCTTACAATAACTTCGGGATCCAGCACAACAACTTTGACAACGCCAGAAACGAAGTGTCTATCAGGTGTAAAAGCTGCTTTGGAAGTATAGGGCTTCTACAAGCTAATTGGAGAAACCGCTATTCAGTGCACGGCATCCGGCTGTATCGCGTCTTTCTTAACGGCAAAAACTGCAGAAGACGCGATTCTTGCCATTGTATTGGAATCCGCGGTTAACGCGTTAAGAGCCCATAGCTCGCTGCCGGTTATGCTCAGGATCGCAAATGGAGCTTTTACGATGTTCCCGTGAAGTTTTAGTGGGGAACATATAGAAACGGTGTAATGTCACAGGAATCTGGATTGGAGACAAATTCCACCGGTTCTAGCCTGTACTTTGCTAAACTCAGAAAAAGCTTACGATTCTGGTGTAAGAATCAGAAACGCGAGAATGGACGAAAAGAAAACGTGTATAGACAGTATCTGACGAAGTATAGAAAATCGACATCAAGAAGCATCAGAGAAACAGAATGAAAACGTGAACGCAGATGAACGAACGATGCAGACATACATTGCATTCGGTAGCAGAGCAGAAAGAGAACAGAAACTTTCCCTACACTAACTTCGGGGTCCAGCACAACAACTTTGACAGTGCCAGAAACGAAGTCTCTATCAGGTGTAAAAGCTGCTTTGGAAGTATAGGGCTTCTACAGGCTAATTGGAGAAACCGCTATTCAAGTGCACGGCATCCGGCTGAATCGCGTCTTTCTTAACGGCAAAAACTGCAGAAGACGCGATTGCTGGGATTGTATTGGAATCGGCGGATAACGCGTTAAGAGCTCATAGCTCGCTGCCGGTTTTGCTCAGTATCGCAAAAGCGCTTTTACGATGTTCCCGTGAAGAGTTTTAGAGGGGAACATATAGAAACGTTGTAATGACACAGGAATCTGGATTGGAGACAAATTCCACCGGTTCTAGCCTGTACTTTGCTAAACTCAGAAAAAGCTTACGATTCTGGTGTAAGAATCAGAAATGGGTGAATGGACGAAAAGAAAACGTGTATAGACAGCATTTGACGAAGTATAGAAAATGGACATCAAGAAGCGTCAGAGAAACAGAATGAAAACGTGAACGCAGATGAACGAACGATGCAGACATACATTGCATTCGGTAGCAGAGCAGAAAGAGAACAGAAACTTTCCCCTACACTAACTTCGGAGTCCAGCACAACAACTTTGACAGTGCCAGAAACGAAGTCTCTCTCACGTGTAAAAGCTGCTTTTGAGGTATAGGGCTAATAGAGTGTATTGGAGAAATCGCTATTCAAGTGCATGTCATCCGGCTGAATCGCGTCTTTCTTAACGGCAAATACTGCAGAAGACGCGATTGTTGCGATTGTATTGGAATCCGCGGTTAACGCGTTATAGAGCCCATAGCTCGCTGCCGGTTTTGCTCAGTATCGCAAAGAGCGCTTTTACGATGGTCCCGTGAAAAGTTTTAGTGGGGAACATATAGAAACGGTGTAATGGCACAGGAATCAGGGATTGGAGACAAATTCCATCGGTTCTAACTTGCACTATGCTAAACTCAGAAAAAGCTTACGATTCTGGTGTAAGAATCAGAAATGCGAGAATGGACGAAAAGAAAACGTGTATAGACAGTATTTGACGAAGTATAGAAAATGGACATCAAGAAGAGTCAGAGAAACAGAATGAAAACGTGAACGCAGATGAACGAACGATGCAGACATACATTGCATTCGGTAGCAGAGCAGAAAGAGAACAGAAACGTTCCCCTACACTAACTTCGGGGTCCAGCACAACAACTTTGACAGTGCCAGAAACGAAGTCTCTATCACGTGTAAAAGCTGCTTTTGAGGTATAGGGCTAATAGAGGGTATTGGAGAAATCGCTATTCAAGTGCACGGCATCCGGCTGAATCGCGTCTTTCTTAACGGCAAATACTGCAGAAGACGCGATTGTTGCCATTGTATTGGAATCCGCGGTTAACGCGTTAAGAGCCCATAGCTCGCTGCCGGTTTTGCTCAGTATCGCAAAGAGTGCTTTTACGATGTTCCCGTGAAGAGTTTTAGTGGGGAACATATAGAAACGTTGTAATGGCAGAGGAATCAGGGATTGCAGACAAATTCCACCGGTTCTAACCTGTACTTTGATAAACTCTGAAAAAGCTTACGATTCTGGTGTAAGAATCAGAAATGCGAGAATGGACCAAAAGAAAACGTGTATAGACAGTATTTGACGAAGTATAGAAAATGGACATCAAGAAGCGTCAGAGAAACAGAATGAAAACGTGAACGCAGATGAACGAACGATGCAGACATACATTGCATTCGGTAGCAGAGCAGAAAGAAAACAGAAACTTTCCCTTACAATAACTTCGGGATCCAGCACAACAACTTTGACAACGCCAGAAACAAAGTGTCTATCAGGTGTAAAAGCTGCTTTGGAAGTATAGGGCTTCTACAAGCTAATTGGAGAAACCGCTATTCAGTGCACGGCATCCGGCTGTATCGCGTCTTTCTTAACGGCAAAAACTGCAGAAGACGCGATTCTTGCCATTGTATTGGAATCCGCGGTTAACGCGTTAAGAGCCCATAGCTCGCTGCCGGTTTTGCTCAGGATCGCAAATGGAGCTTTTACGATGGTCCCGTGAAGTTTTAGTGGGGAACATATAGAAACGGTGTAATGTCACAGGAATCTGGATTGGAGACAAATTCCACCGGTTCTAGCCTGTACTTTGCTAAACTCAGAAAAAGCTTACGATTCTGGTGTAAGAATCAGAAACGCGAGAATGGACGAAAAGAAAACGTGTATAGACAGTATCTGACGAAGTATAGAAAATGGTCATCAAGAAGAGTCAGAGAAACAGAATGAAAACGTGAACGCAGATGAACGAACGATGCAGACATACATTGCATTCGGTAGCAGAGCAGAAAGAGAACAGAAACTTTCCCCTACACTAACTTCGGGGTCCAGCACAACAACTTTGACAGTGCCAGAAACGAAGTCTCTATCACGTGTAAAAGCTGCTTTGGAAGTATAGGGCTTCTACAGGCTAATTGGAGAAACCGCTATTCAAGTGCACGGCATCCGGCTGAATCGCGTCTTTCTTAACGGCAAAAACTGCAGAAGACGCGATTGTTGCCATTGTATTGGAATCCGCGGTTAACGCGTTAAGAGCCCATAGCTCGCTGCCGGTTTTGCTCAGTATCGCAAAGAGATCTTTTACGATGTTCCCGTGAAGTTTTAGTGGGGAACATATAGAAACGGTGTAATGTCACAGGAATCAGGGATTGCAGACAAATTCCACCGGTTCTAGCCTGTACTTTGCTAAACTCAGAAAAAGCTTACGATTCTGGTGTAAGAATCAGAAATGCGAGAATGGACGAAAAGAAAACGTGTATAGACAGTATTTGACGAAGTATAGAAAATGGACAAAAAGAATCGTCAGATAAAATGAAAGAAAACGTGAAAGCAGATGAACGAACGATGCAGACATACATTGCATTCGGTAGCAGAGCAGAAAGAGAACAGAAACTTTCCCCTACACTAACTTCGGGGTCCAGCACAACAACTTTGACAACGCCAGAAACGAAGTCTCTATCAGGTGTAAAAGCTGCTTTGGAAGTATAGGGCTTCTACAGGCTAATTGGAGAAATCGCTATTCAAGTGCACGGCATCCGGCTGAATCGCGTCTTTCTTAACGGCAAAAACTGCAGAAGACGCGATTGTTGCCATTGTATTGGAATCCGCGGTTAACGCGTTAAGAGCTCATAGCTCACTGCCGGTTTTGCTCAGGATCGCAAAGAGCGCTTTTACGATGGTCCCGTGAAGAGTTTTAGTTGGGAACATTTAGAAACGTTGTAATGTCACAGGAATCAGGGATTGGAGACAAATTCCATCGGTTCTAGCCTGTACTTTGCTAAACTCAGAAAAAGCTTACGATTCTGGTGTAAGAATCAGAAATGCGAGAATGGACCAAAAGAAAACGTGTATAGACAGTATTTGACGAAGTATAGAAAATGGACAAAAAGAAGCGTCAGAGAAACAGAATGAAAACGTGAACGCAGATGAACGAACGATGCAGACATACATTGCATTCGGTAGCAGAGCAGAAAGAGAACAGAAACTTTCCCTACACTAACTTCGGGGTCCAGCACAACAACTTTGACAGTGCCAGAAACGAAGTGTCTATCAGGTGTAAAAGCTGCTTTGGAAGTATAGGGCTTCTACAAGCCAATTGGAGAAACCGCTATTCAGTGCACGGCATCCGGCTGAATCGCGTCTTTCTTAACGGCAAAAACTGCAGAAGACGCGATTGTTGCCATTGTATTGGAATCCGCGGTTAACGCGTTAAGAGCTCATAGCTCGCTGCCGGTTTTGCTCAGTATCGCAAATTGAGATTTTACGATGTTCCCGTGAAGTTTTAGTGGGGAACATATAGAAACGGTGTAATGGCACAGGAATCAGGGATTGGAGACAAATTCCATCGGTTCTAGCGTGTACTTTGCTAAACTCAGAAAAAGCTTACGATTCTGGTGTAAGAATCAGAAATGCGAGAATGGACCAAAAGAAAACGTGTATAGACAGTATTTGACGAAGTATAGAAAATGGACATCAAGAAGCATCAGAGAAACAGAATGAAAACGTGAACGCAGATGAACGAACGATGCAGACATACATTGCATTCGGTAGCAGAGCAGAAAGAAAACAGAAACTTTCCCTTACAATAACTTCGGGATCCAGCACAACAACTTTGACAACGCCAGAAACAAAGTGTCTATCAGGTGTAAAAGCTGCTTTGGAAGTATAGGGCTTCTACAAGCTAATTGGAGAAACCGCTATTCAGTGCACGGCATCCGGCTGTATCGCGTCTTTCTTAACGGCAAAAACTGCAGAAGACGCGATTCTTGCGATTGTATTGGAATCCGCGGTTAACGCGTTAAGAGCCCATAGCTCGCTGCCGGTTATGCTCAGGATCGCAAATGGAGCTTTTACGATGGTCCCGTGAAGTTTTAGTGGGGAACATATAGAAACGGTGTAATGTCACAGGAATCTGGATTGGAGACAAATTCCACCGGTTCTAGCCTGTACTTTGCTAAACTCAGAAAAAGCTTACGATTCTGGTGTAAGAATCAGAAACGCGAGAATGGACGAAAAGAAAACGTGTATAGACAGTATCTGACGAAGTATAGAAAATCGACATCAAGAAGCATCAGAGAAACAGAATGAAAACGTGAACGCAGATGAACGAACGATGCAGACATACATTGCATTCGGTAGCAGAGCAGAAAGAGAACAGAAACTTTCCCTACACTAACTTCGGGGTCCAGCACAACAACTTTGACAGTGCCAGAAACGAAGTCTCTATCAGGTGTAAAAGCTGCTTTGGAAGTATAGGGCTTCTACAGGCTAATTGGAGAAACCGCTATTCAAGTGCACGGCATCCGGCTGTATCGCGTCTTTCTTAACGGCAAAATCTGCAGAAGACGCGATTGTTGCGATTGTATTGGAATCCGCGGTTAACGCGTTAAGAGCTCATAGCTCGCTGCCAGTTTTGCTCAGTATCGCAAATGGAGCTTTTACGATGGTCCCGTGAAGTTTTAGTGGGGAACATATAGAAACGGTGTAATGACACAGGAATCTGGATTGGAGACAAATTCCACCGGTTCTAGCCTGTACTTTGCTAAACTCAGAAAAAGCTTACGATTCTGGTGTAAGAATCAGAAATGCGAGAATGGACCAAAAGAAAACGTGTATAGACAGTATCTGACGAAGTATAGAAAATGGACATCAAGAAGCGTCAGAGAAACAGAATGAAAACGTGAACGCAGATGAACGAACGATGCAGACATACATTGCATTCGGTAGCAGAGCAGAAAGAGAACAGAAACTTTCCCCTACACTAACTTCGGGGTCCAGCACAACAACTTTGACAACGCCAGAAACGAAGTCTCTATGAAGTGTAGAAGCTGCTTTGGAAGTATAGGGCTTCTACAGGCTAATTGGAGAAACCGCTATTCAGTGCACGGCATCCGGCTGAATGGCGTCTTTCTTAACGGCAAAAACTGCAGAAGACGCGATTGTTGCGATTGTATGGGAATCCGCGGGAACGCGTTAAGAGCCCATAGCTCGCTGCCGGTTTTGCTCAGTATCGCAAAGAGATCTTTTACGATGTTCCCGTGAAGAGTTTCAGTGGGAAACATATAGAAACGTTGTAATGGCACAGGAATCAGGGATTGCAGACAAATTCCACCGGTTCTAACCTGTACTTTGCTAAACTCTGAAAAATCTGACGATTCTGCTGTAAGAATCAGAAATGCGAGAATGGACCAAAAGAAAACGTGTATAGACAGTATTTGACGAAGTATAGAAAATGGACAAAAAGAATCGTCAGAAAAAATGAATGAAAACGTGAACGCAGATGAACGAACTATGCAGACATACATTGCATTCGAGAGCAGAGCAGAAAGAGAACAGAAACTTTCCCCTACACTAACTTCGGGGTCCAGCACATCAACTTTGACAACGCCAGAAACGAAGTCTCTATCAGGTGTAAAAGCTGCTTTGGAAGTATAGGGCTTCTACAGGCTAATTGGAGAAACCGCTATTCAAGTGCACGGCATCCGGCTGAATCGCGTCTTTCTTAACGGCAAAAACTGCAGAAGACGCGATTGTTGCCATTGTATTGGAATCCGCGGTTAACGCGTTAAGAGCCCATAGCTCGCTGCCGGTTTTGCTCAGTATCGCAAAGAGATCTTTTACGATGGTCCCGTGAAGAGTTTTAGTGGGGAACATTTAGAAACGTTGTAATGTCACAGGAATCAGGGATTGGAGACAAATTCCATCGGTTCAAGCCTGTACTTTGCTAAACTCAGAAAAAGCTTACGATTCTGGTGTAAGAATCAGAAATGGGTGAATGGACGAAAAGAAAACGTGTATAGACAGCATTTGACGAAGTATAGAAAATGGACATCAAGAAGAGTCAGAGAAACAGAATGAAAACGTGAACGCAGATGAACGAACGATGCAGACATACATTGCATTCGGTAGCAGAGCAGAAAGAGAACAGAAACGTTCCCCTACACTAACTTCGGGGTCCAGCACAACAACTTTGACAGTGCCAGAAACGAAGTCTCTATCACGTGTAAAAGCTGCTTCTGAGGTATAGGGCTAATAGAGGGTATTGGAGAAATCGCTATTCAAGTGCACGGCATCCGGCTGAATCGCGTCTTTCTTAACGGCAAATACTGCAGAAGACGCGATTGTTGCGATTGTATTGGAATCCGCGGTTAACGCGTTAAGAGCCCATAGCTCGCTGCCGGTTTTGCTCAGTATCGCAAAGAGCGCTTTTACGATGGTCCCGTGAAGAGTTTTAGTGGGGAACATATAGTAACGTTGTAATGGCACAGGAATCAGGGATTGCAGACAAATTCCACCGGTTCTAACCTGTACTTTGATAAACTCTGAAAAAGCTTACGATTCTGGTGTAAGAATCAGAAATGCGAGAATGGACCAAAAGAAAACGTGTATAGACAGCATTTTTATAAGTATAGAAAATGGACATCAAGAAGCGTCAGAGAAACAGAATGAAAACGTGAACGCAGATGAACGAACGATGCAGACATACATTGCATTCGGTAGCAGAGCAGAAAGAAAACAGAAACTTTCCCTTACAATAACTTCGGGATCCAGCACAACAACTTTGACAACGCCAGAAACAAAGTGTCTATCAGGTGTAAAAGCTGCATTGGAAGTATAGGGCTTCTACAAGCTAATTGGAGAAACCGCTATTCAGTGCACGGCATCCGGCTGTATCGCGTCTTTCTTAACGGCAAAAACTGCAGAAGACGCGATTCTTGCCATTGTATTGGAATCCGCGGTTAACGCGTTAAGAGCCCATAGCTCGCTGCCGGTTTTGCTCAGGATCGCAAATGGAGCTTTTACGATGGTCCCGTGAAGTTTTAGTGGGGAACATATAGAAACGGTGTAATGTCACAGGAATCTGGATTGGAGACAAATTCCACCGGTTCTAGCCTGTACTTTGCTAAACTCAGAAAAAGCTTACGATTCTGGTGTAAGAATCAGAAACGCGAGAATGGACGAAAAGAAAACGTGTATAGACAGTATCTGACGAAGTATAGAAAATGGTCATCAAGAAGAGTCAGAGAAACAGATTGAAAACGTGAACGCAGATGAACGAACGATGCAGACATACATTGCATTCGGTAGCAGAGCAGAAAGAGAACAGAAACTTTCCCCTACACTAACTTCGGGGTCCAGCACAACAACTTTGACAGTGCCAGAAACGAAGTCTCTATCACGTGTAAAAGCTGCTTTGGAAGTATAGGGCTTCTACAGGCTAATTGGAGAAACCGCTATTCAAGTGCACGGCATCCGGCTGAATCGCGTCTTTCTTAACGGCAAAAACTGCAGAAGACGCGATTGTTGCGATTGTATTGGAATCCGCGGTTAACGCGTTAAGAGCCCATAGCTCGCTGCCGGTTTTGCTCAGTATCGCAAAGAGATCTTTTACGATGTTCCCGTGAAGTTTTAGTGGGGAACATATAGAAACGGTGTAATGTCACAGGAATCAGGGATTGCAGACAAATTCCACCGGTTCTAGCCTGTACTTTGCTAAACTCAGAAAAAGCTTACGATTCTGGTGTAAGAATCAGAAATGCGAGAATGGACGAAAAGAAAACGTGTATAGACAGTATTTGACGAAGTATAGAAAATGGACATCAAGAAGAGTCAGAGAAGCAGAATGAAAACGTGAACGCAGATGAACGAACGATGCAGACATACATTGCATTCGGTAGCAGAGCAGAAAGAGAACAGAAACTTTCCCCTACACTAACTTCGGGGTCCAACACAACAACTTTGACAGTGCCAGAAACGAAGTCTCTATCACGTGTAAAAGCTGCTTTTGAGGTATAGGGCTAATAGAGGGTATTGGAGAAATCGTTATTCAAGTGCACGGCATCCGGCTGAATCGCGTCTTTCTTAACGGCAAATACTGCAGAAGACGCGATTGTTGCCATTGTATTGGAATCCGCGGTTAACGCGTTAAGAGCCCATAGCTCGCTGCCGGTTTTGCTCAGTATCGCAAAGAGCGCTTTTACGATGTTCCCGTGAAGAGTTTTAGTGGGGAACATATAGAAACGTTGTAATGGCACAGGAATCAGGGATTGCAGACAAATTCCACCGGTTCTAACCTGTACTTTGATAAACTCAGAAAAAGCTTACGATTCTGGTGTAAGAATCAGAAATGCGAGAATGGACCAAAAGAAAACGTGTATAGACAGCATTTTTATAAGTATAGAAAATGGACATCAAGAAGCGTCAGAGAAACAGAATGAAAACGTGAACGCAGATGAACGAACGATGCAGACATACATTGCATTCGGTAGCAGAGCAGAAAGAAAACAGAAACTTTCCCTTACAATAACTTCGGGATCCAGCACAACAACTTTGACAACGCCAGAAACAAAGTGTCTATCAGGTGTAAAAGCTGCTTTGGAAGTATAGGGCTTCTACAAGCTAATTGGAGAAACCGCTATTCAGTGCACGGCATCCGGCTGTATCGCGTCTTTCTTAACGGCAAAAACTGCAGAAGACGCGATTCTTGCCATTGTATTGGAATCCGCGGTTAACGCGTTAAGAGCCCATAGCTCGCTGCCGGTTTTGCTCAGGATCGCAAATGGAGCTTTTACGATGGTCCCGTGAAGTTTTAGTGGGGAACATATAGAAACGGTGTAATGTCACAGGAATCTGGATTGGAGACAAATTCCACCGGTTCTAGCCTGTACTTTGCTAAACTCAGAAAAAGCTTACGATTCTGGTGTAAGAATCAGAAACGCGAGAATGGACGAAAAGAAAACGTGTATAGACAGTATCTGACGAAGTATAGAAAATGGACATCAAGAAGCGTCAGAGAAACAGAATGAAAACGTGAACGCAGATGAACGAACGATGCAGACATACATTGCATTCGGTAGCAGAGCAGAAAGAGAACAGAAACTTTCCCCTACACTAACTTCGGGGTCCAGCACAACAACTTTGACAACGCCAGAAACGAAGTCTCTATGAAGTGTAGAAGCTGCTTTGGAAGTATAGGGCTTCTACAGGCTAATTGGAGAAACCGCTATTCAGTGCACGGCATCCGGCTGAATGGCGTCTTTCTTAACGGCAAAAACTGCAGAAGACGCGATTGTTGCGATTGTATGGGAATCCGCGGGAACGCGTTAAGAGCCCATAGCTCGCTGCCGGTTTTGCTCAGTATCGCAAAGAGATCTTTTACGATGTTCCCGTGAAGAGTTTCAGTGGGAAACATATAGAAACGTTGTAATGGCACAGGAATCAGGGATTGCAGACAAATTCCACCGGTTCTAACCTGTACTTTGCTAAACTCTGAAAAATCTGACGATTCTGCTGTAAGAATCAGAAATGCGAGAATGGACCAAAAGAAAACGTGTATAGACAGTATTTGACGAAGTATAGAAAATGGACAAAAAGAATCGTCAGAAAAAATGAATGAAAACGTGAACGCAGATGAACGAACTATGCAGACATACATTGCATTCGAGAGCAGAGCAGAAAGAGAACAGAAACTTTCCCCTACACTAACTTCGGGGTCCAGCACATCAACTTTGACAACGCCAGAAACGAAGTCTCTATCAGGTGTAAAAGCTGCTTTGGAAGTATAGGGCTTCTACAGGCTAATTGGAGAAACCGCTATTCAAGTGCACGGCATCCGGCTGAATCGCGTCTTTCTTAACGGCAAAAACTGCAGAAGACGCGATTGTTGCCATTGTATTGGAATCCGCGGTTAACGCGTTAAGAGCCCATAGCTCGCTGCCGGTTTTGCTCAGTATCGCAAAGAGATCTTTTACGATGGTCCCGTGAAGAGTTTTAGTGGGGAACATTTAGAAACGTTGTAATGTCACAGGAATCAGGGATTGGAGACAAATTCCATCGGTTCAAGCCTGTACTTTGCTAAACTCAGAAAAAGCTTACGATTCTGGTGTAAGAATCAGAAATGGGTGAATGGACGAAAAGAAAACGTGTATAGACAGCATTTGACGAAGTATAGAAAATGGACATCAAGAAGAGTCAGAGAAACAGAATGAAAACGTGAACGCAGATGAACGAACGATGCAGACATACATTGCATTCGGTAGCAGAGCAGAAAGAGAACAGAAACGTTCCCCTACACTAACTTCGGGGTCCAGCACAACAACTTTGACAGTGCCAGAAACGAAGTCTCTATCACGTGTAAAAGCTGCTTCTGAGGTATAGGGCTAATAGAGGGTATTGGAGAAATCGCTATTCAAGTGCACGGCATCCGGCTGAATCGCGTCTTTCTTAACGGCAAATACTGCAGAAGACGCGATTGTTGCGATTGTATTGGAATCCGCGGTTAACGCGTTAAGAGCCCATAGCTCGCTGCCGGTTTTGCTCAGTATCGCAAAGAGCGCTTTTACGATGGTCCCGTGAAGAGTTTTAGTGGGGAACATATAGTAACGTTGTAATGGCACAGGAATCAGGGATTGCAGACAAATTCCACCGGTTCTAACCTGTACTTTGATAAACTCTGAAAAAGCTTACGATTCTGGTGTAAGAATCAGAAATGCGAGAATGGACCAAAAGAAAACGTGTATAGACAGCATTTTTATAAGTATAGAAAATGGACATCAAGAAGCGTCAGAGAAACAGAATGAAAACGTGAACGCAGATGAACGAACGATGCAGACATACATTGCATTCGGTAGCAGAGCAGAAAGAAAACAGAAACTTTCCCTTACAATAACTTCGGGATCCAGCACAACAACTTTGACAACGCCAGAAACAAAGTGTCTATCAGGTGTAAAAGCTGCATTGGAAGTATAGGGCTTCTACAAGCTAATTGGAGAAACCGCTATTCAGTGCACGGCATCCGGCTGTATCGCGTCTTTCTTAACGGCAAAAACTGCAGAAGACGCGATTCTTGCCATTGTATTGGAATCCGCGGTTAACGCGTTAAGAGCCCATAGCTCGCTGCCGGTTTTGCTCAGGATCGCAAATGGAGCTTTTACGATGGTCCCGTGAAGTTTTAGTGGGGAACATATAGAAACGGTGTAATGTCACAGGAATCTGGATTGGAGACAAATTCCACCGGTTCTAGCCTGTACTTTGCTAAACTCAGAAAAAGCTTACGATTCTGGTGTAAGAATCAGAAACGCGAGAATGGACGAAAAGAAAACGTGTATAGACAGTATCTGACGAAGTATAGAAAATGGTCATCAAGAAGAGTCAGAGAAACAGATTGAAAACGTGAACGCAGATGAACGAACGATGCAGACATACATTGCATTCGGTAGCAGAGCAGAAAGAGAACAGAAACTTTCCCCTACACTAACTTCGGGGTCCAGCACAACAACTTTGACAGTGCCAGAAACGAAGTCTCTATCACGTGTAAAAGCTGCTTTGGAAGTATAGGGCTTCTACAGGCTAATTGGAGAAACCGCTATTCAAGTGCACGGCATCCGGCTGAATCGCGTCTTTCTTAACGGCAAAAACTGCAGAAGACGCGATTGTTGCGATTGTATTGGAATCCGCGGTTAACGCGTTAAGAGCCCATAGCTCGCTGCCGGTTTTGCTCAGTATCGCAAAGAGATCTTTTACGATGTTCCCGTGAAGTTTTAGTGGGGAACATATAGAAACGGTGTAATGTCACAGGAATCAGGGATTGCAGACAAATTCCACCGGTTCTAGCCTGTACTTTGCTAAACTCAGAAAAAGCTTACGATTCTGGTGTAAGAATCAGAAATGCGAGAATGGACGAAAAGAAAACGTGTATAGACAGTATTTGACGAAGTATAGAAAATGGACATCAAGAAGAGTCAGAGAAGCAGAATGAAAACGTGAACGCAGATGAACGAACGATGCAGACATACATTGCATTCGGTAGCAGAGCAGAAAGAGAACAGAAACTTTCCCCTACACTAACTTCGGGGTCCAACACAACAACTTTGACAGTGCCAGAAACGAAGTCTCTATCACGTGTAAAAGCTGCTTTTGAGGTATAGGGCTAATAGAGGGTATTGGAGAAATCGTTATTCAAGTGCACGGCATCCGGCTGAATCGCGTCTTTCTTAACGGCAAATACTGCAGAAGACGCGATTGTTGCCATTGTATTGGAATCCGCGGTTAACGCGTTAAGAGCCCATAGCTCGCTGCCGGTTTTGCTCAGTATCGCAAAGAGCGCTTTTACGATGTTCCCGTGAAGAGTTTTAGTGGGGAACATATAGAAACGTTGTAATGGCACAGGAATCAGGGATTGCAGACAAATTCCACCGGTTCTAACCTGTACTTTGATAAACTCAGAAAAAGCTTACGATTCTGGTGTAAGAATCAGAAATGCGAGAATGGACCAAAAGAAAACGTGTATAGACAGCATTTTTATAAGTATAGAAAATGGACATCAAGAAGCGTCAGAGAAACAGAATGAAAACGTGAACGCAGATGAACGAACGATGCAGACATACATTGCATTCGGTAGCAGAGCAGAAAGAAAACAGAAACTTTCCCTTACAATAACTTCGGGATCCAGCACAACAACTTTGACAACGCCAGAAACAAAGTGTCTATCAGGTGTAAAAGCTGCTTTGGAAGTATAGGGCTTCTACAAGCTAATTGGAGAAACCGCTATTCAGTGCACGGCATCCGGCTGTATCGCGTCTTTCTTAACGGCAAAAACTGCAGAAGACGCGATTCTTGCCATTGTATTGGAATCCGCGGTTAACGCGTTAAGAGCCCATAGCTCGCTGCCGGTTTTGCTCAGGATCGCAAATGGAGCTTTTACGATGGTCCCGTGAAGTTTTAGTGGGGAACATATAGAAACGGTGTAATGTCACAGGAATCTGGATTGGAGACAAATTCCACCGGTTCTAGCCTGTACTTTGCTAAACTCAGAAAAAGCTTACGATTCTGGTGTAAGAATCAGAAACGCGAGAATGGACGAAAAGAAAACGTGTATAGACAGTATCTGACGAAGTATAGAAAATGGTCATCAAATAGAGTCAGAGAAACAGAATGAAAACGTGAACGCAGATGAACGAACGATGCAGACATACATTGCATTCGGTAGCAGAGCAGAAAGAGAACAGAAACTTTCCCCTACACTAACTTCGGGGTCCAGCACAACAACTTTCACAGTGCCAGAAACGAAGTCTCTATCACGTGTAAAAGCTGCTTTGGAAGTATAGGGCTTCTACAGGCTAATTGGAGAAACCGCTATTCAAGTGCACGGCATCCGGCTGAATCGCGTCTTTCTTAACGGCAAAAACTGCAGAAGACGCGATTGTTGCCATTGTATTGGAATCCGCGGTTAACGCGTTAAGAGCCCATAGCTCGCTGCCGGTTTTGCTCAGTATCGCAAAGAGATCTTTTACGATGTTCCCGTGAAGAGTTTCAGTGGGAAACATATAGAAACGTTGTAATGGCACAGGAATCAGGGATTGCAGACAAATTCCACCGGTTCTAACCTGTACTTTGATAAACTCTGAAAAATCTGACGATTCTGGTGTAAGAATCAGAAATGCGAGAATGGACCAAAAGAAAACGTGTATAGACAGTATTTGACGAAGTATAGAAAATGGACAAAAAGAATCGTCAGAAAAAATGAATGAAAACGTGAACGCAGATGAACGAACTATGCAGACATACATTGCATTCGGTAGCAGAGCAGAAAGAGAACAGAAACTTTCCCCTACACTAACTTCGGGGTCCAGCACAACAACTTTGACAACGCCAGAAACGAAGTCTCTATGAAGTGTAAAAGCTGCTTTGGAAGTATAGGGCTTCTACAGGCTAATTGGAGAAACCGCTATTCAAGTGCACGGCATCCGGCTGAATCGCGTCTTTCTTAACGGCAAAAACTGCAGAAGACGCGATTGTTGCGATTGTATTGGAATCGGCGGATAACGCGTTAAGAGCCCATAGCTCGCTGCCGGTTTTGCTCAGTATCGCAAAAGCGCTTTTACGATATTCCCGTGAAGAGTTTTAGAGGGGAACATATAGAAACGTTGTAATGTCACAGGAATCTGGATTGGAGACAAATTCCACCGGTTCTAGCCTGTACTTTGCTAAACTCAGAAAAAGCTTACGATTCTGGTGTAAGAATCAGAAATGGGTGAATGGACGAAAAGAAAACGTGTATAGACAGCATTTGACGAAGTATAGAAAATGGACATCAAGAAGCGTCAGAGAAACAGAATGAAAACGTGAACGCAGATGAACGAACGATGCAGACATACATTGCATTCGGTAGCAGAGCAGAAAGAGAACAGAAACTTTAACCTACACTAACTTCGGAGTCCAGCACAACAACTTTCACAGTGCCAGAAACGAAGTCTCTCTCACGTGTAAAAGCTGCTTTTGAGGTATAGGGCTAATAGAGGGTATTGGAGAAATCCCTATTCAAGTGCATGTCATCCGGCTGAATCGCGTCTTTCTTAACGGCAAATACTGCAGAAGACGCGATTGTTGCGATTGTATTGGAATCCGCGGTTAACGCGTTATAGAGCCCATAGCTCGCTGCCGGTTTTGCTCAGTATCGCAAAGAGATCTTTTACGATGGTCCCGTGAAAAGTTTTAGTGGGGAACATATAGAAACGGTGTAATGGCACAGGAATCAGGGATTGGAGACAAATTCCATCGGTTCTAACTTGCACTATGCTAAACTCAGAAAAAGCTTACGATTCTGGTGTAAGAATCAGAAATGCGAGAATGGACGAAAAGAAAACGTGTATAGACAGTATTTGACGAAGTATAGAAAATGGACATCAAGAAGAGTCAGAGAAGCAGAATGAAAACGTGAACGCAGATGAACGAACGATGCAGACATACATTGCATTCGGTAGCAGAGCAGAAAGAGAACAGAAACTTTCCCCTACACTAACTTCGGGGTCCAACACAACAACTTTGACAGTGCCAGAAACGAAGTCTCTATCACGTGTAAAAGCTGCTTTTGAGGTATAGGGCTAATAGAGGGTATTGGAGAAATCGTTATTCAAGTGCACGGCATCCGGCTGAATCGCGTCTTTCTTAACGGCAAATACTGCAGAAGACGCGATTGTTGCCATTGTATTGGAATCCGCGGTTAACGCGTTAAGAGCCCATAGCTCGCTGCCGGTTTTGCTCAGTATCGCAAAGAGCGCTTTTACGATGTTCCCGTGAAGAGTTTTAGTGGGGAACATATAGAAACGTTGTAATGGCACAGGAATCAGGGATTGCAGACAAATTCCACCGGTTCTAACCTGTACTTTGATAAACTCAGAAAAAGCTTACGATTCTGGTGTAAGAATCAGAAATGCGAGAATGGACCAAAAGAAAACGTGTATAGACAGTATTTGACGAAGTATAGAAAATGGACAAAAAGAATCGTCAGATAAAATGAATGAAAACGTGAAAGCAGATGAACGAACGATGCAGACATACATTGCATTCGGTAGCAGAGCAGAAAGAGAACAGAAACTTTCCCCTACACTAACTTCGGGGTCCAGCACAACAACTTTGACAACGCCAGAAACGAAGTCTCTCTCAGGTGTAAAAGCTGCTTTGGAAGTATAGGGCTTCTACAGGCTAATTGGAGAAATCGCTATTCAAGTGCACGGCATCCGGCTGAATCGCGTCTTTCTTAACGGCAAAAACTGCAGAAGACGCGATTGTTGCCATTGTATTGGAATCCGCGGTTAACGCGTTAAGAGCCCATAGCTCGCTGCCGGTTTTGCTCAGGATCGCAAAGAGCGCTTTTACGATGGTCCCGTGAAGAGTTTTAGTGGGGAACATTTAGAAACGTTGTAATGTCACAGGAATCAGGGATTGGAGACAAATTCCATCGGTTCTAGCCTGTACTTTGCTAAACTCAGAAAAAGCTTACGATTCTGGTGTAAGAATCAGAAATGCGAGAATGGACCAAAAGAAAACGTGTATTGACAGTATTTGACGAAGTATAGAAAATGGACATCAAGAAGCGTCAGAGAAACAGAATGAAAACGTGAACGCAGATGAACGAACGATGCAGACATACATTGCATTCGGTAGCAGAGCAGAAAGAAAACAGAAACTTTCCCCTACACTAACTTCGGGGTCCAGCACAACAACTTTGACAACGCCAGAAACGAAGTCTCTATGAAGTGTAAAAGCTGCTTTGGAAGTATAGGGCTTCTACAGGCTAATTGGAGAAACCGCTATTCAGTGCACGGCATCCGGCTGAATCGCGTCTTTCTTAACGGCAAAAACTGCAGAAGACGCGATTGTTGCCATTGTATTGGAATCCGCGGTTAACGCGTTAAGAGCTCATAGCTCGCTGCCGGTTTTGCTCAGTATCGCAAATTGAGATTTTACGATGTTCCCGTGAAGTTTTAGTGGGGAACATATAGAAACGGTGTAATGGCACAGGAATCAGGGATTGGAGACAAATTCCATCGGTTCTAGCGTGTACTTTGCTAAACTCAGAAAAAGCTTACGATTCTGGTGTAAGAATCAGAAATGCGAGAATGGACCAAAAGAAAACGTGTATAGACAGTATTTGACGAAGTATAGAAAATGGACATCAAGAAGAGTCAGAGAAACAGAATGAAAACGTGAACGCAGATGAACGAACGATGCAGACATACATTGCATTCGGTAGCAGAGCAGAAAGAAAACAGAAACTTTCCCTTACAATAACTTCGGGATCCAGCACAACAACTTTGACAACGCCAGAAACAAAGTGTCTATCAGGTGTAAAAGCTGCTTTGGAAGTATAGGGCTTCTACAGGCTAATTGGAGAAACCGCTATTCAAGTGCACGGCATCCGGCTGAATCGCGTCTTTCTTAACGGCAAAAACTGCAGAAGACGCGATTGTTGCGATTGTATTGGAAACCGCGGTTAACGCGTTAAGAGCCCATAGCTCGCTGCCGGTTTTGCTCAGTATCGCTAAGAGCACTCTCCGTACAATTTGTCTTTGACGTAGGCCACGATTCCGTAGTGCGCTGTGATGCTGATCAGGTGCTCAAAACCATTGGAACTTTTTAATCTTTTTCTTAGAGAACGCATTAGAAATGTTGTGGAGTGAATTTGCTGCAACTTGGGATAACTGTAGATAACTACAGATTGTTGCAGATATCTGCTGGGAATCTGATCTGACATCCACACTCTATGGCATTTTATTGCCTTCTCCTATACACAAAGAAGTGCAACTTGTGCAAACTTTACTCGGCAGCGCTTAACTCAGTGCGGTGTCAGTGCCGCGGCTGCTTGGATCGGTGCTGCCCCTTCCTCCTGGGGCTGTGACTTTGGGTCAGAGGCTGTCAATGGATTGATTCAACTGTGGGTATGAAAGATTCCACCCTGAGCTGGCCATCAGACTTCACTGAGTAAATGAATGGAAACTGAACGTGGAAGTGTGCACTTCTTTGCTGCTGGTGCTGTTTGGTACGGAGAGCTGGAGCTCTATAGTACCGTGCGACTGTATGGAGAAAACTCCAAGGAAAAGAGATGAGTGTGGCAGGTGGTGTGGGACCTGCTGGGCTGCGGGCTGCCGTGGGCTTTGCCCTGACTGCTGCTGTGGTTGTCAGAGCCCTGAGGCCCTGTGCAGCACCGGTCATGTCTCACCTGCTGCTCCTGTGCATCAAACATGAGTACCTTCCTTATGGCTCTAAGCCTTGTTCCAAAAACCCCAAACAAAGCAGCAGGGTCAAAGACCGCATGGTTACCTGCTGTGGGTCTGACACTGCACCTTCCTGTTCGTGGCAGGAGAACGGGCATTGTGAGCTCTGGAGTATTGCAGCCCTGAGTTCATGTCAGTAATCCCTGATCAGTTGTGCACCTGATTCTTTTGAGCTCTTTCTGCTTGAAACATGTGCATGTGAACCTTTCATATTGAAAAGATGCATGGCCTGAAACTGAAAATTCTTCAGTGTTTCAGTATACAACAAAACACGAGTTTTGAAGGTTTCCGGGTAGTGAAATGAGTAGTGAAATACAAGTGCTTACTTCTGTTGTGTGCAGAGGCACCAGTGTTGGATTTTTCTCGCTGGAGTATCAAAGATTGTATGTTTGGTTTTATATTTTCGCTTGAAGTGAAATACATGAGATTGTAAGACAGAAGGCTGTAACTCATTCACCGTGAAGTACATAGGTACCTCTACCTCTCGTTCTTAGACTTGAACAGTTCAAGTTGACCATTCTTCTCTCCCAGGCTATGATGCCTGGATAAGTAATGTACTCCAATTAAGTGTTACCTATTTACCATCCTTTTTGGTATCCTGCTTTTAACCTGCATGCAATCAGCCCCTTGGAGGGGAGCAAAACCAAGCTGTTATGGAAAGTGTTGGTCCTCCAGGGATCGCGCTCTGGAGTGCCACAGGTGAGCAGCACTGCTCCCGTGTGGCTCAGGGCTTTTAGCATCCAGCATTCTCTCTCCAGTTCAGGCTACGACAAATGGGAGACGGAGCAGCTGCTCCCCAAGGAGGGGCCATTTGGCCCTTTCGTTTGCCCTTCAGAAGTGCCATGAGCGTACTTCTTCTTTTGCTAAAATATACAGTGCTTTGTTCCACGTGACAACAGAAAGCGAGGGCTGCACAGCTGCCGCGTCCTGCGCTCAGTGTCCTGCTCAGGATGAACGCCTTACGCTTAAAGCAGAGCTGAGAGTGCCGGAGATGCTGGGAGTTTCTCCTATTTGTCTGTTCTTAGAAAGCTTCTATCCGTGATTGCACCCTGAAGATAAAATCTCTTTCTAGATGGCGTGCATTTTACACGCAGAAAAACACGTTCTTCTGCAATGCAGGTTCTCCTTGCCCTGCGAGGTGGCTCGGCTGGGGCAGCGTGCTTTTCTGTTGCCCACAGAGCTGTCCTGTGCTGTGGGAGTGGTTCTTCAGCCAAGTTAAACTCAGTTATCCTAAAAATGCATATTCTTTCTTACCTGTAAGTTTAAATAGTCTCTCAGAAAGGAAATGTGCCAGCAGGAGTGGCGGGAAGGCCTCATGCTGTGAGGCGTCCTCTATCTGGAGTTCCAGGAGAGATGGATGTGCAGGATGACGCTCTCACCTGGCACTGCTGGGCTCTGTCCCTGCTGACCTGGGGCACGGAGTGAGCCCATGGCACCGGCAGCTGCGTGCAGCAGGAGGGAGCACTGATGGAACCAGGCTGGAGAGCTGCGGCTCACAGCACTGACACTTGTCCTGGAGCTCAGCCCCGGCGTGGCCACGTCAGCCTGTATGGAAGGAATGTGTTTTGGTACTGTATTTCCTCCCAGTGAGCTAAATAACTGTAAGGAAACAGTGAAAGCAGTGCACCTTTGTGCAGCTTCCACTGAACTGTAGGTGAACGCAGCTAGCTACCGGTCCCCTCAGTAAGCCCTCAAGGGTACATGGGATCAAATTTACCTTTCTCCGTGTCACGAGTAGCTTTCCAGGCTTACCAACCGCATCTGACCCAATTTTCTCACCCCAGGAAATGATGAATGTATTGTTACGGAGCAGAACCACGCTGCTGCAGAGTTAGAATGCTTGAAAAGGCTGCAGTGAGTTCTGTTCTGTGCAGGGTCTTTATTGAGGGATGTGGCCAAGTATGAAGCCATGATCTAGAGAAGAAGTGGGAAAATCTGAGGTCACGCATCTATGCTGAGTCTCATCTGCTTTGCTGTTTTACAAATATTTCTCCTATTTTGCTCACCGTCATCGTCTGGAACAGAATGTGCAATGTGAGGCACAGTGCACACGGGCTGTAACGAGAAGGTGGTTGTTACTTGATAGCAATCCCGAGTGTCATGTTTGGTTGTGTCCCTTCTGGAAGAAAAGCATTAAGGTTTTTCTTTACCTATAAGAAAAGCATCGGTTTGCCCATTACTGACTTCTTGTGGAGTTTGTGCCAGATGTATATTAAATATTTTGGTGCTTTTTCTAATCCAAGTTGCCATTCATTCACCCTTTTGTTGTACTTCTGTATGTTGAAGCGTCGACACACCTTTTAAGAAAAACAGGGGAAAGAAAAGAATGAAACCCCATCACCGCCACAGAAGTATTGCCTGTAGTCACTGTATCCTGAGTTCTGTAGCTTTGTACGTGTTCAGAGCTTCTGGGTCTCCTTACTCCTGTAAGGTCTGGGGGAGGGACAGCCCGAGGAAGCCAGTCCCTCGGGGAGGGAACTTGCACGTTGTTCTGTGCGGTACTCAACAAATGAGGCGTTTGTTGTGTTTATATAATGACACTTTGGTGTTCACTTTTTGTGAAGCTTTGTACAAAATGTTTTATTTAAACCTGAAGTCCTTTTTACATTTTCAATTAAAAGGGGAAAAATTAATTATTTTTTCATGACTATAACTAGGACTCTTGCTGCTTTTATTTGTTATCCGTAGTTTCCCAAGCAGGAATCCTGGCTGCTTACTAAGCCCAGCACAGGGAGCTGCCTACCCTGTTCTTAAGTGCATTGGAATTAAAATTGGCCTGTTTCATTTGCTCAGATTTGCAGTGCACATGTGTTGGAGGCACTGGGTGTGAGCAGTGTTAACGTGAGGGGGCTGCGCAGGGGGATGAGCGTCAGCGCGGGCAGTTGCCGTTCCCCGCAGCAGTGCAGGGTGAGGGGCTCAGACTGCCTGTCCGCTTTTGTAGCAGCTCACTGTGCTTGTCCCGGTTTGAAAAGGGCTGCCGAGCTCAGCAGGCTTGGATATGGTACCTTTCTGAAATAAAAGGTATAAACGGCCACGTTCATCTTTTTTTCCTCATTCATTTGAGGAAGTCTGGAGGTATGAAGAAGCCTGAAGCGAGCACTGCTGTGCGCTCCCTGGCGCTGCAGTGCCCGTCTGCTGCCATCGCTCTGCTGGGAAGCAGGAGGGGGTGATGATCTATCAGCTGCATTTCATCCTCTCTGGGACAGTAACTACTTCAAAGTAATCTCAGCCTATTTCAATTCATGCTAAGAAACGCTTGGCCCTTGGTCTCACTTTGAAACTTGGTAACAAACATTTTCCTTTTTTGCCCCCAACACTCAAAGCTTTCCAGGGCGTTCTCGTGCTTCAGTTTGTTGATGAGAGGTGGTCAAGCAGGGCGTGCCGAGCTCGGGGCTGATCCATTGAGCTGTGCCTCATATCACACTACTACAGGTCAGGGCTGGCTCCTGCAGCAGCTCTGCACTTACAGCTTCCCCCAGAAAACACAGCGAGTGAAGTTTGAGCAGCTGCGTGCTTTCCTTGAGATGGCCCAAACAGCCCTTGCCCTTCCCCCTGCAGCCAAACTGCAATTTGTTTGTTTTCTAAGGGGCTATGGGAGAAATGAGATTGTCCAAGAGGTATGAATCACCAATTCCTCCTTTCCATGGAGGAAGTACACAGCTTTTCCAGAAATGAGGCCTGCACTGTTTTGGGCGCTGGCACAGTACATTCCCACGGAGAGCGTGGAGCCGCTGAGCAGCTGCCCAGGCGCGACACGATGCTGCAGTGAAAGGAACCCCATGGTACAGCAGTGCCCCGCGCTGAGACAGCTCAACTCGCTGAATTCAATCACAGCCATCGGGTTCTTCTGCCCCTGCGCTGCCCTCAGCTCTGCCCAAGCATTGCCAAGCTCAGCACCAGGGGAAAAAGCCACAGGCAGAAGCATTAACGGAAAGGGCTTGGTGCTTTCTAGATGTTTTCAATAGCTTTTATTTTTAGACTTTATAAAAGACACAGAGTGAAAACCTATTGTTTGTATAGCAAGGGCTCTTTACAAAGACATCAATATTTAAAATAACTATGAATATCTTCACAAAAGACTTTGATTAAAAATTTGGCAGTTTAACAAGCGCTGCTCCCTCTGTCATCTTTTATTCGCATCAGACCAAGGCCGGACTGTGATCCATGAATGCTGCAACATAAACAAGAGATGTTATTTCTGCTCAGGGCAGCCTTGATGCATGCAAGCTAGCAGCCCTACGAGGGAGAAGCCTGCAACCCCCCAGAGTAGAAAACTGCATGTATTACTTTCTGCCCAACAAATTTTGTCATTCTTTTGGAACAATAAACTTATCCGCCCCCTGCGAAACAGTAATTTGGGAACCACTCTCGGCAAGAAAACTCTCCCAGGCCTGGGAAAGCACTCCCTTCTTCCCATCAGTCCAAGACGCGGCTGTTACATGGAAGCAGCAAAACTCCATTTGTACACATCTATGTGCAATCAGCACTGCCCTAATGAGGTAGAAATTGCTGCTGCTTCAGTGTGCATGCTCTTATTCTTTGACGTGATGGGTAACCAGCTAAACAATCTTTTCTTAAAAGATACCTATTTTGGAATTCATTTCTACTTTGGAATTCATTTAAGCTACTAGAAACCAGCCACTGACAGCAGATTATGCCAAGAGCTGCCCCTTGGCACGTGTGCTTGCTGAAATGATTTGTCACAGGCACTGAGCACATGACTGTTGGCTCAGGCTGCCTCAACCTTCTGGAGACAGTGGTCCAGAAGATAACACAGCATCACACTGCCACTCCTCAGGAAGCTCTGCAGGTTAGGGCAGCACACCTGGTCACCCCACTAGGAGAGGTGCTGCCCCATCCCCCTGCTCATCTGCTGGCACAGCACCTGTCTCCCTGGACCAGTACCACTTTTGCTGAAGGGACCTGCAGCAAGGCAGACCTAGCAGAGATACACTCAGAGATACAGGCCTTTCCAGGGAAACGTTTACGCTTTCTGGTCAGGACCTGAGCAGTGAATGACCGTGGCAGCTCAGGCTGTGATACGAATGAAGGCTGAGCCATATGGAAACATCCCTGCTAGTAGCTCTGAGGCCCAACTCAATGTGTTTGTCCTTTCCTACAAAAGCTTAAGGACTAAGTGAAAAGTGGTTGGTTTTCTTCTTTTTTCTTTTTCATTTTCTCTTCCACATTATGCTTGCGTGTTTCTGATAGAAGAATGAAGGAAGGAACCACCTCTGATCCAGGCTAAGGACGGAGCACATATGTCAGTGCCACTACCACTGCTAGACGGTGCCTGGGCTGTAGTGCTTCAGTGGTTTGAAAACAATCAAATGCATAAAAGCCCAACATCCAAAAACCCAGCTGCTGCGGAACCTCTGCCTGATTCAGTTAGAAACACACAGAGCTTACCTTGCTCTCCCAAAACTGCAGAACTGTATTGGCTTCAAAACAGGTACAAAATGCCCAGCAGGGGCTCCATCCAACCAAAAAACACGTGCAACTAATCAACACTCTGGATTTCAGCCTTGCTAATGTGGAGCATGACTCATTAGGCCAATAAAACCTAAACTTCCTATATGAAAATCAGACTAAAATACAGCAGCTTCTTCAGGGCTTTTGTTAGTCTTTTTCCTTTTTAATAGATGAAGACAAAAACACGAGGCAGTTAGTTACCTGTTCATTCCAGGAAAGAGAACAACACACAAGGTGTTATTCTGCAGACTTCTATCGAGCTTTTTTATATGCTGGTCTAACTTCTTCACCTTTTTCTTTACATCCTGCTCCTGTGTAACAAAATACAAGTATTACAATACCCCATTCTTCTGCAGGTACATAACAATCACATTTAGAAATGCTTATGAGGAGGCTGAGCTGGGGCAGCATCAGGGACTGAGCAGGTGAGGACAGCAGTGACTGTTACTGCTGGCACCTGGAAGGGCACCAGCTCAGCTGCAGGGAGAGCTGCACACTCTACTCAGACGGCACTGCAGCTTCCTCCAGTAAGAGTGACAGCCACACACACAGACCTGTTCCTGCCTGTAATGCTGCACGATGATTCATTTCTCTCTCTGACTTCCAAACCATTTCCTATACGTGTGCTCGGTCTGCTCCCAGGTGGTATGCTCCAGCTGCTGAGTAACATCACTTACTGCCTCATGCCACCACGCTGGATTTGAGACTCTATGGTACCCTGCAAACACCACATAATCTCACATGGTATTACATCTCCTAAGCACCTTATGCAGATGGACCTGGGGCAGCTTCTCTGCACCAGAACGAGGAGGTCCTCCTGCTACACAAGCTCTGCACTGGTGGCTGCTCCTCATGATCACTCCTGGCTCAAGGCAGTAAGCAGTTCAATGTCATACACCTTCTCACTAACAAACAGAAACAAGCCAGCATAGCCTTAAACTCACAGAGTGAGACAGCGGTGCCATTTTCTCACTTAAACTGTTTCCTCTTTGCTTTTCGCTGCTGTGATTCATTTGCCAAATCCACCTCCAGAGGTGACCTGAAGCAAGAGCATGCCTGCTTCTGAGTGTGCTGCCCTTCGTGGCCCAGCCACTGACAGCTTCCAGGGCATCCACTGCACTCTGTGATTTCTGGAACTCTGAAAAACAAAGAGGAAAGAATCATGATTTGCCAGTTCTTTTTCCCTGTTCTTTGGCACCTGCAGGGCAAGGCTAAAGCTGGAGGAAGAAGACAAGAAACTGAAATTGCTGCAGTGAGCAGATGTTATCTTGCTTCAGGCAAGGCTCAGACCATCAAAATGTCAGATAAATACAACACTCTTCCAGTTGTTCTCCTGACTTCTCAGAAGTGATCACTAGTTGGTGTGAAGCTGCAGCCACTCTTTCACTGGACTATCACTAAATGTTGGCACTTGGAGCACATGCGAATTTCCATCATATTTCCAAGGGCTGCTGAACAACGTTGCATGAAGGAAATAAGCAGGCTGCATTGCAGAGCCACTTACTGAGGAAGCAGCAGGTCCTGTGCTTCCCGCTCTGGAGATCCTTTGGCAGGAACAGAGTTTCCAGATCTTTCAAGGGGCTGAATTCTTCTTGCAAATCTGCCTCAGTTAATGACTTCTTTATTCCCGCCACATAAATCATCCCTTCGTTTTCTATATCCACTTCCAGCTCCTTTATCAGAACATCACAGTCCAGTGTTGCAGCAGTGATGGGTCTCTGAACCTGAGGTGGGTCCAATAGGAACAAACACAATGCATCAGCCAAGGCAGCTCTGTCTTCTGAGCTGCTATTCTAAATGATTTTGTCTCATTATCAAAACTTTGTTAGCTTTCCTTGAACAATGTAACTAGTAACTGCAGGCTAGCTTAAATAGTCATGAAAAAGGAAAAGAGCACATTAGCAATGCAAGAACAGTAGATGATTAAGAACCCCATACTGCTTACATGGCATTTCAACACCGAGCATCTCAGCTTTTCATTTTAAAGATCGAGTTGTCAAGACCCCCTCCTGCTGTCCAACAGGAAGGAAAGGAGGCCACAGCATAAGCTGTCTCAGAAGATGGTGGCAGCATGGCCAGCTGAGATCCATCCTATGCACTACGTAGATATTAAAGGAATTGTATTGGCCCATAATCCTGCACTAAACGTAATCTAGGCTTTTACTATTTACTTTGCATACCTTAATGCAGGATCCTGCTACCTCAGCTCCATTTAAGGTTTCCACAGCAAGCTGGGCAGCTTCCAGCGCATCATATTGGATACAGACGTATGGCTTCAAACAAAAGGACAGGACACTTCAGGTTTATGAACAGCAGATATTAGCCCTCTCCTCTTACAACTCAGGTCTCGGAGTTCTTTTTTGTTTTAAAAGGCATATAAGGAGTTTGAGTGGGTGATGCAGGTAACGCTTTACATACCATAACTATTAAAAAACCCCTTCAATTAGCTCAACTATTAAAAGCAACCTTCTTCTGCCATTACAGGCCTTGGCGTATCAGCTCTCTTGCGAGGGACAAAAAAAAAAAAAAAAAAAAAAAAAATCAACTCAGCATCATGAATACTAGGTTAAAGCTTTGCAGCTTGGATGTTATACCGTATCAGCTGCGTTCATTCTTGTCACTCTGTGGAGCAACTTTCATGTGTGCTGAGAACTGCCCCCCTCACACTCCACCCCCAAAAAACCACCAGAATAGCTGGTAATTAAATGTTTCTAATCAATATCTTTTCAAGAGATGACTCTTGCCTTCACCACCTGCCAGCACGCCGAATGCTGTCAGTGCTCCTCACCTGGTACGTTTCAGTCACCACTGTGAGGGACTGGATTGGCCCACACCTTCCAAATTCTTTTTTCACAGACTTCAGACAAACGTTTTCCTCAAAAGGACCTGCGTAAATTGTCAGCATGTCAGTCAGCTTGTTTCTCACCTGTAAGAATATAGATTAGAGAAGGAACTTCACAAAGCAAGGAAACTAACTACCAGGTGCCACCAGATACATAATGTCTCCTCCCAAGATCAGCACTGAAGACTATTCTCACACAAATAAATGAGTACCTTCTCGCAAAATCCAGATGCAACGTACTCTGGATCCAAACTGAACTGAATTATACTGAATGTGGAGAGGGGAATGTGTTCCAAGGCTCTCTGAAGAATCTGGAAGGAAAAATGTGTCAATTGTACCACAACAAACCAGAAACAGAGTTCCTGAACTTAATTCCCAACTTTGCTTCTCATTGCTGTCTAAGGAAGACCTCAGGCAGAAATTACTTTTCAGTGAGTCCTGAGAGAGTGACAGAGTATCAAAGCCTATTTTTGAAATGCCAAAATGGATGCAGCTAACCTGGTATCAACACCATTGCTGAAAGCACTTGTCAGTCAGCTTTTTCAAACATGACCCACCTACTGCCCCAGGACAAGAAGAACTTTTGGCAGGGGGCTGAACTTGATGATCTCCAGGGGTCCCTTCCAACCCCTACAATTCTGCAACTCTGTGTGACACATGTTCAGACCAACCCACTCTGAGTCCATTCACCTGTTTGATGGAAGTGCTGAGGTCACTCTGACAAAGGCCAGAAGAGTCCAGCTTCTGTCTGCCCAAAAGGAGTGGCTTCTGGCCCATCCCCTGCAAGCAGGCCAGGAAACTAGCAGGGAGAGAAGAAAAAAACTCTGCAAATTACATTAGTTATCAATGTCATGAGTTACAAGCCTTCAAGAAGTGCCCATGATTGAAAAAATGATACAGTTCATTAAAGATATTTTAATGAAATATTTTTGTCCTCAGAAGAAGCCCAGAGAACACTTGTGAAATTTAAGATGTAACTTCCGAAAATGTTTTAGTGCTACCCTGCAATTCACTGTCTCTCTCTGAAGATACTGGAAGCCTCTCGAAAACAGCTTCAATCAAAGGAATAACATGCATCTCTGAGAATCTTGTTACCATGGTTTGGATGAGTACGGAGGACCATTCAGCTGCTTTTGGACTCCACATCGCAGTGGCTGCACCACAGATTTGTTTGGTGAGACTTCAGTCTGCCTTTCAGCTGCCAGCAGCATTTCCAAGTTGAGTTCTGCTACCTTGCGGAAAGAAGATGAGCAGTTGGCTTTCATCTCTGCTAACTGTAACAAACCACCAACCCTGTGCTTGCTCCATGAGTCACCTGGGCACATTCCACAGCAGTGGAGAGACGCAGGGATTCATTTTTTGCCTTATTACTTTCTGTTGTCGTTTTCAAGCAAGCAGTACTTGAGCACCATCCAGCAAGCACATCCAAAAAGTGTTCTCAGAAACCAGCAGCACAAGAAAGAGACTTCAGACTGATAAAACCAGCTCAAATCGCTGACAAAACATAGAAGGTCCCTCGCTTCTTTCACTGAGAGAAAAGGACAGGCTGTCCCACAGGCTGCGAGTGGTGGAATCCTTCTCTTCCCAGCGCCCTTGTGAGAGACCAGCAGCAATGCTCATTCACAGAGCATCTGAGTACAGAGACACTGGTGATGTTCCAAGTTACTGAGATACCAAGACACAGGCTGAAAGAAAGCTACCACAACCAAGGCTTATACCACAGCTCCATTTCCTCAGTAAAAGAATGGGCAAGAGTGTTCTTCCATTGTAAGCACAACAATTTGTACTTTCTGCTATTAAGGACATGAGACATAGCTACCTTCGCCGGTCCTTTCTCAATAAAGAACTGAGCCAATTCCAGCGCAGCTCTAGCATCTTCTGCAGGATCATGACCAAGCCTCTGCTCACACTGGATCTCCTTCCTAGGGCATCAAAATTAGATATACAGGAAGGCTGTCTACTTTTCCATACTAACCAACATCTTGGTTTTTTTTCTGAGGTAGGTCCTTTTCAGCAAAATAGCTTTCATCTCTCAAAAAATGATTTTAGTTCCATGCAGCAATTAAATTTGCTAAATATTTCCCAAAGTTACCGCAAGAAACACTTTTGCCAAATTGAGCAAAACACAGGGTTTGACAGAAGCAGTAAAGCATAACCATTCTTCATTTTCCCCCTTGACCAATGACTGAACTCACAATTTGCATACAGGAGGGGAGGCAACCTCCAGCTCTGAGAAGTTTGGAGCTGAACTGTGAGCACTGCACTGCTAAGACATGCTACGGTAGCTGGCATAGGAAGGGATACAATTAAGTCAGTACATCGTACTTTCCTAAATTTGCATTTCCTTCTTGATAGATGCAACAAATCTCATTTGTGTGAGCCAGAGTGCATCTGCTGCTCTACAGTTTCATACACTGCACAACAGCTGGTTTTGTGGTACACCTACAGACAAGAACTCAGATCTGGTTGTGCCAAGCATCCTTGCTCAAAGCCAGGCCAATCTGCTGTGCTACTTAACGCTTCAAGGAAATAGCAAATTCTTTGATACCATGTTTATTTGCTCGTTCCTTTGAGTTTTAGTGGAAAAAAAAATATTCTGTTGCTACTGGTGGAAAAGCAGGACCCCATGAACCACAACAGTTCTAATACATCCCATGACAAAGCAGTCACAATCTCACCTGAGAACAGCTTTGGCTAGAAATTTTAGCTTAAATCTTCGGCCTTCATTTCTGGCAAAAAGTCATGAAGTATCAATAACACTGGGATGGATCATCTGGAAGAGAGAAAATATCACCAGTTTAAGAACAGCAGTCGTACAGAACTGGGCAACAACTCCATTGTTATCTGTGCCTTTTCATTTCAGTTGCCAGCTTCTTGTTGACATATAACAGGCCCATAACAACAAAACACATGGTAATAATGAAACAGGCATCAATCTCTTTTCTAACACTCTGTTGGGAAGATCAAAATCAAATTAGAAAGATTAATTATGACTCAGGGATTTTAGGCTGGTTAAATTAAATATACGAAGGGCTTTGGCTCTTCCCATGACAGAGTTATATCCCTGTCTAATCAGATTTCCCCCTTCCTTTTGAGTTCAGAAGAGCAGCTAGCACGTTTTTCTATGTGTAAGAGGAATCTCTCTCTTTCAAGTCCTTGCAAACATAAAGTTACATATAACGAAAAGCAATTAACAAGTGTCTACTAATTAAAAAATAACTGTTTGGGCCTTTTACATCTGAAATGAGTATCATCCAGCTAGGAAAAACACTCACTTGCAAAGCCCGAAGGTCAGCATTTAGAGAATGACCCACCAATACTGCATCACGGGGAAGTATCTTTTTCAGTCTGGTTTGTATGTCTGCCAATCTTGTTTTCACTGCAAGAAGCATTTTCCTTGTGATTCCTGAGTATCTTCAAAACAGAAATTAGACGAGGTAGAAGCAATGCATTAGCAACAGCATTTACTGGAGAAAATCACTAGCAGGGCATGCAAAATGTGAATCCAGCATAACTTATGACAGAATGTTATTTACTGCTTTCTCTGTGGACGTATTCCAACACAAGAGGATGCACTGCAGAGATACCAAGCTGCTGTGCTGTCACATGTTTCAAATGGCAGTTCTCTCAAGCATGACTTAAGTGATGCAGTACTCAGCATCAGACAGCACACATAACAAAATCCTGCATGGCTGTTGTGGAAGGAGGTGCTTCCAATAACGTGAGGGAACTGGCAGCTCACCCCTTCCATAAATCCAGACTAAGACTTAGAGAAGACATGGTTTGAGTCTGGTCTGCTTCTGCTGTAATGAGCCCAGTCTCGAAGCCTTAAGCAAGCTGATGACCTATGCTATTCTTTACCTACAGATATGCAAACTTAGCTACAAAGCAGAGAGTTGATTTACAAACCTGTATCTTACCCTGCGTCCTTTTTAAACCCAGACCTGAAGAGTAGCCTGTACTGTGATCATTTACCTATTAAAGAACGTTTCCTACAGCACTACAGAATGGCAATGCCTAGCTGGACAAGCAGACACTGTGTAGCTGCATATACACAATGCTGGTAATTCTAACCACATAGCACAAACTGTACTCTTAATACTGAGTAAAATGCAAGAGACAACAGTGAGAGCATGCACACTGAAGTATTCTGAAAGCTCCTGTGTGGAAGGCTTAATCTGAAAGGGCTGCAGGTCTTAAAGATAAGAAACTTTAATGAAAGTCACCTGGTGCAGTAGTTCACTATCACACTTTCCGGTTTGACTAGTTCATTCAGAAGGCACTGTCCCTCTGCATCCACTAAAGAGACACGAGTGACTTCATTCCCTCTTGCAGTCAGGCACTGTTAGGACAAAGCAGATGGAGGTGCTGGCTCTGCTCAGTGCTGCCTTTCAGAATACTTAGCTCTGGCTACAGCCAATGTCACTACCACAAGTCACTTTACTCTACCTAGTAGAGTAGATCTATCTTATCTATATTAGATTATTACACATAACGCTACGCTACACATAACGCTACGCTACACATAACGCTACGCTACACATAACGCTACGCTACACATAACGCTACGCTACACATAACGCTACGCTACACATAACGCTACGCTACACATAACGCTACACATAACGCTACACATAACGCTACACATAACGCTACACATAACGCTACACATAACGCTACACATAACGCTACACATAACGCTACACATAACGCTACACATAACGCTACACATAACGCTACACATAACGCTACACATAACGCTACACATAACGCTACACATAACGCTACACATAACGCTACACATAACGCTACACATAACGCTACACATAACGCTACACATATAGATAGATAGTCTATCTTATCTATATTAGATTATTATATAATATATAATATAATATATATATAGATTATCTTATCTATATTAGATCTACCACCTGCAGTTTTCACACCATCCCATGCTTCATTTCAAGTGGCAAATGCCTGTCCTAAACATATCAAACACACAGCCAAGCATAATGTAAAGAAAACCTCTACAGGGAAGTGCTGAATTCACAGAATCAGTTTGTACTCTGCAGTGCAGAACTGCCACTGACTGTTCTTCACCGAAGAAGATAATGCAACTTAAAAGCAGACCCCAGAACACACCTCATTCACTCAGTTTGGATGCTGCCACGGAACTGTGATGGCTACAGAAAAGCTGTGGCACAGAGCTTTTTGCACTCCCAAACCTTGGGGAGAGCTGAGGGAAGGAACTGTAAACAAAAACCTCAGGACTAGAGCACTGGCAATAAACCTAGCAGATCCAGACACTGTTGTGAGAGTCGGCACAGAACTGAGCTCCCTTGCTGCACTGCTCAGGACAAAGAGAATTTTGCTGCTGTTTCCAGAATCACCGAGTCCCTCACATGGCTGCACTGGCACCAGTACCATCAAAGAATGGACTGGAATCACGTATGCCAAAAGTGGTTTAATAAGCACACAGGGTGCCTGGTTCATTTTGGAAGAACCAACAGGAGCTTGGCTGCTTGACGATGCTTTGTAGGGTCACGCACTTATTGTTACCATTTCACAATCCAGACCGAAGAGGGGGCTGCTGTCTGTCCTCTGAAGATCACACTCTGTGTACATATAACCCCTTACATCCAGGGGAAGCTAAAATGAAAAGATACACGTGAATAAGGCACAGACCTCTTCTTCTAATAGTTACCATACAACCTATTTAACCAAATATCTCATTCATTTTCAAAATTAAAAAAAACAAAAACATACAAACCAAAACTTCAGAAAACCAACCTCTCATGGGATAATCATTCTTTCTTAGCTCTTCTGAGCTTAGAGTATAGCTCGTGAGGCCTTGCTTTTCTTTCCCATATATCTGGATGATCGGATCACATTGCAAGCCTGAGCTTTTAGGAACACAATCAACACCAGTGGAAATCAGATCTGTAATGTACAGGATCATCTGTCAGGATCAGATAGCACTCCTTACTTGCAGTTGGTTTTCTGCACAAGTAGGAACACTTGAAGGCTATGCCATTTAAAAGAAAACGCATGGAGCAACAAACTGTACATACACTGGGATATTTAATGCACGCTGGCATACAAGTTCATCAGGACACTTGAATCCACTCCCAGTGCAGCTACTGACACTGCTAGCAGCCTGTGAGCCAGTCCCACCACAGATCTATCTGACATTCCTCTCAGTAGAAGAGAGCACACCTTCCTCTGACAGTGCAGTCATTTATCTCATGTAAGCCATAAAGTAGAAAGAGAGCTGCTTTTATCTATAAATTTCATTCTCCAAAGCATTGTTCACAGAAAACGTGCTGTAAGTGCAGTTCACAAAGAAGCAAACACTGAACTGTCATCATAATCCACAGCTGTATGAAGTTTAACTATTTTGTAGGTGGCCCTCTGCAGACTGCACTTAAGGAAAACTGTACCTGACATCTCAGCTCCGTGACAGTGCAGTAGGCTTACAGTCAAGGTGCTAGAGGACTCCGTTATTACAGTGAAAGTAACGGCCGCTCATTCTCCAATTTAGGACTTGAATTCAAGACTCCTTGCATTACATTCCTAACAATTTCAGTGGAGTTCTCATGGTAGTCTTGCAGATTTTGTACAAGCCTGCTGGATTACAGTTACCTCTATAGAGTGTAAAAATAGGATATCAGTTGTCAAAACACCTGTTCTTTATCTTCAATTGCAGCTCAGTATAACAAAAAACTATAGACACATCTTACAGTAAAATGATCACAAAAGGGGTCATGAAGCATCAGAATTCTGTATTAAACTCATTAAAAAATTATCTTGGCTTTTCGCATTTACTTGTGATAACAAACCCAAGAGGGTTCCTTTTGTACATTTTTCCTTTTGTAAACAAGTTGACCATAGCAGCATGCTATGCATGCACAGGGTGCAAAGCCATTAAATTACTCCTGAAAGTGAATCACTGTGACCAAAACAGGTAACACAAAGCTAAGCAAGGTACCTTGTGCAGTGCCTTGAGGTTTCAGGCTTGCTCCTTCACCACACAGACTGGCTAGGAAGTCAGCTGAAGGGGGTGGTAATGTGAATCTCTGAAAAAAAGAGATCTCAGAAAGTTGGAAACATAGTAGAAATGTCAAGCATATAAGATGCCTCTTTATCCCAAGGCCTCACCAGTTTAGGGAAGGATGGGTAGAAAGGAAGTACATTTGGCATTTTTTGAGGAAAATGAAACAAAGACAGTTCAGTTCTAATGACACACAATATAGAATTGTTTGTTACAAGAAGGTTTTGCCTTCAGTGATGTAATTAAGACCACAAATTGTAGTCCCACGCTGATAGAACCTGATGCAGTTCCGGACTTTTCAGTTACGCCATGATTTCGTATTTGCTGCAGTTTGGGAAACTATACTACAAGTGTGAATCAAAGCACTCCTTCCTTTTTCTTCCTTCCTTTCTTTTCTTCCTCTCCTTCCCTCCCAAGACTCTGCTTGCAGCTCAGAAAACTAAAATGACTCTTTCAATAATCTTTAAATAAAAGGAAGAAACTTGACATAGAGTACACACACTGAGATTTTTCAATCAGTGGCAACAGCATAACTCTATAGAGATTCTCCTCACTCACACCCAAGAGTAAACTTCAAATGAGCGGAGGTATTTTTAATCTCCCAGGCACCCTTGTAGGAGTCAGAAGCGTAGAGAACTGAAACACCACTGTATACACATTTGACGTGGAAAGGCTGCAGAGATCTAAGCGTTGAAAACGTTTCGCACGTTGAAACCCTGGCCTCTGCTCTGAGCTGTCAGAGCCTACAGAGATGCTCCCACCCACCTGGTGAGGAAGCAAAGATGGACACTTCCCGCACGAGATACCACAGCCTCTCTGCAGCAAGCAGTCACTGGGATGTCGCTTCAGCACTGCAAGAATTTTAGCAGACAGCAACAGTTCAGGGACTTACATGCTGGAACACTTTCCGGAGGTGTTTGAACTGTAAACAGAATTTGTAGAAATGGAGCCGGCTCATTTCACGCAGAACAATAACCACAACGCCAGCCAGACGGCTTTGGTGATAAATATGGCACCAGCTGCAATAAAACAGATAAATAAATAAATACATCTCAGAGCAACACAATCACCATACGCTTAGAAACAAACTCAGAGCTAGCCCAGCTTTTAAGTCTGTTGATGGCAAAGCACCAAGTGACTTCAACAAGAAGAGGCCTCTATCACTTATTCTCAGCCAGACACCCATCTCTGGACACAACACGAGAGACAGAGAAAGAATGAGTTGCAACCGAACTCCAGCACAGTACCATTTCATGTCTTATCATACCTCATTTACATGCATCAGAAGAGGAACCCAAACCTGTAACTCCTGCTGTAATGATGCAATCTAGTCCATCAAACTAAGACTACTTCAGCAAAATGAACATTTCACAAAACCATTTTCTGTTCAGTATTAAAAACTTGAAGTGTTCCTTGCATTTAGCTTTATTGCAAGACACACTACTTGCTGCCATACGGGAGCCATCCGAGGCCACACACACCCCTCAACCTTACAGTAGGAAGCAGAAGAGTTACTGAGAAGATGAAAAAGGGCAAAGTGACTAAAACGGCCTTCCCAAAACACTCCAAAGAAATCACTTCGTACACCTGACACAAGAAGTATAGCACTAACATTTTAACACTGAATTTCCTCTCTCAGCGTGTGAGCCCGCTGTTCCACAAATTGTTTTGTGTTTCATGCAGTCACAGAAACAAGTACGAAATGTCAGAACTTCCGTCAGAAGAGGAATTCTGGTCTGCAACCAAGCCTACCAACAGCCACATCTACATAACACAGGCTGCCTGCACAGCATTACAAAGGCTCCAGAACACACACAGCCCGTGTGCCTTCTGGGGGCTCTCAGTACAGTGGGCACAGGACAGGGCTGCCTCCCAGACACGGACATGCTGTACCTGGGCTGGGATGCATTGTGGCTTTTCCCCAGGGCCGCATACTGTAACAGCTCGTACAGCTGCTCCTGGCTGATCTCACAGTCCTCACCGAGCAAAGCTGCTGACAAGCGAGATGACTTCTCCTGTAAGAAGGAAAACGGCAGTAAAGAAAGGTTCTGTGTGACCACAAAAGTTTGTTGAACAGGAGGTGAATTAAACAGTAAACAGCATACTGTCCAGGCACAGGCAACAGCACGTTAAATAACTCTTCCATTCATTGAAGTTCCTCTTGAGCCCTGTAGGGAAGAAAATTCTAGAGAACATTGTAGAGAAAATATTGTGGAGAATGGTATATTTCCATAAGGCTTTATATAGATGGTACACAGACTACTATTAAAAGTAAAGGATGGCTCACCTTTTATGATGGTTGAGGCTCGCCAATCACTCCAGCAGGGGGGATCTCCAACAAGAGATCCTTCCCTGGTGGTGGTCAGCCCTTAAGTGGTGTCTGGGAGAGGTGGAGCCAGACTCCACCCCTTCCAATCACACAGGCACATTACCTTCACCTGTGCCCCTGCGGCTGACTCAGTGCTCGACTCAGGTGATCAATCAGTGGTTCAGGCCGTGATTCAACAGTTCCCATACAAGCCCACACTTCAACATCTGTTACCACCAGCATCGCAGTAACCTGGGTCCTTGGGTACCTGCAAACACCACCACGTGCAGACATGTGCACACCTCGCACAGGGCTCTAGCCAGAACCCATCTGCTTCATGTAACTGCAGCAACTGTTGAAGCACACAGGTCTCCTGACCCTGCTGCAGAAACTGTTTCACAGCATCCAAAGGAGCCGTGGGCAGAGCACATCAGAGATGAGGCAGAACCACAGAATTCAGCACAGCAGTTCTTTAAGCCATGATCACAAATTCACAAGCTCTCCCGAGCTGATCAGCAAGAACACGTGCTATTTTGGAGACCGACACTGACTATTTGGCTGTGGAACTCATCTGACCTGTAAAAATCTTCCAATATAATCTTTTATTACATAACAAAAGGACATCACCAAGGGCAGATCATACCTGACCCATCTGGTGGCCTTCCGTGATGCAAAGACAGCACCGGTGGACAAAGGAAGAACAACTGATGTCCACCTGCACGTGTGCCAGGCCTCCAACGTGGTCCTGCACCACATCCCCATCTCTGAGTGGGAGAGAGATGGGTGTGAAGGGTGCACTGCTTGGTGGGTAAGGAGCTGCTTGGATGTGGCTGTGCTCAGTGGCTCTGTGTGCAGGTGGAGGCCGACGAGCGGTGACCCCCAGGGGCCCGTCTGGGACCGGTGCTCTTCCACATCTTCACCAGTGACACACAGAATGGGATCGAGTGCACCCTCAGCACTTTGCTGATGGCACCACAGAAGGGAGGGACGGCATCCAGAGGGAGCTGGACAGGCTCCAGAGGTGGGCACACGAGAACCTAATGAGGTCCAGCAAGGCCCAGTGCGGGACGCTGTACCTGGGTTGGGGCAATCCCAGACGTGTACGGACTGGGAGAACAACTCACAGAGAGCAGCCCGGGATCATCCCCCTCTGCTCTGCCCTCGGGAGCCCCCACCTGCAGCACTGCATCCAGGCCTGGGGCCCCAGCACGGGAAGGACGGGAGTGTTGGAGCAGGGCCAGAGGAGGGCACAGGGATGCTCGGAGGTTGGAGCTCCTCTGCTGTGCAGACAGGATGAGGAGCTGGGGGTGTGCAGCCTGGAGAAGAGCAGGATCCAGGGAGACCTCATTGCAGCCTTCCAGTGCTCAAAGAGAGATTACACACAGGAGAGGGACCGACTGCAGCAGCAGCGATAGCAGCAGGGGAAAAGGCTTCAAAGGGAAAGAGGCGGCGAGGCGCTGGCACTGCCGCCCGGAGCTGGGGGTGCCCTTCCCTGGAGGTGCTCACAGCCACAGCGGGGCCCGGGGCAGCCAGAACACGGCAGGGTGAGCCGGGGGGGTCCCTTCCGACGTAACACGAGTGCTGCACGATGGCGGCACACCGCGCGCAGAGCCCGCCCAGCCCGGGGCCGCTCACGCCAGGAGCCGGGCCGCGTCCCGCACGCCGCGCTCCCACTTGTGTCCCAGCTCACCTTCCCCTCCCGGCGGCCCGGCCTGCTCCTCTTGCCGCCCGCACGCAGCCCGTCCGCGTCCCCGCCCGCGGGCCGCTTCCGCCCGACCGAGCGGACGGACGCGCCCGCCACGGCCGCGCCGAACAGCCGGACCGACCGCGCCTGCGCGGGGAGCGGCGCAGCCGCGGGGCGGGACCGCGGGCGGTTTGAAGCGGCGGAGATGGCTACGAAGCGGCTGGCCAGGTGCGGGCTGTGCTCTGCACGCTGCGGCTTCTGGCGGTGTCGGGTCTGCGTTCCTCCGGGGCGGGGTGGTCTCCCCCGGGCCCGGCGCTGAGGCCGCCCCGTCCCGCCGTGTCACGCAGGTCGCTGGGGATGGCGCGGAGCGGCGGGAGCGGCGCGCGGAGCGGCGGGAGCGGCGCGCGGAGCGGCGGAGCGGCGGCGGCCGCGGGGCCGCGCTTCGGCTTTCTGCTCGTCCTCGACTTCGAGTCCACATGCTGGCGGGACGCGCGGCAACGCCGCCCCGAGATCAGTGAGTGCTGCGGCGGCGCGGCCCGGGGCTGCGGGGATCGGGGGCTGCGGGGATCGGGGGCTGCGGCGATCGGGGGCTGCGGGGATCGGGGGCTGCGGGGTGCGCATGCGCGTATGCCCGCGGGCCGTGTTTGAGCGGGCGTTGTCCCGCCCGCCGCTCTCGCTGTGCTCCGTCCCAGGTGAGTTCCCGGCCGTGCTGCTGAACGCCGCCACGGGGCTGATCGAGGCCGAGTTCCACTCCTTCGTGCAGCCGCAGGAGCAGCCCGTGCTGTCCGGGTTCTGCACGGCGCTGACCGGCGTCACGCAGGTATCGCGCGGCTGCTCGCAGCGGTTCGGTACTCCTTTAAAGGGACAAACGCATGTGGAGTCGATGTCGGTCGGTACTGACACGGGTGCTTCTCTGTCTGTTGCTCAAAGAGCCAAGTTGACGGAGGAGTCCCTCTGAACATCTGCTTGTCGCAGTTCTTGAGGTGGCTTCGGAAGGTACAAAATGAGAAGAAATTTCTGTTCAGCTCAGATATCCCAAGTAACACCGTTCCAGAGGCAAAGCTGTTGCTTTTGTTACCTGGACAGGTAGGCAACGTTCCTTTTACTTACAGTGTGAGGCAGCGTGCCTCAAACAGGAGCCCTTGGTGGGGCTGTTCTCCATCTCTGGTGCAGGGCTGTCCTGCAGCGAGGGCCATAAGGCAGCAGTGCTCACCACCCCATCACAGGGTGCCTCTGCTTCGTGCGTGGCCGTGCACCTTCTTGCACAGAGGTTGGTTTTTTTTGCCTGTTTGGTATCCTGTGGCTCACTCAGGTGAGAATAATGCCCAATTTGCAGACATTAGGATTAAAGAAATGTTATTTCTTTGGTTGCACTTGTTTCCCCTGTGCAGACTGGGACCTGGGTGTGTGCTTGCACTATGAGTGTAAGAGAAAGCAGTTCTGGAAACCTGACATCTTCAATTCCTGGATTGATCTCAAAGCAACATACAGGGTGAGAAAAATCAGTACACTGAAAAATGTGGATCCGTGTTATCAACTCAAAAGCTGCATCCGTGCCTATGAGGCAGCACTGCGTTCCAGTGACTTGAGTTCCCCAGCTGTTTTCATTCTGCATTACTGCACAAATAACAAGCTGTGCCATAGGACAGCGGATTTTCATAGAAATCATAATGCTAGGAAAGCAATGTGCTGTTAGATGAATCATTGCTGAGCACTGGAGAATTTTGGAGCCATTCTTCCTTTTCTGACATCTTGTGCCCTGCTTGATGCTTTGTCTTCCCAGTCTTTCCTGCATTGCTGTTACTGCCTTACATTGCTAGCTAGAAAATAGTGGTCCTTGCCTGCTCAGCAGTTACACCAGGACAAAGTTGGGAACTGTATTCTGGCCAGTACAAGTACTGACCAGAACAGTACTAATAACACTGAAAATGAATGTATACTGAGAAAATGGAAGAGATGTTTTTACGATGGTGGGTTTTTGTTTGGTTGGTTTTTCGTAGTCTTCACACAAACAGGAGTTCTACCTTGGGGACTGACAGCACATTTTGTCCTATGCAGCCAAGGAAACGTTCTAAGGGACAATCCAGGAGCTTGCCTGTCCCCAATGCTGGCGCTCACGCAGCAAATTGAGGTCTCTAAAGTCAAACAGTGTGATCAAAGGAGAATCAGGGAGTAATGCAAAGGCGTAAGTGTTTAAAAAAAATATACAGCAGTTTAAGCATCTCAAGATCTATTGTATTCTTCAAGGCTGTTCTTTCTGTTAAGGTGTAAAGTAAACAAAGGCAGTGACAGAGCCTTTATTTGAGGTACAGGAGCTACGGAAAGAGATAGTAGAGATAAGGGGAATGAACTCCCCTCCCGGCGACCGTTTGGTTAAGGAACGCAGCCGCCTCCCGTTCGAATTCTGGCACACCAGAAAGAAGGGAGCCAGGGAGGGGGGGGCAACCCACGCATGCTCTGAGCGTATCTGTGCTCCCAGAAGCACTGCCGAGATGGGGAGAGAGGAGATGGGTGGACATGGGCTATGCTCCAGTCACCCAGGTGCTCGTTTACTGGTTCAGGCTGTGACCAGGCAATCCCATTGCCTTCGATGTGAGACATAAAGTGCAAATGGTTCTTTCCATTCTAATCTGCTATATGTAATGTACGTACTGTTTCACACTCATTTATCACAATAATAACATGAAGATACCTGTCTCGCATAATGTCTGTGGGAGTTTTATTATTCATAGGTGATATTTTGGAAGTGTTTTTCACTTCACTGTGAAGAGGTTTTGAAGTGCTACATCTTAACCAGCTACATGTTTCTCCTTAGGCCTTCTATAATAGAAAACCTAAAGGGCTGAGTGGTGCTCTGCAGGATTTGGGGCTGGCTTTTGTAGGACGGTGTATGGGAACTGTTGAATCACGGCCTGAACCACTGATTGATCACCTGAGGCGAGCACTGGGTCAGCCGCAGGGGCGCAAGTGAGTGTGATTGGGAGGGGTGGAGTTTGACTCCACCTCTCCCAAGACCCCATTTAAGGGCTGACCACCACCAGGGAAGGATCTCTGGTTGGAGATCCCTCCCTAGTGGAGTTTTCGGTGAGCCTCAACCATCTTCAAAGGTGAGCCGCTCTTTTCTTATTCATTTTCTTATTATCTATCTGTATGCCATCTACCTAAGCCTATCAAAAATATATCAGCTTTGGCACTATTTCTTCTGGGTGTTATTTCTGGGGGTTATTTGCCCTACAATTGGCGAGCCTGGCAGGCTTAAAAAAATATATATATACATATACAGTAATTAACTATGTCCTTCATTTGGAACATTTTCAAATGGGGCAGGGGGGAGAACGTTACTCCCCTGGACCAAACAATTCCTGGTCAAATTCCAGGATTTATGGGGTCATCCTATTATGGTCTTGCCACCGTTATTGAAAAATGGGGACCCCTGCGGGTTACAGGGACTGTTTCTCCTTCTCCAGCCCGGCTGACAGATTATTTTCAAGGTCTAGACAAGGACATACTAGTTACAAAAGAACGTCGGCTAGCTGCTTCTGCTGTGGCTTGGCCTCTAATAATGGCCTTACATAAACTGGAAATAACAAATACAAACATAATAATTGATTTTCTGATTCTAAGAGATCGTATTGAAAAGTTGGAACAACAGTTGGGCACATTAGTAGCCAAAAAACCTGGACTAGATGTGCCAACAAAACAAATTCGTACCATATCAGTGGAGGACACCCAGGTCCCTGAAGTAGTGGACCTGGATGTCTCAGAAAAAAAGATTTCTAAATCAGATCTCGAAGCTCCATCTCTGGAGGATCCGTTTGAGATCCGACCAATCATAACTCAAAAAAACAAAAAAAAAATGCAAGATAGACCAGCGGGAGTGCCTCCTGACCAATGGCCCCCCGCTGAAACATGCTTGCATGTGACAGCGCGCCCGTATACAGCAAACGAGTTGATGGACCTAGTACAACGATTCCATCAAAAACCAAGAGAAAGCATACCATCATGGCTCCTGAGGTTATGGGATGCAGGAGCTGAAAGCGTGTTAGTTAGTGGGACAGAGATGTCAAAACTGGCATCTATAACTATACACCCAGCCCTGAGGCAAAGATTATATGCTGCCATCCACTATAATAATGAGAATCATTCTATTATAGATTGGTTGATGGCAGCATGCCGCTTAACATGGCCCAACAAATCTGACATTCCACTCAATACCGGTTTATGGTCCTCTATGGAGGACCTCCAAACATACATCCGAGAACTGGGTATGAGGGAGGCTATGTATTCAGAGACCTTTGAGAGTCCTGATACGGAAAAATTTACAGCAGGTATGCGTGACCTAATACTGCAACAAGCCCCCTCTCACCTTTATGGGACTTTGGTCTCCATACTAAACCCTTTGGTGGCTTCGGAGGCTATCGTCCAGCAGGCAGCCCAGTTGGTGGCAGACCTTGGGGAAACGGAGCGCATAAGAACTAGGCGCAATGTCCGTCTGGTAGAAAGAGCTGAGGCCTTCCCCGTTAAAACTAAGAAGCCTGTCCCACGGATATCCCGATCGGGCCCCATCCGGGTATCTCGGAAGACCACGTTCAATGATCTTATACGGGCCGGGGTTGCCTTTGCTAAAATCGATGGGCAACCCAACCATGTATTGTTACAACTATGGAAACAACTTAGAAACGATCAAAAATTTCAGAGTACTCCCAGAAAATCGGGAGTACGAATAATACAGGCAGCACCAACAACAACCTGGAATTTGGCTGACTTTATAGTCCCAAATAGAAGGAAGAAACATCCACAGGTGTCGCGGGATACAATGTCTGAACCACCTGCGGTAAAAGACCTAGATTTAGCCAGCTTCATGGAGTAACGAAGGACTTTGGTCCCCTTAGGGCCTCCAGACGTGACCGGAGGCCCTATGTAGAATTAGACATCTTTTGGTCAGAGAAGAATGTTCAAAAGGTGATGGCGCTAGTAGACACTGGTGCGGAAACATCAATTATATATGGAGACCCAACAAAGTTTAAGGGCAATAGAGTGATGATTGGTGGGTTTGGGGGACAGACCATTCCAGTCACCCAAACATGGCTGAAATTGGGGGTTGGGCGTCTCCCACCCCGGGAGTATAAAGTGTCGATTGCCCCAATCCCAGAATACATCTTGGGCATAGACATTTTATGGGGTCTGGCTCTCCAGACGACTGTGGGAGAGTTCAGACTTTGACAGGTACATTAGTATCGGGGCGATACAGGCAGTATTGAGGGGCCATGCGAAACATGAGCCCATTTGTTTGCCGAAACCACGCCGGATTACTAATGTAAGACAGTATAGACTCCCAGGGGGGCAGGAAGAAATATCAAAAACTGTGCAGGAACTAGAAAAAGTAGGTATTATAAGACCTGCACATAGTCCATATAATTCCCCCATATGGCCAGTGCGGAAGTCAGATGGAACATGGAGAATGACGGTAGATTATAGGGAATTAAATAAGGTCACGCCGCCCATCCATGCGGCCGTACCCAATATTGCTTCCCTAATGGACACACTCAGTAGGGAAATTAAGACCTACCATTGTGTCCTGGATTTGGCAAATGCGTTTTTTAGTATCCCGATTGCCAAAGAATCGCAAGATCAGTTTGCGTTCACGTGGGGAGGCAGGCAGTGGACCCTTCAGGTCCTACCACAGGGGTACGTGCACTCACCAACATACTGTCATAACTTGGTGGCCCGTGACCTAGCTAATTGGAGGAAACCTAATAATAATGTCAACCTGTACCACTACATTGATGATCTCCTGTTAACATCTGACTCACTGGAAGCAGTAGGAGAGGCAGCAGATTCATTAACCTCCTACCTAAATGAAAGAGGATGGGCTATCAATCCTCAAAAGGTGCAAGGTCCAGGCCTGTCCGTAAAATTTCTGGGGGTAGTCTGGTCAGGAAAGACCAAAGTGCTACCCAGTGCCATCATAGATAAGGTTCAGGCATTTCCAGTCCCTACAACACCAAAGCAGCTGCAGGAATTTCTAGGTATATTGGGATACTGGCGTTCCTTTATACCTCATTTGGCACAGCTGCTGAGACCTTTGTATAGACTCACAAAAAAGGGCCATTCATGGGATTGGGGGAGAACAGAACAGGATGCTTTCCAGCAAGCAAAACAGGCGGTGAAACAAGCCCAGGCATTGGGTATATTCGATCCTACCCTCCCAGCTGAATTGGATGTTCATGTTACTCAGGATGGCTTTGGCTGGGGCCTGTGGCAACGCCAGAGTTCTGTTCGGACCCCCATTGGATTTTGGTCTCAGGTCTGGCACGGAGCAGAAGAAAGATATAGTATGATTGAAAAACAACTATTGGCTGCCTATACCGCATTACAAGCGGTAGAGCCAATAACCCAGACGGCCAAAGTCATAGTTAAGACCGCTCTTCCAATTCAGGGGTGGGTGAGAGATCTGAACCCACCTTCCTAAGACAGGGGTGGCCCAGGCACAGACGGTGGCACGATGGGTCGCCTATCTCAGCCAGAGGAGTAGTCTGTCTTCCTCACCGTTGAAAGAAGAACTCCAAAAGATTCTAGGCCCAGTGACGTATCACAGTGATGCACCAAAACAAACCTTGGTTGCTCCGCCACAGAAGAGTCCCGTCCAGGAAGGAAAATATCCCATTCCTGAAGATGCCTGGTACGCGGATGGGTCCAGCAAGGGCAACCCAAGTAAGTGGAGAGCAGTAGCATACCATCCCGCTACAGATACAATATGGTTTGAAGAGGGGGATGGTCAAAGCAGCCAGTGGGCAGAGCTGCGGGCCGTGTGGATGGTTATAACCAAAGAACCTGGTGACGGTGTCCTGAATATCTGCACAGATAGTTGGGCTGTGTACCGGGGACTCACTCTTTGGATCGCACAGTGGGCTACCCAGGACTGGACTATCCACTCCCGACCGATCTGGGGCAAAGATATGTGGTTAGACATATGGAATACATTCAAACACAGAACTGTACGTGTCTACCACGTTTCTGGTCACCGACCCCTACAGTCACCAGGAAATGATGAAGCCCACACACTGGCCCGAGTTAGATGGGTTGAGAACTCACCATCTGAGAACATTGCCTACTGGTTACATCAAAAGCTGCGGCATGCTGGACAGAAGACCATGTGGGCAGCTGCCAAAGCATGGGGACTGCCCGTACAACTATCGGACGTAGCTCAAGCGTGTTGAGACTGTGATGCCTGCTCCAGAATGAGACCGAGATCGTTGCCTGAAACAACAGCCCATCTTGCTAGAGGACACAATCCTCTACAGCGATGGCAGGTTGATTATATTGGGCCCCTCCCTCGATCTGAGGGGGCGAGATATGCCCTAACCTGTGTTGACACCGCGAGTGGGCTAATGCAGGCCTATCCAGTACCAAAAGCCAACCAGGCCTATACCATCAAGGCGCTCACAAGATTGATGGCTGCCTACGGGACACCACAAGTCATTGAGAGCGACCAAGGGACTCCTTTCACGGGTGCAATGATACAACGCTGGGCAGAAGAGAACAATATTGAATGGCGATTCCACCTGCCATATAATCCAACGGGGGCAGGCCTGATTGAGCGTTATAACGGTATTCTCAAGGCTGCCCTGAAGACAGACTCTCAGTCTCTGCAGGGGTGGACGAAGAGACTCCACGAAACCCTGCGAGATCTGAATGAAAGACCTAGAGATGGCAGACCCAGTGCCTTGAAAATGTTACAAACAACATGGGCCTCCCCACTTAGGATCCAAATTACAGGTACAGATAATGAGGTAAGAACTCAGACCGGCCGTGAGAACAATCTTCTGCTCCCTGCCCCTGAGAACCTGAAACCAGGCACCAATAAAATAAGATGGCCTTGGAAGGTGCAGGTAGGACCATGACGGTGTGGCCTACTTGCACCTTGGGGGAGATTTTTGGAGGTGGGGGGTTCGGCAGTCCCTCTGGTAATTGGTACATGGCCTACTGATATTGTGGTCAACACTCCAGTCTTTATTGCTAAAGGAACCCCTATCATGTCTCTGTGGCAGATCAGGACACCCCCTTTGGTGCCTGATATAATCGTGCAGCCACAGACATCTGGGCAAAAGGTTTGGTACAGGCGGCCAGGGCATGCCCCTGCACAAGTTGAAGTGTTGACCCAAGATAGGAATACGGCCTGTATCTTACCCTGGAGGGCAGACCTCCCCCTCTTGGTACCTTTGAAACATCTATATTACTCCCCGTGAGTCTATAAATCACCGGAGGGAACCAAATAGTGCTGAAGTGTTCCAGAGTTGCAATAACATCATGTGCAACATCCGGTGATGGTCTACCCGGGACTGATGAAGAGTAGGACGGACCTGCACAATGTGACCGCATGCTTCCAGTAGACACCACCAAGCACTGGCCCAAGGAAGAGCATGAGCCATACGCTGATCATCACTCATCCCAGATTACATCGATATGCATCGCGACGGGTTATTATGTAAAGCGTCGCGATGTATTGGGTCTCTGTATTGAGGAGGGCTCACCCTATAGTTCCTTAATCAGTGGTTCATGTCGTGAAGGGGTGGAGTGTATGGGAACTGTTGAATCACGGCCTGAACCACTGATTGATCACCTGAGGCGAGCACTGGGTCAACCACAGGGGCACAAGTGAGTGTGATTGGAAGGGGTGGAGTTTGACTCCACCTCTCCCAAGACCCCATTTAAGGGCTGACCACCACCAGGGAAGGATTTCTGGTTGGAGATCCCTCCCTAGTGGAGTTTTTGGTGAGCCTCAACCATCTTCAAAGGTGAGCCGCTCTTTTCTTATTCATTTTCTTATTATCTATCTGTATGCCATCTACCTAAGCCTATCAAAAATATATCAGCTTTGGCACTATTTCTTCTGGGTGCTATTTCTGGGGGTTATTTGCCCTACAGACGGGAACATTCTGGTAAGGGTGATGTGATGACTCTATCTCTCTGATATACAGAATGTTATTTCTAGGTATACAATGTTCAGGTCAATAAAACCATCCAAGTAGAAATGCTTCAGAGATCAGAATTTGTCATTTCTAATCTCACACTTAACTTTAGAAATCTCTCCTAGAGCTTTTGTGTTTGTGTGGTCCACAAGATCAAGTTCTGAGTTGCTGGGGCAGAAAAGGAAAAAGAGAGCAAGGAAAGGATAAAAGAACTTGGTCTTAGGTGATAGCTCTGGGCACCTTATGAATATGGAAGAAAACATAATTTCAACTCAAATTTTTGGCATAATTAATACAAAACACCAGGGATTTTAACAGTTGTTGTGGCTACATATTCAGCTGCATGAGTTTTTAAGTGTACGTGAGTGGTACTTTTCATCTAATAAGAACTGCCTCCAGTAGTAGTTCAAAAGGAAGATGTTAATATAACCATACTTTTGAAGGGTTGGATGACTCTCGGAATACTGCTCGTCTTGCTTGGAGGATGACTTGTGATGGGTGTGTGCTGAAGATTACTAAATCTTTGGATAAGGTTTGTTACTATTTCATATCTCTCCTTTACTTGTCTTGTAGCCTGACATACAGGCGAAGGGTGAGCTGTTCGGACAACAAAACCAGAATCTTGAGTGTGAATTGAACAGAACATCCTTAGGCTGACATACTTGTTAGTCTTATGCAGTGATTACTAAAACTTCTGGGTATTCACTTTCCAAAATCTCTTTTTGTTAATGGACTCCCTAGTCCTGTCCTAGGAAGAACTTAATTTCCAGAATGCTGAATGCCAGCTCTGCTGACAAGACTGTGCTGGGAAGTAGCAGCAGCCTTGAAACATCCAGAGATAAATCTTGCAAAGCAAACTCTGTGGCAGAGAGAAACCACAACGGGCCTGCTGGAATTACGGTAATTTCTGATGTACAATCTGCAGAACAGGCCACCTCCAGTGGTTGCTCTGCAGACATGCATGTTGTTATCTGGCAGCAGCTCAAGGACTGATTTATGCGAAGAAATCCAAAGCTATTCCACAGTGTCTGCTGACAGATTTGCTCTTCTTGGACACGCACAGCAATCTCACAGTACTTTATCACCAGGCATTCAGCAAGGATTGAACAATGGGCATCTTGTGAGCACAGCAAGGTACAGCTCTCCAGTGTGTGGGTCGGGGCTAGTACTCATCTCCACCACCATCTCCTCAGTGAATACCTCCAGTGAGGATACCGGCACTCATTCTGATTGCTTGTCTCTGCTGACTGACTGGGAAGATGTAGCTCTAATACCTAAATCTCAATCTGAACCAAATTCAGACTGTGTTCAATTGGAGGAGGACTCAAGTACAGACATCTTAATGCTGTCTGAAATAAAAACAACTCCAGAGCAATCGGTTGCGATGAGTCCAGGTGATCAAAGTTTGGGGAAAACTCTGGTACCCGTAGAACCTCCTAAATCCATCATTTACAAGAGTCCTGATACTACTATCTTTAATGTGGGAATGGTACAAAGGCAGCCTTCAAATCTTTCTGCTTTTAAGATCCCATCTGCAGAGGTAAATGCTATTTCATCCCAATCAGTAATAATGAGAAATTTTTCTATTCCTTCTGAAGTTCCCAAAAGAAAGCCAACTAGTCCAACAGCACTGCCACCAGCGAAAAAACAGTCTTTTGCTGTCTACCAAGAGAAAATGGCATCTTCAGATCATGCCTTATATTGGAGAAATTTGAATTTGTCCAAAGCATCTCGCACCGCTCTGAGCTCCACAGTCAATCTGAATCAGTCTGTAACAGCTGTGCAAAATGAAAAGCTAACTCCCCCTCTGTGTAAGTGTGGTCGAAGGGCTAAAAGGCTCTATGTGTCAAATGCCGGTCCAAATCGTGGTAAGGCGTTTTTCTGTTGTCCTGTTGGTAGGCGTGAAGGTAGTAAGAGAAGCTGTGGATACTTCAAGTGGGGAAATGCAATTCTAAAAGAGAAATCTCATGTTGCCACCATGAATGTAGATGCTTTGACCTCTCTTGGAACATGCCTCAGCACTTCAGGAAATTCTTCCAGCAAACATTTGTTCCTCAGACCATCTATGAGAACTTGAAGATTTTTAGTTTAGTTGTCTGAATCTGAAGCTCAGTTAGTTAACTGTAGATAACAAAACTGGGCCAGTCCTATGATGTCAGATACGTGTGCTGAGCAGGGGATGAAAATAATGCTGCTTGGCAGTTGTTTAAGCATACAGACATACCCATGTTAACATGAATGGACTGAGACAGAATAAATCATTGTGCTGCAGTTAAGGTGCGAGTAGCTGTTGTTACATGTCTTAAATTCCTACTTTGTCATCATGCGTTTAAAATTTTTTGCTAATTGAGTCCTTAAACATTTTAATGATGTAGATTTCTATACTATTTTTTTCTAAATATACTTGTAGAGATTTGTAACTGTAACTTTTACAAATCTGTTGTCATGCTTCTCAGAAGTGATTCTTGAAGCAAGTGATGTACTAAACTCTTGTGATTTTTTTCATTTAAGTGATAATAAAGGTAAAATGCTAGTGATGTTTCATTAAGTTTATTTAGCACATCATCTATTGATTACACATCTTCTGTGCCATTCATATCAGCCTGCCTGCTTCTGTGGCACTGGGGTAGCTGAGTGCTGGGGGTCAGGTGAGACTGTGAAAACCTCAACTAAGAGAGATGTAGTGTCTTCTGCTCTACATTACTGTGTAAATCAGCATTATCTTATTATTGTTTAAACAAACAAAGCAAAAAGCCACTGGAACCCACACCCTATGTTAAAACTACAATGCAACCCCAAAACCAAAGAATTCTCATATCTCCTCCACTCCTTCTGGCGTAGTTCAATTCTTCGGATCTTCCCGCTAACGGTTTTTGGCAGCTCTCGAACAAACTCCATCTAAGGGGAAAGGGAGGAATGCGGTATGAAATAATGTACACAAATGTGACTTCCCCCCCAGTGACATAGCCTCATAAGTGACATAATAGTTGATCTGTGCTTGCCTATAGCAGTGACAATTACTTAAAATATTTGGATGATCGGCAACTTACTTTCCGAGGATACTTGTATGGAGCAGTAGCTTTCTTAACGTGGTCTTGTAGCTCTTTCCTCATTTGTTCTGGATCGCATGAGACGTAGTCGGGTGTTAAAACAACAAAGGCTTTCACTACCTTGAAGAAGTTAAGGGAACAAAGGCTTAAGTAATGATGAAACAACCTCACACAACAGTGAGATTTGAAGCTTTAACCAAACGTTTACCTACAAACTACAGAATAATAAATACAGTGGATGCAAACATCTATGCCAACGTTATGCGTTTGTTTGGACTGTGGAGCTGATCAATGTGGGAAGTACTGGAATGCAGAGGAAAAGCTTCAAATTGTGCTTTAGTTATGTTGGCTAGGTAATTGTCATGGTCAGTTTTTTTGGTTTAGACATATCTGGTAGAGTAGGAATGCCAACTTGGTTTTATTTAGTTCAAAAATGTCATCGTTAGATAGACCATTCCATTGGAAGTTGGTCTTTGTCAGCTCTTTTTTATCTAAAATGTGCTCAACTTGTTTACCTCTCCCCTGATGGGGTCTGGACTGCTGACAACTGCTGATTCCACCACTGCGGGATGCTCTATTAGAGCACTTTCTACTTCAAATGGTCCAATGCGGTATCTTTAAAATGGAGATAAAGGTCCTTTATTTGTACTTGAGGCACATAAACATATCTTGTCTGAATCAACTCTATTATTTGTGGTGGAAGATGTATTTTTAATCAGTGTTGAATTACCCAGCAGAATTAATGACATCATCGGCTCTTCCAACAAACCAAAAGTATCCATCATCATCCATGATCCCCTTGTCTCCAGTAACACAGAAATCCCCACGGACTGTTGCCTTTGTTTTCTCTGGATCATCCTAGGAAATATTAAATTGTGTTTTACATAAAAGCTACCTGTAAAATATAATAAATTGCATTCTAGCAGATTCATATTCAGCGGGGATATTGAGTGGGATATTAATAATAGGCAATTGTAATAAATGACAAGAGACTATTAATTCACGTTTGCTCTCACTCTTCATTAGCTTGGCAATTTGACTTCCATCGTTGCCATCCTATCTGATAGTGGGCTGTCATCTACGTCTTCCTGCTGAGGCTGGTGCGAGAGTAAAGTGCGACTGCTCACTTTGCACACTGCATTTGGGACAGTGACGTAGTTGGTTCACAATTCCATTCCTTGTGGAATGATGCTGCATAGCACAGTGTCGTGTGAAATCTCTTAGACTGCTTCGATAGCAAATGATGATCTCAGAGACAGCAGTGCTACAAGAGGTGCCATACCTTGACGTCATACCCTGGAGATGGCTTTCCCATAGAGCCAGGTTTAATTTCCATTCCTTTAAAATTTCCACAGACCAGCACCTGTAATAAATATTTTTCTCAGCCAAACAGTCACTTGTATATTCAGTCTTTAGCGTAGGTTTAGAAAACTCAGCTAACATTGTGAACTTTTGTAGGAAATAATGAACCCTTCATTATAATCATATGTCCAATGAAATAAATGATGTTCTGGAAATCTCACCCGTAGCCCCGAACAATGTGAGCGCTCCAAAAATAGAGTTCAAAGCAGAATTTGGAGGGTAGTCATGAAGAGTGCATCTCCTTTGTGTCAGCCCTCAATGCAAAGCCCACATGAGTTAAAAAACTGTTTTCATTGTTGCCTATTGGAACTGACTTCCCCTCTAAAGGTCGCAACTGTTGCAATAGTCATGATGAACTAGCATTGTTGGAATGTGGTGAAGTGAGGAGGAGTATGTAAACCTAATACAATTGTGTACAATCTTTTTAATGACTTTTTCTTGTCAAACTGAATAGGATTTATTGCTGTATCTGCAAAGCATATACTTTTCTCCTGTAAAGCTCAACATACAGTTTCTGTTTGTCCATAGCATTCCTGGATATCCAGCCCTGTCCGCGCTTTCCACTCTGCCATCACCTCGGGGTTGATTGGCTCCCCAGCGCTCACACAGTGCCGGAGCCTGCTGAATGTGCAGCTGAGAAAGACAAAACAAGTAACTGGCAGTTATCTGTCTGCTATGTCCCATTTGCTGCCATATTCCTGTATTGTGGGGGACCTTCCTATACAAAATGCTGAGTCTTTTTTGTTAAATTTGAATTGCGAAGTGCTAAACAACAACAAATCTGAAAATAACACAAGAAAGGAAAAATAAAAACTTCCTGGTTTGCTTCTGTTTTATTTAGAACATCAAATAATGTGATGTTTCTAACCCTAGAGTCTGAACTGGAGCCTGGACCAAAGAGGAATAACAAAGTTTAACCCTGTCAGTTATAACCTGTGGGAGAGTTCAGAGAGGCCAAGGTGTCTTTCATACATGTCACTGAGCCATACCAACATACACTTCATGGGGAGTATACTGCTGGTGGGACATAGGAAAGAAACAGAGGTAGGGAGAGTGTGATGGTAAAAGTAGGACGTGTTAACTAGGACACCATGATTATCTTATTACTGCCTGAGCTAAGATGCTTTCCACTGTGACTTACAAAGCCTAAGATGGCACCCCAAATATTTATTCTGACTTAATACACAGTAAGTGAGACTCAAGAGGTTGAGAAACACAGTCAGAGTTCCTGTTCTGCCACTGTGAAAGTGGAATAAAATCCAAAAGCTGAGCACTTGGCCCACAGCTTTGATGGAAGGCAGTGCTGGGGACCCTCCGCCTCAGCTTACCTGGGCAGCTGGTGCTGCACGAGCATTCGGTAGGCAGCTGGAGCTGAGCAGAAGACAGTGATGGGATGTCTTGACAGGCTCTAAGGAGTTCAGAATAATAAAAACCAGTGTTGCCCATATACTGAAGCCCGTGAAGTCTCATCTACATTGTAAGAGATGGTATAATGATATCTGCCTGCATCAGGCTTATGAAACACGCAAACAAAATACTAGTGTCCTAAGAGCAGTTAGCACAGCAGTTATATTTAATTAAATTTTTCTTCAAAACGGAAGCTATGTTATCTTACAATGGGTACAAGACACCAAAGCTTTGTACCCTGGAAAGGTTTGAAGTCCTCCTTGCAGGATTGCTTCGTAATTGCAGTTTAAGGAGAAAAAAAAACTGAAGTCCTAATCCTACTTTTTTAGATGTCCTACAGGACTAAAACTGAAAGTGTTCTCCAACACAGCCTGGTGCTACCTGACAGCTCCCAGCTGTCGCAGGAGAAGGGGTGAAATGGCGGTAGTCTTTTACAAAGGATAAGGAGTTGTGTGTGGAGAATGGAGGACAATACAGTGCCAATGGCATTTTTTAAGGGAATTCAGCTTTGCTGCCTCCTCACCCCTTACTCTTGAGTTACGTGGTGCAGGCAACTGGCATTCTCATTTGTCTATGATTGTCACTCATTTTAATAACAGATTAGCTCTGCAGATTCCAGCCCAGTTTCCTTTGTGTTTCACTTCTAGGCCTAATAGCAAAGAGCTGCAAAGTCATCTCCCCCATTTACCTCAAAGACAGCAGGCGGGTTGAACTGTGGCATTTTATGTACAAATACACATGCCCCTTCACTCCACGCCGAAAACATGCTCCATGCTGCCTTGGCCCAGCCCGTGTCTGAGGTATTCCAATATATATCTGAAGAGGTCAGGTTCAGCCAGTACCTGATAGCACAAGGAAGAACAGCCCACTGTCCTTACTTAGCAGAAATAAGGCAAGTAGTAAAATGTTTTGAGATGTGGCAGGGAAGTGAATCTGGCACTGTTTGTCGTGGGTAAGCGGAATTTAGATAGACCTGAATGACTGAGCACAACCAAGTCCTGGCACAGGGAGGGCACAGCAGGACAGACTGACACTGCACGTTTCTACAAGATGTTGTACTGACGGAGCTGCAGAACCCTCCTCAGGATGTGATGTTGCATGAATATGAGATTGCTTGAACTTGCTGTTAGCGATAAGGGTGTTTTTGGATTACTGCATGTGGGCCTTTTCCGGTTTGTTACTGTCTCCCAGTTAGAGTGAAGTGCACTGCCCTATCAATTTTATAAACAATATTGCTTTAAAAATTTAGAGGTTCTGAATTATCAGCATTTCATTCCTCTGGGAGCTGTGTTGAACTCAGACAGACATGAACCCAGAAGCCTGTCAGACCCACGTACTTCTCCCATTTTGATACGGATTTTCTAAACTTATGCTGATTTTTCATTCGGTAGACAATCTCTTAAACGCTAACTTGTTGAACATGCAGCAAAAGATTTATCTTTAGTTAAAGAAAATGTGAAAAAGGAGTTAGTGCATCTATTTGGCTGCTACATTCCATGCACACTAAGACAGCTGGACTCAAAACGTGCCTTGCTTCCTGGGGAAAATAACCAACCAAACAAACCTTGGCTGGGTCTAGCAGAAGGGTTGTTTTGTAGAGCAGTGAAACAAATGCTTCTGGTATAACCTTGCATTTCTCTTCCTTTTGCCATACTACCAATCTGACCAAGCAGTGGACGTACCTTCCGCTCACTGTGAGGCCAATGCCAAAGCTGCAGTGGGAATGTTCTGTCATTTCTGGAGCTCCTGTAGTCCCACTAGTAAAATAGATGACTGCGGGGTGTTGAGACTTCGTGGTTACGCACTGGTGATCAGATGGAGCATTTCTTTAAAATAAACAAAATGAGGAATAAATCAATTTGTGTAACTTAAACGTTCCTGAATATGTTTAAAACAACCCCTGCAGCAGCAATCAGAAGTGCCAAAACCATTTATATTTTTCCACTTCGCAGACCCAGAAGGATGAGAACACATTGGCACGTGCAGCATTTCCCACCCAAAGCAAATGGAACCACTCTTATCTCTGCTGCGGCACTGTCGCAGTGGTGGTTACTCACTTCAGGAGATCCTTGAAGCTCAGCCACCCCTCTCGGTAGCCCTCTGACACCAGTAATTTGAACCTCAGAGACTGGCATTCAGCCTCTACTGACTCTACAGTTGATGCCACAGAGTCATCAGCGATGATGCCTTTTGCCTTGGACTTCTGTAGGCGATAGAGAATGTCCTTCGCAGTCAGCTGCTGCGTGCCAGGAATTGGGACAGTTCCTAAATGGGAGCAAGTGGAACGCAAAAAAGAGCTTATACATTGCTTAATAGTTCTTGTACTACTAAGACTCAGCTTACTTTGTGGTTTTGAGTGGGACAAGGCTATACTGAAAGCAGAATTTGGCCCTATATTTGTAAACATACTGATTTCCTTGGCGGATAGAATTCTATGTGAGGATGAGCACAAGTTAGGAGGTACCAGACTGGTCATGGGATGCTAGAAGAAATGGAGGGAACGGCTTTCCTTGGTCTGAAGGCACCTCCTGTGGAGTATGCCATTCTTCTGGACTTAATTTCTGTACTGCATGCTGCTAGTGTCTGTGGGGCAGCATGACATTCTGGGTTGAAAATATTGCCAAGCTGAGCAGGAACAGAGGCCGTGTGAAACACTTGGCTAAATGTGGGCCAGCTTCACGGCAAGGTTGCAGGAAGGTGCATTTGTGATGCATCACAAGTGCTGGAGAAAGGAGAATGTCAAGGAGTGGACTTAGAGTGTTTTCCTAACATCTAGATCATGAGCAGAACTACACGGAAGTGCCACATTTGGTGTGAAGGGTGTTGATCAGTGTTTTATTAGTTCGTCCTCAACAGCACGTTTCTAGTTCTGCGTGCATTAAGTAGCAAGTCCTGATTTCCGTCCCCATGTGCCATTTGTGTGCTCTTACCAACCTGTTCTCATGCAAGCCACATTCAGCAGCCACCACTCTGGGATCCGTGGCAGAAGCAGAAGAACCCTGTCTCCATGCTGCAGACCGCAGGCACCACAGAGTACATTGGCTGCTTGCCGGGACAGCACTCCCAGATCCTCAAAGCTCCACTTCAACTCTTCTGCAACACCATCTACCCACCACAATGCGGGGGTTTTAGGCTTTTTTCCCTCCTACAGAACAGGGTAGAGTGCAAATGCTTCACTTTAGGAACATACCACTTTTACCGTAATTAACTCTTAGGAAACAAAGCATTCGGCTCTTATTCAGTGCTGGAGGAATCTGGGGATGCAGCTGAAATTTGCCACTGTCTCCAAACCAATCTCTCCTTCAGGAAGAACAGCCTTCAGATGTCATGTAAAAAATTAAATTTGCATTTCTTTCCTGAGCTCATGGTGTTTCCCTCTGCAAAGGCTGTCCAGCTTTCTGTTCCAGGACGCAAACAAAGATGCTGACGGACACAGGTGCAGCTGGACTGTGCTTCTGTGCTGCAAACTCTCCAAGCTCATTTCCAAGTTCATCTTGAACTGGGCCCATTTGTTACTTCTGAAAAGCAGATGTGAGGATCAAAAGCACAGTGTGACCTCTAATCAATGTCACTCATAACTAACAGATGTGTGAAAAGTGAAATGTGTGTTCATGGTATGCGCTTAAGGAGATGGATGCCTTTAGCAGTGACATTGTGCAAGTCATTTCCTGAGCACAGAAGACCTCATGGGGCAGGAAGAATATGGTATCTTGTTATCTGTTTGAAGGCAAACACTAAGGTTCATCTAGGGAGAAAAGTTGAGCAGCGTACTTCAGAGGGCAAAACTCTTCTGGTGTTCTTTCCTTGCTTCATTCGCAGCCTGCCAAAATCTGTTCTTCCTGCAGACGGAACGAATGCACTCCTTGTGTCAGACTGGTGATACCTCTGCTGTGATCCTGCTGCTGGGTGGACACCACTGTGTTCAGCCCCTCATCATGAAGAACCAGTGGACTACATCCACAGACACTAGGGCACTAGAGTAATATAGATGATATACCTAAACTTCACTCCTTTTCTTTTTCATATTCCCCATCCTTGCTTAGAGCTCATGCCCATTTGAGCACTCCAAGTGGTTCAGTTTTGTGGACTGATATTTCATGATGCAAAGATTTCATGACTGGAAAAGAATGGGGAGGTTTGGCATTTTGCTGTATTCACATTTTGCTGGCAAGCAGTGGAGGCCAAGTGCTTTGTCTCGCACACACAGGCAGGGTGCATGTCACAGCTAGTAGGGGAACCAGCGCAAGGCTCAGAGTGCTCCAGTTGATCTCATCATTAAGGCACAAATTTACTCACGGTCAGTGTCACCAGAGTTACTGATTAAAGGAGCAAAGCATTTGGGCTCACAAACAGGGCAGCATTGGCCTAAGGGATTTACAGGTTCAAATTACATGAGGTGTTCATCAGATTGTAACCAGAGCACAACTGCAGCAGCATGCTGGCTGGATGTGCTTGGCAGTTCTCAGCTCTTCAGCAGCAGAGCAGCCAAGTAGCTGTTACCTTTTCTACTTCGGTCCACCTGTCTAGCACGTTGCTTGCAAAGTTGAAGTACTCTGGCACCTCTGGTCTGTGCTGCTGTTTCATAAGTTCGTAACTAAATGTGGCTCCAGCTGGGGATCTCTGGCTGCAAAGCTGGCGAGATCTTCTCAGGAAAGTATGCATGGACACAATATTCAGGGCCTTCAGTAGAGGACGCATGGCAGCAGCAACCCAAGCAGCCTCCAAGAAATGCTGCAGTGACACAGATACAAACCTGCTGTTAGCCACGTAGTTTCAAAACAGCGTTCACTATCAAGCAGTGGAATGTGTTGTAATAACAATACCTGGTATCTGAAATACCTGTTGAGTACACCTCTGGTTCTGCCGCTGTGGGTCCCTGCCCTCCACTGACCACACAGCTGAGATCCCAACCATGCACCCAACTAGCCACACTCAGGCCAGCCAGCAGGGCAGTGTACCCCTGAATCACAGCTCTTCATCCTCCCACAGCTCCCACCTATCTGCTGCTCTGTAGCAGGTGCACTGAAAGCATCTACACAGGGGTTGCTGGGAATGAAAGGTCTGCTGCTGACTGACAGCACTGAAGTACCAGCACCAACTAAGATGCTGCAGAGATAACCAACAGTCCTGCATGATTTACTGGCTGATCTCAGACTTATTTGCTTCAAAGTCATCTGCTGTTTTCCCAGTCTATCAGCGCTGAGGTTACGCTGCTTGCCAAGAGTAAAATGCACGTAGGAAAGCCCTGAGAATGTTTTAGTACTGCTGTTTTAAGCAGCCAAAACCACCACTCCCTGAGATGGGGGAAGTTTAAAAGGACCCATGATAAGGGATTCAAAATGCAGAGCCATGTTTCTCTACAATCAGCTTAGCAGGAGGGCTGAAAACTCAATAATCATCTTATTAATGCATAGCTGACATTTGTTTACAAAATAATATAAACACTGATAGCTCCTTGCTGAATTAATAATCATCACTCTGTAAACCCACATGGTTTCAGAGATTCAGTGAAGCAAAGAGACAGTTTGATCTGTAACATTCAATCTATTTATGACAGACAAAGGAGAGAAACCCAGACAGATGACAGGTGGGGAGAGGCAGGGAGAACAGGGAAAGCATGCAGACAAGAGGCACATCAGTCTTGTTCCAGTACCAGCAAGTGCCCTGTCCAGCAGCAGCACAGCTGGCAAGGGAGCCAGTCACCTCATGCAGAGGCTGTCACCTCACCTCTCGGTCTCTGAGCCCTCCAAAACCTGAGACGCGCACCAGCTTTGACTGCTTGTGCAATTCCAAGGCTTCAGTTGCTTTTACGATGTTCCCGTGAAGAGTTTTAGTGGGGAAAATATAGAAACGGTGTAATGGCACAGGAATCAGGGATTGCAGACAAGTTCCACCGGTTATCGCCTCTACTTTGCTAAACTCTAAAAAAGCTTACGATTCTGGTGTAAGAATCAGAAATGGGAGAATGGACCAAAAGAAAACGTGTATAGACAGTATTTGACGTAGTATAGAAACAGGACAAAAAGAAGCGTCAGAGAAACAGAATGAAAACGTGAACGCAGATGAACGAACGATGCAGACGTACATTGCATTCGGTAGCAGAGCAGAAAGAGAACAGAAACGTTCCCCTACACTAACTTCGGGGTCCAGCACAACAACTTTGACAGTGCCAGAAACGAAGTCTCTATCAGGTGTAAAAGCTGCTTTGGAAGTATAGGGCGTATAGAGGGTATTGGAGAAACCGCTATTCAAGTGCACGGCATCCGGCTGAATCGCGTCTTACTTAACGGCAAAAACTGCAGAAGACGCGATTGTTGCGATGTATTGGAATCCGCGGTTAACGCGTTAAGAGCCCATAGCTCGCTGCCGGTTTTGCTCGGTATCGCAAAAGCGCTTTTACGATGTTCCCGTGAAAAGTTTTAGTGGGGAACATATAGAAACGTTGTAATGGCTCAGAAACAGGGATTGGAGAGAAATTCCACCGGTTCTAGCCTGTACTTTGCTAAACTCAGAAAAAGCTTACGATTCTGATGTAAGAATCAGAAACGCGAGAATGGACGAAAAGAAAACGTGTATAGACAGTATCTGACGAAGTATAGAAAATGGACATCAAGAAGCGTCAGAGAAACAGAATGAAAACGTGAACGCAGATGAACGAACGATGCAGACATACATTGCATTCGGTAGCAGAGCAGAAAGAGAACAGAAACTTTCCCCTACACTAACTTCGGGATCCAGCACATCAACTTTGACAACGCCAGAAACGCTGCCGGTTTTGCTCGGTATCGCAAAGAGCGCTTTTACGATGTTCCCGTGAAAAGTTTTAGTGGGGAACATATAGAAACGGTGTAATGTCACAGGAATCTGGATTGGAGACAAATTCCACCGGTTCTAGCCTGTGCTTTGCTAAACTGAGAAAAAGCTTACGATTCTGGTGTAAGAATCAGAAATGCGAGAATGGACCAAAAGAAAACGTGTATAGACAGTATTTGACGAAGGAACGAAAATGGACATCAAGAAGCGTCAGAGAAACAGAATGAAAACGTGAACGCAGATGAACGAACGATGCAGACATACATTGCATTCGGTAGCAGAGCAAAAGAGAACAGAAACTTTCCCCTACACTAACTTCGGGGTCCAGCACAACAACTTTGACAGTGCCAGAAACGAAGTCTCTTTCAGGTGTAAAAGCTGCTTTGGAAGTATAGGGCTTCTACAGGCTAATTGGAGAAACCGCTATTCAAGTGCACGGCATCCGGCTGAATGGCGTCTTTCTTAACGGCAAAAACTGCAGAAGACGCGATTGTTGCCATTGTATTGGAATCCGCGGTTAACGCGTTAAGAGCCCATAGCTCGCTGCCGGTTTTGCTCAGTATCGCAAATTGAGCGCTTTTACGATGGTCCCGTGAAGCTTTAGTGGGGAACATATAGAAACGGTGTAATGGCACAGGAATCTGGATTGGAGACAAATTTCACCGGTTCTAACTTGCACTATGCTAAACTCAGAAAAAGCTTACGATTCTGGTGTAAGAATCAGAAACGCGAGAATGGACCAAAAGAAAACGTGTATAGACAGTATTTGACGAAGTATAGAAAACGGACATCAAGAAGCGTCAGAGAAACAGAATGAAAACGTGAACGCAGATGAACGAACGATGCAGACATACATTGCATTCGGTAGCAGAGCAGAAAGAGAACAGAAACTTTCCCTACACTAACTTCGGGATCCAACACAACAACTTTTACAGTGCCAGAAACGAAGTGTCTATCAGGTGTAAAAGCTGCTTTGGAAGTATAGGGCTTCTACAAGCCAATTGGAGAAACCGCTATTCAGTGCACGGCATCCGGCTGAATCGCGTCTTTCTTAACGGCAAAAACTGCAGAAGACGCGATTGTTGCCATTGTATTGGAATCCGCGGTTAACGCGTTAAGAGCCCATAGCTCGCTGCCGGTTTTGCTCAGTATCGCAAAGAGCGCTTTTACGATGTTCCCGTGAAAAGTTTTGTGGGGAACATTTAGAAACGGTGTAATGGCACAGGAATCAGGGATTGAGACAAATTCCACCGGTTCTAGCCTGTACTTTGCTAAACTCAGAAAAAGCTTACGATTCTGGTGTAAGAATCAGAAATGTGCGAATGGACCAAAAGAAAACGTATATAGACAGTATTTGACGAAGTATAGAAAATGGACATCAAGAAGAGTCAGAGAAACAGAATGAAAACGTGAACGCAGATGAACGAACGATGCAGACATACATTGCATTCGGTAGCAGAGCAGAAAGAGAACAGAAACTTTCCCTACACTAACTTCGGTGTCCAGCACAACAACTTTGACAACGCCAGAAACGAAGTCTCTATGAAGTGTAAAAGCTGCTTTGGAAGTATAGGGCGTATACAGGGTATTGGAGAAACCGGTATTCAAGTGCACGGCATCCGGCTGAATCGCGTCTTTCTTAACGGCAAAAACTGCAGAAGACGCGATTGTTGCCATTGTATTGGAATCCGCGGTTAACGCGTTAAGAGCCCATAGCTCGCAGCCGATTTTGCTCAGTACCGCAAAAGCGCTTTTACGATATTCCCGTGAAAAGTTTTAGAGGGGAACATATAGAAACGTTGTAATGACACAGGAATCTGGATTGGAGACAAATTCCACCGGTTCTAGCCTGTACTTTGCTAAACTCAGAAAAAGCTTACGATTCTGGTGTAAGAATCAGAAATGGGTGAATGGACGAAAAGAAAACGTGTATAGACAGCATTTGACGATGTATAGAAAATGGACATCAAGAAGCGTCAGAGAAACAGAATGAAAACGTGAACGCAGATGAACGAACGATGCAGACATACATTGCATTCGGTAGCAGAGCAGAAAGAGAACAGAAACTTTCCCCTATACTAACTTCGGGGTCCAGCACAACAACTTTGACAACGCCAGAAACGAAGTCTCTCTCACGCGTAAAAGCTGCTTTGGAAGTATAGGGCTACTACAGGCTAATTGGAGAAACCGCTATTCAGTGCACGGCATCCGGCTGAATCGCGTCTTTCTTAACGGCAAAAACTGCAGAAGACGCGATTGTTGCGATTGTATTGGAATCCGCGGTTAACGCGTTAAGAGCCCATAGCTCGCTGCCGGTTTTGCTCAGTATCGCAAAGAGCGCTTTTACGATGGTCCCGTGAAAAGTTTTAGTGGGGAACATATAGAAACGTTGTAATGTCACAGGAATCTGGATTGGAGACAAATTCCACCGGTTCTAGCCTGTACTTTGCTAAACTCAGAAAAAGCTTACGATTCTGGTGTAAGAATCAGAAACGCGAGAATGGACCAAAAGAAAACGTGTATAGACAGTATTTGACGAAGTATAGAAAACGGACATCAAGAAGCGTCAGAGAAACAGAATGAAAACGTGAACGCAGATGAACGAACGATGCAGACATACATTGCATTCGGTAGCAGAGCAGAAAGAGAACAGAAACTTTCCCTACACTAACTTCGGGATCCAACACAACAACTTTTACAGTGCCAGAAACGAAGTGTCTATCAGGTGTAAAAGCTGCTTTGGAAGTATAGGGCTTCTACAAGCCAATTGGAGAAACCGCTATTCAGTGCACGGCATCCGGCTGAATCGCGTCTTTCTTAACGGCAAAAACTGCAGAAGACGCGATTGTTGCCATTGTATTGGAATCCGCGGTTAACGCGTTAAGAGCCCATAGCTCGCTGCCGGTTTTGCTCAGTATCGCAAAGAGCGCTTTTACGATGGTCCCGTGTAAAGTTTTAGTGGGGAACATATAGAAACGTTGTAATGTCACAGGAATCAGGGATTGCAGACAAATTCCACCGGTTCTAGCCTGTACTTTGCTAAACTCAGAAAAAGCTTACGATTCTGGTGTAAGAATCAGAAACGCGAGATTGGACGAAAAGAAAACGTGTATAGATAGCATTTGACGAAGTATAGAAAATGAACATAAAGAGGAGTCAGAGTAACAGAATGAAAACGTGAACGCAGATGAACGAACGATGCAGACATACATTGCATTCGGTAGCAGAGCAGAAAGAGAACAGAAACTTTCCCCTACACTAACTTCGGGGTCCAGCACAACAACTTTGACAACGCCAGAAACGAAGTCTATCCCATGTGTAAAAGCTGCTTTGGAAGTATAGGGCTTCTACAGGCTAATTGGAGAAACCGCTATTCAGTGCACGGCATCCGGCTGAATCGCGTCTTTCTTAACGGCAAAAACTGCAGAAGACGCGATTGTTGCCATTGTATTGGAATCCGCGGTTAACGCGTTAAGAGCCCATAGCTCGCTACCGGTTATGCTCAGTATCGCATAGAGCACTTTTACGATATTCCCTTGAAAAGTTTTAGTGGGGAACATTTAGAAACGGTGTAATGTCACAGGAATCAGGGATTGAGACAAATTCCACCGGTTCTAGCTTATACTTTGCTAAACTGAGAAAAAGCTTACGATTCTGGTGTAAGAACCAGAAATGCGAGAATGGACGAAAAGAAAACGTGTATAGACAGTATTTGACGAAGTATAGAAAATGGACAAAAAGAAGCGTCAGAGAAACAGAATGAAAACGTGAACACAGATGAACGAACGATGCAGACGTACATTGCATTCGGTAGCAGAGCAGAAAGAGAACAGAAACTTTCCCCTACACTAACTTCGGGGTCCAGCACTACAACTTTGACAACGCCAGAAACGAAGTCTCTATGAAGTGTAAAAGCTGCTTTGGAAGTATAGGGCGTATACAGGGTATTGGAGAAACCGCTATTCAAGTGCACGGCATCCGGCTGAATGGCGTCTTTCTTAACGGCAAAAACTGCAGAAGACGCGATTGTTGCGATTGTATTGGAATCCGCGGTTAACGCGTTAAGAGCCCATAGCTCGCTGCCGGTTTTGCTCAGTATCGCAAATTGAGCGCTTTTACGATGGTCCCGTGAAGCTTTAGTGGGGAACATATAGAAACGGTGTAATGGCACAGGAATCTGGATTGGAGACAAATTTCACCGGTTCTAACTTGCACTATGCTAAACTCAGAAAAAGCTTACGATTCTGGTGTAAGAATCAGAAACGCGAGAATGGACCAAAAGAAAACGTGTATAGACAGTATCTGACGAAGTATAGAAAATGGACATCAAGAAGCGTCAGTGAAACAGAATGAAAACGTAAACGCAGATGAACGAACGATGCAGACATACATTGCATTCGGTAGCAGAGCAGAAAGAGAACAGAAACTTTCCCCTACACTAACTTCGGGGTCCAGCACAACAACTTTGACAGTGCCAGAAACGAAGTCTCTATCAGGTGTAAAAGCTGCTTTGGAAGTATAGGGCTACTACAGGCTAATTGGAGAAACCGCTATGCAAGTGCACGGCATCCGGCTGAATCGCGTCTTTCTTAACGGCAAAAACTGCAGAAGACGCGATTGTTGCCATTGTATTGGAATCCGCGGTTAACGCGTTAAGAGCCCATAGATCGCTACCGGTTATGCTCAGTATCGCAAAGAGCACTTTTACGATGTTCCCGTGAAAAGTTTTAGTGGGGAACATTTAGAAACGGTGTAATGTCACAGGAATCAGGGATTGAGACAAATTCCACCGGTTCTAGCTTATACTTTGCTAAACTGAGAAAAAGCTTACGATTCTGGTGTAAGAACCAGAAATGCGAGAATGGACGAAAAGAAAACGTGTATAGACAGTATTTGACGAAGTATAGAAAATTGACATCAAGAAGAGTCAGAGAAACAGAATGAAAACGTGAACGCAGATGAACGACCGATGCAGACATACATTGCATTCGGTAGCAGAGCAGAAAGAGAACAGAAACTTTCCCTACACTAACTTCGGTGTCCAGCACAACAACTTTGACAACGCCAGAAACGAAGTCTCTATGAAGTGTAAAAGCTGCTTTGGAAGTATAGGGCGTATACAGGGTATTGGAGAAACCGCTATTCAAGTGCACGGCATCCGGCTGAATCGCGTCTTTCTTAACGGCAAAAACTGCAGAAGACGCGATTGTTGCCATTGTATTGGAATCCGCGGTTAACGCGTTAAGAGCCCATAGCTCGCAGCCGATTTTGCTCAGTACCGCAAAAGCGCTTTTACGATATTCCCGTGAAAAGTTTTAGAGGGGAACATATAGAAACGTTGTAATGACACAGGAATCTGGATTGGAGACAAATTCCACCGGTTCTAGCCTGTACTTTGCTAAACTCAGAAAAAGCTTACGATTCTGGTGTAAGAATCAGAAATGGGTGAATGGACGAAAAGAAAACGTGTATAGACAGCATTTGACGATGTATAGAAAATGGACATCAAGAAGCGTCAGAGAAACAGAATGAAAACGTGAACGCAGATGAACGAACGATGCAGACATACATTGCATTCGGTAGCAGAGCAGAAAGAGAACAGAAACTTTCCCCTATACTAACTTCGGGGTCCAGCACAACAACTTTGACAACGCCAGAAACGAAGTCTCTCTCACGCGTAAAAGCTGCTTTGGAAGTATAGGGCTACTACAGGCTAATTGGAGAAACCGCTATTCAGTGCACGGCATCCGGCTGAATGGCGTCTTTCTTAACGGCAAAAACTGCAGAAGACGCGATTGTTGCGATTGTATTGGAATCCGCGGTTAACGCGTTAAGAGCCCATAGCTCGCTGCCGGTTTTGCTCAGTATCGCAAAGAGCGCTTTTACGATGGTCCCGTGTAAAGTTTTAGTGGGGAACATATAGAAACGTTGTAATGTCACAGGAATCTGGATTGGAGACAAATTCCACCGGTTCTAGCCTGTACTTTGCTAAACTCAGAAAAAGCTTACGATTCTGGTGTAAGAATCAGAAACGCGAGAATGGACCAAAAGAAAACGTGTATAGACAGTATTTGACGAAGGAACGAAAACGGACATCAAGAAGCGTCAGAGAAACAGAATGAAAACGTGAACGCAGATGAACGAACGATGCAGACATACATTGCATTCGGTAGCAGAGCAGAAAGAGAACAGAAACTTTCCCTACACTAACTTCGGGGTCCAGCACAACCACTTTGACAACGCCAGAATCGAAGTCTCTTTCAGGTGTAAAAGCTGCTTTGGAAGTATAGGGCTTCTACAGGCTAATTGGAGAAACCGCTATTCAAGTGCACGGCATCCGGCTGAATGGCGTCTTTCTTAACGGCAAAAACTGCAGAAGACGGGATTGTTGCGATTGTATTGGAATCCGCGGTTAACGCGTTAAGAGCCCATAGCTCGCTGCCGGTTTTGCTCAGTATCGCAAATTGAGCGCTTTTACGATGGTCCCGTGAAGCTTTAGTGGGGAACATATAGAAACGGTGTAATGGCACAGGAATCTGGATTGGAGACAAATTTCACCGGTTCTAACTTGCACTATGCTAAACTCAGAAAAAGCTTACGATTCTGGTGTAAGAATCAGAAACGCGAGAATGGACCAAAAGAAAACGTGTATAGACAGTATTTGACGAAGTATAGAAAACGGACATCAAGAAGCGTCAGAGAAACAGAATGAAAACGTGAACGCAGATGAACGAACGATGCAGACATACATTGCATTCGGTAGCAGAGCAGAAAGAGAACAGAAACTTTCCCTACACTAACTTCGGGATCCAACACAACAACTTTTACAGTGCCAGAAACGAAGTGTCTATCAGGTGTAAAAGCTGCTTTGGAAGTATAGGGCTTCTACAAGCCAATTGGAGAAACCGCTATTCAGTGCACGGCATCCGGCTGAATCGCGTCTTTCTTAACGGCAAAAACTGCAGAAGACGCGATTGTTGCCATTGTATTGGAATCCGCGGTTAACGCGTTAAGAGCCCATAGCTCGCTGCCGGTTTTGCTCAGTATCGCAAAGAGCGCTTTTACGATGGTCCCGTGTAAAGTTTTAGTGGGGAACATATAGAAACGGTGTAATGTCACAGGAATCAGGGATTGCAGACAAATTCCACCGGTTCTAGCCTGTACTTTGCTAAACTCAGAAAAAGCTTACGATTCTGGTGTAAGAACCAGAAATGCGAGATTGGACGAAAAGAAAACGTGTATAGATAGCATTTGACGAAGTATAGAAAATGGACATAAAGAGGAGTCAGAGAAACAGAATGAAAACGTGAACGCAGATGAACGAACGATGCAGACATACATTGCATTCGGTAGCAGAGCAGAAAGAGAACAGAAACTTTCCCCTACACTAACTTCGGGGTCCAGCACAACAACTTTGACAACGCCAGAAACGAAGTCTATCCCACGTGTAAAAGCTGCTTTGGAAGTATAGGGCTTCTACAGGCTAATTGGAGAAACCGCTATTCAGTGCACGGCATCCGGCTGAATCGCGTCTTTCTTAACGGCAAAAACTGCAGAAGACGCGATTGTTGCCATTGTATTGGAATCCGCGGTTAACGCGTTAAGAGCCCATAGCTCGCTACCGGTTATGCTCAGTATCGCATAGAGCACTTTTACGATATTCCCGTGAAAAGTTTTAGTGGGGAACATTTAGAAACGGTGTAATGTCACAGGAATCAGGGATTGAGACAAATTCCACCGGTTCTAGCTTATACTTTGCTAAACTGAGAAAAAGCTTACGATTCTGGTGTAAGAACCAGAAATGCGAGAATGGACGAAAAGAAAACGTGTATAGACAGTATTTGACGAAGTATAGAAAATGGACAAAAAGAAGCGTCAGAGAAACAGAATGAAAACGTGAACACAGATGAACGAACGATGCAGACATACATTGCATTCGGTAGCAGAGCAGAAAGAGAACAGAAACTTTCCCCTACACTAACTTCGGGGTCCAGCACTACAACTTTGACAACGCCAGAAACGAAGTCTCTATGAAGTGTAAAAGCTGCTTTGGAAGTATAGGGCGTATACAGGGTATTGGAGAAACCGCTATTCAAGTGCACGGCATCCGGCTGAATCGCGTCTTTCTTAACGGCAAAAACTGCAGAAGACGCGATTGTTGCGATTGTATTGGAATCCGCGGTTAACGCGTTAAGAGCCCATAGCTCGCAGCCGATTTTGCTCAGTACCGCAAAAGCGCTTTTACGATATTCCCGTGAAAAGATTTAGAGGGGAACATATAGAAACGTTGTAATGTCACAGGAATCTGGATTGGAGACAAATTCCATCCGTTCTAACTTGCACTATGCTAAACTCAGAAAAAGCTTACGATTCTGGTGTAAGAATCAGAAACGCGAGAATGGACGAAAAGAAAACGTGTATTGATAGCATTTGACGAAGTATAGAAAATGGACATAAAGAAGAGTCAGAGAAACTGAATGAAAACGTGAACGCAGATGAACGAACGATGCAGACATACATTGCATTCGGTAGCAGAGCAGAATGAGAACAGAAACTTTCCCCTACACTAACTTCGGGGTCCAGCACAACAACTTTGACAACGCCAGAAACGAAGTCTCTATGACGTGTAAAAGCTGCTTTGGAAGTATAGGGCTTCTACAGGGTAATTGGAGAAACCGCTATTCAGTGCACGGCATCCAACTGAATCGCGTCTTTCTTAACGGCAAAAACTGCAGAAGACGCGATTGTTGCGATTGTATTGGAATCCGCGGTTAACGCGTTAAGAGCCCATAGCTGGCTACCGTTTATGCTCAGTATCGCAAAGAGCACTTTTACGATGTTCCCGTGAAAAGTTTTAGTGGGGAACATTTAGAAACGGTGCAATGTCACAGGAATCAGGGATTGAGACAAATTCCACCGGTTCTAGCTTATACTTTGCTAAACTCAGAAAAAGCTTACGATTCTGGTGTAAGAACCAGAAATGCGAGAATGGACGAAAAGAAAACGTGTATAGACAGTATTTGACGAAGTATAGAAAATGGACATCAAGAAGAGTCAGAGAAACAGAATGAAAACGTGAACGCAGATGAACGAACGATGCAGACATACATTGCATTCGGTAGCAGAGCAGAAAGAGAACAGAAACTTTCCCTACACTAACTTCGGGGTCCAGCACAACAACTTTGACAAAGCCAGAAACGAAGTCTCTATGAAGTGTAAAAGCTGCTTTGGAAGTATAGGGCGTATACAGGGTATTGGAGAAACCGCTATTCAAGTGCACGGCATCCGGCTGAATCGCGTCTTTCTTAACGGCAAAAACTGCAGAAGACGCGATTGTTGCGATTGTATTGGAATCCGCGGTTAACGCGTTAAGAGCCCATAGCTCGCAGCCGATTTTGCTCAGTACCGCAAAAGCGCTTTTACGATATTCCCGTGAAAAGTTTTAGAGGGGAACATATAGAAACGTTGTAATGACACAGGAATCTGGATTGGAGACAAATTCCACCGGTTCTAGCCTGTACTTTGCTAAACTCAGAAAAAGCTTACGATTCTGGTGTAAGAATCAGAAATGCGAGAATGGACCAAAAGAAAACGTGTATAGACAGTATTTGACGAAGTGTAGATAATGGACAAAAAGAAGCGTCAGAGAAACAGAATGAAAACGTGAACGCAGATGAACGAACGATGCAGACATACATTGCATTCGGTAGCAGAGCAGATAGAGAACAGAAACTTTACCCTACACTAACTTCGGGGTCCAGCACAACAACTTTGACAACGCCAGAAACGTAGTCTCTCTCAGGTGTAAAAGCTGCTTTGGAAGTATAGGGCTTCTACAGGCTAATTGGAGAAACCGCTATGCAAGTGCACGGCATCCGGCTGAATCGCGTCTTTCTTAAAGCAAAATCTGCAGAAGACGCGATTGTTGCGATAGTGTTGGTATCCGCGGTTAACGCGTTAAGAGCCCATAGCTCGCTGCCGGTTTTGCTAAGTATCGCAAAGAGCGCTTTTACGATGTTCCCGTGAAAAGTTTTAGTAGGGAAAATAAAGAAACGGTGTAATGTCACAGGAATCTGGATTGGAGACAAATTCCACCGGTTCTAGCCTGTAGTTTGCTAAACTCAGAAAAAGCTTACGATTCTGGTGTAAGAATCAGAAACGCGAGAATGGACCAAAAGAAAACGTATATAGACAGTATTTGACGAAGTATAGAAAATGGACATCAAGAAGCATCAGAGAAACAGAATGAAAACGTGAACGCAGATGAACGAACGATGCAGACATACATTGCATTCGGTAGCAGAGCAGATAGAGAACAGAAACTTTCCCCTACACTAACTTCGGGGTCCAGCACAACAACTTTGACAACGCCAGAAACGTAGTCTCTCTCAGGTGTAAAAGCTGCTTTGGAAGTATAGGGCTTCTACAGGCTAATTGGAGAAACCGCTATGCAAGTGCACGGCATCCGGCTGAATCGCGTCTTTCTTAAAGCAAAATCTGCAGAAGACACGATTGTTGCGATAGTATTGGTATCCGCGGTTAACGCGTTAAGAGCTCATAGCTCGCTGCCAGTTTTGCTCAGTATCGCAAATGGAGCTTTTACGATGGTCCCGTGAAGTTTTAGTGGGGAACATATAGAAACGTTGTAATGTCACAGGAATCTGGATTGGAGACAAATTCCACCGGTTCTAGCCTGTACTTTGCTAAACTCAGAAAAAGCTTACGATTCTGATGTAAGAATCAGAAAAGCGAGAATGGACCAAAAGAAAACGTGTATAGACAGTATTTGACGAAGTATAGAAAATGGACATCAAGAAGCGTCAGAGAAACAGAATGAAAACGTGAACGCAGATGAACGAACGATGCAGACGTACATTGCATTCGGTAGCAGAGCAGAATGAGAACAGAAACTTTCCCCTACACTAACTTCGGGGTCCAGCACAACAACTTTGACAACGCCAGAAACGAAGTCTCTATCAGGTGTAAAAGCTGCTTTGGAAGTATAGGGCTGCTACAGGCTAATTGGAGAAACCGCTATTCAGTGCACGGCATCCGGCTGAATCGCGTCTTTCTTAACGGCAAAAACTGCAGAAGACGCGATTGTTGCGATTGTATTGGAATCCGCGGTTAACGCGTTAAGAGCCCATAGCTCGCTGCCGGTTTTGCTAAGTATCGCAAAGAGCGCTTTTACGATGTTCCAGTGAAAAGTTTTAGTAGGGAAAATAAAGAAACGGTGTAATGTCACAGGAATCTGGATTGGAGACAAATTCCACCGGTTCTAGCCTGTACTTTGCTAAACTCAGAAAAAGCTTACGATTCTGGTGTAAGAATCAGAAATGCGAGAATGGACCAAAAGAAAACGTGTATAGACAGTATTTGACGAAGGAACGAAAATGGACATCAGGAAGCATCAGAGAAACAGAATGAAAACGTGAACGCAGATGAACGAACGATGCAGACATACATTGCATTCGGTAGCAGAGCAGATAGAGAACAGAAACTTTCCCCTACACTAACTTCGGGGTCCAGCACAACAACTTTGACAACGCCAGAAACGTAGTCTCTCTCAGGTGTAAAAGCTGCTTTGGAAGTATAGGGCTTCTACAGGCTAATTGGAGAAACCGCTATGCAAGTGCACGGCATCCGGCTGAATCGCGTCTTTCTTAAAGCAAAATCTGCAGAAGACGCGATTGTTGCGATAGTATTGGTATCCGCGGTTAACGCGTTAAGAGCCCATAGCTCGCTGCCGGTTTTGCTAAGTATCGCAAAGAGCGCTTTTACGATGTTCCCGTGAAAAGTTTTAGTAGGGAAAATAAAGAAACGGTGTAATGTCACAGGAATCTGGATTGGAGACAAATTCCACCGGTTCTAGCCTGTACTTTGCTAAACTCAGAAAAAGCTTACGATACTGGTGTAAGAATCAGAAACGCGAGAATGGACCAAAAGAAAACGTATATAGACAGTATTTGACGAAGTATAGAAAATGGACATCAAGAAGCATCAGAGAAACAGAATGAAAACGTGAACGCAGATGAACGAACGATGCAGACATACATTGCATTCGGTAGCAGAGCAGATAGAGAACAGAAACTTTCCCCTACACTAACTTCGGGGTCCAGCACAACAACTTTGACAACGCCAGAAACGTAGTCTCTCTCAGGTGTAAAAGCTGCTTTGGAAGTATAGGGCTTCTACAGGCTAATTGGAGAAACCGCTATGCAAGTGCACGGCATCCGGCTGAATCGCGTCTTTCTTAAAGCAAAATCTGCAGAAGACACGATTGTTGCGATTGTATTGGTATCCGCGGTTAACGCGTTAAGAGCTCATAGCTCGCTGCCAGTTTTGCTCAGTATCGCAAATGGAGCTTTTACGATGGTCCCGTGAAGTTTTAGTGGGGAACATATAGAAACGTTGTAATGTCACAGGAATCTGGATTGGAGACAAATTCCACCGGTTCTAGCCTGTACTTTGCTAAACTCAGAAAAAGCTTACGATTCTGATGTAAGAATCAGAAAAGCGAGAATGGACCAAAAGAAAACGTGTATAGACAGTATTTGACGAAGTATAGAAAATGGACATCAAGAAGCGTCAGAGAAACAGAATGAAAACGTGAACGCAGATGAACGAACGATGCAGACGTACATTGCATTCGGTAGCAGAGCAGAATGAGAACAGAAACTTTCCCCTACACTCACTTCGGGGTCCAGCACAACAACTTTGACAACGCCAGAAACGAAGTCTCTATCAGGTGTAAAAGCTGCTTTGGAAGTATAGGGCTTCTACAGGCTAATTGGAGAAACCGCTATTCAGTGCACGGCATCCGGCTGAATCGCGTCTTTCTTAAGGGCAAAAACTGCAGAAGACGCGATTGTTGCGATTGTATTGGAATCCGCGGTTAACGCGTTAAGAGCCCATAGCTCGCTGCCGGTTTTGCTAAGTATCGCAAAGAGCGCTTTTACGATGTTCCAGTGAAAAGTTTTAGTAGGGAAAATAAAGAAACGGTGTAATGTCACAGGAATCTGGATTGGAGACAAATTCCACCGGTTCTAGCCTTTACTTTGCTAAACTCAGAAAAAGCTTACGATTCTGGTGTAAGAATCAGAAACGCGAGAATGGACCAAAAGAAAACGTGTATAGACAGTATTTGACGAAGTATAGAAAATGGACATCAAGAAGCATCAGAGAAACAGAATGAAAACGTGAACGCAGATGAACGAACGATGCAGACATACATTGCATTCGGTAGCAGAGCAGAAAGAGAACAGAAACTTTCCCCTACACTAACTTCGGGGTCCAGCACTACAACTTTGACAACGCCAGAAACGAAGTCTCTATGAAGTGTAAAAGCTGCTTTGGAAGTATAGGGCGTATACAGGGTATTGGAGAAACCGCTATTCAAGTGCACGGCATCCGGCTGAATCGCGTCTTTCTTAACGGCAAAAACTGCAGAAGACGCGATTGTTGCGATTGTATTGGAATCCGCGGTTAACGCGTTAAGAGCCCATAGCTCGCTGCCGGTTTTGCTAAGTATCGCAAAGAGCGCTTTTACGATGATCCCGTGAAAAGTTTTAGTAGGGAAAATAAAGAAACGGCGTAATGTCACAGGAATCTGGATTGGAGACAAATTCCACCGGTTCTAGCCTGTACTTTGCTAAACTCAGAAAAAGCTTACGATTCTGGTGTAAGAATCAGAAACGCGAGAATGGACCAAAAGAAAACGTATATAGACAGTATTTGACGAAGTATAGAAAATGGACATCAAGAAGCATCAGAGAAACAGAATGAAAACGTGAACGCAGATGAACGAACGATGCAGACATACATTGCATTCGGTAGCAGAGCAGAAAGAGAACAGAAACTTTCCCCTACACTAACTTCGGGGTCCAGCACTACAACTTTGACAACGCCAGAAACGAAGTCTCTATGAAGTGTAAAAGCTGCTTTGGAAGTATAGGGCGTATACAGGGTATTGGAGAAACCGCTATTCAAGTGCACGGCATCCGGCTGAATCGCGTCTTTCTTAACGGCAAAAACTGCAGAAGACGCGATTGTTGCGATTGTATTGGAATCCGCGGTTAACGCGTTAAGAGCCCATAGCTCGCAGCCGATTTTGCTCAGTACCGCAAAAGCGCTTTTACGATATTCCCGTGAAAAGTTTTAGAGGGGAACATATAGAAACGTTGTAATGACACAGGAATCTGGATTGGAGACAAATTCCACCGGTTCTAGCCTGTACTTTGCTAAACTCAGAAAAAGCTTACGATTCTGGTGTAAGAATCAGAAATGGGTGAATGGACCAAAAGAAAACGTGTATAGACAGTATTTGACGAAGGAACGAAAATGGACATCAAGAAGAGTCAGAGAAACAGAATGAAAACGTGAACGCAGATGAACGAACGATGCAGACATACATTGCATTCGGTAGCAGAGCAGAAAGAGAACAGAAACTTTCCCCTACACTAACTTCGGGGTCCAGCACAACAACTTTGACAGTGCCAGAAACGAAGTCTCTATCAGGTGTAAAAGCTGCTTTGGAAGTATAGGGCTTCTACAGGCTAATTGGAGAAACCGCTATTCAGTGCACGGCATCCGGCTGAATCGCGTCTTTCTTAACGGCAAAAACTGCAGAAGACGCGATTGTTGCCATTGTATTGGAATCCGCGGTTAACGCGTTAAGAGCCCATAGCTCGCTACCGGTTATGCTCAGTATCGCAAAGAGCGCTTTTACGATGTTCCCGTGAAAAGTTTTAGTGGGGAACATTTAGAAACGGTGTAATGTCACAGGAATCAGGGATTGAGACAAATTCCACCGGTTCTAGCTTATACTTTGCTAAACTCAGAAAAAGCTTACGATTCTGGTGTAAGAATCAGAAATGGGTGAATGGACGAAATAAAACGTGTATAGACAGCATTTGACGAAGGAACGAAAATGGACATCAGGAAGCATCAGAGAAACAGAATGAAAACGTGAACGCAGATGAACGAACGATGCAGACGTACATTGCATTCGGTAGCAGAGCAGAAAGAGAACAGAAACTTTCCCCTATACTAACTTCGGGGTCCAGCACAACAACTTTGACAACGCCAGAAACGAAGTCTCTCTCACGCGTAAAAGCTGCTTTGGAAGTATAGGGCTACTACAGGCTAATTGGAGAAACCGCTATTCAGTGCACGGCATCCGGCTGAATCGCGTCTTTCTTAACGGCAAAAACTGCAGAAGACGCGATTGTTGCGATTGTATTGGAATCCGCGGTTAACGCGTTAAGAGCCCACAGCTCGCTGCCGGTTTTGCTAAGTATCGCAAAGAGCGCTTTTACGATGTTCCCGTGAAAAGTTTTAGTAGGGAAAATAAAGAAACGGTGTAATGTCACAGGAATCTGGATTGGAGACAAATTCCACCGGTTCTAGCCTGTACTTTGCTAAACTCAGAAAAAGCTTACGATTCTGGTGTAAGAATCAGAAACGCGAGAATGGACCAAAAGAAAACGTGTATAGACAGTATTTGACGAAGTATAGAAAATGGACATCAAGAAGAGTCAGAGAAACAGAATGAAAACGTGAACGCAGATGAACGAACGATGCAGACATACATTGCATTCGGTAGCAGAGCAGAATGAGAACAGAAACTTTCCCCTACACTAACTTCGGGGTCCAGCACAACAACTTTGACAACGCCAGAAACGTAGTCTCTCTCAGGTGTAAAAGCTGCTTTGGAAGTATAGGGCTTCTACAGGCTAATTGGAGAAACCGCTATTCAAGTGCACGGCATCCGGCTGAATCGCGTCTTTCTTAAAGCAAAATCTGCAGAAGACGGGATTGTTGCGATTGTATTGGAATCCGCGGTTAACGCGTTAAGAGCCCACAGCTCGCTGCCGGTTTTGCTCAGTATCGCAAAGAGCGCTTTTACGATGAACCCGTGAAAAGTTTTAGTGGGGGAACATATAGAAACGGTGTAATGGCACAGGTATCAGGGATTGGAGACAAATTCCACCGGTTCTAGCCTGTACTTTGCTAAACTCAGAAAAAGCTTACGATTCTGGTGTAAGAATCAGAAACGCGAGAATGGACGAAAAGAAAACGTGTATTGATAGCATTTGACGAAGTATAGAAAATGGACATAAAGAAGAGTCAGAGAAACAGAATGAAAACGTGAACGCAGATGAACGAACGATGCAGACATACATTGCATTCGGTAGCAGAGCAGAAAGAGAACAGAAACTTTCCTCTACACTAACTTCGGGGTCCAGCACAACAACTTTGACCGTGCCAGAAACGAAGTCTCTCTCACGCGTAAAAGCTGCTTTGGAAGTATAGGGCTTCTACAGGCTAATTGGAGAAACCGCTATTCAAGTGCACGGCATCCGGCTGAATCGCGTCTTTCTTAACGGCAAAAACTGCAGAAGACGCGATTGTTGCGATTGTATTGGAATCCGCGGTTAACGCGTTAAGAGCCGATAGCTCGCTGCCGGTTTTGCTCAGTATCGCAAAGAGCGCTTTTACGATGTTCCCGTGAAAAGTTTTAGTGTGGAACATATAGAAACGGTGTAATGTCACAGGAATCTGGATTGGAGACAAATTCCACCGGTTCTAGCCTGTACTTTGCTAAACTCAGAAAAAGCTTACGATTCTGGTGTAAGAATCAGAAACGCGAGAATGGACCAAAAGAAAACGTGTATAGACAGTATTTGACGAAGGAACGAAAATGGACATCATGAAGCGTCAGAGAAACAGAATGAAAACGTGAACGCAGATGAACGAACGATGCAGACATACATTGCATTCGGTAGCAGAGCAGAATGAGAACTGAAACTTTCCCCTACACTAACTTCGGGATCCAGCACAACAACTTTGACAACGCCAGAAACGAAGTCTCTCTCACGTGTAAAAGCTGCTTTGGAAGTATAGGGCTTCTACAGGCTAATTGGAGAAACCGCTATGCAAGAGCACGGCATCCAACTGAATCGCGTCTTTCTTAACGGCAAAAACTGCAGAAGACGCGATTGTTGCGATTGTATTGGAATCCGCGGTTAACGCGTTAAGAGCCCATAGCTCGCTGCCGGTTTTGCTAAGTATCGCAAAGAGCGCTTTTACGATGTTCCCGTGAAAAGTTTTAGTGTGGAACATATAGAAACGGTGTAATGTCACAGGAATCTGGATTGGAGACAAATTCCACCGGTTCTAGCCTGTACTTTGCTAAACTCAGAAAAAGCTTACGATTCTGGTGTAAGAATCAGAAACGCGAGAATGGACCAAAAGAAAACGTGTATAGACAGTATTTGACGAAGTATAGAAAATGGACATCAAGAAGCGTCAGAGAAACAGAATGAAAACGTGAACGCAGATGAACGAACGATGCAGACATACATTGCATTCGGTAGCAGAGCAGAAAGAGAACAGAAACTTTCCCTACACTAACTTCGGGATCCAACACAACAACTTTTACAGTGCCAGAAACGAAGTGTCTATCAGGTGTAAAAGCTGCTTTGGAAGTATAGGGCTTCTACAAGCCAATTGGAGAAACCGCTATTCAGTGCACGGCATCCGGCTGAATCGCGTCTTTCTTAACGGCAAAAACTGCAGAAGACGCGATTGTTGCCATTGTATTGGAATCCGCGGTTAACGCGTTAAGGGCCCATAGCTCGCTGCCGGTTTTGCTCAGTATCGCAAAGAGCGCTTTTACGATGTTCCCGTGAAAAGTTTTGTGGGGAACATTTAGAAACGGTGTAATGGCACAGGAATCAGGGATTGAGACAAATTCCACCGGTTCTAGCCTGTACTTTGCTAAACTCAGAAAAAGCTTACGATTCTGGTGTAAGAATCAGAAATGCGAGAATGGACCAAAAGAAAACGTGTATAGACAGTATTTGACGAAGGAACGAAAATGGACATCAAGAAGCGTCAGAGAAACAGAATGAAAACGTAAACGCAGATGAACGAACGATGCAGACATACATTGCATTCGGTAGCAGAGCAGAATGAGAACAGAAACTTTCCCGTACACTAACTTCGGGGTCCAGCACAACAACTTTGACAGTGCCAGAAACGAAGTCTCTATCAGGTGTAAAAGCTGCTTTGGAAGTATAGGGCTTCTACAGGGTAATTGGAGAAACCGCTATTCAGTGCACGGCATCCGGCTGAATCGCGTCTTTCTTAACGGCAAAAACTGCAGAAGACGCGATTGTTGCCATTGTATTGGAATCCGCGGTTAACGCGTTAAGAGCCCATAGCTCGCAGCCGATTTTGCTCAGTATCGCAAAGAGCACTTTTACGATGTTCCCGTGAAAAGTTTTAGTGGGGAACATTTAGAAACGGTGTAATGTCACAGGAATCAGGGATTGAGACAAATTCCACCGGTTCTAGCTTATACTTTGCTAAACTGAGAAAAAGCTTACGATTCTGGTGTAAGAACCAGAAATGCGAGAATGGACGAAAAGAAAACGTGTATAGACAGTATTTGACGAAGTATAGAAAATTGACATCAAGAAGAGTCAGAGAAACAGAATGAAAACGTGAACGCAGATGAACGAACGATGCAGACATACATTGCATTCGGTAGCAGAGCAGAAAGAGAACAGAAACTTTCCCTACACTAACTTCGGGGTCCAGCACAACAACTTTGACAACGCCAGAAACGAAGTCTCTATGAAGTGTAAAAGCTGCTCTGGAAGTATAGGGCTTCTACAGGGTATTGGAGAAACCGCTATTCAAGTGCACGGCATCCGGCTGAATCGCGTCTTTCTTAACGGCAAAAACTGCAGAAGACGCGATTGTTGCCATTGTATTGGAATCCGCGGTTAACGCGTTAAGAGCCCATAGCTCGCAGCCGATTTTGCTCAGTACCGCAAAAGCGCTTTTACGATATTCCCGTGAAAAGTTTTAGAGGGGAACATATAGAAACGTTGTAATGACACAGGAATCTGGATTGGAGACAAATTCCACCGGTTCTAGCCTGTACTTTGCTAAACTCAGAAAAAGCTTACGATTCTGGTGTAAGAATCAGAAATGGGTGAATGGACGAAAAGAAAACGTGTATAGACAGCATTTGACGATGTATAGAAAATGGACATCAAGAAGCATCAGAGAAACAGAATGAAAACGTGAACGCAGATGAACGAACGATGCAGACATACATTGCATTCGGTAGCAGAGCAGAAAGAGAACAGAAACTTTCCCCTATACTAACTTCGGGGTCCAGCACAACAACTTTGACAACGCCAGAAACGAAGTCTCTTTCACGCGTAAAAGCTGCTTTGGAAGTATAGGGCTACTACAGGCTAATTGGAGAAACCGCTATTCAGTGCACGGCATCCGGCTGAATCGCGTCTTTCTTAACGGCAAAAACTGCAGAAGACGCGATTGTTGCCATTGTATTGGAATCCGCGGTTAACGCGTTAAGAGCCCATAGCTCGCTGCCGGTTTTGCTCAGTATCGCAAAGAGCGCTTTTACGATGGTCCCGTGTAAAGTTTTAGTGGGGAACATATAGAAACGTTGTAATGTCACAGGAATCTGGATTGGAGACAAATTCCACCGGTTCTAGCCTGTACTTTGCTAAACTCAGAAAAAGCTTACGATTCTGGTGTAAGAATCAGAAATGCGAGAATGGACCAAAAGAAAACGTGTATAGACAGTATTTGACGAAGTATAGAAAATGGACATCAAGAAGCATCAGAGAAACAGAATGAAAACGTGAACGCAGATGAACGAACGATGCAGACATACATTGCATTCGGTAGCAGAGCAGAAAGAGAACAGAAACTTTCCCTACACTAACTTCGGGGTCCAGCACAACAACTTTGACAACGCCAGAATCGAAGTCTCTTTCAGGTGTAAAAGCTGCTTTGGAAGTATAGGGCTTCTACAGGCTAATTGGAGAAACCGCTATTCAAGTGCACGGCATCCGGCTGAATGGCGTCTTTCTTAACGGCAAAAACTGCAGAAGACGGGATTGTTGCGATTGTATTGGAATCCGCGGTTAACGCGTTAAGAGCCCATAGCTCGCTGCCGGTTTTGCTCAGTATCGCAAATTGAGCGCTTTTACGATGGTCCCGTGAAGCTTTAGTGGGGAACATATAGAAACGGTGTAATGGCACAGGAATCTGGATTGGAGACAAATTTCACCGGTTCTAACTTGCACTATGCTAAACTCAGAAAAAGCTTACGATTCTGGTGTAAGAATCAGAAACGCGAGAATGGACCAAAAGAAAACGTGTATAGACAGTATTTGACGAAGTATAGAAAACGGACATCAAGAAGCGTCAGAGAAACAGAATGAAAACGTGAACGCAGATGAACGAACGATGCAGACATACATTGCATTCGGTAGCAGAGCAGAAAGAGAACAGAAACTTTCCCCTACACTAACTTCGGGATCCAACACAACAACTTTTACAGTGCCAGAAACGAAGTGTCTATCAGGTGTAAAAGCTGCTTTGGAAGTATAGGGCTTCTACAAGCCAATTGGAGAAACCGCTATTCAGTGCACGGCATCCGGCTGAATCGCGTCTTTCTTAACGGCAAAAACTGCAGAAGACGCGATTGTTGCCATTGTATTGGAATCCGCGGTTAACGCGTTAAGAGCCCATAGCTAGCTGCCGGTTTTGCTCAGTATCGCAAAGAGCGCTTTTACGATGGTCCCGTGTAAAGTTTTAGTGGGGAACATATAGAAACGGTGTAATGTCACAGGAATCAGGGATTGCAGACAAATTCCACCGGTTCTAGCCTGTACTTTGCTAAACTCAGAAAAAGCTTACGATTCTGGTGTAAGAACCAGAAATGCGAGATTGGACGAAAAGACAACGTGTATAGATAGCATTTGACGAAGTATAGAAAATGGACATAAAGAGGAGTCAGAGAAACAGAATGAAAACGTGAACGCAGATGAACGAACGATGCAGACATACATTGCATTCGGTAGCAGAGCAGAAAGAGAACAGAAACTTTCCCCTACACTAACTTCGGGGTCCAGCACAACAACTTTGACAACGCCAGAAACGAAGTCTATCCCACGTGTAAAAGCTGCTTTGGAAGTATAGGGCTTCTACAGGCTAATTGGAGAAACCGCTATTCAGTGCACGGCATCCGGCTGAATCGCGTCTTTCTTAACGGCAAAACCTGCAGAAGACGCGATTGTTGCCATTGTATTGGAATCCGCGGTTAACGCGTTAAGAGCCCATAGCTCGCTACCGGTTATGCTCAGTATCGCATAGAGCACTTTTACGATATTCCCGTGAAAAGTTTTAGTGGGGAACATTTAGAAACGGTGTAATGTCACAGGAATCAGGGATTGAGACAAATTCCACCGGTTCTAGCTTATACTTTGCTAAACTGAGAAAAAGCTTACGATTCTGGTGTAAGAACCAGAAATGCGAGAATGGACGAAAAGAAAACGTGTATAGACAGTATTTGACGAAGTATAGAAAATGGACAAAAAGAAGCGTCAGAGAAACAGAATGAAAACGTGAACACAGATGAACGAACGATGCAGACATACATTGCATTCGGTAGCAGAGCAGAAAGAGAACAGAAACTTTCCCCTACACTAACTTCGGGGTCCAGCACTACAACTTTGACAACGCCAGAAACGAAGTCTCTATGAAGTGTAAAAGCTGCTTTGGAAGTATAGGGCGTATACAGGGTATTGGAGAAACCGCTATTCAAGTGCACGGCATCCGGCTGAATCGCGTCTTTCTTAACGGCAAAAACTGCAGAAGACGCGATTGTTGCGATTGTATTGGAATCCGCGGTTAACGCGTTAAGAGCCCATAGCTCGCTGCCGATTTTGCTCAGTACCGCAAAAGCGCTTTTACGATATTCCCGTGAAAAGATTTAGAGGGGAACATATAGAAACGTTGTAATGTCACAGGAATCTGGATTGGAGACAAATTCCATCCGTTCTAACTTGCACTATGCTAAACTCAGAAAAAGCTTACGATTCTGGTGTAAGAATCAGAAACGCGAGAATGGACCAAAAGAAAACGTGTATAGACAGTATTTGACGAAGTATAGAAAATGGACATCAAGAAGCGTCAGAGAAACAGAATGAAAACGTGAACGCAGATGAACGAACGATGCAGACATACATTCCATTCGGTAGCAGAGCAGAATGAGAACAGAAACTTTCCCCTACACTAACTTCGGGGTCCAGCACAACAACTTTGACAGTGCCAGAAACGAAGTCTCTATCAGGTGTAAAAGCTGCTTTGGAAGTATAGGGCTTCTACAGGCTAATTGGAGAAACCGCTATTCAAGTGCACGGCATCCGGCTGAATCGCGTCTTTCTTAACGGCAAAAACTGCAGAAGACGCGATTGTTGCCATTGTATTGGAATCCGCGGTTAACGCGTTAAGAGCCCATAGCTCGCTACCGGTTTTGCTCAGTATCGCAAAGAGCGCTTTTACGATGTTCCAGTGAAGAGTTTTAGTGGGGAACATTTAGAAACGGTGTAATGTCACAGGAATCAGGGATTGAGACAAATTCCACCGGTTCTAGCTTATACTTTGCTAAACTCAGAAAAAGCTTACGATTCTGGTGTAAGAATCAGAAATGGGTGAATGGACGAAATAAAACGTGTATAGACAGTATTTGACGATGTATAGAAAATGGAAATCAAGAAGCGTCAGAGAAACAGAATGAAAACGTGAACGCAGATGAACGAACGATGCAGACATACATTGCATTCGGTAGCAGAGCAGAAAGAGAACAGAAACTTTCCCCTATACTAACTTCGGGGTCCAGCACAACAACTTTGACAACGCCAGAAACGAAGTCTCTCTCACGCGTAAAAGCTGCTTTGGAAGTATAGGGCTACTACAGGCTAATTGGAGAAACCGCTATTCAGTGCACGGCATCCGGCTGAATCGCGTCTTTCTTAACGGCAAAAACTGCAGAAGACGCGATTGTTGCCATTGTATTGGAATCCGCGGTTAACGCGTTAAGAGCCCACAGCTCGCTGCCGGTTTTGCTCAGTATCGCAAAGAGCGCTTTTACGATGTTCCCGTGAAAAGTTTTAGTGGGGAACATATAGAAACGTTGTAATGTCACAGGAATCTGGATTGGAGACAAATTCCACCGGTTCTAGCCTGTACTTTGCTAAACTCAGAAAAAGCTTACGATTCTGATGTAAGAATCAGAAACGCGAGAATGGACCAAAAGAAAACGTGTATAGACAGTATTTAACGAAGGAACGAAAATGGACATCAAGAAGCGTCAGAGAAACAGAATGAAAACGTGAACGCAGATGAACGAACGATGCAGACATACATTGCATTCGGTAGCAGAGCAGAATGAGAACTGAAACTTTCCCCTACACTAACTTCGGGATCCAGCACAACAACTTTGACAACGCCAGAAACGAAGTCTCTATCACGTGTAAAAGCTGCTTTGGAAGTATAGGGCTTCTACAGGCTAATTGGAGAAACCGCTATGCAAGTGCACGGCATCCAACTGAATCGCGTCTTTCTTAACGGCAAAAACTGCAGAAGACGGGATTGTTGCGATTGTATTGGAATCCGCGGTTAACGCGTTAAGAGCTCATAGCTCGCTGCCGGTTTTGCTCAGTATCGCAAATGGAGCTTTTACGATGGTCCCGTGAAGTTTTAGTGGGGAACATATAGAAACGGTGTAATGGCACAGGAATCAGGGATTGGAGACAAATTCCACCGGTTCTAGCGTGTACTTTGCTAAACTCAGAAAAAGCTTACGATTCTGGTGTAAGAATCAGAAATGCGAGAATGGACCAAAAGAAAACGTGTATAGACAGTATTTGACGAAGGAACGAAAATGGACATCAAGAAGCGTCAGAGAAACAGAATGAAAACGTGAACGCAGATGAACGAACGATGCAGACATACATTGCATTCGGTAGCAGAGCAGAAAGAGAACAGAAACTTTCCCTACACTAACTTCGGGGTCCAGCACAACAACTTTGACAAAGCCAGAAACGAAGTCTCTATGAAATGTAAAAGCTGCTTTGGAAGTATGGGGCGTATACAGGGTATTGGAGAAACCGCTATTCAAGTGCACGGCATCCGGCTGAATCGCGTCTTTCTTAACGGCAAAAACTGCAGAAGACGCGATTGTTGCGATTGTATTGGAATCCGCGGTTAACGCGTTAAGAGCCCATAGCTCGCAGCCGATTTTGCTCAGTACCGCAAAAGCGCTTTTACGATATTCCCGTGAAAAGTTTTAGAGGGGAACATATAGAAACGTTGTAATGACACAGGAATCTGGATTGGAGACAAATTCCACCGGTTCTAGCCTGTACTTTGCTAAACTCAGAAAAAGCTTACGATTCTGGTGTAAGAATCAGAAATGCGAGAATGGACCAAAAGAAAACGTGTATAGACAGTATTTGACGAAGTGTAGATAATGGACAAAAAGAAGCGTCAGAGAAACAGAATGAAAACGTGAACGCAGATGAACGAACGATGCAGACATACATTGCATTCGGTAGCAGAGCAGAAAGAGAACAGAAACTTTCCCCTACACTAACTTCGGGGTCCAGCACAACAACTTTGACAACGCCAGAAACGAAGTCTCTATGAAGTGTAAAAGCTGCTTTGGAAGTATAGGGCTTCTACAGGCTAATTGGAGAAACCGCTATGCAAGTGCACGGCATCCGGCTGAATCGCGTCTTTCTTAACGGCAAAAACTGCAGAAGACGCGATTGTTGCGATTGTATTGGAATCCGCGGTTAACGCGTTAAGAGCCCATTGCTCGCTGCCGGTATTGCTCAGTATCGCATAGAGCGCTTTTACGATGGTCCCATGAAAAGTTTTAGTGGGGAACATATAGAAACGGTGTAATGGCAAAGGAATCTGGATTGGAGACAAATTCCATCCGTTCTAACTTGCACTATGCTAAACTCAGAAAAAGCTTACGATTCTGGTGTAAGAATCAGAAATGCGAGAATGGACCAAAAGAAAACGTGTATAGACAGTATTTGACGAAGGAACGAAAATGGACATCAGGAAGCATCAGAGAAACAGAATGAAAACGTGAACGCAGATGAACGAACGATGCAGACATACATTGCATTCGGTAGCAGAGCAGATAGAGAACAGAAACTTTCCCCTACACTAACTTCGGGGTCCAGCACAACAACTTTGACAACGCCAGAAACGTAGTCTCTCTCAGGTGTAAAAGCTGCTTTGGAAGTATAGGGCTTCTACAGGCTAATTGGAGAAACCGCTATGCAAGTGCACGGCATCCGGCTGAATCGCGTCTTTCTTAAAGCAAAATCTGCAGAAGACGCGATTGTTGCGATAGTATTGGTATCCGCGGTTAACGCGTTAAGAGCTCATAGCTCGCTGCCAGTTTTGCTCAGTATCGCAAATGGAGCTTTTACGATGGTCCCGTGAAGTTTTAGTGGGGAACATATAGAAACGTTGTAATGTCACAGGAATCTGGATTGGAGACAAATTCCACCGGTTCTAGCCTGTACTTTGCTAAACTCAGAAAAAGCTTACGATTCTGATGTAAGAATCAGAAATGCGAGAATGGACCAAAAGAAAACGTGTATAGACAGCATTTGACGAAGTATAGAAAATGGACATCAAGAAGCATCAGAGAAACAGAATGAAAACGTGAACGCAGATGAACGAACGATGCAGACATACATTGCATTCGGTAGCAGAGCAGAAAGAGAACAGAAACTTTCCCCTACACTAACTTCGGGGCCCAGCACTACAACTTTGACAACGCCAGAAACGAAGTCTCTATGAAGTGTAAAAGCTGCTTTGGAAGTATAGGGCGTATACAGGGTATTGGAGAAACCGCTATTCAAGTGCACGGCATCCGGCTGAATCGCGTCTTTCTTAACGGCAAAAACTGCAGAAGACGCGATTGTTGCGATTGTATTGGAATCCGCGGTTAACGCGTTAAGAGCCCATAGCTCGCTGCCGGTTTTGCTAAGTATCGCAAAGAGCGCTTTTACGATGTTTCCGTGAAAAGTTTTAGTAGGGAAAATAAAGAAACGGTGTAATGTCACAGGAATCTGGATTGGAGACAAATTCCACCGGTTCTAGCCTGTACTTTGCTAAACTCAGAAAAAGCTTACGATTCTGGTGTAAGAATCAGAAACGCGAGAATGGACCAAAAGAAAACGTATATAGACAGTATTTGACGAAGTATAGTAAATGGACATCAAGAAGCATCAGAGAAACAGAATGAAAACGTGAACGCAGATGAACGAACGATGCAGACATACATTGCATTCGGTAGCAGAGCAGAATGAGAACAGAAACTTTCCCCTACACTAACTTCGGGGTCCAGCACAACAACTTTGACAACGCCAGAAACGAAGTCTCTATCAGGTGTAAAAGCTGCTTTGGAAGTATAGGGCTGCTACAGGCTAATTGGAGAAACCGCTATTCAGTGCACGGCATCCGGCTGAATCGCGTCTTTCTTAAGGGCAAAAACTGCAGAAGACGCGATTGTTGCGATTGTATTGGAATCCGCGGTTAACGCGTTAAGAGCCCATAGCTCGCTGCCGGTTTTGCTAAGTATCGCAAAGAGCGCTTTTACGATGTTCCAGTGAAAAGTTTTAGTAGGGAAAATAAAGAAACGGTGTAATGTCACAGGAATCTGGATTGGAGACAAATTCCACCGGTTCTAGCCTGTACTTTGCTAAACTCAGAAAAAGCTTACGATTCTGGTGTAAGAATCAGAAACGCGAGAATGGACCAAAAGAAAACGTATATAGACAGTATTTGACGAAGTATAGAAAATGGACATCAAGAAGCATCAGAGAAACAGAATGAAAACGTGAACGCAGATGAACGAACGATGCAGACATACATTGCATTCGGTAGCAGAGCAGAAAGAGAACAGAAACTTTCCCCTACACTAACTTCGGGGTCCAGCACTACAACTTTGACAACGCCAGAAACGAAGTCTCTATGAAGTGTAAAAGCTGCTTTGGAAGTATAGGGCGTATACAGGGTATTGGAGAAACCGCTATTCAAGTGCACGGCATCCGGCTGAATCGCGTCTTTCTTAACGGCAAAAACTGCAGAAGACGCGATTGTTGCGATTGTATTGGAATCCGCGGTTAACGCGTTAAGAGCCCATAGCTCGCAGCCGATTTTGCTCAGTACCGCAAAAGCGCTTTTACGATATTCCCGTGAAAAGTTTTAGAGGGGAACATATAGAAACGTTGTAATGACACAGGAATCTGGATTGGAGACAAATTCCACCGGTTCTAGCCTGTACTTTGCTAAACTCAGAAAAAGCTTACGATTCTGGTGTAAGAATCAGAAATGGGTGAATGGACGAAATAAAACGTGTATAGACAGCATTTGACGATGTATAGAAAATGGACATCAAGAAGCGTCAGAGAAACAGAATGAAAACGTGAACGCAGATGAACGAACGATGCAGACATACATTGCATTCGGTAGCAGAGCAGAAAGAGAACAGAAACTTTCCCCTATACTAACTTCGGGGTCCAGCACAACAACTTTGACAACGCCAGAAACGAAGTCTCTCTCACGCGTAAAAGCTGCTTTGGAAGTATAGGGCTACTACAGGCTAATTGGAGAAACCGCTATTCAAGTGCACGGCATCCGGCTGAATCGCGTCTTTCTTAACGGCAAAAACTGCAGAAGACGGGATTGTTGCGATTGTATTGGAATCCGCGGTTAACGCGTTAAGAGCCCACAGCTCGCTGCCGGTTTTGCTAAGTATCGCAAAGAGCGCTTTTACGATGTTCCCGTGAAAAGTTTTAGTAGGGAAAATAAAGAAACGGTGTAATGTCACAGGAATCTGGATTGGAGACAAATTCCACCGGTTCTAGCCTGTACTTTGCTAAACTCAGAAAAAGCTTACGATTCTGGTGTAAGAATCAGAAACGCGAGAATGGACCAAAAGAAAACGTATATAGACAGTATTTGACGAAGTATAGAAAATGGACATCAAGAAGCGTCAGAGAAACAGAATGAAAACGTGAACGCAGATGAACGAACGATGCAGACATACATTGCATTCGGTAGCAGAGCAGAAAGAGAACAGAAACTTTCCCCTACACTAACTTCGGGGTCCAGCACAACAACTTTGACAACGCCAGAAACGTAGTCTCTCTCAGGTGTAAAAGCTGCTTTGGAAGTATAGGGCTTCTACAGGCTAATTGGAGAAACCGCTATTCAAGTGCACGGCATCCGGCTGAATCGCGTCTTTCTTAAAGCAAAATCTGCAGAAGACGCGATTGTTGCGATTGTATTGGAATCCGCGGTTAACGCGTTAAGAGCCCACAGCTAGCTGCCGGTTTTGCTCAGTATCGCAAAGAGCGCTTTTACGATGAACCCGTGAAAAGTTTTAGTGGGGGAACATATAGAAACGGTGTAATGGCACAGGTATCAGGGATTGGAGACAAATTCCACCGGTTCTAGCCTGTACTTTGCTAAACTCAGAAAAAGCTTACGATTATGGTGTAAGAATCAGAAACGCGAGAATGGACGAAAAGAAAACGTGTATTGATAGCATTTGACGAAGTATAGAAAATGGACATCAAGAAGAGTGAGAGAAACAGAATGAAAACGTGAACGCAGATGAACGAACGATGCAGACATACATTGCATTCGGTAGCAGAGCAGAATGAGAACAGAAACTTTCCCCTACACTAACTTCGGGATCCAGCACAACAACTTTGACAACGCCAGAAACGTAGTCTTTCCCACGTGTAAAAGCTGCTTTGGAAGTATAGGGCTTCTACAGGGTAATTGGAGAAACCGCTATTCAGTGCACGGCATCCGGCTGAATCGCGTCTTTCTTAACGGCAAAAACTGCAGAAGACGCGATTGTTGCGATTGTATTGGAATCCGCGGTTAACGCGTTAAGAGCCCATAGCTGGCTACCGTTTATGCTCAGTATCGCAAAGAGCACTTTTACGATGTTCCCGTGAAAAGTTTTAGTGGGGAACATATAGAAACGGTGTAATGTCACAGGAATCAGGGATTGAGACAAATTACACCGGTTCTAGCGTGTACTTTGCTAAACTCAGAAAAAGCTTACGATTCTGATGTAAGAATCAGAAATGCGAGAATGGACCAAAAGAAAACGTGTATAGACAGCATTTGACGAAGTATAGAAAATGGACATCAAGAAGCATCAGAGAAACAGAATGAAAACGTGAACGCAGATGAACGAACGATGCAGACATACATTGCATTCGGTAGCAGAGCAGAAAGAGAACAGAAACTTTCCCCTACACTAACTTCGGGGTCCAGCACTACAACTTTGACAACGCCAGAAACGAAGTCTCTATGAAGTGTAAAAGCTGCTTTGGAAGTATAGGGCGTATACAGGGTATTGGAGAAACCGCTATTCAAGTGCACGGCATCCGGCTGAATCGCGTCTTTCTTAACGGCAAAAACTGCAGAAGACGGGATTGTTGCGATTGTTATGGAATCCGCGGTTAACGCGTTAAGAGCCCATAGCTCGCAGCCGATTTTGCTCAGTACCGCAAAAGCGCTTTTACGATATTCCCGTGAAAAGATTTAGAGGGGAACATATAGAAACGTTGTAATGTCACAGGAATCTGGATTGGAGACAAATTCCACCGGTTCTAGCCTGTACTTTGCTAAACTCAGAAAAAGCTTACGATTCTGGTGTAAGAATCAGAAATGGGTGAATGGACGAAAAGAAAACGTGTATAGACAGCATTTGACGATGTATAGAAAATGGACATCAAGAAGAGTCAGAGAAACAGAATGAAAACGTGAACGCAGATGAACGAACGATGCAGACATACATTGCATTCGGTAGCAGAGCAGAAAGAGAACAGAAACTTTCCCCTATACTAACTTCGGGGTCCAGCACTACAACTTTGACAACGCCAGAAACGAAGTCTCTATGAAGTGTAAAAGCTGCTTTGGAAGTATAGGGCGTATACAGGGTATTGGAGAAACCGCTATTCAAGTGCACGGCATCCGGCTGAATCGCGTCTTTCTTAACGGCAAAAACTGCAGAAGACGCGATTGTTGCGATTGTATTGGAATCCGCGGTTAACGCGTTAAGAGCCCATAGCTCGCTGCCGGTTTTGCTAAGTATCGCAAAGAGCGCTTTTACGATGTTCCCGTGAAAAGTTTTAGTGTGGAACATATAGAAACGGTGTAATGTCACAGGAATCTGGATTGGAGACAAATTCCACCGGTTCTAGCCTGTACTTTGCTAAACTGAGAAAAAGCTTACAATTCTGGTGTAAGAATCAGAAACGCGAGAATGGACCAAAAGAAAACGTGTATAGACAGTATTTGACGAAGTATAGAAAATGGACATCAAGAAGAGTGAGAGAAACAGAATGAAAACGTGAACGCAGATGAACGAACGATGCAGACATACATTGCATTCGGTAGCAGAGCAGAAAGAGAACAGAAACTTTCCCCTACACTAACTTCGGGGTCCAGCACAACAACTTTTACAGTGCCAGAAACGAAGTGTCTATCAGGTGTAAAAGCTGCTTTGGAAGTATAGGGCTTCTACAGGCTAATTGGAGAAAAAGCTATTCAAGTGCACGGCATCCGGCTGAATCGCGTCTTTCTTAACGGCAAAAACTGCAGAAGACGCGATTGTTGCCATTGTATTGGAATCCGCGGTTAACGCGTTAAGAGCCCATAGCTCGCTACCGGTTTTGCTCAGTATCGCAAAGAGCGCTTTTACGATGTTCCCGTGAAAAGTTTTAGTGGGGAACATTTAGAAACGGTGTAATGTCACAGGAATCAGGGATTGAGACAAATTACACCGGTTCTAGCTTATACTTTGCTAAACTCAGAAAAAGCTTACGATTCTGGTGTAAGAATCAGAAATGGGTGAATGGACGAAATAAAACGTGTATAGACAGTATTTGACGATGTATAGAAAATGGACATCAAGAAGCGTCAGAGAAACAGAATGAAAACGTGAACGCAGATGAACGAACGATGCAGACATACATTGCATTCGGTAGCAGAGCAGAAAGAGAACAGAAACTTTCCCCTATACTAACTTCGGGGTCCAGCACAACAACTTTGACAACGCCAGAAACGAAGTCTCTCTCACGCGTAAAAGCTGCTTTGGAAGTATAGGGCTACTACAGGCTAATTGGAGAAACCGCTATTCAGTGCACGGCATCCGGCTGAATCGCGTCTTTCTTAACGGCAAAAACTGCAGAAGACGCGATTGTTGCGATTGTATTGGAATCCGCGGTTAACGCGTTAAGAGCCCACAGCTCGCTGCCGGTTTTGCTCAGTATCGCAAAGAGCGCTTTTACGATGTTCCCGTGTAAAGTTTTAGTGGGGAACATATAGAAACGTTGTAATGTCACAGGAATCTGGATTGGAGACAAATTCCACCGGTTCTAGCCTGTACTTTGCTAAACTCAGAAAAAGCTTACGATTCTGATATAAGAATCAGAAACGCGAGAATGGACCAAAAGAAAACGTGTATAGACAGTATTTAACGAAGGAACGAAAATGGACATCAAGAAGCGTCAGAGAAACAGAATGAAAACGTGAACGCAGATGAACGAACGATGCAGACATACATTGCATTCGGTAGCAGAGCAGAGTGAGAACTGAAACTTTCCCCTACACTAACTTCGGGATCCAGCACAACAACTTTGACAACGCCAGAAACGAAGTCTCTCTCACGTGTAAAAGCTGCTTTGGAAGTATAGGGCTTCTACAGGCTAATTGGAGAAACCGCTATTCAAGTGCACGGCATCCAACTGAATCGCGTCTTTCTTAACGGCAAAAACTGCAGAAGACGGGATTGTTGCGATTGTATTGGAATCCGCGGTTAACGCGTTAAGAGCTCATAGCTCGCTGCCGGTTTTGCTCAGTATCGCAAATGGAGCTTTTACGATGGTCCCGTGAAGTTTTAGTGGGGAACATATAGAAACGTTGTAATGTCACAGGAATCAGGGATTGGAGACAAATTCCACCGGTTCTAGCGTGTACTTTGCTAAACTCAGAAAAAGCTTACGATTCTGGTGTAAGAATCAGAAATGCGAGAATGGACCAAAAGAAAACGTGTATAGACAGTATTTGACGAAGGAACGAAAATGGACATCAAGAAGCGTCAGAGAAACAGAATGAAAACGTGAACGCAGATGAACGAACGATGCAGACATACATTGCATTCGGTAGCAGAGCAGAAAGAGAACAGAAACTTTCCCTACACTAACTTCGGGGTCCAGCACAACAACTTTGACAAAGCCAGAAACGAAGTCTCTATGAAATGTAAAAGCTGCTTTGGAAGTATAGGGCGTATACAGGGTATTGGAGAAACCGCTATTCAAGTGCACGGCATCCGGCTGAATCGCGTCTTTCTTAACGGCAAAAACTGCAGAAGACGCGATTGTTGCGATTGTATTGGAATCCGCGGTTAACGCGTTAAGAGCCCATAGCTCGCAGCCGATTTTGCTCAGTACCGCAAAAGCGCTTTTACGATATTCCCGTGAAAAGTTTTAGAGGGGAACATATAGAAACGTTGTAATGACACAGGAATCTGGATTGGAGACAAATTCCACCGGTTCTAGCCTGTACTTTGCTAAACTCAGAAAAAGCTTACGATTCTGGTGTAAGAATCAGAAATGCGAGAATGGACCAAAAGAAAACGTGTATAGACAGTATTTGACGAAGTGTAGATAATGGACAAAAAGAAGCGTCAGAGAAACAGAATGAAAACGTGAACGCAGATGAACGAACGATGCAGACATACATTGCATTCGGTAGCAGAGCAGAAAGAGAACAGAAACTTTCCCCTACACTAACTTCGGGGTCCAGCACAACAACTTTGACAACGCCAGAAACGAAGTCTCTCTCAGGTGTAAAAGCTGCTTTGGATGTATAGGGCTTCTACAGGCTAATTGGAGAAACCGCTATGCAAGTGCACGGCATCCGGCTGAATCGCGTCTTTCTTAACGGCAAAAACTGCAGAAGACGCGATTGTTGCGATTGTATTGGAATCCGCGGTTAACGCGTTAAGAGCCCATTGCTCGCTGCCGGTATTGCTCAGTATCGCATAGAGCGCTTTTACGATGGTCCCGTGAAAAGTTTTAGTGGGGAACATATAGAAACGGTGTAATGGCAAAGGAATCTGGATTGGAGACAAATTCCATCCGTTCTAACTTGCACTATGCTAAACTCAGAAAAAGCTTACGATTCTGGTGTAAGAATCAGAAATGGGTGAATGGACGAAATAAAACGTGTATAGACAGTATTTGACGATGTATAGAAAATGGACATCAAGAAGCGTCAGAGAAACAGAATGAAAACGTGAACGCAGATGAACGAACGATGCAGACATACATTGCATTCGGTAGCAGAGCAGAAAGAGAACAGAAACTTTCCCCTACACTAACTTCGGGGTCCAGCACAACAACTTTGACAACGCCAGAAACGAAGTCTCTATGAAGTGTAAAAGCTGCTTTGGAAGTATAGGGCTTCTACAGGCTAATTGGAGAAACCGCTATGCAAGTGCACGGCATCCGGCTGAATCGCGTCTTTCTTAACGGCAAAAACTGCAGAAGACGCGATTGTTGCGATTGTATTGGAATCCGCGGTTAACGCGTTAAGAGCCCATAGCTCGCTGCCGGTTTTGCTAAGTATCGCAAAGAGCGCTTTTACGATGTTCCCGTGAAAAGTTTTAGTAGGGAAAATAAAGAAACGGTGTAATGTCACAGGAATCTGGATTGGAGACAAATTCCACCGGTTCTAGCCTGTACTTTGCTAAACTCAGAAAAAGCTTACGATTCTGGTGTAAGAATCAGAAACGCGAGAATGGACCAAAAGAAAACGTATATAGACAGTATTTGACGAAGTATAGAAAATGGACATCAAGAAGCATCAGAGAAACAGAATGAAAACGTGAACGCAGATGAACGAACGATGCAGACATACATTGCATTCGGTAGCAGAGCAGAAAGAGAACAGAAACTTTCCCCTACACTAACTTCGGGGTCCAGCACTACAACTTTGACAACGCCAGAAACGAAGTCTCTATGAAGTGTAAAAGCTGCTTTGGAAGTATAGGGCTACTACAGGCTAATTGGAGAAACCGCTATTCAAGTGCACGGCATCCGGCTGAATCGCGTCTTTCTTAACGGCAAAAACTGCAGAAGACGCGATTGTTGCGATTGTATTGGAATCCGCGGTTAACGCGTTAAGAGCCCATAGCTCGCAGCCGATTTTGCTCAGTACCGCAAAAGCGCTTTTACGATATTCCCGTGAAAAGTTTTAGAGGGGAACATATAGAAACGTTGTAATGACACAGGAATCTGGATTGGAGACAAATTCCACCGGTTCTAGCCTGTACTTTGCTAAACTCAGAAAAAGCTTACGATTCTGGTGTAAGAATCAGAAACGCGAGAATGGACCAAAAGAAAACGTGTATAGACAGTATTTGACGAAGGAACGAAAATGGACATCAAGAAGAGTCAGAGAAACAGAATGAAAACGTGAACGCAGATGAACGAACGATGCAGACATACATTGCATTCGGTAGCAGAGCAGAATGAGAACAGAAACTTTCCCCTACACTAACTTCGGGGTCCAGCACAACAACTTTGACAGTGCCAGAAACGAAGTCTCTATCAGGTGTAAAAGCTGCTTTGGAAGTATAGGGCTTCTACAGGCTAATTGGAGAAACCGCTATTCAGTGCACGGCATCCGGCTGAATCGCGTCTTTCTTAACGGCAAAAACTGCAGAAGACGCGATTGTTGCCATTGTATTGGAATCCGCGGTTAACGCGTTAAGAGCCCATAGCTCGCTACCGGTTATGCTCAGTATCGCAAAGAGCGCTTTTACGATGTTCCCGTGAAAAGTTTTAGTAGGGAACATTTAGAAACGGTGTAATGTCACAGGAATCAGGGATTGAGACAAATTCCACCGGTTCTAGCTTATACTTTGCTAAACTCAGAAAAAGCTTACGATTCTGGTGTAAGAATCAGAAATGGGTGAATGGACGAAATAAAACGTGTATAGACAGCATTTGACGATGTATAGAAAATGGACATCAAGAAGCGTCAGAGAAACAGAATGAAAACGTGAACGCAGATGAACGAACGATGCAGACATACATTGCATTCGGTAGCAGAGCAGATAGAGAACAGAAACTTTCCCCTACACTAACTTCGGGGTCCAGCACAACAACTTTGACAACGCCAGAAACGTAGTCTCTCTCAGGTGTAAAAGCTGCTTTGGAAGTATAGGGCTTCTACAGGCAAATTGGAGAAACCGCTATTCAAGTGCACGGCATCCGGCTGAATCGCGTCTTTCTTAAAGCAAAATCTGCAGAAGACGCGATTGTTGCGATTGTATTGGAATCCGCGGTTAACGCGTTAAGAGCCCACAGCTCGCTGCCGGTTTTGCTCAGTATCGCAAAGAGCGCTTTTACGATGAACCCGTGAAAAGTTTTAGTGGGGGAACATATAGAAACGGTGTAATGGCACAGGTATCAGGGATTGGAGACAAATTCCACCGGTTCTAGCCTGTACTTTGCTAAACTCAGAAAAAGCTTACGATTCTGGTGTAAGAATCAGAAACGCGAGAATGGACGAAAAGAAAACGTGTATTGATAGCATTTGACGAAGTATAGAAAATGGACATAAAGAAGAGTCAGAGAAACTGAATGAAAACGTGAACGCAGATGAACGAACGATGCAGACATACATTGCATTCGGTAGCAGAGCAGAATGAGAACAGAAACTTTCCCCTACACTAACTTCGGGGTCCAGCACAACAACTTTGACAACGCCAGAAACGAAGTCTTTCCCACGTGTAAAAGCTGCTTTGGAAGTATAGGGCTTCTACAAGCTAATTGGAGAAACCGCTATTCAGTGCACGGCATCCGTCTGAATCGCGTCTTTCTTAACGGCAAAAACTGCAGAAGACGCGATTGTTGCGATTGTATTGGAATCCGCGGTTAACGCGTTAAGAGCCCATAGCTCGCTGCCGGTTTTGCTAAGTATCGCAAAGAGCGCTTTTACGATGTTCCCGTGAAAAGTTTTAGTAGGGAAAATAAAGAAACGGTGTAATGTCACAGGAATCTGGATTGGAGACAAATTCCACCGGTTCTAGCCTGTACTTTGCTAAACTCAGAAAAAGCTTACGATTCTGATGTAAGAATCAGAAATGCGAGAATGGACCAAAAGAAAACGTGTATAGACAGCATTTGACGAAGTATAGAAAATGGACATCAAGAAGCATCAGAGAAACAGAATGAAAACGTGAACGCAGATGAACGAACGATGCAGACATACATTGCATTCGGTAGCAGAGCAGAAAGAGAACAGAAACTTTCCCCTACACTAACTTCGGGGTCCAGCACTACAACTTTGACAACGCCAGAAACGAAGTCTCTATGAAGTGTAAAAGCTGCTTTGGAAGTATAGGGCGTATACAGGGTATTGGAGAAACCGCTATTCAAGTGCACGGCATCCGGCTGAATCGCGTCTTTCTTAACGGCAAAAACTGCAGAAGACGCGATTGTTGCGATTGTATTGGAATCCGCGGTTAACGCGTTAAGAGCCCATAGCTCGCAGCCGATTTTGCTCAGTACCGCAAAAGCGCTTTTACGATATTCCCGTGAAAAGATTTAGAGGGGAACATATAGAAACGTTGTAATGTCACAGGAATCTGGATTGGAGACAAATTCCACCGGTTCTAGCCTGTACTTTGCTAAACTCAGAAAAAGCTTACGATTCTGGTGTAAGAATCAGAAATGGGTGAATGGACGAAAAGAAAACGTGTATAGACAGCATTTGACGATGTATAGAAAATGGACATCAAGAAGAGTCAGAGAAACAGAATGAAAACGTGAACGCAGATGAACGAACGATGCAGACATACATTGCATTCGGTAGCAGAGCAGAAAGAGAACAGAAACTTTCCCCTATACTAACTTCGGGGTCCAGCACAACAACTTTGACCGTGCCAGAAACGAAGTCTCTCTCACGCGTAAAAGCTGCTTTGGAAGTATAGGGCTTCTACAGGCTAATTGGAGAAACCGCTATTCAAGTGCACGGCATCCGGCTGAATCGCGTCTTTCTTAACGGCAAAAACTGCAGAAGACGCGATTGTTGCGATTGTATTGGAATCCGCGGTTAACGCGTTAAGAGCCCATAGCTCGCTGCCGGTTTTGCTCAGTATCGCAAAGAGCGCTTTTACGATGTTCCCGTGAAAAGTTTTAGTAGGGAACATATAGAAACGGTGTAATGTCACAGGAATCTGGATTGGAGACAAATTCCACCGGTTCTAGCCTGTACTTTGCTAAACTCAGAAAAAGCTTACGATTCTGGTGTAAGAATCAGAAACGCGAGAATGGACCAAAAGAAAACGTGTATAGACAGTATTTGACGAAGGAACGAAAATGGACATCATGAAGCGTCAGAGAAACAGAATGAAAACGTGAACGCAGATGAACGAACGATGCAGACATACATTGCATTCGGTAGCAGAGCAGAATGAGAACTGAAACTTTCCCCTACACTAACTTCGGGATCCAGCACAACAACTTTGACAACGCCAGAAACGAAGTCTCTCTCACGTGTAAAAGCTGCTTTGGAAGTATAGGGCTTCTACAGGCTAATTGGAGAAACCGCTATGCAAGTGCACGGCATCCAACTGAATCGCGTCTTTCTTAACGGCAAAAACTGCAGAAGACGCGATTGTTGCGATTGTATTGGAATCCGCGGTTAACGCGTTAAGAGCCCATAGCTCGCTGCCGGTTTTGCTAAGTATCGCAAAGAGCGCTTTTACGATGTTCCCGTGAAAAGTTTTAGTGTGGAACATATAGAAACGGTGTAATGTCACAGGAATCTGGATTGGAGACAAATTCCACCGGTTCTAGCCTGTACTTTGCTAAACTCAGAAAAAGCTTACAATTCTGGTGTAAGAATCAGAAACGCGAGAATGGACCAAAAGAAAACGTGTATAGACAGTATTTGACGAAGTATAGAAAATGGACATCAAGAAGCATCAGAGAAACAGAATGAAAACGTGAACGCAGATGAACGAACGATGCAGACATACATTGCATTCGGTAGCAGAGCAGATAGAGAACAGAAACTTTCCCCTACACTAACTTCGGGGTCCAGCACAACAACTTTGACAACGCCAGAAACGTAGTCTCTCTCAGGTGTAAAAGCTGCTTTGGAAGTATAGGGCTTCTACAGGCTAATTGGAGAAACCGCTATTCAGTGCACGGCATCCGGCTGAATCGCGTCTTTCTTAAAGCAAAATCTGCAGAAGACGCGATTGTTGCGATTGTATTGGAATCCGCGGTTAACGCGTTAAGAGCCCATAGCTCGCTGCCGGTTTTGCTCAGTATCGCAAAGAGCGCTTTTAGGATGTTCCCGTGAAAAGTTTTAGTAGGGAAAATACAGAAACGGTGTAATGTCACAGGAATCAGGGATTGGAGACAAATTCCACCGGTTCTAGCCTGTACTTTGCTAAACTCAGAAAAAGCTTACGATTCTGATGTAAGAATCAGAAACGCGAGAATGGACCAAAAGAAAACGTGTATAGACAGTATTTGACGAAGTATAGAAAATGGACAAAAAGAATCGTCAGATAAAATGAATGAAAACGTGAACGCAGATGAACGAACGATGCAGACATACATTGCATTCGGTAGCAGAGCAGAAAGAGAACAGAAACTTTCCCCTACACTAACTTCGGGGTCCAGCACAACAACTTTGACAGTGCCAGAAACGAAGTCTCTCTCAGGTGTAAAAGCTGCTTTGGATGTATAGGGCTTCTACAGGCTAATTGGAGAAACCGCTATGCAAGTGCACGGCATCCGGCTGAATCGCGTCTTTCTTAACGGCAAAAACTGCAGAAGACGCGATTGTTGCGATTGTATTGGAATCCGCGGTTAACGCGTTAAGAGCCCATTGCTCGCTGCCGGTATTGCTCAGTATCGCAAAGAGCGCTTTTACGATGGTCCCGTGAAAAGTTTTAGTGGGGAACATATAGAAACGGTGTAATGGCACAGGAATCTGGATTGGAGACAAATTCCATCCGTTCTAACTTGCACTATGCTAAACTCAGAAAAAGCTTACGATTCTGGTGTAAGAATCAGAAACGCGAGAATGGACGAAAAGAAAACGTGTATAGACAGTATTTGACGAAGGAACGAAAATTGACATCAGGAAGCATCAGAGAAACAGAATGAAAACGTGAACGCAGATGAACGAACGATGCAGACATACATTGCATTCGGTAGCAGAGCAGATAGAGAACAGAAACTTTCCCCTACACTAACTTCGGGGTCCAGCACAACAACTTTGACAACGCCAGAAACGTAGTCTCTCTCAGGTGTAAAAGCTGCTTTGGAAGTATAGGGCTTCTACAGGCTAATAGGAGAAACCGCTATTCAAGTGCACGGCATCCGGCTGAATCGCGTCTTTCTTAAAGCAAAATCTGCAGAAGACGCGATTGTTGCGATAGTATTGGAATCCGCGGTTAACGCGTTAAGAGCTCATAGCTCGCTGCCAGTTTTGCTCAGTATCGCAAATGGAGCTTTTACGATGGTCCCGTGAAGTTTTAGTGGGGAACATATAGAAACGTTGTAATGTCACAGGAATCTGGATTGGAGACAAATTCCACCGGTTCTAGCCTGTACTTTGCTAAACTCAGAAAAAGCTTACGATTCTGGTGTAAGAATCAGAAATGCGAGAATGGACCAAAAGAAAACGTGTATAGACAGTATTTGACGAAGTATAGAAAATGGACATCAAGAAGCATCAGAGAAACAGAATGAAAACGTGAACGCAGATGAACGAACGATGCAGACGTACATTGCATTCGGTAGCAGAGCAGAAAGAGAACAGAAACTTTCCCCTACACTAACTTCGGGGTCCAGCACAACAACTTTGACAACGCCAGAAACGAAGTCTCTATGAAGTGTAAAAGCTGCTTTGGAAGTATAGGGCTTCTACAGGCTAATTGGAGAAACCGCTATTCAGTGCACGGCATCCGGCTGAATCGCGTCTTTCGTAACGGCAAAAACTGCAGAAGATGCGATTGTTGCGATTGTATTGGAATCGGCGGATAACGCGTTAAGAGCCCATAGCTCGCTGCCGGTTTTGCTCAGTATCGCAAAGAGCGCTTTTACGATGGTCCCGTGAAAAGTTTTAGTGGGGAACATATAGAAACGTTGTAATGGCACAGGAATCAGGGATTGGAGACAAATTCCACCGGTTCTAGCCTGTACTTTGCTAAACTCAGAAAAAGCTTACGATTCTGATGTAAGAATCAGAAATGCGAGAATGGACCAAAAGAAAACGTGTATAGACAGTATTTGACGAAGTATAGAAAATGGACATCAAGAAGAGTCAGAGAAACGGAATGAAAACGTGAACGCAGATGAACGAACGATGCAGACATACATTGCATTCGGTAGCAGTGCAGAAAGAGAGCAGAAACTTTCCCCTACACTAACTTCGGGGTCCAGCACAACAACTTTGACAAGGCCTGAAACGAAGTCTCTACCACGTGTAAACGCTGCTTTGGAAGTATAGGGCTTCTACAAGCTAATTGGAGAAACCACTATTCAGTGCACGGCATCCGGCTGAATCGCGTCTTTCTTAACGGCAAAAACTGCAGAAGACGCGATTGTTGCGATTGTATTGGAAACCGCGGTTAACGCGTTAAGAGCCCATAGCTCGCTGCCGGTTTTGCTCAGTATCGCTAAGAGCACTCTCCGTACAATTTGTCTTTGACGTAGGCCACGAGTCCGTAGTGCGCTGTGATGCTGATCAGGTGCTCAAAACCATTGGAACTTTTTAATCTTTTTCTTAGAGAACGCATTAGAAATGTTGTGGAGTGAATTTGCTGCAACTTGGGATAACTGTAGATAACTACAGATTGTGGCAGATATCTGCTGGGAATCTGATCTGACATCCACACTCTATGGCATTTTATTGCCTTCTCCTATACACAAAGAAGTGCAACTTGTGCAAACTTTACTCGGCAGTGCTTAACTCAGTGCGGTGTCAGTGCCGCGGCTGCTTGGATCGGTGCTGCCCCTTCCTCCTGGGGCTGTGACTTTGGGTCAGAGGCTGTCAATGGATTGATTCAACTGTGGGTATGAAAGATTCCACCCTGAGCTGGCCATCAGACTTCACTGAGTAAATGAATGGAAACTGAACGTGGAAGTGTGCACTTCTTTGCTGCTGGTGCTGTTTGGTACGGAGAGCTGGAGCTCTATAGTACCGTGCGACTGTATGGAGAAAACTCCAAGGAAAAGAGATGAGTGTGGCAGGTGGTGTGGGACCTGCTGGGCTGCGGGCTGCCGTGGGCTTTGCCCTGACTGCTGCTGTGGTTGTCAGAGCCCTGAGGCCCTGTGCAGCACCGGTCATGTCTCACCTGCTGCTCCTGTGCATCAAACATGAGTACCTTCCTTATGGCTCTAAGCCTTGTTCCAAAAACCCCAAACAAAGCAGCAGGGTCAAAGACCGCATGGTTACCTGCTGTGGGTCTGACACTGCACCTTCCTGTTCGTGGCAGGAGAACGGGCATTGTGAGCTCTGGAGTATTGCAGCCCTGAGTTCATGTCAGTAATCCCTGATCAGTTGTGCACCTGATTCTTTTGAGCTCTTTCTGCTTGAAACATGTGCATGTGAACCTTTCATATTGAAAAGATGCATGGCCTGAAACTGAAAATTCTTCAGTGTTTCAGTATACAACAAAACACGAGTTTTGAAGGTTTCCGGGTAGTGAAATGAGTAGTGAAATATAAGTGCTTACTTCTGTTGTGTGCAGAGGCACCAGTGTTGGATTTTTCTCGCTGGAGTATCAAAGATTGTATGTTTGGTTTTATATTTTCGCTTGAAGTGAAATACATGAGATTGTAAGACAGAAGGCTGTAACTCATTCACCGTGAAGTACATAGGTACCTCTACCTCTCGTTCTTAGACTTGAACAGTTCAAGTTGACCATTCTTCTCTCCCAGGCTATGATGCCTGGATAAGTAATGTACTCCAATTAAGTGTTACCTATTTACCATCCTTTTTGGTATCCTGCTTTTAACCTGCATGCAATCAGCCCCTTGGAGGGGAGCAAAACCAAGCTGTTATGGAAAGTGTTGGTCCTCCAGGGATCGCGCTCTGGAGTGCCACAGGTGAGCAGCACTGCTCCCGTGTGGCTCAGGGCTTTTAGCATCCAGCATTCTCTCTCCAGTTCAGGCTACGACAAATGGGAGACGGAGCAGCTGCTCCCCAAGGAGGGGCCATTTGGCCCTTTCGTTTGCCCTTCAGAAGTGCCATGAGCGTACTTCTTCTTTTGCTAAAATATACAGTGCTTTGTTCCACGTGACAACAGAAAGCGAGGGCTGCACAGCTGCCGCGTCCTGCGCTCAGTGTCCTGCTCAGGATGAACGCCTTACGCTTAAAGCAGAGCTGAGAGTGCCGGAGATGCTGGGAGTTTCTCCTATTTGTCTGTTCTTAGAAAGCTTCTATCCGTGATTGCACCCTGAAGATAAAATCTCTTTCTAGATGGCGTGCATTTTACACGCAGAAAAACACGTTCTTCTGCAATGCAGGTTCTCCTTGCCCTGCGAGGTGGCTCGGCTGGGGCAGCGTGCTTTTCTGTTGCCCACAGAGCTGTCCTGTGCTGTGGGAGTGGTTCTTCAGCCAAGTTAAACTCAGTTATCCTAAAAATGCATATTCTTTCTTACCTGTAAGTTTAAATAGTCTCTCAGAAAGGAAATGTGCCAGCAGGAGTGGCGGGAAGGCCTCATGCTGTGAGGCGTCCTCTATCTGGAGTTCCAGGAGAGATGGATGTGCAGGATGACGCTCTCACCTGGCACTGCTGGGCTCTGTCCCTGCTGACCTGGGGCACGGAGTGAGCCCATGGCACCGGCAGCTGCGTGCAGCAGGAGGGAGCACTGATGGAACCAGGCTGGAGAGCTGCGGCTCACAGCACTGACACTTGTCCTGGAGCTCAGCCCCGGCGTGGCCACGTCAGCCTGTATGGAAGGAATGTGTTTTGGTACTGTATTTCCTCCCAGTGAGCTAAATAACTGTAAGGAAACAGTGAAAGCAGTGCACCTTTGTGCAGCTTCCACTGAACTGTAGGTGAACGCAGCTAGCTACCGGTCCCCTCAGTAAGCCCTCAAGGGTACATGGGATCAAATTTACCTTTCTCCGTGTCACGAGTAGCTTTCCAGGCTTACCAACCGCATCTGACCCAATTTTCTCACCCCAGGAAATGATGAATGTATTGTTACGGAGCAGAACCACGCTGCTGCAGAGTTAGAATGCTTGAAAAGGCTGCAGTGAGTTCTGTTCTGTGCAGGGTCTTTATTGAGGGATGTGGCCAAGTATGAAGCCATGATCTAGAGAAGAAGTGGGAAAATCTGAGGTCACGCATCTATGCTGAGTCTCATCTGCTTTGCTGTTTTACAAATATTTCTCCTATTTTGCTCACCGTCATCGTCTGGAACAGAATGTGCAATGTGAGGCACAGTGCACACGGGCTGTAACGAGAAGGTGGTTGTTACTTGATAGCAATCCCGAGTGTCATGTTTGGTTGTGTCCCTTCTGGAAGAAAAGCATTAAGGTTTTTCTTTACCTATAAGAAAAGCATCGGTTTGCCCATTACTGACTTCTTGTGGAGTTTGTGCCAGATGTATATTAAATATTTTGGTGCTTTTTCTAATCCAAGTTGCCATTCATTCACCCTTTTGTTGTACTTCTGTATGTTGAAGCGTCGACACACCTTTTAAGAAAAACAGGGGAAAGAAAAGAATGAAACCCCATCACCGCCACAGAAGTATTGCCTGTAGTCACTGTATCCTGAGTTCTGTAGCTTTGTACGTGTTCAGAGCTTCTGGGTCTCCTTACTCCTGTAAGGTCTGGGGGAGGGACAGCCCGAGGAAGCCAGTCCCTCGGGGAGGGAACTTGCACGTTGTTCTGTGCGGTACTCAACAAATGAGGCGTTTGTTGTGTTTATATAATGACACTTTGGTGTTCACTTTTTGTGAAGCTTTGTACAAAATGTTTTATTTAAACCTGAAGTCCTTTTTACATTTTCAATTAAAAGGGGAAAAATTAATTATTTTTTCATGACTATAACTAGGACTCTTGCTGCTTTTATTTGTTATCCGTAGTTTCCCAAGCAGGAATCCTGGCTGCTTACTAAGCCCAGCACAGGGAGCTGCCTACCCTGTTCTTAAGTGCATTGGAATTAAAATTGGCCTGTTTCATTTGCTCAGATTTGCAGTGCACATGTGTTGGAGGCACTGGGTGTGAGCAGTGTTAACGTGAGGGGGCTGCACAGGGGGATGAGCGTCAGCGCGGGCAGTTGCCGTTCCCCGCAGCAGTGCAGGGTGAGGGGCTCAGACTGCCTGTCCGCTTTTGTAGCAGCTCACTGTGCTTGTCCCGGTTTGAAAAGGGCTGCCGAGCTCAGCAGGCTTGGATATGGTACCTTTCTGAAATAAAAGGTATAAACGGCCACGTTCATCTTTTTTTCCTCATTCATTTGAGGAAGTCTGGAGGTATGAAGAAGCCTGAAGCGAGCACTGCTGTGCGCTCCCTGGCGCTGCAGTGCCCGTCTGCTGCCATCGCTCTGCTGGGAAGCAGGAGGGGGTGATGATCTATCAGCTGCATTTCATCCTCTCTGGGACAGTAACTACTTCAAAGTAATCTCAGCCTATTTCAATTCATGCTAAGAAACGCTTGGCCCTTGGTCTCACTTTGAAACTTGGTAACAAACATTTTCCTTTTTTGCCCCCAACACTCAAAGCTTTCCAGGGCGTTCTCGTGCTTCAGTTTGTTGATGAGAGGTGGTCAAGCAGGGCGTGCCGAGCTCGGGGCTGATCCATTGAGCTGTGCCTCATATCACACTACTACAGGTCAGGGCTGGCTCCTGCAGCAGCTCTGCACTTACAGCTTCCCCCAGAAAACACAGCGAGTGAAGTTTGAGCAGCTGCGTGCTTTCCTTGAGATGGCCCAAACAGCCCTTGCCCTTCCCCCTGCAGCCAAACTGCAATTTGTTTGTTTTCTAAGGGGCTATGGGAGAAATGAGATTGTCCAAGAGGTATGAATCACCAATTCCTCCTTTCCATGGAGGAAGTACACAGCTTTTCCAGAAACGAGGCCTGCACTGTTTTGGGCGCTGGCACAGTACATTCCCACGGAGAGCGTGGAGCCGCTGAGCAGCTGCCCAGGCGCGACACGATGCTGCAGTGAAAGGAACCCCATGGTACAGCAGTGCCCCGCGCTGAGACAGCTCAACTCGCTGAATTCAATCACAGCCATCGGGTTCTTCTGCCCCTGCGCTGCCCTCAGCTCTGCCCAAGCATTGCCAAGCTCAGCACCAGGGGAAAAAGCCACAGGCAGAAGCATTAACGGAAAGGGCTTGGTGCTTTCTAGATGTTTTCAATAGCTTTTATTTTTAGACTTTATAAAAGACACAGAGTGAAAACCTATTGTTTGTATAGCAAGGGCTCTTTACAAAGACATCAATATTTAAAATAACTATGAATATCTTCACAAAAGACTTTGATTAAAAATTTGGCAGTTTAACAAGCGCTGCTCCCTCTGTCATCTTTTATTCGCATCAGACCAAGGCCGGACTGTGATCCATGAATGCTGCAACATAAACAAGAGATGTTATTTCTGCTCAGGGCAGCCTTGATGCATGCAAGCTAGCAGCCCTACGAGGGAGAAGCCTGCAACCCCCCAGAGTAGAAAACTGCATGTATTACTTTCTGCCCAACAAATTTTGTCATTCTTTTGGAACAATAAACTTATCCGCCCCCTGCGAAACAGTAATTTGGGAACCACTCTCGGCAAGAAAACTCTCCCAGGCCTGGGAAAGCACTCCCTTCTTCCCATCAGTCCAAGACGCGGCTGTTACATGGAAGCAGCAAAACTCCATTTGTACACATCTATGTGCAATCAGCACTGCCCTAATGAGGTAGAAATTGCTGCTGCTTCAGTGTGCATGCTCTTATTCTTTGACGTGATGGGTAACCAGCTAAACAATCTTTTCTTAAAAGATACCTATTTTGGAATTCATTTCTACTTTGGAATTCATTTAAGCTACTAGAAACCAGCCACTGACAGCAGATTATGCCAAGAGCTGCCCCTTGGCACGTGTGCTTGCTGAAATGATTTGTCACAGGCACTGAGCACATGACTGTTGGCTCAGGCTGCCTCAACCTTCTGGAGACAGTGGTCCAGAAGATAACACAGCATCACACTGCCACTCCTCAGGAAGCTCTGCAGGTTAGGGCAGCACACCTGGTCACCCCACTAGGAGAGGTGCTGCCCCATCCCCCTGCTCATCTGCTGGCACAGCACCTGTCTCCCTGGACCAGTACCACTTTTGCTGAAGGGACCTGCAGCAAGGCAGACCTAGCAGAGATACACTCAGAGATACAGGCCTTTCCAGGGAAACGTTTACGCTTTCTGGTCAGGACCTGAGCAGTGAATGACCGTGGCAGCTCAGGCTGTGATACGAATGAAGGCTGAGCCATATGGAAACATCCCTGCTAGTAGCTCTGAGGCCCAACTCAATGTGTTTGTCCTTTCCTACAAAAGCTTAAGGACTAAGTGAAAAGTGGTTGGTTTTCTTCTTTTTTCTTTTTCATTTTCTCTTCCACATTATGCTTGCGTGTTTCTGATAGAAGAATGAAGGAAGGAACCACCTCTGATCCAGGCTAAGGACGGAGCACATATGTCAGTGCCACTACCACTGCTAGACGGTGCCTGGGCTGTAGTGCTTCAGTGGTTTGAAAACAATCAAATGCATAAAAGCCCAACATCCAAAAACCCAGCTGCTGCGGAACCTCTGCCTGATTCAGTTAGAAACACACAGAGCTTACCTTGCTCTCCCAAAACTGCAGAACTGTATTGGCTTCAAAACAGGTACAAAATGCCCAGCAGGGGCTCCATCCAACCAAAAAACACGTGCAACTAATCAACACTCTGGATTTCAGCCTTGCTAATGTGGAGCATGACTCATTAGGCCAATAAAACCTAAACTTCCTATATGAAAATCAGACTAAAATACAGCAGCTTCTTCAGGGCTTTTGTTAGTCTTTTTCCTTTTTAATAGATGAAGACAAAAACACGAGGCAGTTAGTTACCTGTTCATTCCAGGAAAGAGAACAACACACAAGGTGTTATTCTGCAGACTTCTATCGAGCTTTTTTATATGCTGGTCTAACTTCTTCACCTTTTTCTTTACATCCTGCTCCTGTGTAACAAAATACAAGTATTACAATACCCCATTCTTCTGCAGGTACATAACAATCACATTTAGAAATGCTTATGAGGAGGCTGAGCTGGGGCAGCATCAGGGACTGAGCAGGTGAGGACAGCAGTGACTGTTACTGCTGGCACCTGGAAGGGCACCAGCTCAGCTGCAGGGAGAGCTGCACACTCTACTCAGACGGCACTGCAGCTTCCTCCAGTAAGAGTGACAGCCACACACACAGACCTGTTCCTGCCTGTAATGCTGCACGATGATTCATTTCTCTCTCTGACTTCCAAACCATTTCCTATACGTGTGCTCGGTCTGCTCCCAGGTGGTATGCTCCAGCTGCTGAGTAACATCACTTACTGCCTCATGCCACCACGCTGGATTTGAGACTCTATGGTACCCTGCAAACACCACATAATCTCACATGGTATTACATCTCCTAAGCACCTTATGCAGATGGACCTGGGGCAGCTTCTCTGCACCAGAACGAGGAGGTCCTCCTGCTACACAAGCTCTGCACTGGTGGCTGCTCCTCATGATCACTCCTGGCTCAAGGCAGTAAGCAGTTCAATGTCATACACCTTCTCACTAACAAACAGAAACAAGCCAGCATAGCCTTAAACTCACAGAGTGAGACAGCGGTGCCATTTTCTCACTTAAACTGTTTCCTCTTTGCTTTTCGCTGCTGTGATTCATTTGCCAAATCCACCTCCAGAGGTGACCTGAAGCAAGAGCATGCCTGCTTCTGAGTGTGCTGCCCTTCGTGGCCCAGCCACTGACAGCTTCCAGGGCATCCACTGCACTCTGTGATTTCTGGAACTCTGAAAAACAAAGAGGAAAGAATCATGATTTGCCAGTTCTTTTTCCCTGTTCTTTGGCACCTGCAGGGCAAGGCTAAAGCTGGAGGAAGAAGACAAGAAACTGAAATTGCTGCAGTGAGCAGATGTTATCTTGCTTCAGGCAAGGCTCAGACCATCAAAATGTCAGATAAATACAACACTCTTCCAGTTGTTCTCCTGACTTCTCAGAAGTGATCACTAGTTGGTGTGAAGCTGCAGCCACTCTTTCACTGGACTATCACTAAATGTTGGCACTTGGAGCACATGCGAATTTCCATCATATTTCCAAGGGCTGCTGAACAACGTTGCATGAAGGAAATAAGCAGGCTGCATTGCAGAGCCACTTACTGAGGAAGCAGCAGGTCCTGTGCTTCCCGCTCTGGAGATCCTTTGGCAGGAACAGAGTTTCCAGATCTTTCAAGGGGCTGAATTCTTCTTGCAAATCTGCCTCAGTTAATGACTTCTTTATTCCCGCCACATAAATCATCCCTTCGTTTTCTATATCCACTTCCAGCTCCTTTATCAGAACATCACAGTCCAGTGTTGCAGCAGTGATGGGTCTCTGAACCTGAGGTGGGTCCAATAGGAACAAACACAATGCATCAGCCAAGGCAGCTCTGTCTTCTGAGCTGCTATTCTAAATGATTTTGTCTCATTATCAAAACTTTGTTAGCTTTCCTTGAACAATGTAACTAGTAACTGCAGGCTAGCTTAAATAGTCATGAAAAAGGAAAAGAGCACATTAGCAATGCAAGAACAGTAGATGATTAAGAACCCCATACTGCTTACATGGCATTTCAACACCGAGCATCTCAGCTTTTCATTTTAAAGATCGAGTTGTCAAGACCCCCTCCTGCTGTCCAACAGGAAGGAAAGGAGGCCACAGCATAAGCTGTCTCAGAAGATGGTGGCAGCATGGCCAGCTGAGATCCATCCTATGCACTACGTAGATATTAAAAGAATTGTATTGGCCCATAATCCTGCACTAAACGTAATCTAGGCTTTTACTATTTACTTTGCATACCTTAATGCAGGATCCTGCTACCTCAGCTCCATTTAAGGTTTCCACAGCAAGCTGGGCAGCTTCCAGCGCATCATATTGGATACAGACGTATGGCTTCAAACAAAAGGACAGGACACTTCAGGTTTATGAACAGCAGATATTAGCCCTCTCCTCTTACAACTCAGGTCTCGGAGTTCTTTTTTGTTTTAAAAGGCATATAAGGAGTTTGAGTGGGTGATGCAGGTAACGCTTTACATACCATAACTATTAAAAAACCCCTTCAATTAGCTCAACTATTAAAAGCAACCTTCTTCTGCCATTACAGGCCTTGGCGTATCAGCTCTCTTGCGAGGGACAAAAAAAAAAAAAAAAAAAAAAAAATCAACTCAGCATCATGAATACTAGGTTAAAGCTTTGCAGCTTGGATGTTATACCGTATCAGCTGCGTTCATTCTTGTCACTCTGTGGAGCAACTTTCATGTGTGCTGAGAACTGCCCCCCTCACACTCCACCCCCAAAAAAACACCAGAATAGCTGGTAATTAAATGTTTCTAATCAATATCTTTTCAAGAGATGACTCTTGCCTTCACCACCTGCCAGCACGCCGAATGCTGTCAGTGCTCCTCACCTGGTACGTTTCAGTCACCACTGTGAGGGACTGGATTGGCCCACACCTTCCAAATTCTTTTTTCACAGACTTCAGACAAACGTTTTCCTCAAAAGGACCTGCGTAAATTGTCAGCATGTCAGTCAGCTTGTTTCTCACCTGTAAGAATATAGATTAGAGAAGGAACTTCACAAAGCAAGGAAACTAACTACCAGGTGCCACCAGATACATAATGTCTCCTCCCAAGATCAGCACTGAAGACTATTCTCACACAAATAAATGAGTACCTTCTCGCAAAATCCAGATGCAACATACTCTGGATCCAAACTGAACTGAATTATACTGAATGTGGAGAGGGGAATGTGTTCCAAGGCTCTCTGAAGAATCTGGAAGGAAAAAAAAGTGTCAATTGTACCACAACAAACCAGAAACAGAGTTCCTGAACTTAATTCCCAACTTTGCTTCTCATTGCTGTCTAAGGAAGACCTCAGGCAGAAATTACTTTTCAGTGAGTCCTGAGAGAGTGACAGAGTATCAAAGCCTATTTTTGAAATGCCAAAATGGATGCAGCTAACCTGGTATCAACACCATTGCTGAAAGCACTTGTCAGTCAGCTTTTTAAAACATGACCCACCTACTGCCCCAGGACAAGAAGAACTTTTGGCAGGGGGCTGAACTTGATGATCTCCAGGGGTCCCTTCCAACCCCTACAATTCTGCAACTCTGTGTGACACATGTTCAGACCAACCCACTCTGAGTCCATTCACCTGTTTGATGGAAGTGCTGAGGTCACTCTGACAAAGGCCAGAAGAGTCCAGCTTCTGTCTGCCCAAAAGGAGTGGCTTCTGGCCCATCCCCTGCAAGCAGGCCAGGAAACTAGCAGAGAGAGAAGAAAAAAACTCTGCAAATTACATTAGTTATCAATGTCATGAGTTACAAGCCTTCAAGAAGTGCCCATGATTGAAAAAATGATACAGTTCATTCAAGATATTTTAATGAAATATTTTTGTCCTCAGAAGAAGCCCAGAGAACACTTGTGAAATTTAAGATGTAACTTCCGAAAATGTTTTAGTGCTACCCTGCAATTCACTGTCTCTCTCTGAAGATACTGGAAGCCTCTCGAAAACAGCTTCAATCAAAGGAATAACATGCATCTCTGAGAATCTTGTTACCATGGTTTGGATGAGTACGGAGGACCATTCAGCTGCTTTTGGACTCCACATCGCAGTGGCTGCACCACAGATTTGTTTGGTGAGACTTCAGTCTGCCTTTCAGCTGCCAGCAGCATTTCCAAGTTGAGTTCTGCTACCTTGCGGAAAGAAGATGAGCAGTTGGCTTTCATCTCTGCTAACTGTAACAAACCACCAACCCTGTGCTTGCTCCATGAGTCACCTGGGCACATTCCACAGCAGTGGAGAGACGCAGGGATTCATTTTTTGCCTTATTACTTTCTGTTGTCGTTTTCAAGCAAGCAGTACTTGAGCACCATCCAGCAAGCACATCCAAAAAGTGTTCTCAGAAACCAGCAGCACAAGAAAGAGACTTCAGACTGATAAAACCAGCTCAAATCGCTGACAAAACATAGAAGGTCCCTCGCTTCTTTCACTGAGAGAAAAGGACAGGCTGTCCCACAGGCTGCGAGTGGTGGAATCCTTCTCTTCCCAGCGCCCTTGTGAGAGACCAGCAGCAATGCTCATTCACAGAGCATCTGAGTACAGAGACACTGGTGATGTTCCAAGTTACTGAGATACCAAGACACAGGCTGAAAGAAAGCTACCACAACCAAGGCTTATACCACAGCTCCATTTCCTCAGTAAAAGAATGGGCAAGAGTGTTCTTCCATTGTAAGCACAACAATTTGTACTTTCTGCTATTAAGGACATGAGACATAGCTACCTTCGCCGGTCCTTTCTCAATAAAGAACTGAGCCAATTCCAGCGCAGCTCTAGCATCTTCTGCAGGATCATGACCAAGCCTCTGCTCACACTGGATCTCCTTCCTAGGGCATCAAAATTAGATATACAGGAAGGCTGTCTACTTTTCCATACTAACCAACATCTTGGTTTTTTTTCTGAGGTAGGTCCTTTTCAGCAAAATAGCTTTCATCTCTCAAAAAATGATTTTAGTTCCATGCAGCAATTAAATTTGCTAAATATTTCCCAAAGTTACCGCAAGAAACACTTTTGCCAAATTGAGCAAAACACAGGGTTTGACAGAAGCAGTAAAGCATAACCATTCTTCATTTTCCCCCTTGACCAATGACTGAACTCACAATTTGCATACAGGAGGGGAGGCAACCTCCAGCTCTGAGAAGTTTGGAGCTGAACTGTGAGCACTGCACTGCTAAGACATGCTACGGTAGCTGGCATAGGAAGGGATACAATTAAGTCAGTACATCGTACTTTCCTAAATTTGCATTTCCTTCTTGATAGATGCAACAAATCTCATTTGTGTGAGCCAGAGTGCATCTGCTGCTCTACAGTTTCATACACTGCACAACAGCTGGTTTTGTGGTACACCTACAGACAAGAACTCAGATCTGGTTGTGCCAAGCATCCTTGCTCAAAGCCAGGCCAATCTGCTGTGCTACTTAACGCTTCAAGGAAATAGCAAATTCTTTGATACCATGTTTATTTGCTCGTTCCTTTGAGTTTTAGTGGAAAAAAAAATATTCTGTTGCTACTGGTGGAAAAGCAGGACCCCATGAACCACAACAGTTCTAATACATCCCATGACAAAGCAGTCACAATCTCACCTGAGAACAGCTTTGGCTAGAAATTTTAGCTTAAATCTTTGGCCTTCATTTCTGGCAAAAAGTCATGAAGTATCAATAACACTGGGATGGATCATCTGGAAGAGAGAAAATATCACCAGTTTAAGAACAGCAGTCGTACAGAACTGGGCAACAACTCCATTGTTATCCGTGCCTTTTCATTTCAGTTGCCAGCTTCTTGTTGACATATAACAGGCCCATAACAACAAAACACATGGTAATAATGAAACAGGCATCAATCTCTTTTCTAACTCTCTGTTGGGAAGATCAAAATCAAATTAGAAAGATTAATTATGACTCAGGGATTTTAGGCTGGTTAAATTAAATATACGAAGGGCTTTGGCTCTTCCCATGACAGAGTTATATCCCTGTCTAATCAGATTTCCCCCTTCCTTTTGAGTTCAGAAGAGCAGCTAGCACGTTTTTCTATGTGTAAGAGGAATCTCTCTCTTTCAAGTCCTTGCAAACATAAAGTTACATATAACGAAAAGCAATTAACAAGTGTCTACTAATTAAAAAATAACTGTTTGGGCCTTTTACATCTGAAATGAGTATCATCCAGCTAGGAAAAACACTCACTTGCAAAGCCCGAAGGTCAGCATTTAGAGAATGACCCACCAATACTGCATCACGGGGAAGTATCTTTTTCAGTCTGGTTTGTATGTCTGCCAATCTTGTTTTCACTGCAAGAAGCATTTTCCTTGTGATTCCTGAGTATCTTCAAAACAGAAATTAGACGAGGTAGAAGCAATGCATTAGCAACAGCATTTACTGGAGAAAATCACTAGCAGGGCATGCAAAATGTGAATCCAGCATAACTTATGACAGAATGTTATTTACTGCTTTCTCTGTGGACGTATTCCAACACAAGAGGATGCACTGCAGAGATACCAAGCTGCTGTGCTGTCACATGTTTCAAATGGCAGTTCTCTCAAGCATGACTTAAGTGATGCAGTACTCAGCATCAGACAGCACACATAACAAAATCCTGCATGGCTGTTGTGGAAGGAGGTGCTTCCAATAACGTGAGGGAACTGGCAGCTCACCCCTTCCATAAATCCAGACTAAGACTTAGAGAAGACATGGTTTGAGTCTGGTCTGCTTCTGCTGTAATGAGCCCAGTCTCGAAGCCTTAAGCAAGCTGATGACCTATGCTATTCTTTACCTACAGATATGCAAACTTAGCTACAAAGCAGAGAGTTGATTTACAAACCTGTCTCTTACCCTGCGTCCTTTTTAAACCCAGACCTGAAGAGTAGCCTGTACTGTGATCATTTACCTATTAAAGAACGTTTCCTACAGCACTACAGAATGGCAATGCCTAGCTGGACAAGCAGACACTGTGTAGCTGCATATACACAATGCTGGTAATTCTAACCACATAGCACAAACTGTACTCTTAATACTGAGTAAAATGCAAGAGACAACAGTGAGAGCATGCACACTGAAGTATTCTGAAAGCTCCTGTGTGGAAGGCTTAATCTGAAAGGGCTGCAGGTCTTAAAGATAAGAAACTTTAATGAAAGTCACCTGGTGCAGTAGTTCACTATCACACTTTCCGGTTTGACTAGTTCATTCAGAAGGCACTGTCCCTCTGCATCCACTAAAGAGACACGAGTGACTTCATTCCCTCTTGCAGTCAGGCACTGTTAGGACAAAGCAGATGGAGGTGCTGGCTCTGCTCAGTGCTGCCTTTCAGAATACTTAGCTCTGGCTACAGCCAATGTCACTACCACAAGTCACTTTACTCTACCTAGTAGAGTAGATCTATCTTATCTATATTAGATTATTATATATAATACTATATATAATACTATATATAATACTATATATAATACTATATATAATACTATATATAATACTATATATAATACTATATATAATACTATATATAATACTATATATAATACTATATATAATACTATATATAATACTATATATAATACTATATATAATACTATATATAATACTATATATAATACTATATATAATACTATATATAATACTATATATAATACTATATATAATACTATATATAATACTATATATAATACTATATATAATACTATATATAATACTATATATAATACTATATATAATACTATATATAATACTATATATAATACTATATATAATACTATATATAATACTATATATAATACTATATATAATACTATATAGATAGATAGTTTATCTTATCTATATTAGATTATTATATATATAATATAATATATAATATATATATAGATTATCTTATCTATATTAGATCTACCACCTGCAGCTTTCACACCATCCCATGCTTCATTTCAAGTGGCAAATGCCTGGCCTAAACATATCAAACACACAGCCAAGCATAATGTAAAGAAAACCTCTACAGGGAAGTGCTGAATTCACAGAATCAGTTTGTACTCTGCAGTGCAGAACTGCCACTGACTGTTCTTCACCGAAGAAGATAATGCAACTTAAAAGCAGACCCCAGAACACACCTCATTCACTCAGTTTGGATGCTGCCACGGAACTGTGATGGCTACAGAAAAGCTGTGGCACAGAGCTTTTTGCACTCCCAAACCTTGGGGAGAGCTGAGGGAAGGAACTGTAAACAAAAACCTCAGGACTAGAGCACTGGCAATAAACCTAGCAGATCCAGACACTGTTTTGAGAGTCGGCACAGAACTGAGCTCCCTTGCTGCACTGCTCAGGACAAAGAGAATTTTGCTGCTGTTTCCAGAATCACCGAGTCCCTCACATGGCTGCACTGGCACCAGTACCATCAAAGAATGGACTGGAATCACGTATGCCAAAAGTGGTTTAATAAGCACACAGGGTGCCTGGTTCATTTTGCAAGAACCAACAGGAGCTTGGCTGCTTGACGATGCTTTGTAGGGTCACGCACTTATTGTTACCATTTCACAATCCAGACCGAAGAGGGGGCTGCTGTCTGTCCTCTGAAGATCACACTCTGTGTACATATAACCCCTTACATCCAGGGGAAGCTAAAATGAAAAGATACACGTGAATAAGGCACAGACCTCTTCTTCTAATAGTTACCATACAACCTATTTAACCAAATATCTCATTCATTTTCAAAATTAAAAAAAACAAAAACATACAAACCAAAACTTCAGAAAACCAACCTCTCATGGGATAATCATTCTTTCTTAGCTCTTCTGAGCTTAGAGTATAGCTCGTGAGGCCTTGCTTTTCTTTCCCATATATCTGGATGATCGGATCACATTGCAAGCCTGAGCTTTTAGGAACACAATCAACACCAGTGGAAATCAGATCTGTAATGTACAGGATCATCTGTCAGGATCAGATAGCACTCCTTACTTGCAGTTGGTTTTCTGCACAAGTAGGAACACTTGAAGGCTATGCCATTTAAAAGAAAACGCATGGAGCAACAAACTGTACATACACTGGGATATTTAATGCACGCTGGCATACAAGTTCATCAGGACACTTGAATCCACTCCCAGTGCAGCTACTGACACTGCTAGCAGCCTGTGAGCCAGTCCCACCACAGATCTATCTGACATTCCTCTCAGTAGAAGAGAGCACACCTTCCTCTGACAGTGCAGTCATTTATCTCATGTAAGCCATAAAGTAGAAAGAGAGCTGCTTTTATCTATAAATTTCATTCTCCAAAGCATTGTTCACAGAAAACGTGCTGTAAGTGCAGTTCACAAAGAAGCAAACACTGAACTGTCATCATAATCCACAGCTGTATGAAGTTTAACTATTTTGTAGGTGGCCCTCTGCAGACTGCACTTAAGGAAAACTGTACCTGACATCTCAGCTCCGTGACAGTGCAGTAGGCTTACAGTCAAGGTGCTAGAGGACTCCGTTATTACAGTGAAAGTAACGGCCGCTCATTCTCCAATTTAGGACTTGAATTCAAGACTCCTTGCATTACATTCCTAACAATTTCAGTGGAGTTCTCATGGTAGTCTTGCAGATTTTGTACAAGCCTGCTGGATTACAGTTACCTCTATAGAGTGTAAAAATAGGATATCAGTTGTCAAAACACCTGTTCTTTATCTTCAATTGCAGCTCAGTATAACAAAAAACTATAGACACATCTTACAGTAAAATGATCACAAAAGGGGTCATGAAGCATCAGAATTCTGTATTAAACTCATTAAAAAATTATCTTGGCTTTTCGCATTTACTTGTGATAACAAACCCAAGAGGGTTCCTTTTGTACATTTTTCCTTTTGTAAACAAGTTGACCATAGCAGCATGCTATGCATGCACAGGGTGCAAAGCCATTAAATTACTCCTGAAAGTGAATCACTGTGACCAAAACAGGTAACACAAAGCTAAGCAAGGTACCTTGTGCAGTGCCTTGAGGTTTCAGGCTTGCTCCTTCACCACACAGACTGGCTAGGAAGTCAGCTGAAGGGGGTGGTAATGTGAATCTCTGAAAAAAAGAGATCTCAGAAAGTTGGAAACATAGTAGAGATGTCAAGCATATAAGATGCCTCTTTATCCCAAGGCCTCACCAGTTTAGGGAAGGATGGGTAGAAAGGAAGTACATTTGGCATTTTTTGAGGAAAATGAAACAAAGACAGTTCAGTTCTAATGACACACAATATAGAATTGTTTGTTACAAGAAGGTTTTGCCTTCAGTGATGTAATTAAGACCACAAATTGTAGTCCCACGCTGATAGAACCTGATGCAGTTCCGGACTTTTCAGTTACGCCATGATTTCGTATTTGCTGCAGTTTGGGAAACTATACTACAAGTGTGAATCAAAGCACTCCTTCCTTTTTCTTCCTTCCTTTCTTTTCTTCCTCTCCTTCCCTCCCAAGACTCTGCTTGCAGCTCAGAAAACTAAAATGACTCTTTCAATAATCTTTAAATAAAAGGAAGAAACTTGACATAGAGTACACACACTGAGATTTTTCAATCAGTGGCAACAGCATAACTCTATAGAGATTCTCCTCACTCACACCCAAGAGTAAACTTCAAATGAGCGGAGGTATTTTTAATCTCCCAGGCACCCTTGTAGGAGTCAGAAGCGTAGAGAACTGAAACACCACTGTATACACATTTGACGTGGAAAGGCTGCAGAGATCTAAGCGTTGAAAACGTTTCGCACGTTGAAACCCTGGCCTCTGCTCTGAGCTGTCAGAGCCTACAGAGATGCTCCCACCCACCTGGTGAGGAAGCAAAGATGGACACTTCCCGCACGAGATACCACAGCCTCTCTGCAGCAAGCAGTCACTGGGATGTCGCTTCAGCACTGCAAGAATTTTAGCAGACAGCAACAGTTCAGGGACTTACATGCTGGAACACTTTCCGGAGGTGTTTGAACTGTAAACAGAATTTGTAGAAATGGAGCCGGCTCATTTCATGCAGAACAATAACCACAACGCCAGCCAGACGGCTTTGGTGATAAATATGGCACCAGCTGCAATAAAACAGATAAATAAATAAATACATCTCAGAGCAACACAATCACCATACGCTTAGAAACAAACTCAGAGCTAGCCCAGCTTTTAAGTCTGTTGATGGCAAAGCACCAAGTGACTTCAACAAGAAGAGGCCTCTATCACTTATTCTCAGCCAGACACCCATCTCTGGACACAACACGAGAGACAGAGAAAGAATGAGTTGCAACCGAACTCCAGCACAGTACCATTTCATGTCTTATCATACCTCATTTACATGCATCAGAAGAGGAACCCAAACCTGTAACTCCTGCTGTAATGATGCAATCTAGTCCATCAAACTAAGACTACTTCAGCAAAATGAACATTTCACAAAACCATTTTCTGTTCAGTATTAAAAACTTGAAGTGTTCCTTGCATTTAGCTTTATTGCAAGACACACTACTTGCTGCCATACGGGAGCCATCCGAGGCCACACACACCCCTCAACCTTACAGTAGGAAGCAGAAGAGTTACTGAGAAGATGAAAAAGGGCAAAGTGACTAAAACGGCCTTCCCAAAACACTCCAAAGAAATCACTTCGTACACCTGACACAAGAAGTATAGCACTAACATTTTAACACTGAATTTCCTCTCTCAGCGTGTGAGCCCGCTGTTCCACAAATTGTTTTGTGTTTCATGCAGTCACAGAAACAAGTACGAAATGTCAGAACTTCCGTCAGAAGAGGAATTCTGGTCTGCAACCAAGCCTACCAACAGCCACATCTACATAACACAGGCTGCCTGCACAGCATTACAAAGGCTCCAGAACACACACAGCCCGTGTGCCTTCTGGGGGCTCTCAGTACAGTGGGCACAGGACAGGGCTGCCTCCCAGACACGGACATGCTGTACCTGGGCTGGGATGCATTGTGGCTTTTCCCCAGGGCCGCATACTGTAACAGCTCGTACAGCTGCTCCTGGCTGATCTCACAGTCCTCACCGAGCAAAGCTGCTGACAAGCGAGATGACTTCTCCTGTAAGAAGGAAAACGGCAGTAAAGAAAGGTTTTGTGCGACCACAAAAGTTTGTTGAACAGGAGGTGAATTAAACAGTAAACAGCATACTGTCCAGGCACAGGCAACAGCACGTTAAATAACTCTTCCATTCATTGAAGTTCCTCTTGAGCCCTGTAGGGAGGAAAATTCTAGAGAACATTGTAGAGAAAATATTGTGGAGAATGGTATATTTCCATAAGGCTTTATATAGATGGTACACAGACTACTATTAAAAGTAAAGGATGGCTCACCTTTTATGATGGTTGAGGCTCGCCAATCACTCCAGCAGGGGGGATCTCCAACAAGAGATCCTTCCCTGGTGGTGGTCAGCCCTTAAGTGGTGTCTGGGAGAGGTGGAGCCAGACTCCACCCCTTCCAATCACACAGGCACATTACCTTCACCTGTGCCCCTGCGGCTGACTCAGTGCTCGACTCAGGTGATCAATCAGTGGTTCAGGCCGTGATTCAACAGTTCCCATACAAGCCCACACTTCAACATCTGTTACCACCAGCATCGCAGTAACCTGGGTCCTTGGGTACCTGCAAACACCACCACGTGCAGACATGTGCACACCTCGCACAGGGCTCTAGCCAGAACCCATCTGCTTCATGTAACTGCAGCAACTGTTGAAGCACACAGGTCTCCTGACCCTGCTGCAGAAACTGTTTCACAGCATCCAAAGGAGCCGTGGGCAGAGCACATCAGAGATGAGGCAGAACCACAGAATTCAGCACAGCAGTTCTTTAAGCCATGATCACAAATTCACAAGCTCTCCCGAGCTGATCAGCAAGAACACGTGCTATTTTGGAGACCGACACTGACTATTTGGCTGTGGAACTCATCTGACCTGTAAAAATCTTCCAATATAATCTTTTATTACATAACAAAAGGACATCACCAAGGGCAGATCATACCTGACCCATCTGGTGGCCTTCCGTGATGCAAAGACAGCACCGGTGGACAAAGGAAGAACAACTGATGTCCACCTGCACGTGTGCCAGGCCTCCAACGTGGTCCTGCACCACATCCCCATCTCTGAGTGGGAGAGAGATGGGTGTGAAGGGTGCACTGCTTGGTGGGTAAGGAGCTGCTTGGATGTGGCTGTGCTCAGTGGCTCTGTGTGCAGGTGGAGGCCGACGAGCGGTGACCCCCAGGGGCCCGTCTGGGACCGGTGCTCTTCCACATCTTCACCAGTGACACACAGAATGGGATCGAGTGCACCCTCAGCACTTTGCTGATGGCACCACAGAAGGGAGGGATGGCATCCAGAGGGAGCTGGACAGGCTCCAGAGGTGGGCACACGAGAACCTAATGAGGTCCAGCAAGGCCCAGTGCGGGACGCTGTACCTGGGTTGGGGCAATCCCAGACGTGTACGGACTGGGAGAACAACTCACAGAGAGCAGCCCGGGATCATCCCCCTCTGCTCTGCCCTCGGGAGCCCCCACCTGCAGCACTGCATCCAGGCCTGGGGCCCCAGCACGGGAAGGACGGGAGTGTTGGAGCAGGGCCAGAGGAGGGCACAGGGATGCTCGGAGGTTGGAGCTCCTCTGCTGTGCAGACAGGATGAGGAGCTGGGGGTGTGCAGCCTGGAGAAGAGCAGGATCCAGGGAGACCTCATTGCAGCCTTCCAGTGCTCAAAGAGAGATTACACACAGGAGAGGGACCGACTGCAGCAGCAGCGATAGCAGCAGGGGAAAAGGCTTCAAAGGGAAAGAGGCGGCGAGGCGCTGGCACTGCCGCCCGGAGCTGGGGGTGCCCTTCCCTGGAGGTGCTCACAGCCACAGCGGGGCCCGGGGCAGCCAGAACACGGCAGGGTGAGCCGGGGGGGTCCCTTCCGACGTAACACGAGTGCTGCACGATGGCGGCACACCGCGCGCAGAGCCCGCCCAGCCCGGGGCCGCTCACGCCAGGAGCCGGGCCGCGTCCCGCACGCCGCGCTCCCACTTGTGTCCCAGCTCACCTTCCCCTCCCGGCGGCCCGGCCTGCTCCTCTTGCCGCCCGCACGCAGCCCGTCCGCGTCCCCGCCCGCGGGCCGCTTCCGCCCGACCGAGCGGACGGACGCGCCCGCCACGGCCGCGCCGAACAGCCGGACCGATCGCGCCTGCGCGGGGAGCGGCGCAGCCGCGGGGCGGGACCGCGGGCGGTTTGAAGCGGCGGAGATGGCTACGAAGCGGCTGGCCAGGTGCGGGCTGTGCTCTGCACGCTGCGGCTTCTGGCGGTGTCGGGTCTGCGTTCCTCCGGGGCGGGGTGGTCTCCCCCGGGCCCGGCGCTGAGGCCGCCCCGTCCCGCCGTGTCACGCAGGTCGCTGGGGATGGCGCGGAGCGGCGGAGCGGCGGCGGCCGCGGGGCCGCGCTTCGGCTTTCTGCTCGTCCTCGACTTCGAGTCCACGTGCTGGCGGGACGCGCGGCAACGCCGCCCCGAGATCAGTGAGTGCTGCGGCGGCGCGGCCCGGGGCTGCGGGGATCGGGGGCTGCGGGGATCGGGGGCTGCGGGGATCGGGGGCTGCGGGGTGCGCATGCGCGTATGCCCGCGGGCCGTGTTTGAGCGGGCGTTGTCCCGCCCGCCGCTCTCGCTGTGCTCCGTCCCAGGTGAGTTCCCGGCCGTGCTGCTGAACGCCGCCACGGGGCTGATCGAGGCCGAGTTCCACTCCTTCGTGCAGCCGCAGGAGCAGCCCGTGCTGTCCGGGTTCTGCACGGCGCTGACCGGCGTCACGCAGGTATCGCGCGGCTGCTCGCAGCGGTTCGGTACTCCTTTAAAGGGACAAACGCATGTGGAGTCGATGTCGGTCGGTACTGACACGGGTGCTTCTCTGTCTGTTGCTCAAAGAGCCAAGTTGACGGAGGAGTCCCTCTGAACATCTGCTTGTCGCAGTTCTTGAGGTGGCTTCGGAAGGTACAAAATGAGAAGAAATTTCTGTTCAGCTCAGATATCCCAAGTAACACCGTTCCAGAGGCAAAGCTGTTGCTTTTGTTACCTGGACAGGTAGGCAACGTTCCTTTTACTTACAGTGTGAGGCAGCGTGCCTCAAACAGGAGCCCTTGGTGGGGCTGTTCTCCATCTCTGGTGCAGGGCTGTCCTGCAGCGAGGGCCATAAGGCAGCAGTGCTCACCACCCCATCACAGGGTGCCTCTGCTTCGTGCGTGGCCGTGCACCTTCTTGCACAGAGGTCGGTTTTTTTTGCCTGTTTGGTATCCTGTGGCTCACTCAGGTGAGAATAATGCCCAATTTGCAGACATTAGGATTAAAGAAATGTTATTTCTTTGGTTGCACTTGTTTCCCCTGTGCAGACTGGGACCTGGGTGTGTGCTTGCACTATGAGTGTAAGAGAAAGCAGTTCTGGAAACCTGACATCTTCAATTCCTGGATTGATCTCAAAGCAACATACAGGGTGAGAAAAATCAGTACACTGAAAAATGTGGATCCGTGTTATCAACTCAAAAGCTGCATCCGTGCCTATGAGGCAGCACTGCGTTCCAGTGACTTGAGTTCCCCAGCTGTTTTCATTCTGCATTACTGCACAAATAACAAGCTGTGCCATAGGACAGCGGATTTTCATAGAAATCATAATGCTAGGAAAGCAATGTGCTGTTAGATGAATCATTGCTGAGCACTGGAGAATTTTGGAGCCATTCTTCCTTTTCTGACATCTTGTGCCCTGCTTGATGCTTTGTCTTCCCAGTCTTTCCTGCATTGCTGTTACTGCCTTACATTGCTAGCTAGAAAATAGTGGTCCTTGCCTGCTCAGCAGTTACACCAGGACAAAGTTGGGAACTGTATTCTGGCCAGTACAAGTACTGACCAGAACAGTACTAATAACACTGAAAATGAATGTATACTGAGAAAATGGAAGAGATGTTTTTACGATGGTGGGTTTTTGTTTGGTTGGTTTTTCGTAGTCTTCACACAAACAGGAGTTCTACCTTGGGGACTGACAGCACATTTTGTCCTATGCAGCCAAGGAAACGTTCTAAGGGACAATCCAGGAGCTTGCCTGTCCCCAATGCTGGCGCTCACGCAGCAAATTGAGGTCTCTAAAGTCAAACAGTGTGATCAAAGGAGAATCAGGGAGTAATGCAAAGGCGTAAGTGTTTAAAAAAAATATACAGCAGTTTAAGCATCTCAAGATCTATTGTATTCTTCAAGGCTGTTCTTTCTGTTAAGGTGTAAAGTAAACAAAGGCAGTGACAGAGCCTTTATTTGAGGTACAGGAGCTACGGAAAGAGATAGTAGAGATAAGGGGAATGAACTCCCCTCCCGGCGACCGTTTGGTTAAGGAACGCAGCCGCCTCCCGTTCGAATTCTGGCACACCAGAAAGAAGGGAGCCAGGGAGGGGGGGGCAACCCACGCATGCTCTGAGCGTATCTGTGCTCCCAGAAGCACTGCCGAGATGGGGAGAGAGGAGATGGGTGGACATGGGCTATGCTCCAGTCACCCAGGTGCTCGTTTACTGGTTCAGGCTGTGACCAGGCAATCCCATTGCCTTCGATGTGAGACATAAAGTGCAAATGGTTCTTTCCATTCTAATCTGCTCTATGTAATGTACGTACTGTTTCACACTCATTTATCACAATAATAACATGAAGATACCTGTCTCGCATAATGTCTGTGGGAGTTTTATTATTCATAGGTGATATTTTGGAAGTGTTTTTCACTTCACTGTGAAGAGGTTTTGAAGTGCTACATCTTAACCAGCTACATGTTTCTCCTTAGGCCTTCTATAATAGAAAACCTAAAGGGCTGAGTGGTGCTCTGCAGGATTTGGGGCTGGCTTTTGTAGGACGGTGTATGGGAACTGTTGAATCACGGCCTGAACCACTGATTGATCACCTGAGGCGAGCACTGGGTCAGCCGCAGGGGCGCAAGTGAGTGTGATTGGGAGGGGTGGAGTTTGACTCCACCTCTCCCAAGACCCCATTTAAGGGCTGACCACCACCAGGGAAGGATCTCTGGTTGGAGATCCCTCCCTAGTGGAGTTTTCGGTGAGCCTCAACCATCTTCAAAGGTGAGCCGCTCTTTTCTTATTCATTTTCTTATTATCTATCTGTATGCCATCTACCTAAGCCTATCAAAAATATATCAGCTTTGGCACTATTTCTTCTGGGTGTTATTTCTGGGGGTTATTTGCCCTACAATTGGCGAGCCTGGCAGGCTTAAAAAAATATATATATACATATACAGTAATTAACTATGTCCTTCATTTGGAACATTTTCAAATGGGGCAGGGGGGAGAACGTTACTCCCCTGGACCAAACAATTCCTGGTCAAATTCCAGGATTTACGGGGTCATCCTATTATGGTCTTGCCACCGTTATTGAAAAATGGGGACCCCTGCGGGTTACAGGGACTGTTTCTCCTTCTCCAGCCCGGCTGACAGATTATTTTCAAGGTCTAGACAAGGACATACTAGTTACAAAAGAACGTCGGCTAGCTGCTTCTGCTGTGGCTTGGCCTCTAATAATGGCCTTACATAAACTGGAAATAACAAATACAAACATAATAATTGATTTTCTGATTCTAAGAGATCGTATTGAAAAGTTGGAACAACAGTTGGGCACATTAGTAGCCAAAAAACCTGGACTAGATGTGCCAACAAAACAAATTCGTACCATATCAGTGGAGGACACCCAGGTCCCTGAAGTAGTGGACCTGGATGTCTCAGAAAAAAAGATTTCTAAATCAGATCTCGAAGCTCCATCTCTGGAGGATCCGTTTGAGATCCGACCAATCATAACTCAAAAAAACAAAAAAAAAATGCAAGATAGACCAGCGGGAGTGCCTCCTGACCAATGGCCCCCCGCTGAAACATGCTTGCATGTGACAGCGCGCCCGTATACAGCAAACGAGTTGATGGACCTAGTACAACGATTCCATCAAAAACCAAGAGAAAGCATACCATCATGGCTCCTGAGGTTATGGGATGCAGGAGCTGAAAGCGTGTTAGTTAGTGGGACAGAGATGTCAAAACTGGCATCTATAACTATACACCCAGCCCTGAGGCAAAGATTATATGCTGCCATCCACTATAATAATGAGAATCATTCTATTATAGATTGGTTGATGGCAGCATGCCGCTTAACATGGCCCAACAAATCTGACATTCCACTCAATACCGGTTTATGGTCCTCTATGGAGGACCTCCAAACATACATCCGAGAACTGGGTATGAGGGAGGCTATGTATTCAGAGACCTTTGAGAGTCCTGATACGGAAAAATTTACAGCAGGTATGCGTGACCTAATACTGCAGCAAGCCCCCTCTCACCTTTATGGGACTTTGGTCTCCATACTAAACCCTTTGGTGGCTTCGGAGGCTATCGTCCAGCAGGCAGCCCAGTTGGTGGCAGACCTTGGGGAAACGGAGCGCATAAGAACTAGGCGCAATGTCCATCTGGTAGAAAGAGCTGAGGCCTTCCCCGTTAAAACTAAGAAGCCTGTCCCACGGATATCCCGATCGGGCCCCATCCGGGTATCTCGGAAGACCACGTTCAATGATCTTATACGGGCCGGGGTTGCCTTTGCTAAAATCGATGGGCAACCCAACCATGTATTGTTACAACTATGGAAACAACTTAGAAACGATCAAAAATTTCAGAGTACTCCCAGAAAATCGGGAGTACGAATAATACAGGCAGCACCAACAACAACCTGGAATTTGGCTGACTTTATAGTCCCAAATAGAAGGAAGAAACATCCACAGGTGTCGCGGGATACAATGTCTGAACCACCTGCGGTAAAAGACCTAGATTTAGCCAGCTTCATGGAGTAACGAAGGACTTTGGTCCCCTTAGGGCCTCCAGACGTGACCGGAGGCCCTATGTAGAATTAGACATCTTTTGGTCAGAGAAGAATGTTCAAAAGGTGATGGCGCTAGTAGACACTGGTGCGGAAACATCAATTATATATGGAGACCCAACAAAGTTTAAGGGCAATAGAGTGATGATTGGTGGGTTTGGGGGCAGACCATTCCAGTCACCCAAACATGGCTGAAATTGGGGGTTGGGCGTCTCCCACCCCGGGAGTATAAAGTGTCGATTGCCCCAATCCCAGAATACATCTTGGGCATAGACATTTTATGGGGTCTGGCTCTCCAGACGACTGTGGGAGAGTTCAGACTTCGACAGGTACATTAGTATCGGGGCGATACAGGCAGTATTGAGGGGCCATGCGAAACATGAGCCCATTTGTTTGCCGAAACCACGCCGGATTACTAATGTAAGACAGTATAGACTCCCAGGGGGGCAGGAAGAAATATCAAAAACTGTGCAGGAACTAGAAAAAGTAGGTATTATAAGACCTGCACATAGTCCATATAATTCCCCCATATGGCCAGTGCGGAAGTCAGATGGAACATGGAGAATGACGGTAGATTATAGGGAATTAAATAAGGTCACGCCGCCCATCCATGCGGCCGTACCCAATATTGCTTCCCTAATGGACACACTCAGTAGGGAAATTAAGACCTACCATTGTGTCCTGGATTTGGCAAATGCGTTTTTTAGTATCCCGATTGCCAAAGAATCGCAAGATCAGTTTGCGTTCACATGGGGAGGCAGGCAGTGGACCCTTCAGGTCCTACCACAGGGGTACGTGCACTCACCAACATACTGTCATAACTTGGTGGCCCGTGACCTAGCTAATTGGAGGAAACCTAATAATAATGTCAACCTGTACCACTACATTGATGATCTCCTGTTAACATCTGACTCACTGGAAGCAGTAGGAGAGGCAGCAGATTCATTAACCTCCTACCTAAATGAAAGAGGATGGGCTATCAATCCTCAAAAGGTGCAAGGTCCAGGCCTGTCCGTAAAATTTCTGGGGGTAGTCTGGTCAGGAAAGACCAAAGTGCTACCCAGTGCCATCATAGATAAGGTTCAGGCATTTCCAGTCCCTACAACACCAAAGCAGCTGCAGGAATTTCTAGGTATATTGGGATACTGGCGTTCCTTTATACCTCATTTGGCGCAGCTGCTGAGACCTTTGTATAGACTCACAAAAAAGGGCCATTCATGGGATTGGGGGAGAACAGAACAGGATGCTTTCCAGCAAGCAAAACAGGCGGTGAAACAAGCCCAGGCATTGGATATATTCGATCCTACCCTCCCAGCTGAATTGGATGTTCATGTTACTCAGGATGGCTTTGGCTGGGGCCTGTGGCAACGCCAGAGTTCTGTTCGGACCCCCATTGGATTTTGGTCTCAGGTCTGGCACGGAGCAGAAGAAAGATATAGTATGATTGAAAAACAACTATTGGCTGCCTATACCGCATTACAAGCGGTAGAGCCAATAACCCAGACGGCCAAAGTCATAGTTAAGACCGCTCTTCCAATTCAGGGGTGGGTGAGAGATCTGAACCCACCTTCCTAAGACAGGGGTGGCCCAGGCACAGACGGTGGCACGATGGGTCGCCTATCTCAGCCAGAGGAGTAGTCTGTCTTCCTCACCGTTGAAAGAAGAACTCCAAAAGATTCTAGGCCCAGTGACGTATCACAGTGATGCACCAAAACAAACCTTGGTTGCTCCGCCACAGAAGAGTCCCGTCCAGGAAGGAAAATATCCCATTCCTGAAGATGCCTGGTACGCGGATGGGTCCAGCAAGGGCAACCCAAGTAAGTGGAGAGCAGTAGCATACCATCCCGCTACAGATACAATATGGTTTGAAGAGGGGGATGGTCAAAGCAGCCAGTGGGCAGAGCTGCGGGCCGTGTGGATGGTTATAACCAAAGAACCTGGTGACGGTGTCCTGAATATCTGCACAGATAGTTGGGCTGTGTACCGGGGACTCACTCTTTGGATCGCACAGTGGGCTACCCAGGACTGGACTATCCACTCCCGACCGATCTGGGGCAAAGATATGTGGTTAGACATATGGAATACATTCAAACACAGAACTGTACGTGTCTACCACGTTTCTGGTCACCGACCCCTACAGTCACCAGGAAATGATGAAGCCCACACACTGGCCCGAGTTAGATGGGTTGAGAACTCACCATCTGAGAACATTGCCTACTGGTTACATCAAAAGCTGCGGCATGCTGGACAGAAGACCATGTGGGCAGCTGCCAAAGCATGGGGACTGCCCGTACAACTATCGGACGTAGCTCAAGCATGTTGAGACTGTGATGCCTGCTCCAGAATGAGACCGAGGTCGTTGCCTGAAACAACAGCCCATCTTGCTAGAGGACACAATCCTCTACAGCGATGGCAGGTTGATTATATTGGGCCCCTCCCTCGATCTGAGGGGGCGAGATATGCCCTAACCTGTGTTGACACCGCGAGTGGGCTAATGCAGGCCTATCCAGTACCAAAAGCCAACCAGGCCTATACCATCAAGGCGCTCACAAGATTGATGGCTGCCTACGGGACACCACAAGTCATTGAGAGCGACCAAGGGACTCCTTTCACGGGTGCAATGATACAACGCTGGGCAGAAGAGAACAATATTGAATGGCGATTCCACCTGCCATATAATCCAACGGGGGCAGGCCTGATTGAGCGTTATAACGGTATTCTCAAGGCTGCCCTGAAGACAGACTCTCAGTCTCTGCAGGGGTGGACGAAGAGACTCCACGAAACCCTGCGAGATCTGAATGAAAGACCTAGAGATGGCAGACCCAGTGCCTTGAAAATGTTACAAACAACATGGGCCTCCCCACTTAGGATCCAAATTACAGGTACAGATAATGAGGTAAGAACTCAGACCGGCCGTGAGAACAATCTTCTGCTCCCTGCCCCTGAGAACCTGAAACCAGGCACCAATAAAATAAGATGGCCTTGGAAGGTGCAGGTAGGACCATGACGGTGTGGCCTACTTGCACCTTGGGGGAGATTTTTGGAGGTGGGGGGTTCGGCAGTCCCTCTGGTAATTGGTACATGGCCTACTGATATTGTGGTCAACACTCCAGTCTTTATTGCTAAAGGAACCCCTATCATGTCTCTGTGGCAGATCAGGACACCCCCTTTGGTGCCTGATATAATCGTGCAGCCACAGACATCTGGGCAAAAGGTTTGGTACAGGCGGCCAGGGCATGCCCCTGCACAAGTTGAAGTGTTGACCCAAGATAGGAATACGGCCTGTATCTTACCCTGGAGGGCAGACCTCCCCCTCTTGGTACCTTTGAAACATCTATATTACTCCCCGTGAGTCTATAAGTCACCGGAGGGAACCAAATAGTGCTGAAGTGTTCCAGAGTTGCAATAACATCATGTGCAACATCCGGTGATGGTCTACCCGGGACTGATGAAGAGTAGGACGGACCTGCACAATGTGACCGCATGCTTCCAGTAGACACCACCAAGCACTGGCCCAAGGAAGAGCATGAGCCATACGCTGATCATCACTCATCCCAGATTACATCGATATGCATCGCGACGGGTTATTATGTAAAGCGTCGCGATGTATTGGGTCTCTGTATTGAGGAGGGCTCACCCTATAGTTCCTTAATCAGTGGTTCATGTCGTGAAGGGGTGGAGTGTATGGGAACTGTTGAATCACGGCCTGAACCACTGATTGATCACCTGAGGCGAGCACTGGGTCAACCACAGGGGCACAAGTGAGTGTGATTGGAAGGGGTGGAGTTTGACTCCACCTCTCCCAAGACCCCATTTAAGGGCTGACCACCACCAGGGAAGGATTTCTGGTTGGAGATCCCTCCCTAGTGGAGTTTTTGGTGAGCCTCAACCATCTTCAAAGGTGAGCCGCTCTTTTCTTATTCATTTTCTTATTATCTATCTGTATGCCATCTACCTAAGCCTATCAAAAATATATCAGCTTTGGCACTATTTCTTCTGGGTGCTATTTCTGGGGGTTATTTGCCCTACAGACGGGAACATTCTGGTAAGGGTGATGTGATGACTCTATCTCTCTGATATACAGAATGTTATTTCTAGGTATACAATGTTCAGGTCAATAAAACCATCCAAGTAGAAATGCTTCAGAGATCAGAATTTGTCATTTCTAATCTCACACTTAACTTTAGAAATCTCTCCTAGAGCTTTTGTGTTTGTGTGGTCCACAAGATCAAGTTCTGAGTTGCTGGGGCAGAAAAGGAAAAAGAGAGCAAGGAAAGGATAAAAGAACTTGGTCTTAGGTGATAGCTCTGGGCACCTTATGAATATGGAAGAAAACATAATTTCAACTCAAATTTTTGGCATAATTAATACAAAACACCAGGGATTTTAACAGTTGTTGTGGCTACATATTCAGCTGCATGAGTTTTTAAGTGTACGTGAGTGGTACTTTTCATCTAATAAGAACTGCCTCCAGTAGTAGTTCAAAAGGAAGATGTTAATATAACCATACTTTTGAAGGGTTGGATGACTCTCGGAATACTGCTCGTCTTGCTTGGAGGATGACTTGTGATGGGTGTGTGCTGAAGATTACTAAATCTTTGGATAAGGTTTGTTACTATTTCATATCTCTCCTTTACTTGTCTTGTAGCCTGACATACAGGCGAAGGGTGAGCTGTTCGGACAACAAAACCAGAATCTTGAGTGTGAATTGAACAGAACATCCTTAGGCTGACATACTTGTTAGTCTTATGCAGTGATTACTAAAACTTCTGGGTATTCACTTTCCAAAATCTCTTTTTGTTAATGGACTCCCTAGTCCTGTCCTAGGAAGAACTTAATTTCCAGAATGCTGAATGCCAGCTCTGCTGACAAGACTGTGCTGGGAAGTAGCAGCAGCCTTGAAACATCCAGAGATAAATCTTGCAAAGCAAACTCTGTGGCAGAGAGAAACCACAACGGGCCTGCTGGAATTACGGTAATTTCTGATGTACAATCTGCAGAACAGGCCACCTCCAGTGGTTGCTCTGCAGACATGCATGTTGTAATCTGGCAGCAGCTCAAGGACTGATTTATGCGAAGAAATCCAAAGCTATTCCACAGTGTCTGCTGACAGATTTGCTCTTCTTGGACACGCACAGCAATCTCACAGTACTTTATCACCAGGCATTCAGCAAGGATTGAACAATGGGCATCTTGGGAGCACAGCAAGGTACAGCTCTCCAGTGTGTGGGTCGGGGCTAGTACTCATCTCCACCACCATCTCCTCAGTGAATACCTCCAGTGAGGATACCGGCACTCATTCTGATTGCTTGTCTCTGCTGACTGACTGGGAAGATGTAGCTCTAATACCTAAATCTCAATCTGAACCAAATTCAGACTGTGTTCAATTGGAGGAGGACTCAAGTACAGACATCTTAATGCTGTCTGAAATAAAAACAACTCCAGAGCAATCGGTTGCGATGAGTCCAGGTGATCAAAGTTTGGGGAAAACTCTGGTACCCGTAGAACCTCCTAAATCCATCATTTACAAGAGTCCTGATACTACTATCTTTAATGTGGGAATGGTACAAAGGCAGCCTTCAAATCTTTCTGCTTTTAAGATCCCATCTGCAGAGGTAAATGCTATTTCATCCCAATCAGTAATAATGAGAAATTTTTCTATTCCTTCTGAAGTTCCCAAAAGAAAGCCAACTAGTCCAACAGCACTGCCACCAGCGAAAAAACAGTCTTTTGCTGTCTACCAAGAGAAAATGGCATCTTCAGATCATGCCTTATATTGGAGAAATTTGAATTTGTCCAAAGCATCTCGCACCGCTCTGAGCTCCACAGTCAATCTGAATCAGTCTGTAACAGCTGTGCAAAATGAAAAGCTAACTCCCCCTCTGTGTAAGTGTGGTCGAAGGGCTAAAAGGCTCTATGTGTCAAATGCCGGTCCAAATCGTGGTAAGGCGTTTTTCTGTTGTCCTGTTGGTAGGCGTGAAGGTAGTAAGAGAAGCTGTGGATACTTCAAGTGGGGAAATGCAATTCTAAAAGAGAAATCTCATGTTGCCACCATGAATGTAGATGCTTTGACCTCTCTTGGAACATGCCTCAGCACTTCAGGAAATTCTTCCAGCAAACATTTGTTCCTCAGACCATCTATGAGAACTTGAAGATTTTTAGTTTAGTTGTCTGAATCTGAAGCTCAGTTAGTTAACTGTAGATAACAAAACTGGGCCAGTCCTATGATGTCAGATACGTGTTCTGAGCAGGGGATGAAAATAATGCTGCTTGGCAGTTGTTTAAGCATACAGACATACCCATGTTAACATGAATGGACTGAGACAGAATAAATCATTGTGCTGCAGTTAAGGTGCGAGTAGCTGTTGTTACATGTCTTAAATTCCTACTTTGTCATCATGCGTTTAAAATTTTTTGCTAATTGAGTCCTTAAACATTTTAATGATGTAGATTTCTATACTATTTTTTTCTAAATATACTTGTAGAGATTTGTAACTGTAACTTTTACAAATCTGTTGTCATGCTTCTCAGAAGTGATTCTTGAAGCAAGTGATGTACTAAACTCTTGTGATTTTTTTCATTTAAGTGATAATAAAGGTAAAATGCTAGTGATGTTTCATTAAGTTTATTTAGCACATCATCTATTGATTACACATCTTCTGTGCCATTCATATCAGCCTGCCTGCTTCTGTGGCACTGGAGTAGCTGAGTGCTGGGGGTCAGGTGAGACTGTGAAAACCTCAACTAAGAGAGATGTAGTGTCTTCTGCTCTACATTACTGTGTAAATCAGCATTATCTTATTATTGTTTAAACAAACAAAGCAAAAAGCCACTGGAACCCACACCCTATGTTAAAACTACAATGCAACCCCAAAACCAAAGAATTCTCATATCTCCTCCACTCCTTCTGGCGTAGTTCAATTCTTCGGATCTTCCCGCTAACGGTTTTTGGCAGCTCTCGAACAAACTCCATCTAAGGGGAAAGGGAGGAATGCGGTATGAAATAATGTACACAAATGTGACTTCCCCCCCAGTGACATAGCCTCATAAGTGACATAATAGTTGATCTGTGCTTGCCTATAGCAGTGACAATTACTTAAAATATTTGGATGATCGGCAACTTACTTTCCGAGGATACTTGTATGGAGCAGTAGCTTTCTTAACGTGGTCTTGTAGCTCTTTCATCATTTGTTCTGGATCGCATGAGACGTAGTCGGGTGTTAAAACAACAAAGGCTTTCACTACCTTGAAGAAGTTAAGGGAACAAAGGCTTAAGTAATGATGAAACAACCTCACACAACAGTGAGATTTGAAGCTTTAACCAAACGTTTACCTACAAACTACAGAATAATAAATACAGTGGATGCAAACATCTATGCCAACGTTATGCGTTTGTTTGGACTGTGGAGCTGATCAATGTGGGAAGTACTGGAATGCAGAGGAAAAGCTTCAAATTGTGCTTTAGTTATGTTGGCTAGGTAATTGTCATGGTCAGTTTTTTTGGTTTAGACATATCTGGTAGAGTAGGAATGCCAACTTGGTTTTATTTAGTTCAAAAATGTCATCGTTAGATAGACCATTCCATTGGAAGTTGGTCTTTGTCAGCTCTTTTTTATCTAAAATGTGCTCAACTTGTTTACCTCTCCCCTGATGGGGTCTGGACTGCTGACAACTGCTGATTCCACCACTGCGGGATGCTCTATTAGAGCACTTTCTACTTCAAATGGTCCAATGCGGTATCTTTAAAATGGAGATAAAGGTCCTTTATTTGTACTTGAGGCACATAAACATATCTTGTCTGAATCAACTCTATTATTTGTGGTGGAAGATGTATTTTTAATCAGTGTTGAATTACCCAGCAGAATTAATGACATCATCGGCTCTTCCAACAAACCAAAAGTATCCATCATCATCCATGATCCCCTTGTCTCCAGTAACACAGAAATCCCCACGGACTGTTGCCTTTGTTTTCTCTGGATCATCCTAGGAAATATTAAATTGTGTTTTACATAAAAGCTACCTGTAAAATATAATAAATTGCATTCTAGCAGATTCATATTCAGCGGGGATATTGAGTGGGATATTAATAATAGGCAATTGTAATAAATGACAAGAGACTATTAATTCACGTTTGCTCTCACTCTTCATTAGCTTGGCAATTTGACTTCCATCGTTGCCATCCTATCTGATAGTGGGCTGTCATCTACGTCTTCCTGCTGAGGCTGGTGCGAGAGTAAAGTGCGACTGCTCACTTTGCACACTGCATTTGGGACAGTGACGTAGTTGGTTCACAATTCCATTCCTTGTGGAATGATGCTGCATAGCACAGTGTCGTGTGAAATCTCTTAGACTGCTTCGATAGCAAATGATGATCTCAGAGACAGCAGTGCTACAAGAGGTGCCATACCTTGACGTCATACCCTGGAGATGGCTTTCCCATAGAGCCAGGTTTAATTTCCATTCCTTTAAAATTTCCACAGACCAGCACCTGTAATAAATATTTTTCTCAGCCAAACAGTCACTTGTATATTCAGTCTTTAGCGTAGGTTTAGAAAACTCAGCTAACATTGTGAACTTTTGTAGGAAATAATGAACCCTTCATTATAATCATATGTCCAATGAAATAAATGATGTTCTGGAAATCTCACCCGTAGCCCCGAACAATGTGAGCGCTCCAAAAATAGAGTTCAAAGCAGAATTTGGAGGGTAGTCATGAAGAGTGCATCTCCTTTGTGTCAGCCCTCAATGCAAAGCCCACATGAGTTAAAAAACTGTTTTCATTGTTGCCTATTGGAACTGACTTCCCCTCTAAAGGTCGCAACTGTTGCAATAGTCATGATGAACTAGCATTGTTGGAATGTGGTGAAGTGAGGAGGAGTATGTAAACCTAATACAATTGTGTACAATCTTTTTAATGACTTTTTCTTGTCAAACTGAATAGGATTTATTGCTGTATCTGCAAAGCATATACTTTTCTCCTGTAAAGCTCAACATACAGTTTCTGTTTGTCCATAGCATTCCTGGATATCCAGCCCTGTCCGCGCTTTCCACTCTGCCATCACCTCGGGGTTGATTGGCTCCCCAGCGCTCACACAGTGCCGGAGCCTGCTGAATGTGCAGCTGAGAAAGACAAAACAAGTAACTGGCAGTTATCTGTCTGCTATGTCCTATTTGCTGCCATATTCCTGTATTGTGGGGGACCTTCCTATACAAAATGCTGAGTCTTTTTTGTTAAATTTGAATTGTGAAGTGCTAAACAACAACAAATCTGAAAATAACACAAGAAAGGAAAAATAAAAACTTCCTGGTTTGCTTCTGTTTTATTTAGAACATCAAATAATGTGATGTTTCTAACCCTAGAGTCTGAACTGGAGCCTGGACCAAAGAGGAATAACAAAGTTTAACCCTGTCAGTTATAACCTGTGGGAGAGTTCAGAGAGGCCAAGGTGTCTTTCATACATGTCACTGAGCCATACCAACATACACTTCATGGGGAGTATACTGCTGGTGGGACATAGGAAAGAAACAGAGGTAGGGAGAGTGTGATGGTAAAAGTAGGACGTGTTAACTAGGACACCATGATTATCTTATTACTGCCTGAGCTAAGATGCTTTCCACTGTGACTTACAAAGCCTAAGATGGCACCCCAAATATTTATTCTGACTTAATACACAGTAAGTGAGACTCAAGAGGTTGAGAAACACAGTCAGAGTTCCTGTTCTGCCACTGTGAAAGTGGAATAAAATCCAAAAGCTGAGCACTTGGCCCACAGCTTTGATGGAAGGCAGTGCTGGGGACCCTCCGCCTCAGCTTACCTGGGCAGCTGGTGCTGCACGAGCATTCGGTAGGCAGCTGGAGCTGAGCAGAAGACAGTGATGGGATGTCTTGACAGGCTCTAAGGAGTTCAGAATAATAAAAACCAGTGTTGCCCATATACTGAAGCCCGTGAAGTCTCATCTACATTGTAAGAGATGGTATAATGATATCTGCCTGCATCAGGCTTATGAAACACGCAAACAAAATACTAGTGTCCTAAGAGCAGTTAGCACAGCAATTATATTTAATTAAATTTTTCTTCAAAACGGAAGCTATGTTATCTTACAATGGGTACAAGACACCAAAGCTTTGTACCCTGGAAAGGTTTGAAGTCCTCCTTGCAGGATTGCTTCGTAATTGCAGTTTAAGGAGAAAAAAAAACTGAAGTCCTAATCCTACTTTTTTAGATGTCCTACAGGACTAAAACTGAAAGTGTTCTCCAACACAGCCTGGTGCTACCTGACAGCTCCCAGCTGTCACAGGAGAAGGGGTGAAATGGCGGTAGTCTTTTACAAAGGATAAGGAGTTGTGTGTGGAGAATGGAGGACAATACAGTGCCAATGGCATTTTTTAAGGGAATTCAGCTTTGCTGCCTCCTCACCCCTTACTCTTGAGTTACGTGGTGCAGGCAACTGGCATTCTCATTTGTCTATGATTGTCACTCATTTTAATAACAGATTAGCTCTGCAGATTCCAGCCCAGTTTCCTTTGTGTTTCACTTCTAGGCCTAATAGCAAAGAGCTGCAAAGTCATCTCCCCCATTTACCTCAAAGACAGCAGGCGGGTTGAACTGTGGCATTTTATGTACAAATACACATGCCCCTTCACTCCACGCCGAAAACATGCTCCATGCTGCCTTGGCCCAGCCCGTGTCTGAGGTATTCCAATATATATCTGAAGAGGTCAGGTTCAGCCAGTACCTGATAGCACAAGGAAGAACAGCCCACTGTCCTTACTTAGCAGAAATAAGGCAAGTAGTAAAATGTTTTGAGATGTGGCAGGGAAGTGAATCTGGCACTGTTTGTCGTGGGTAAGCGGAATTTAGATAGACCTGAATGACTGAGCACAACCAAGTCCTGGCACAGGGAGGGCACAGCAGGACAGACTGACACTGCACGTTTCTACAAGATGTTGTACTGACGGAGCTGCAGAACCCTCCTCAGGATGTGATGTTGCATGAATATGAGATTGCTTGAACTTGCTGTTAGCGATAAGGGTGTTTTTGGATTACTGCATGTGGGCCTTTTCCGGTTTGTTACTGTCTCCCAGTTAGAGTGAAGTGCACTGCCCTATCAATTTTATAAACAATATTGCTTTAAAAATTTAGAGGTTCTGAATTATCAGCATTTCATTCCTCTGGGAGCTGTGTTGAACTCAGACAGACATGAACCCAGAAGCCTGTCAGACCCACGTAATTCTCCCATTTTGATACGGATTTTCTAAACTTATGCTGATTTTTCATTCGGTAGACAATCTCTTAAACGCTAACTTGTTGAACATGCAGCAAAAGATTTATCTTTAGTTAAAGAAAATGTGAAAAAGGAGTTAGTGCATCTATTTGGCTGCTACATTCCATGCACACTAAGACAGCTGGACTCAAAACGTGCCTTGCTTCCTGGGGAAAATAACCAACCAAAGAAACCTTGGCTGGGTCTAGCAGAAGGGTTGTTTTGTAGAGCAGTGAAACAAATGCTTCTGGTATAACCTTGCATTTCTCTTCCTTTTGCCATACTACCAATCTGACAAAGCAGTGGACGTACCTTCCGCTCACTGTGAGGCCAATGCCATAGCTGCAGTGGGAATGTTCTGTCATTTCTGGAGCTCCTGTAGTCCCACTAGTAAAATAGATGACTGCGGGGTGTTGAGACTTCGTGGTTACGCACTGGTGATCAGATGGAGCATTTCTTTAAAATAAACAAAATGAGGAATAAATCAATTTGTGTAACTTAAACGTTCCTGAATATGTTTAAAACAACCCCTGCAGCAGCAATCAGAAGTGCCAAAACCATTTATATTTTTCCACTTCGCAGACCCAGAAGGATGAGAACACATTGGCACGTGCAGCATTTCCCACCCAAAGCAAATGGAACCACTCTTATCTCTGCTGCGGCACTGTCGCAGTGGTGGTTACTCACTTCAGGAGATCCTTGAAGCTCAGCCACCCCTCTCGGTAGCCCTCTGACACCAGTAATTTGAACCTCAGAGACTGGCATTCAGCCTCTACTGACTCTACAGTTGATGCCACAGAGTCATCAGCGATGATGCCTTTTGCCTTGGACTTCTGTAGGCGATAGAGAATGTCCTTCGCAGTCAGCTGCTGCGTGCCAGGAATTGGGACAGTTCCTAAATGGGAGCAAGTGGAACGCAAAAAAGAGCTTATACATTGCTTAATAGTTCTTGTACTACTAAGACTCGGCTTACTTTGTGGTTTTGAGTGGGACAAGGCTATACTGAAAGCAGAATTTGGCCCTATATTTGTAAACATACTGATTTCCTTGGCGGATAGAATTCTATGTGAGGATGAGCACAAGTTAGGAGGTACCAGACTGGTCATGGGATGCTAGAAGAAATGGAGGGAACGGCTTTCCTTGGTCTGAAGGCACCTCCTGTGGAGTATGCCATTCTTCTGGACTTAATTTCTGTACTGCATGCTGCTAGTGTCTGTGGGGCAGCATGACATTCTGGGTTGAAAATATTGCCAAGCTGAGCAGGAACAGAGGCCGTGTGAAACACTTGGCTAAATGTGGGCCAGCTTCACGGCAAGGTTGCAGGAAGGTGCATTTGTGATGCATCACAAGTGCTGGAGAAAGGAGAATGTCAAGGAGTGGACTTAGAGTGTTTTCCTAACATCTAGATCATGAGCAGAACTACACGGAAGTGCCACATTTGGTGTGAAGGGTGTTGATCAGTGTTTTATTAGTTCGTCCTCAACAGCACGTTTCTAGTTCTGCGTGCATTAAGTAGCAAGTCCTGATTTCCGTCCCCATGTGCCATTTGTGTGCTCTTACCAACCTGTTCTCATGCAAGCCACATTCAGCAGCCACCACTCTGGGATCCGTGGCAGAAGCAGAAGAACCCTGTCTCCATGCTGCAGACCGCAGGCACCACAGAGTACATTGGCTGCTTGCCGGGACAGCACTCCCAGATCCTCAAAGCTCCACTTCAACTCTTCTGCAACACCATCTACCCACCACAATGCGGGGGTTTTAGGCTTTTTTCCCTCCTACAGAACAGGGTAGAGTGCAAATGCTTCACTTTAGGAACATACCACTTTTACCGTAATTAACTCTTAGGAAACAAAGCATTCGGCTCTTATTCAGTGCTGGAGGAATCTGGGGATGCAGCTGAAATTTGCCACTGTCTCCAAACCAATCTCTCCTTCAGGAAGAACAGCCTTCAGATGTCATGTAAAAAATTAAATTTGCATTTCTTTCCTGAGCTCATGGTGTTTCCCTCTGCAAAGGCTGTCCAGCTTTCTGTTCCAGGACGCAAACAAAGATGCTGACGGACACAGGTGCAGCTGGACTGTGCTTCTGTGCTGCAAACTCTCCAAGCTCATTTCCAAGTTCATCTTGAACTGGGCCCATTTGTTACTTCTGAAAAGCAGATGTGAGGATCAAAAGCACAGTGTGACCTCTAATCAATGTCACTCATAACTAACAGATGTGTGAAAAGTGAAATGTGTGTTCATGGTATGCGCTTAAGGAGATGGATGCCTTTAGCAGTGACATTGTGCAAGTCATTTCCTGAGCACAGAAGACCTCATGGGGCAGGAAGAATATGGTATCTTGTTATCTGTTTGAAGGCAAACACTAAGGTTCATCTAGGGAGAAAAGTTGAGCAGCGTACTTCAGAGGGCAAAACTCTTCTGGTGTTCTTTCCTTGCTTCATTCGCAGCCTGCCAAAATCTGTTCTTCCTGCAGACGGAACGAATGCACTCCTTGTGTCAGACTGGTGATACCTCTGCTGTGATCCTGCTGCTGGGTGGACACCACTGTGTTCAGCCCCTCATCATGAAGAACCAGTGGACTACATCCACAGACACTAGGGCACTAGAGTAATATAGATGATATACCTAAACTTCACTCCTTTTCTTTTTCATATTCCCCATCCTTGCTTAGAGCTCATGCCCATTTGAGCACTCCAAGTGGTTCAGTTTTGTGGACTGCTATTTCATGATGCAAAGATTTCATGACTGGAAAAGAATGGGGAGGTTTGGCATTTTGCTGTATTCACATTTTGCTGGCAAGCAGTGGAGGCCAAGTGCTTTGTCTCGCACACACAGGCAGGGTGCATGTCACAGCTAGTAGGGGAACCAGCGCAAGGCTCAGAGTGCTCCAGTTGATCTCATCATTAAGGCACAAATTTACTCAGGGTCAGTGTCACCAGAGTTACTGATTAAAGGAGCAAAGCATTTGGGCTCACAAACAGGGCAGCATTGGCCTAAGGGATTTACAGGTTCAAATTACATGAGGTGTTCATCAGATTGTAACCAGAGCACAACTGCAGCAGCATGCTGGCTGGATGTGCTTGGCAGTTCTCAGCTCTTCAGCAGCAGAGCAGCCAAGTAGCTGTTACCTTTTCTACTTCGGTCCACCTGTCTAGCACGTTGCTTGCAAAGTTGAAGTACTCTGGCACCTCTGGTCTGTGCTGCTGTTTCATAAGTTCGTAACTAAATGTGGCTCCAGCTGGGGACCTCTGGCTGCAAAGCTGGCGAGATCTTCTCAGGAAAGTATGCATGGACACAATATTCAGGGCCTTCAGTAGAGGACGCATGGCAGCAGCAACCCAAGCAGCCTCCAAGAAATGCTGCAGTGACACAGATACAAACCTGCTGTTAGCCATGTAGTTTCAAAACAGCGTTCACTATCATGCAGTGGAATGTGTTGTAATAACAATACCTGGTATCTGAAATACCTGTTGAGTACACCTCTGGTTCTGCCGCTGTGGGTCCCTGCCCTCCACTGACCACACAGCTGAGATCCCAACCATGCACCCAACTAGCCACACTCAGGCCAGCCAGCAGGGCAGTGTACCCCTGAATCACAGCTCTTCATCCTCCCACAGCTCCCACCTATCTGCTGCTCTGTAGCAGGTGCACTGAAAGCATCTACACAGGGGTTGCTGGGAATGAAAGGTCTGCTGCTGACTGACAGCACTGAAGTACCAGCACCAACTAAGATGCTGCAGAGATAACCAACAGTCCTGCATAATTTACTGGCTGATCTCAGACTTATTTGCTTCAAAGTCATCTGCTGTTTTCCCAGTCTATCAGCGCTGAGGTTACGCTGCTTGCCAAGAGTAAAATGCACGTAGGAAAGCCCTGAGAATGTTTTAGTACTGCTGTTTTAAGCAGCCAAAACCACCACTCCCTGAGATGGGGGAAGTTTAAAAGGACCCATGATAAGGGATTCAAAATGCAGAGCCATGTTTCTCTACAATCAGCTTAGCAGGAGGGCTGAAAACTCAATAATCATCTTATTAATGCATAGCTGACATTTGTTTACAAAATAATATAAACACTGATAGCTCCTTGCTGAATTAATAATCATCACTCTGTAAACCCACATGGTTTCAGAGATTCAGTGAAGCAAAGAGACAGTTTGATCTGTAACATTCAATCTATTTATGACAGACAAAGGAGAGAAACCCAGACAGATGACAGGTGGGGAGAGGCAGGGAGAACAGGGAAAGAATGCAGACAAGAGGCACATCAGTCTAGTACCAGTACCAGCAAGTGCCCTGTCCAGCAGCAGCACAGCTGGCAAGGGAGCCAGTCACCTCATGCAGAGGCTGTCACCTCACCTCTCGGTCTCTGAGCCCTCCAAAACCTGAGACGCGCCCCAGCTTTGACTGCTTGTGCAATTCCAAGGCTTCAGATGCTTTTACGATGTTCCCGTGAAGAGTTTTAGTGGGGAACATATAGAAACGGTGTAATGTCACAGGAATCTGGATTGGAGACAAATTCCACCGGTTCTAGCCTGTACTTTGCTAAACTGAGAAAAAGCTTACGATTCTGGTGTAAGAATCAGAAATGCGAGAATGGACCAAAAGAAAACGTGTATAGACAGTATTTGACGAAGTATAGAAAATGGACATCAAGAAGCGTCAGAGAAACAGAATGAAAACGTGAACGCAGATGAACGAACGATGCAGACATACATTGCATTCGGTAGCAGAGCAGATAGAGAACAGAAACTTTCCCTACACTAACTTCGGGATCCAGCACAACAACTTTGACAGTGCAAGAAACGAAGTCTCTATGAAGTGTAAAAGCTGCTTTGGAAGTATAGGGCTTCTACAGGCTAATTGGAGAAACCGCTATTCAAGTGCACGGCATCCGGCTGAATCGCGTCTTTCTTAACGGCAAAAACTGCAGAAGACGCGATTGTTGCGATTGTATTGGAATCCGCGGTTAACGCGTTAAGAGCCCATAGCTCGCTGCCGGTTTTGCTCAGTATCGCAAAGAGCGCTTTTACGATGGTCCCGTGAAAAGTTTTAGTGGGGAACATATAGAAACGGTGTAATGTCACAGGAATCTGGATTGGAGACAAATTCCACCGGTTATCGCCTGTACTTTGCTAAACTCTGAAAAAGCCTACGATTCTGGTGTAAGAATCAGATATGCGAGAATGGACCAAAAGAAAACGTGTATAGACAGTATTTGACGAAGTATAGAAAATGGACATCAAGAAGCGTCAGAGAAACAGAATGAAAACGTGAACGCAGATGAACGAACGATGCAGACATACATTGCATTCGGTAGCAGAGCAGAAAGAGAACAGAAACTTTCCCCTACACTAACTTCGGGGTCCAGCACAACAACTTTTACAGTGCCAGAAACGAAGTGTCTATCAGGTGTAAAAGCTGCTTTGGAAGTATAGGGCTTCTACAGGGTAATTGGAGAAACCGCTATTCAGTGCACGGCATCCGGCTGAATCGCGTCTTTCTTAACGGCAAAAACTGCAGAAGACGCGATTGTTGCGATTGTATTGGAATCCGCGGTTAACGCGTTAAGAGCCCATAGCTCTCTGCCGGTTTTGCTCAGTATCGCAAAGAGCGCTTTTACGATGATCCCGTGAAAAGTTTTAGTGGGGGAACATATAGAAACGTTGTAATGTCACAGGAATCGTGATTGGAGACAAATTCCAACGGTTCTAGCCTGTGCTTTGCTAAACTGAGAAAAAGAATACGATTCTGGTGTAAGAATCAGAAATGCGAGAATGGACCAAAAGAAAACGTGTATAGACAGTATTTGACGAAGTATTGAAAATGGATATCAAGAAGCATCAGAGAAACAGAATGAAAACGTGAACGCAGATGAACGAACGATGCAGACATACATTGCATTCGGTAGCAGAGCAGAAAGAGAACAGAAACTTTCCCCTACACTAACTTCGGGGTCCAGCACAACAACTTTGACCGTGCCAGAAACGAAGTCTCTATCAGATGTAAAAGCTGCTTTTTAAGTATAGGGCTTCTACAGGCTAATTGGAGAAACCGCTATTCAAGTGCACGGCATCCGGCTGACTCGCGTCTTTCTTAACGGCAAAAACTGCAGAAGACGCGATTGTTGCGATGTATTGGAATCCGCGGTTAACGCGTTAAGAGCCCATAGCTCGCTGCCGGTTTTGCTCAGTATCGCAAAGAGCGCTTTAACGATGTTCCCGTGAAAAGTTTTAGTGGGGAACATATAGAAACGGTGTAATGTCACAGGAATCTGGATTGGAGACAAATTCCACCGGTTATCGCCTCTGCTTTGCTAAACTCAGAAAAAGCTTACGATTCTGGTGTAAGAATCAGAAATGCGAGAATGGACCAAAAGAAAACGTGTATAGACAGTATTCGACGAAGGAACGAAAATGGACATCAAGAAGCGTCAGAGAAACAGAATGAAAACGTGAACGCAGATGAACGAACGATGCAGACATACATTGCATTCGGTAGCAGAGCAGAAAGAGAACAGAAACTTTCCCTACACTAACTTCGGGGTCCAGCACAACAACTTTGACAGTGCCAGAAACGAAGTCTCTCTCACGTGTAAAAGCTGCTTTGGAAGTATAGGGCTTCTACAGGCTAATTGGAGAAACCGCTATTCAAGTGCACGGCATCCGGCTGAATCGCGTCTTTCTTAACGGCAAAAACTGCAGAAGACGTTATTGTTGCCATTGTATTGGAATCCGCGGTTAACGCGTTAAGAGCCCATAGCTCGCTGCCGGTTTTGCTCAGTATCGCAAAGAGCGCTTTTACGATGTTCCCGTGAAAAGTTTTAGTGGGGAACATATAGAAACGGTGTAATGTCACAGGAATCTGGATTGGAGACAAATTCCACCGGTTCTAGCCTGTACTTTGCTAAACTGAGAAAAAGCTTACGATTCTGGTGTAAGAATCAGAAATGCGAGAATGGACCAAAAGAAAACGTGTATAGACAGTATTTGACGAAGGAACGAAAATGGACATCAAGAAGCGTCAGAGAAACAGAATGAAAACGTGAACGCAGATGAACGAACGATGCAGACATACATTGCATTCGGTAGCAGAGCAGAAAGAGAACAGAAACTTTCCCCTACACTAACTTCGGGGTCCAGCACAACAACTTTGACAGTGCCAGAAACGAAGTGTCTATCAGGTGTAAAAGCTGCTTTTTAAGTATAGGGCTTCTACAGGCTAATTGGAGAAACCGCTATTCAAGTGCACGGCATCCGGCTGAATCGCGTCTTTCTTAACGGCAAATACTGCAGAAGAAGCGATTGTTGCCATTGTATTGGAATCCGCGGTTAACGCGTTAAGAGCCCACAGCTCGCTGCCGGTTTTGCTCAGTATCGCAAAGAGCGCTTATACGATGTTCCCGTGAAGAGTTTTAGTGGGGAACAGATAGAATCGGTGTAATGTCACAGGAATCATGGATTGGAGACAAATTCCATCCGTTCTAACTTGCACTATGCTAAACTCAGAAAAAGCTTACGATTCTGGTGTAAGAATCAGAAATGCGAGAATGGACCAAAGGAAAACGTGTATAGACCGCATTTGACGAAGTATAGAAAATGGACATCAAGAAGCGTCAGAGAAGCAGAATGAAAACGTGAACGCAGATGAACGAACGATGCAGACATACATTGCATTCGGTAGCAGAGCAGAAAGAGAACAGAAACGTTCCCCTACACTAACTTCGGGGTCCAACACAACAACTTTGACAACGCCAGAAATGAAGTCTCTATCAGGTGTAAACGCTGCTTTGGAAGTATAGGGCTTCTACAGGCTAATTGGAGAAACCGCTATTCAAATGCACGGCATCCGGCTGAATCGCGTCTTTCTTAACGGCAAAAACTGCAGAAGACGGGATTGTTGCGATTGTATTGGAATCCGCGGTTAACGCGTTAAGAGCCCATAGCTCGCTGCCGGTTTTGCTCAGTATCGCAAAGAGCGCTTTTACGATGTTCCCGTGAAAAGTTTTAGTGGGGAACATATAGAAACGGTGTAACGGCTCAGGAATCAGGGATTGGAGACAAATTCCACCGGTTCTAGCCTGTACTTTGCTAAACTGAGAAAAAGCTTACGATTCTGGTGTAAGAATCAGAAATGCGAGAATGGACCAAAAGAAAACGTGTATAGACAGTATTTGACGAAGTATAGAAAATGGACATCAAGAAGCGTCAGAGAAACAGAATGAAAACGTGAACGCAGATGAACGAACGATGCAGACATACATTGCATTCGGTAGCAGAGCAGAAAGAGAACAGAAACTTTCCCTACACTAACTTCGGGATCCAGCACAACAACTTTGACAGTGCCAGAAACGAAGTGTCTATCAGGTGTAAAAGCTGCTTTGGAAGTATAGGGCTTCTACAGGCTAATTGGAGAAACCGCTATTCAAGTGCACGGCATCCGGCTGAATCGCGTCTTTCTTAACGGCAAAAACTGCAGAAGACGTTATTGTTGCGATTGTATTGGAATCCGCGGTAAACGCGTTAAGAGCCCACAGCTCGTTGCCGGTTTTGCTCAGTATCGCAAAGAGCGCTTTTACGATGATCCCGTGAAAAGTTTTAGTGGGGGAACATATAGAAACGTTGTAATGTCACAGGAATCTGGATTGGAGACAAATTCCACCGGTTATCGCCTCTGCTTTGCTAAACTCAGAAAAAGCTTACGATTCTGGTGTAAGAATCAGAAATGCGAGAATGGACCAAAAGAAAACGTGTATAGACAGTATTTGACGAAGTATAGAAAATGGACATCAAGAAGAGTCAGAGAAACAGAATGAAAACGTGAACGCAGATGAACGAACGATGCAGACATACATTGCATTCGGTAGCAGAGCAGAAAGAGAACAGAAACTTTCCCCTACACTAACTTCGGGGTCCAGCACTACAACTTTGACAACGCCAGAAACGAAGTCTCTATGAAGTGTAAAAGCTGCTTTGGAAGTATAGGGCGTATACAGGGTATTGGAGAAAACGCTATTCAAGTGCACGGCATCCGGCTGAATCGCGTCTTTCTTAACGGCAAAAACTGCAGAAGACGCGATTGTTGCGATTGTATTGGAATCCGCGGTTAACGCGTTAAGAGCTCATAGCTTGTTGCCGGTTTTGCTCAGTATCTCAAAAGCTCTTTTACGATGTTCCCGTGAAAAGTTTTAGTGGGGAACATATAGAAACGGTGTAACGGCTCAGGAATCAGGGATTGGAGACAAATTCCACCGGTTCTAGCCTGTACTTTGCTAAACTGAGAAAAAGCTTACGATTCTGGTGTAAGAATCAGAAATGGGTGAATGGACCAAAAGAAAACGTGTATAGACACCATTTGACGATGTATAGAATATAGACGTCAAGAAGCGTCAGAGAAACAGAATGAAAACGTGAACGCAGATGAACGAACGATGCAGACATACATTGCATTCTGTAGCAGAGCAGAAAGAGAACAGAAACTTTCCCCAACACTAACTTCGGGATCCAGCACAACAACTTTGAGCGTGCCAGAAACGAAGTCTCTCTCACGCGTAAGAGCTGCTTTGGAAGTATAGGGCTTCTACAGGCTAATTGGAGAAACCGCTATTCAGTGCACGGCATCCGGCTGAATCGCGTCTTTCTTAACGGCAAAAACTGCAGAAGACGCGATTGTTGCCATTGTATTGGAATCCGCGGTTAACGCGTTAAGAGCCCATAGCTCGCTGCCGGTTTTGCTCAGTATCGCAAAGAGCGCTTTTACGATGTTCCGTGAAAAGTTTTAGTGGGGAACATATAGAAACGTTGTAATGTCACAGGAATCTGGATTGGAGACAAATTCCACCGGCTATCGCCTTTGCTTTGCTAAACTGAGAAAAAGCTTACGATTCTGGTGTAAGAATCAGAAATGCGAGAATGGACCAAAAGAAAACGTGTATAGACAGTATTTGACGAAGTATAGAAAATGGACATCAAGAAGCGTCAGAGAAACAGAATGAAAACGTGAACGCAGATGAACGAACGATGCAGACATACATTGCATTCGGTAGCAGAGCAGAAAGAGAACAGAAACGTTCCCCTACACTAACTTCGGGGTCCAGCACAACAACTTTGACAACGCCAGAAATGAAGTCTCTATCAGGTGTAAACGCTGCTTTGGAAGTATAGGGCTTCTACAGGCTAATTGGAGAAACCGCTATTCAAGTGCACGGCATCCGGCTGAACCGCGTCTTTCTTAACGGCAAAAACTACAGAAGACGCGATTGTTGCCATTGTATTGGAATCCGCGGTTAACGCGTTAAGAGCCCATAGCTCGCTGCCGGTTTTGCTCAGTATCGCAAAAGCGCTTTTACGATGTTCCCGTGAAATGTTTTAGTGGGGAACATATAGAAACGGTGTAATGGCTCAGGAATCAGGGATTGGAGACAAATTCCACCGGTTCTAGCCTGTACTTTGCTAAACTGAGAAAAAACTTACGATTCAGGTGTAGTAATCAGAAATGCGAGAATGGACCAAAAGAAAACATGTATAGACAGTATTTGACGAAGGAACGAAAATGGACATCAAGAAGCGTCAGAGAAACAGAATGAAAACGTGAACGCAGATGAACGAACGATGCAGACATACATTGCATTCGGTAGCAGAGCAGAAGGAGAACAGAAACTTTCCCCTACACTAACTTCGGGATCCAGCACAACAACTTTGACAACGCCAGAAACGAAGTGTCTTTCAGGTGTAAAAGCTGCTTTGGAAGTATAGGGCTTCTACAGGCTAATTGGAGAAACCGCTATTCAAGTGCACGGCATCCGGCTGAATCGCGTCTTTCTTAACGGCAAAAACTGCAGAAGACGTTATTGTTGCGATTGTATTGGAATCCGCGGTAAACGCGTTAAGAGCCCACAGCTCGCTGCCGGTTTTGCTCAGTATCGCAAAGAGCGCTTTTACGATGATCCCGTGAAAAGTTTTAGTGGGGAACATATAGAAACGGTGTAATGGCACAGGAATCTGGATTGGAGAGAGATTCCAACGGTTCTAGCCTGTACTTTGCTAAACTGAGAAAAAGCTTACGTTTCTGGTGTAAGAATCAGAAATGCGAGAATGGACCAAAAGAAAACGTGTATAGACAGTATTTGACGAAGGAACGAAAATGGACATCAAGAAGCGTCAGAGAAACAGAATGAAAACGTGAACGCAGATGAACGAACGATGCAGACATACATTGCATTCGGTAGCAGATCAGAAAGAGAACAGAAACTTTCCCCTACACTAACTTCGGGATTCAGCACAACAACTTTGACAACGCCAGAAACGAAGTCTCTATCACGTGTAGAAGCTGCTTTGGAAGTATAAGGCTTCTACAGGCTAATTGGAGAAACCGCTATTCAAGTGCACGGCATCCGGCTGAATCGCGTCTTTCTTAATGGCAAAAACTGCAGAAGACGCGATTGTTGCGATTGTATTGGAATCCGCCGTTAACGCGTAAAGAGCCCATAGCTCGTTGCCGGTTTTGCTCAGTATCGCAAAGAGCGCTTTTACGATGTTCCCGTGGAAAGTTTTAGTGGGGAACATATAGAAACGGTTTAATGGGTCAGGAATCAGGGATTGGAGACAAATTCCACCGGTTCTAGCCTGTACTTTGCTAAACTCAGAAAAAGCTTACGATTCTGGTGTAAGAATCAGAATTGGGTGAATGGACCAAAAGAAAACGTGTATAGACAATATTCGACGAAGAATAGAAAATGGACAAAAAGAATCGTCAGAAAAAAATGAATGAAAACGTGAACGCAGATGAACGAACGATGCAGACATACATTGCATTCGGTAGCAGAGCAGAAAGAGAACAGAAACTTTCCCCTACACTAACTTCGGGATTCAGCACAACAACTTTGACCGCGCCAGAAACGAAGTCTCTCTCACGTGTAAAAACTGCTTTGGATGTATAGGGCTTCTACAGGCTAATTGGAGAAACCGCTATTCAAGTGCACGGCATCCGGCTGACTCGCGTCTTTCTTAACGGCAAAAATTGCAGAAGACGTTATTGTTGCGATTGTATTGGAAAACGCGGTTAACGCGTTAAGAGCCCATAGCTCGCTGCCGGTTTTGCTCAGTATCGCAAAGAGCGCTTTTACGATGGTCCCGTCAAAAGTTTTAGTGGGGAACATATAGAAACGGTGTAATGTCACAGGAATCTGGATTGGAGACAAATTCCACCGGTTCTAGCCTGTACTTTGCTAAACTGAGAAAAAGCTTACGATTCTGGTGTAAGAATCAGAAATGCGAGAATGGACCAAAAGAAAACGTGTATAGACAGTATTTGACGAAGTATAGAAAATGGACATCAAGAAGCGTCAGAGAAACAGAATGAAAACGTGAACGCAGATGAACGAACGATGCAGACATACATTGCATTCGGTAGCAGAGCAGAATTAGAACAGAAACTTTCCCCTACACTAACTTCGGGATCCATCACAGTAACTTTGACAACGCCAGAAACGAAGTGTCTATCAGGTGTAAAAGCTGCTTTGGAAGTATAGGGCTTCTACAGGCTAATTGGAGAAACCGCTATTCAAGTGCACGGCATCCGGCTGAATCGCGTCTTTCTTAACGGCAAAAACTGCAGAAGACGCGATTGTTGCCATTGTATTGGAATCCGCGGTTAACGCGTTAAGAGCCCATAGCTCGTTGCCGGTTTTGCTCAGTATCGCAAAGAGAGCTTTTACGATGGTCCCGTGGAAAATTTAGTGGGGAACATATAGAAACGGTGTAATGGCTCAGGAATCAGGGATTGGAGACAAATTCCACCGGTTCTAGCCTGTACTTTGCTAAACTCAGAAAAAGCTTACGATTCTGGTGTAAGAATCAGAAACGCGAGAATGGACCAAAAGAAAACGTGTATAGACAGTATTCGACGAAGAATAGAAAATGGACATCAAGAAGCGTCAGAAAAAAATGAATGAAAACGTGAACGCAGATGAACGAACGATGCAGACATACATTGCATTCGGTAGCAGAGCAGAAAGAGAACAGAAACTTTCCCCTACACTAACTTCGGGATCCAGCACAACAACTTTGACCGTGCCAGAAACGAAGTCTCTCTCACGCGTAAAAGCTGCTTTGGAAGTATAGGGCTTCTACAGGCTAATTGGAGAAACCGCTATTCAAGTGCACAGCATCCGGCTGAATGGCGTCTTTCTTAACGGCAAAAACTGCAGAAGACGGGATTGTTGCCATTGTATTGGAATCCGCGGTTAAGGCGTTAAGAGCTCATAGCTCGCTGCCGATTTTGCTCAGGATCGCAAATGTAGGTTTTACGATGGTCCCGTGAAGTTTTAGTGGGGAACAGATAGAAACGGTGTAATGGCACAGGAATCAGGGATTGGAGACAAATTCCACCGGTTCTAGCCTGTACTTTGCTAAACTCTGAAAAAGCTTACGATTCTGGTGTAAGAATCAGAAATGCGAGAATGGACCAAAAGAAAACGTGTATAGACAGTATTTGACGAAGTACAGAAAATGGACATCAAGAAGCGTCAGAGAAACAGAATGAAAACGTGAACGCAGATGAACGAACGATGCAGACATACATTGCATTCGGTAGCAGAGCAGAAAGAGAACAGAAACGTTCCCCTACACTAACTTCGGGGTCCAGCACAACAACTTTGACAACGCCAGAAATGAAGTCTCTATCAGGTGTAAACGCTGCTTTGGAAGTATAGGGCTTCTACAGGCTAATTGGAGAAACCGCTATTCAAGTGCACGGCATCCGGCTGAATCGCGTCTTTCTTAACGGCAAAAACTGCAGAAGACGCGATTGTTGCCATTGTATTGGAATCCGCGGTTAACGCGTTAAGAGCCCATAGCTCGCTGCCGGTTTTGCTCAGTATCGCAAAGAGCGCTTTTACGATGTTCCCGTGAAAAGTTTTAGTGGGGAACATATAGAAACGGTGTAACGGCTCAGGAATCAGGGATTGGAGACAAATTCCACCGGTTCTAGCCTGTACTTTGCTAAACTGAGAAAAAGCTAACGATTCTGGTGTAAGAATCAGAAATGCGAGAATGGACCAAAAGAAAACATGTATAGACAGTACTTGACGAAGTATAGAAAATGGACATCAAGAAGCATCAGAGAAACAGAATGAAAACGTGAACGCAGATGAACGAACGATGCAGACATACATTGCATTCGGTAGCAGAGCAGAAGGAGAACAGAAACTTTCCCCTACACTAACTTCGGGATCCAGCACAACAACTTTTACAGTGCCAGAAACGAAGTGTCTTTCAGGTGTAAAAGCTGCTTTGGAAGTATAGGGCTTCTACAGGCTAATTGGAGAAACCGCTATTCAAGTGCACGGCATCCGGCTGAATCGCGTCTTTCTTAACGGCAAATACTGCAGAAGACGCGATTCTTGCCATTGTATTGGAATCCGCGGTAAACGCGTTAAGAGCCCATAGCTCGCTGCCGGTTTTGCTCAGTATCGCAAAGAGCGCTTTTACGATGATCCCGTGAAAAGTTTTAGTGGGGGAACATATAGAAACGTTGTAATGTCACAGGAATCTGGATTGGAGACAGATTCCACCGGTTTTAGCCTGTGCTTTGCTAAACTCAGAAAAAGCTTACGATTCTGGTGTAGTAATCAGAAATGCGAGAATGGACCAAAAGAAAACGTGTATAGACAGTATTTGACGAAGGAACGAAAATGGACATCAAGAAGCGTCAGAGAAACAGAATGAAAACGTGAACGCAGATGAACGAACGATGCAGACATACATTGCATTCGGTAGCAGAGCAGAAAGAGAACAGAAACTTTCCCCTACACTAACTTCGGGGTCCAGAAAAACAACTTTGAAAACGCCAGAAACGAAGTCTCTATCACGTGTAGAAGCTGCTTTGGAAGTATAAGGCTTCTACAGGCTAATTGGAGAAACCGCTATTCAAGTGCACGGCATCCGGCTGAATCGCGTCTTTCTTAATGGCAAAAACTGCAGAAGACGCGATTGTTGCGATTGTATTGGAATCCGCGGTTAACGCGTTAAGAGGCCACAGCTCGCTGCCGGTTTTGCTCAGTATCTCAAAGAGCGCTTTTACGATGTTCCCGTGAAAAGTTTTAGTGGGGAACATATAGAAACGGTGTAATGTCACAGGAATCAGGATTGGAGGCAAATTCCAACGGTTCTAGCCTGTGCTTTCCTAAATTCAGAAAAAGCTTACGATTTTGGTGTAAGAATCAGAAATGCGAGAATGGACCAAAAGAAAACGTGTATAGACAGTATTTGACGAAGGAACGAAAATGGACATCAAGAAGCGTCAGAGAAACAGAATGAAAACGTGAACGCAGATGAACGAACGATGCAGACATACATTGCATTCGGTAGCAGATCAGAAAGAGAACAGAAACTTTCCCCTACACTAACTTCGGGATCCAGCACAACAACTTTGACAGTGCCAGAAACGAAGTGTCTATCAGGTGTAAACGCTGCTTTGGAAGTATAGGGCTTCTACAGGCTAATTGGAGAAACCGCTATTCAAGTGCACGGCATCCGGCTGAATCGCGTCTTTCTTAACGGCAAAAACTGCAGAAGACGCTATTGTTGCCATTGTATTGGAATCCGCGGTTAACGCGTTAAGAGCCCATAGCTCGCTGCCGGTTTTGCTCAGTATCGCAAAGAGCGCTTTTACGATGGTCCCGTGAAGTTTTAGTGGGGAACATATAGAAACGTTGTAATGTCACAGGAATCTGGATTGGAGACAAATTCCAACGGTTCTAGCCTGTACTTTGCTAAACTCAGAAAAAGCTTACGATTCTTGTGTAAGAATCAGAAATGCGAGAATGGACCAAAAGAAAACATGTATAGACAGTATTTGACGAAGTATAGAAAATGGACATCAAGAAGCGTCAGAGAAACAGAATGAAAACGTGAACGCAGATGAACGAACGATGCAGACATACATTGCATTCGGTAGCAGAGCAGAAGGAGAACAGAAACTTTCCCCTACACTAACTTCGGGATCCAGCACAACATCTTTTACAGTGCCAGAAACGAAGTGTCTTTCAGGTGTAAAAGCTGCTTTGGAAGTATAGGGCTTCTACAGGCTAATTGGAGAAACCGCTATTCAAGTGCACGGCATCCGGCTGAATCGCGTCTTTCTTAACGGCAAATACTGCAGAAGACGTTATTGTTGCGATTGTATTGGAATCCGCGGTAAACGCGTTAAGAGCCCACAGCTCGCTGCCGGTTTTGCTCAGTATCGCAAAGAGCGCTTTTACGATGATCCCGTGAAAAGTTTTAGTGGGGGAACATATAGAAACGTTGTAATGTCACAGGAATCTGGATTGGAGACAAATTCCACCGGTTCTAGCCTGTGCTTTGCTAAACTGAGAAAAAGCTTACGTTTCTGGTGTAGTAATCAGAAATACGAGAATGGACCAAAAGAAAACGTGTATAGACAGTATTTGACGAAGGAACGAAAATGGACATCAAGAAGCGTCAGAGAAACAGAATGAAAACGTGAACGCAGATGAACGAACGATGCAGACATACATTGCATTCGGTAGCAGAGCAGAAAGAGAACAGAAACTTTCCCCTACACTAACTTCGGGGTCCAGAAAAACAACTTTGACAACGCCAGAAACGAAGTCTCTATCACGTGTAGAAGCTGCTTTGGAAGTATAAGGCTTCTACAGGCTAATTGGAGAAACCGCTATTCAAGTGCACGGCATCCGGCTGAATCGCGTCTTTCTTAATGGCAAAAACTGCAGAAGACGCGATTGTTGCGATTGTATTGGAATCCGCGGTTAACGCGTTAAGAGCCCATAGCTCGTTGCCGGTTTTGCTCAGTATCGCAAAGAGCGCTTTTACGATGTTCCCGTGGAAAGTTTTAGTGGGGAACATATAGAAACGGTTTAATGGCTCAGGAATCAGGGATTGGAGACAAATTCCACCGGTTCTAGCCTGTACTTTGCTAAACTGAGAAAAAGCTTACGATTCTGGTGTAAGAATCAGAAATGGGTGAATGGACCAAAAGAAAACGTGTATAGACAGTATTCGACGAAGAATAGAAAATGGACAAAAAGAATCGTCAGAAAAAAATGAATGAAAACGTGAACGCAGATGAACGAACGATGCAGACATACATTGCATACGGTAGCAGAGCAGAAAGAGAACAGAAACTTTCCCCTACACTAACTTCGGGATTCAGCACAACAACTTTGACCGTGCCAGAAACGAAGTCTCTCTCACGTGTAAAAACTGCTTTGGAAGTATAGGGCTTCTACAGGCTAATTGGAGAAACCGCTATTCAAGTGCACGGCATCCGGCTGACTCGCGTCTTTCTTAACGGCAAAAATTGCAGAAGACGTTATTGTTGCGATTGTATTGGAAAACGCGGTTAACGCGTTAAGAGCCCATAGCTCGCTGCCGGTTTTGCTCAGTATCGCAAAGAGCGCTTTTACGATGGTCCCGTGAAAAGTTTTAGTGGGGAACATATAGAAACGTTGTAATGTCACAGGAATCTGGATTGGAGACAAATTCCACCGGTTCTAGCCTGTACTTTGCTAAACTCTGAAAAAGCTTACGATTCTGGTGTAAGAATCAGAAATGCGAGAATGGACCAAAAGAAAACGTGTATAGACAGTATTTGACGAAGGAACGAAAATGGACATCAGGAAGCATCAGAGAAACAGAATGAAAACGTGAACGCAGATGAACGAACGATGCAGACATACATTGCATTCGGTAGCAGAGCAGAATGAGAACAGAAACTTTCCCCTACACTAACTTCGGGGTCCAGCACAACAACTTTGACAGTGCCAGAAACGAAGTCTCTCTCACGCGTAAGAGCTGCTTTGGAAGTATAGGGCTTCTACAGGCTAATTGGAGAAACCGCTATTCAGTGCACGGCATCCGGCTGAATCGCGTCTTTCTTAACGGCAAAAACTGCAGAAGACGCGATTGTTGCCATTGTATTGGAATCCGCGGTTAACGCGTTAAGAGCCCATAGCTCGCTGCCGGTTTTGCTCAGTATCGCAAAGAGCGCTTTTACGATGTTCCGTGAAAAGTTTTAGTGGGGAACATATAGAAACGTTGTAATGTCACAGGAATCTGGATTGGAGACAAATTCCACCGGCTATCGCCTTTGCTTTGCTAAACTGAGAAAAAGCTTACGATTCTGGTGTAAGAATCAGAAATGCGAGAATGGACCAAAAGAAAACGTGTATAGACAGTATTTGACGAAGTATAGAAAATGGACATCAAGAAGCGTCAGAGAAACAGAATGAAAACGTGAACGCAGATGAACGAACGATGCAGACATACATTGCATTCGGTAGCAGAGCAGAAAGAGAACAGAAACGTTCCCCTACACTAACTTCGGGGTCCAGCACAACAACTTTGACAACGCCAGAAATGAAGTCTCTATCAGGTGTAAACGCTGCTTTGGAAGTATAGGGCTTCTACAGGCTAATTGGAGAAACCGCTATTCAAGTGCACGGCATCCGGCTGAACCGCGTCTTTCTTAACGGCAAAAACTACAGAAGACGCGATTGTTGCCATTGTATTGGAATCCGCGGTTAACGCGTTAAGAGCCCATAGCTCGCTGCCGGTTTTGCTCAGTATCGCAAAAGCGCTTTTACGATGTTCCCGTGAAATGTTTTAGTGGGGAACATATAGAAACGGTGTAATGGCTCAGGAATCAGGGATTGGAGACAAATTCCACCGGTTCTAGCCTGTACTTTGCTAAACTGAGAAAAAACTTACGATTCAGGTGTAGTAATCAGAAATGCGAGAATGGACCAAAAGAAAACATGTATAGACAGTATTTGACGAAGGAACGAAAATGGACATCAAGAAGCGTCAGAGAAACAGAATGAAAACGTGAACGCAGATGAACGAACGATGCAGACATACATTGCATTCGGTAGCAGAGCAGAAGGAGAACAGAAACTTTCCCCTACACTAACTTCGGGATCCAGCACAACAACTTTGACAACGCCAGAAACGAAGTGTCTTTCAGGTGTAGAAGCTGCTTTGGAAGTATAGGGCTTCTACAGGCTAATTGGAGAAACCGCTATTCAAGTGCACGGCATCCGGCTGAATCGCGTCTTTCTTAACGGCAAAAACTGCAGAAGACGTTATTGTTGCGATTGTATTGGAATCCGCGGTAAACGCGTTAAGAGCCCACAGCTCGCTGCCGGTTTTGCTCAGTATCGCAAAGAGCGCTTTTACGATGATCCCGTGAAAAGTTTTAGTGGGGAACATATAGAAACGGTGTAATGGCACAGGAATCTGGATTGGAGAGAGATTCCAACGGTTCTAGCCTGTACTTTGCTAAACTGAGAAAAAGCTTACGTTTCTGGTGTAAGAATCAGAAATGCGAGAATGGACCAAAAGAAAACGTGTATAGACAGTATTTGACGAAGGAACGAAAATGGACATCAAGAAGCGTCAGAGAAACAGAATGAAAACGTGAACGCAGATGAACGAACGATGCAGACATACATTGCATTCGGTAGCAGATCAGAAAGAGAACAGAAACTTTCCCCTACACTAACTTCGGGATTCAGCACAACAACTTTGACAACGCCAGAAACGAAGTCTCTATCACGTGTAGAAGCTGCTTTGGAAGTATAAGGCTTCTACAGGCTAATTGGAGAAACCGCTATTCAAGTGCACGGCATCCGGCTGAATCGCGTCTTTCTTAATGGCAAAAACTGCAGAAGACGCGATTGTTGCGATTGTATTGGAATCCGCCGTTAACGCGTAAAGAGCCCATAGCTCGTTGCCGGTTTTGCTCAGTATCGCAAAGAGCGCTTTTACGATGTTCCCGTGGAAAGTTTTAGTGGGGAACATATAGAAACGGTTTAATGGGTCAGGAATCAGGGATTGGAGACAAATTCCACCGGTTCTAGCCTGTACTTTGCTAAACTCAGAAAAAGCTTACGATTCTGGTGTAAGAATCAGAATTGGGTGAATGGACCAAAAGAAAACGTGTATAGACAATATTCGACGAAGAATAGAAAATGGACAAAAAGAATCGTCAGAAAAAAATGAATGAAAACGTGAACGCAGATGAACGAACGATGCAGACATACATTGCATTCGGTAGCAGAGCAGAAAGAGAACAGAAACTTTCCCCTACACTAACTTCGGGATTCAGCACAACAACTTTGACCGCGCCAGAAACGAAGTCTCTCTCACGTGTAAAAACTGCTTTGGATGTATAGGGCTTCTACAGGCTAATTGGAGAAACCGCTATTCAAGTGCACGGCATCCGGCTGACTCGCGTCTTTCTTAACGGCAAAAATTGCAGAAGACGTTATTGTTGCGATTGTATTGGAAAACGCGGTTAACGCGTTAAGAGCCCATAGCTCGCTGCCGGTTTTGCTCAGTATCGCAAAGAGCGCTTTTACGATGGTCCCGTCAAAAGTTTTAGTGGGGAACATATAGAAACGGTGTAATGTCACAGGAATCTGGATTGGAGACAAATTCCACCGGTTCTAGCCTGTACTTTGCTAAACTGAGAAAAAGCTTACGATTCTGGTGTAAGAATCAGAAATGCGAGAATGGACCAAAAGAAAACGTGTATAGACAGTATTTGACGAAGTATAGAAAATGGACATCAAGAAGCGTCAGAGAAACAGAATGAAAACGTGAACGCAGATGAACGAACGATGCAGACATACATTGCATTCGGTAGCAGAGCAGAATTAGAACAGAAACTTTCCCCTACACTAACTTCGGGATCCATCACAGTAACTTTGACAACGCCAGAAACGAAGTGTCTATCAGGTGTAAAAGCTGCTTTGGAAGTATAGGGCTTCTACAGGCTAATTGGAGAAACCGCTATTCAAGTGCACGGCATCCGGCTGAATCGCGTCTTTCTTAACGGCAAAAACTGCAGAAGACGCGATTGTTGCCATTGTATTGGAATCCGCGGTTAACGCGTTAAGAGCCCATAGCTCGTTGCCGGTTTTGCTCAGTATCGCAAAGAGAGCTTTTACGATGGTCCCGTGGAAAATTTAGTGGGGAACATATAGAAACGGTGTAATGGCTCAGGAATCAGGGATTGGAGACAAATTCCACCGGTTCTAGCCTGTACTTTGCTAAACTCAGAAAAAGCTTACGATTCTGGTGTAAGAATCAGAAACGCGAGAATGGACCAAAAGAAAACGTGTATAGACAGTATTCGACGAAGAATAGAAAATGGACATCAAGAAGCGTCAGAAAAAAATGAATGAAAACGTGAACGCAGATGAACGAACGATGCAGACATACATTGCATTCGGTAGCAGAGCAGAAAGAGAACAGAAACTTTCCCCTACACTAACTTCGGGATCCAGCACAACAACTTTGACCGTGCCAGAAACGAAGTCTCTCTCACGCGTAAAAGCTGCTTTGGAAGTATAGGGCTTCTACAGGCTAATTGGAGAAACCGCTATTCAAGTGCACAGCATCCGGCTGAATGGCGTCTTTCTTAACGGCAAAAACTGCAGAAGACGGGATTGTTGCCATTGTATTGGAATCCGCGGTTAAGGCGTTAAGAGCTCATAGCTCGCTGCCGATTTTGCTCAGGATCGCAAATGTAGGTTTTACGATGGTCCCGTGAAGTTTTAGTGGGGAACAGATAGAAACGGTGTAATGGCACAGGAATCAGGGATTGGAGACAAATTCCACCGGTTCTAGCCTGTACTTTGCTAAACTCTGAAAAAGCTTACGATTCTGGTGTAAGAATCAGAAATGCGAGAATGGACCAAAAGAAAACGTGTATAGACAGTATTTGACGAAGTACAGAAAATGGACATCAAGAAGCGTCAGAGAAACAGAATGAAAACGTGAACGCAGATGAACGAACGATGCAGACATACATTGCATTCGGTAGCAGAGCAGAAAGAGAACAGAAACGTTCCCCTACACTAACTTCGGGGTCCAGCACAACAACTTTGACAACGCCAGAAATGAAGTCTCTATCAGGTGTAAACGCTGCTTTGGAAGTATAGGGCTTCTACAGGCTAATTGGAGAAACCGCTATTCAAGTGCACGGCATCCGGCTGAATCGCGTCTTTCTTAACGGCAAAAACTGCAGAAGACGCGATTGTTGCCATTGTATTGGAATCCGCGGTTAACGCGTTAAGAGCCCATAGCTCGCTGCCGGTTTTGCTCAGTATCGCAAAGAGCGCTTTTACGATGTTCCCGTGAAAAGTTTTAGTGGGGAACATATAGAAACGGTGTAACGGCTCAGGAATCAGGGATTGGAGACAAATTCCACCGGTTCTAGCCTGTACTTTGCTAAACTGAGAAAAAGCTAACGATTCTGGTGTAAGAATCAGAAATGCGAGAATGGACCAAAAGAAAACATGTATAGACAGTACTTGACGAAGTATAGAAAATGGACATCAAGAAGCATCAGAGAAACAGAATGAAAACGTGAACGCAGATGAACGAACGATGCAGACATACATTGCATTCGGTAGCAGAGCAGAAGGAGAACAGAAACTTTCCCCTACACTAACTTCGGGATCCAGCACAACAACTTTTACAGTGCCAGAAACGAAGTGTCTTTCAGGTGTAAAAGCTGCTTTGGAAGTATAGGGCTTCTACAGGCTAATTGGAGAAACCGCTATTCAAGTGCACGGCATCCGGCTGAATCGCGTCTTTCTTAACGGCAAATACTGCAGAAGACGCGATTCTTGCCATTGTATTGGAATCCGCGGTAAACGCGTTAAGAGCCCATAGCTCGCTGCCGGTTTTGCTCAGTATCGCAAAGAGCGCTTTTACGATGATCCCGTGAAAAGTTTTAGTGGGGGAACATATAGAAACGTTGTAATGTCACAGGAATCTGGATTGGAGACAGATTCCACCGGTTTTAGCCTGTGCTTTGCTAAACTCAGAAAAAGCTTACGATTCTGGTGTAGTAATCAGAAATGCGAGAATGGACCAAAAGAAAACGTGTATAGACAGTATTTGACGAAGGAACGAAAATGGACATCAAGAAGCGTCAGAGAAACAGAATGAAAACGTGAACGCAGATGAACGAACGATGCAGACATACATTGCATTCGGTAGCAGAGCAGAAAGAGAACAGAAACTTTCCCCTACACTAACTTCGGGGTCCAGAAAAACAACTTTGAAAACGCCAGAAACGAAGTCTCTATCACGTGTAGAAGCTGCTTTGGAAGTATAAGGCTTCTACAGGCTAATTGGAGAAACCGCTATTCAAGTGCACGGCATCCGGCTGAATCGCGTCTTTCTTAATGGCAAAAACTGCAGAAGACGCGATTGTTGCGATTGTATTGGAATCCGCGGTTAACGCGTTAAGAGGCCACAGCTCGCTGCCGGTTTTGCTCAGTATCTCAAAGAGCGCTTTTACGATGTTCCCGTGAAAAGTTTTAGTGGGGAACATATAGAAACGGTGTAATGTCACAGGAATCAGGATTGGAGGCAAATTCCAACGGTTCTAGCCTGTGCTTTCCTAAATTCAGAAAAAGCTTACGATTTTGGTGTAAGAATCAGAAATGCGAGAATGGACCAAAAGAAAACGTGTATAGACAGTATTTGACGAAGGAACGAAAATGGACATCAAGAAGCGTCAGAGAAACAGAATGAAAACGTGAACGCAGATGAACGAACGATGCAGACATACATTGCATTCGGTAGCAGATCAGAAAGAGAACAGAAACTTTCCCCTACACTAACTTCGGGATCCAGCACAACAACTTTGACAGTGCCAGAAACGAAGTGTCTATCAGGTGTAAACGCTGCTTTGGAAGTATAGGGCTTCTACAGGCTAATTGGAGAAACCGCTATTCAAGTGCACGGCATCCGGCTGAATCGCGTCTTTCTTAACGGCAAAAACTGCAGAAGACGCGATTGTTGCCATTGTATTGGAATCCGCGGTTAACGCGTTAAGAGCCCATAGCTCGCTGCCGGTTTTGCTCAGTATCGCAAAGAGCGCTTTTACGATGGTCCCGTGAAGTTTTAGTGGGGAACATATAGAAACGTTGTAATGTCACAGGAATCTGGATTGGAGACAAATTCCAACGGTTCTAGCCTGTACTTTGCTAAACTCAGAAAAAGCTTACGATTCTTGTGTAAGAATCAGAAATGCGAGAATGGACCAAAAGAAAACATGTATAGACAGTATTTGACGAAGTATAGAAAATGGACATCAAGAAGCGTCAGAGAAACAGAATGAAAACGTGAACGCAGATGAACGAACGATGCAGACATACATTGCATTCGGTAGCAGAGCAGAAGGAGAACAGAAACTTTCCCCTACACTAACTTCGGGATCCAGCACAACATCTTTTACAGTGCCAGAAACGAAGTGTCTTTCAGGTGTAAAAGCTGCTTTGGAAGTATAGGGCTTCTACAGGCTAATTGGAGAAACCGCTATTCAAGTGCACGGCATCCGGCTGAATCGCGTCTTTCTTAACGGCAAATACTGCAGAAGACGTTATTGTTGCGATTGTATTGGAATCCGCGGTAAACGCGTTAAGAGCCCACAGCTCGCTGCCGGTTTTGCTCAGTATCGCAAAGAGCGCTTTTACGATGATCCCGTGAAAAGTTTTAGTGGGGGAACATATAGAAACGTTGTAATGTCACAGGAATCTGGATTGGAGACAAATTCCACCGGTTCTAGCCTGTGCTTTGCTAAACTGAGAAAAAGCTTACGTTTCTGGTGTAGTAATCAGAAATACGAGAATGGACCAAAAGAAAACGTGTATAGACAGTATTTGACGAAGGAACGAAAATGGACATCAAGAAGCGTCAGAGAAACAGAATGAAAACGTGAACGCAGATGAACGAACGATGCAGACATACATTGCATTCGGTAGCAGAGCAGAAAGAGAACAGAAACTTTCCCCTACACTAACTTCGGGGTCCAGAAAAACAACTTTGACAACGCCAGAAACGAAGTCTCTATCACGTGTAGAAGCTGCTTTGGAAGTATAAGGCTTCTACAGGCTAATTGGAGAAACCGCTATTCAAGTGCACGGCATCCGGCTGAATCGCGTCTTTCTTAATGGCAAAAACTGCAGAAGACGCGATTGTTGCGATTGTATTGGAATCCGCGGTTAACGCGTTAAGAGCCCATAGCTCGTTGCCGGTTTTGCTCAGTATCGCAAAGAGCGCTTTTACGATGTTCCCGTGGAAAGTTTTAGTGGGGAACATATAGAAACGGTTTAATGGCTCAGGAATCAGGGATTGGAGACAAATTCCACCGGTTCTAGCCTGTACTTTGCTAAACTGAGAAAAAGCTTACGATTCTGGTGTAAGAATCAGAAATGGGTGAATGGACCAAAAGAAAACGTGTATAGACAGTATTCGACGAAGAATAGAAAATGGACAAAAAGAATCGTCAGAAAAAAATGAATGAAAACGTGAACGCAGATGAACGAACGATGCAGACATACATTGCATACGGTAGCAGAGCAGAAAGAGAACAGAAACTTTCCCCTACACTAACTTCGGGATTCAGCACAACAACTTTGACCGTGCCAGAAACGAAGTCTCTCTCACGTGTAAAAACTGCTTTGGAAGTATAGGGCTTCTACAGGCTAATTGGAGAAACCGCTATTCAAGTGCACGGCATCCGGCTGACTCGCGTCTTTCTTAACGGCAAAAATTGCAGAAGACGTTATTGTTGCGATTGTATTGGAAAACGCGGTTAACGCGTTAAGAGCCCATAGCTCGCTGCCGGTTTTGCTCAGTATCGCAAAGAGCGCTTTTACGATGGTCCCGTGAAAAGTTTTAGTGGGGAACATATAGAAACGTTGTAATGTCACAGGAATCTGGATTGGAGACAAATTCCACCGGTTCTAGCCTGTACTTTGCTAAACTCTGAAAAAGCTTACGATTCTGGTGTAAGAATCAGAAATGCGAGAATGGACCAAAAGAAAACGTGTATAGACAGTATTTGACGAAGGAACGAAAATGGACATCAGGAAGCATCAGAGAAACAGAATGAAAACGTGAACGCAGATGAACGAACGATGCAGACATACATTGCATTCGGTAGCAGAGCAGAATGAGAACAGAAACTTTCCCCTACACTAACTTCGGGGTCCAGCACAACAACTTTGACAGTGCCAGAAACGAAGTGTCTATCAGGTGTAAAAGCTGCTTTTTAAGTATAGGGCTTCTACAGGCTAATTGGAGAAACCGCTATTCAAGTGCACAGCATTCGGCTGAATGGCGTCTTTCTTAACGGCAAAAACTGCAGAAGACGGGATTGTTGCCATTGTATTGGAATCCGCGGTTAACGCGTTAAGAGCTCATAGCTCGCTGCCGATTTTGCTCAGGATCGCAAATGTAGGTTTTACGATGGTCCCGTGAAGTTTTAGTGGGGAACATATAGAAACGGTGTAATGGCACAGGAATCAGGGATTGGAGACAAATTCCACCGGTTCTAGCCTGTACTTTGCTAAACTCTGAAAAAGCTTACGATTCTGGTGTAAGAATCAGAAATGCGAGAATGGACCAAAAGAAAACGTGTATAGACAGTATTTGACGAAGTATAGAAAATGGACATCAAGAAGCGTCAGAGAAACAGAATGAAAACGTGAACGCAGATGAACGAACGATGCAGACATACATTGCATTCGGTAGCAGAGCAGAAAGAGAACAGAAACGTTCCCCTACACTAACTTCGGGGTCCAGCACAACAACTTTGACAACGCCAGAAATGAAGTCTCTATCAGGTGTAAACGCTGCTTTGATAGTATAGGGCTTCTACAGGCTAATTGGAGAATCTGCTATTCAAGTGCACGGCATCCGGCTGAATCGCGTCTTTCTTAACGGCAAAAACTGCAGAAGACGCGATTGTTGCCATTGTATTGGAATCCGCGGTTAACGCGTTAAGAGCCCATAGCTCGCTGCCGGTTTTGCTCAGTATCGCAAAAGCGCTTTTACGATGTTCCCGTGAAAAGTTTTAGTGGGGAACATATAGAAACGGTGTAACGGCTCAGGAATCAGGGATTGGAGACAAATTCCACCGGTTCTAGCCTGTACTTTGCTAAACTGAGAAAAAGCTTACGATTCTGGTGTAAGAATCAGAAATGCGAGAATGGACGAAAAGAAAACGTGTATAGACAGTATTTGACGAGGTATAGAAAATGGACATCAAGAAGCGTCAGAGAAACAGAATGAAAACGTGAACGCAGATGAACGAACGATGCAGACATACATTGCATTCGGTAGCAGAGCAGAATGAGAACAGAAACTTTCCCCTACACTAACTTCGGGGTCCAGCACAACAACTTTGACAGTGCCAGAAACGAAGTCTCTATCACGTCTAAAAGCTGCTTTGGAAGTATAGGGCTTCTACAGGCTAATTGGAGAAACCGCTATTTAAGTGCACAGCATCCGGCTGAATGGCGTCTTTCTTAACGGCAAAAACTGCAGAAGACGGGATTGTTGCCATTGTATTGGAATCCGCGGTTAAGGCGTTAAGAGCTCATAGCTCGCTGCCGATTTTGCTCAGGATCGCAAATGTAGGTTTTACGATGGTCCCGTGAAGTTTTAGTGGGGAACATATAGAAACGGTGTAATGTCACAGGAATCAGGGATTGGAGACAAATTCCACCGGTTCTAGCCTGTACTTTTCTAAACTCTGAAAAAGCTTACGATTCTGGTGTAAGAATCAGAAATGCGAGAATGGACCAAAAGAAAACGTGTATAGACAGTATTTGACGAAGTATAGAAAATGGACATCAAGAAGCGTCAGAGAAACAGAATGAAAACGTGAACGCAGATGAACGAACGATGCAGACATACATTGCATTCGGTAGCAGAGCAGAAGGAGAAAAGAAACTTTCCCTACACTAAATTCGGGGTCCAGCACAACAACTTTGACTACGCCAGAAACGAAGTGTCTATCAGGTGTAGAAGCTGCTTTGGAAGTATAGGGCTTCTACAGGCTAATTGGAGAAACCGCTATGCAAGTGCACGGCATCCGGCTGAATCGCGTCTTTCTTAACGGCAAATACTGCAGAAGACGTTATTGTTGCGATTGTATTGGAATCCGCGGTTAACGCGTTAAGAGCCCATAGCTCGATGCCGGTATTGCTCAGGATCGCAAAGAGCGCTTATACGATGGTCCCGTGAAAAGTTTTAGTGGGGAACAGATAGAAACGGTGTAATGTCACAGGAATCTGGATTGGAGACAAATTCCTTCCGTTCTAACTTGCACTATGCTAAACTCAGAAAAAGCTTACGATTCTGGTGTAAGAATCAGAAATGCGAGAATGGACCAAAAGAAAACGTGTATAGACAGTATTTGACGAAGGAACGAAAATGGACATCAAGAAGCGTCAGAGAAACAGAATGAAAACGTGAACGCAGATGAACGAACGATGCAGACATACATTGCATTCGGTAGCAGAGCAGAAAGAGAACAGAAACTTTCCCCTACACTAACTTCGGGGTCCAACACAACAACTTTGACAGTGCCAGAAACGAAGTCTCTCTCACGTGTAAAAGCTGCTTTGGAAGTATAGGGCTTATTCAAGCTAATTGGAGAAACCGCTATTCAGTGCACGGCATCCGGCTGAATCGCGTCTTTCTTAACGGCAAATACTGCAGAAGACGCGATTGTTGCGATTGTATTGGAATCCGCGGTTAACGCGTTAAGAGCCCATAGCTCGCTGCCGGTATTGCTCAGGATCGCTTAGAGCACTCTCCGTACAATTTGTCTTTGACGTAGGCCACGAGTCCGTAGTGCGCTGTGATGCTGATCAGGTGCTCAAAACCATTGGAACTTTTTAATCTTTTTCTTAGAGAACGCATTAGAAATGTTGTGGTGTGAATTTGCTGCAACTTGGGATAACTGTAGATAACTGCAGATTGTGGCAGATATCTGCTGGGAATCTGATCTGACATCCACACTCTATGGCATTTTATTGCCTTCTCCTATACACAAAGAAGTGCAACTTGTGCAAACTTTACTCGGCAGTGCTTAACTCAGTGCGGTGTCAGTGCCGCGGCTGCTTGGATCGGTGCTGCCCCTTCCTCCTGGGGCTGTGACTTTGGGTCAGAGGCTGTCAATGGATTGATTCAACTGTGGGTATGAAAGATTCCACCCAGAGCTGGCCATCAGACTTCACTGAGTAAATGAATGGAAACTGAACGTGGAAGTGTGCACTTCTTTGCTGCTGGTGCTGTTTGGTACGGAGAGCTGGAGCTCTATAGTACCGTGCGACTGTATGGAGAAAACTCCAAGGAAAAGAGATGAGTGTGGCAGGTGGTGTGGGACCTGCTGGGCTGCGGGCTGCCGTGGGCTTTGCCCTGACTGCTGCTGTGGTTGTCAGAGCCCTGAGGCCCTGTGCAGCACCGGTCATGTCTCACCTGCTGCTCCTGTGCATCAAACATGAGTACCTTCCTTATGGCTCTAAGCCTTGTTCCAAAAACCCCAAACAAAGCAGCAGGGTCAAAGACCGCATGGTTACCTGCTGTGGGTCTGACACTGCACCTTCCTGTTCGTGGCAGGAGAACGGGCATTGTGAGCTCTGGAGTATTGCAGCCCTGAGTTCATGTCAGTAATCCCTGATCAGTTGTGCACCTGATTCTTTTGAGCTCTTTCTGCTTGAAACATGTGCATGTGAACCTTTCATATTGAAAAGATGCATGGCCTGAAACTGAAAATTCTTCAGTGTTTCAGTATACAACAAAACACGAGTTTTGAAGGTTTCCGGGTAGTGAAATGAGTAGTGAAATATAAGTGCTTACTTCTGTTGTGTGCAGAGGCACCAGTGTTGGATTTTTCTCGCTGGAGTATCAAAGATTGTATGTTTGGTTTTATATTTTCGCTTGAAGTGAAATACATGAGATTGTAAGACAGAAGGCTGTAACTCATTCACCGTGAAGTACATAGGTACCTCTACCTCTCGTTCTTAGACTTGAACAGTTCAAGTTGACCATTCTTCTCTCCCAGGCTATGATGCCTGGATAAGTAATGTACTCCAATTAAGTGTTACCTATTTACCATCCTTTTTGGTATCCTGCTTTTAACCTGCATGCAATCAGCCCCTTGGAGGGGAGCAAAACCAAGCTGTTATGGAAAGTGTTGGTCCTCCAGGGATCGCGCTCTGGAGTGCCACAGGTGAGCAGCACTGCTCCCGTGTGGCTCAGGGCTTTTAGCATCCAGCATTCTCTCTCCAGTTCAGGCTACGACAAATGGGAGACGGAGCAGCTGCTCCCCAAGGAGGGGCCATTTGGCCCTTTCGTTTGCCCTTCAGAAGTGCCATGAGCGTACTTCTTCTTTTGCTAAAATATACAGTGCTTTGTTCCACGTGACAACAGAAAGCGAGGGCTGCACAGCTGCCGCGTCCTGCGCTCAGTGTCCTGCTCAGGATGAACGCCTTACGCTTAAAGCAGAGCTGAGAGTGCCGGAGATGCTGGGAGTTTCTCCTATTTGTCTGTTCTTAGAAAGCTTCTATCCGTGATTGCACCCTGAAGATAAAATCTCTTTCTAGATGGCGTGCATTTTACACGCAGAAAAACACGTTCTTCTGCAATGCAGGTTCTCCTTGCCCTGCGAGGTGGCTCGGCTGGGGCAGCGTGCTTTTCTGTTGCCCACAGAGCTGTCCTGTGCTGTGGGAGTGGTTCTTCAGCCAAGTTAAACTCAGTTATCCTAAAAATGCATATTCTTTCTTACCTGTAAGTTTAAATAGTCTCTCAGAAAGGAAATGTGCCAGCAGGAGTGGCGGGAAGGCCTCATGCTGTGAGGCGTCCTCTATCTGGAGTTCCAGGAGAGATGGATGTGCAGGATGACGCTCTCACCTGGCACTGCTGGGCTCTGTCCCTGCTGACCTGGGGCACGGAGTGAGCCCATGGCACCGGCAGCTGCGTGCAGCAGGAGGGAGCACTGATGGAACCAGGCTGGAGAGCTGCGGCTCACAGCACTGACACTTGTCCTGGAGCTCAGCCCCGGCGTGGCCACGTCAGCCTGTATGGAAGGAATGTGTTTTGGTACTGTATTTCCTCCCAGTGAGCTAAATAACTGTAAGGAAACAGTGAAAGCAGTGCACCTTTGTGCAGCTTCCACTGAACTGTAGGTGAACGCAGCTAGCTACCGGTCCCCTCAGTAAGCCCTCAAGGGTACATGGGATCAAATTTACCTTTCTCCGTGTCACGAGTAGCTTTCCAGGCTTACCAACCGCATCTGACCCAATTTTCTCACCCCAGGAAATGATGAATGTATTGTTACGGAGCAGAACCACGCTGCTGCAGAGTTAGAATGCTTGAAAAGGCTGCAGTGAGTTCTGTTCTGTGCAGGGTCTTTATTGAGGGATGTGGCCAAGTATGAAGCCATGATCTAGAGAAGAAGTGGGAAAATCTGAGGTCACGCATCTATGCTGAGTCTCATCTGCTTTGCTGTTTTACAAATATTTCTCCTATTTTGCTCACCGTTATCGTCTGGAACAGAATGTGCAATGTGAGGCACAGTGCACACGGGCTGTAACGAGAAGGTGGTTGTTACTTGATAGCAATCCCGAGTGTCATGTTTGGTTGTGTCCCTTCTGGAAGAAAAGCATTAAGGTTTTTCTTTACCTATAAGAAAAGCATCGGTTTGCCCATTACTGACTTCTTGTGGAGTTTGTGCCAGATGTATATTAAATATTTTGGTGCTTTTTCTAATCCAAGTTGCCATTCATTCACCCTTTTGTTGTACTTCTGTATGTTGAAGCGTCGACACACCTTTTAAGAAAAACAGGGGAAAGAAAAGAATGAAACCCCATCACCGCCACAGAAGTATTGCCTGTAGTCACTGTATCCTGAGTTCTGTAGCTTTGTACGTGTTCAGAGCTTCTGGGTCTCCTTACTCCTGTAAGGTCTGGGGGAGGGACAGCCCGAGGAAGCCAGTCCCTCGGGGAGGGAACTTGCACGTTGTTCTGTGCGGTACTCAACAAATGAGGCGTTTGTTGTGTTTATATAATGACACTTTGGTGTTCACTTTTTGTGAAGCTTTGTACAAAATGTTTTATTTAAACCTGAAGTCCTTTTTACATTTTCAATTAAAAGGGGAAAAATTAATTATTTTTTCATGACTATAACTAGGACTCTTGCTGCTTTTATTTGTTATCCGTAGTTTCCCAAGCAGGAATCCTGGCTGCTTACTAAGCCCAGCACAGGGAGCTGCCTACCCTGTTCTTAAGTGCATTGGAATTAAAATTGGCCTGTTTCATTTGCTCAGATTTGCAGTGCACATGTGTTGGAGGCACTGGGTGTGAGCAGTGTTAACGTGAGGGGGCTGCGCAGGGGGATGAGCGTCAGCGCGGGCAGTTGCCGTTCCCCGCAGCAGTGCAGGGTGAGGGGCTCAGACTGCCTGTCCGCTTTTGTAGCAGCTCACTGTGCTTGTCCCGGTTTGAAAAGGGCTGCCGAGCTCAGCAGGCTTGGAGATGGTACCTTTCTGAAATAAAAGGTATAAACGGCCACGTTCATCTTTTTTTCCTCATTCATTTGAGGAAGTCTGGAGGTATGAAGAAGCCTGAAGCGAGCACTGCTGTGCGCTCCCTGGCGCTGCAGTGCCCGTCTGCTGCCATCGCTCTGCTGGGAAGCAGGAGGGGGTGATGATCTATCAGCTGCATTTCATCCTCTCCGGGACAGTAACTACTTCAAAGTAATCTCAGCCTATTTCAATTCATGCTAAGAAACGCTTGGCCCTTGGTCTCACTTTGAAACTTGGTAACAAACATTTTCCTTTTTTGCCCCCAACACTCAAAGCTTGCCAGGGCGTTCTCGTGCTTCAGTTTGTTGATGAGAGGTGGTCAAGCAGGGCGTGCCGAGCTCGGGGCTGATCCATTGAGCTGTGCCTCATATCACACTACTACAGGTCAGGGCTGGCTCCTGCAGCAGCTCTGCACTTACAGCTTCCCCCAGAAAACACAGCGAGTGAAGTTTGAGCAGCTGCGTGCTTTCCTTGAGATGGCCCAAACAGCCCTTGCCCTTCCCCCTGCAGCCAAACTGCAATTTGTTTGTTTTCTAAGGGGCTATGGGAGAAATGAGATTGTCCAAGAGGTATGAATCACCAATTCCTCCTTTCCATGGAGGAAGTACACAGCTTTTCCAGAAACGAGGCCTGCACTGTTTTGGGCGCTGGCACAGTACATTCCCACGGAGAGCGTGGAGCCGCTGAGCAGCTGCCCAGGCGCGACACGATGCTGCAGTGAAAGGAACCCCATGGTACAGCAGTGCCCCGCGCTGAGACAGCTCAACTCGCTGAATTCAATCACAGCCATCGGGTTCTTCTGCCCCTGCGCTGCCCTCAGCTCTGCCCAAGCATTGCCAAGCTCAGCACCAGGGGAAAAAGCCACAGGCAGAAGCATTAACGGAAAGGGCTTGGTGCTTTCTAGATGTTTTCAATAGCTTTTATTTTTAGACTTTATAAAAGACACAGAGTGAAAACCTATTGTTTGTATAGCAAGGGCTCTTTACAAAGACATCAATATTTAAAATAACTATGAATATCTTCACAAAAGACTTTGATTAAAAATTTGGCAGTTTAACAAGCGCTGCTCCCTCTGTCATCTTTTATTCGCATCAGACCAAGGCCGGACTGTGATCCATGAATGCTGCAACATAAACAAGAGATGTTATTTCTGCTCAGGGCAGCCTTGATGCATGCAAGCTAGCAGCCCTACGAGGGAGAAGCCTGCAACCCCCCAGAGTAGAAAACTGCATGTATTACTTTCTGCCCAACAAATTTTGTCATTCTTTTGGAACAATAAACTTATCCGCCCCCTGCGAAACAGTAATTTGGGAACCACTCTCGGCAAGAAAACTCTCCCAGGCCTGGGAAAGCACTCCCTTCTTCCCATCAGTCCAAGACGCGGCTGTTACATGGAAGCAGCAAAACTCCATTTGTACACATCTATGTGCAATCAGCACTGCCCTAATGAGGTAGAAATTGCTGCTGCTTCAGTGTGCATGCTCTTATTCTTTGACGTGATGGGTAACCAGCTAAACAATCTTTTCTTAAAAGATACCTATTTTGGAATTCATTTCTACTTTGGAATTCATTTAAGCTACTAGAAACCAGCCACTGACAGCAGATTATGCCAAGAGCTGCCCCTTGGCACGTGTGCTTGCTGAAATGATTTGTCACAGGCACTGAGCACATGACTGTTGGCTCAGGCTGCCTCAACCTTCTGGAGACAGTGGTCCAGAAGATAACACAGCATCACACTGCCACTCCTCAGGAAGCTCTGCAGGTTAGGGCAGCACACCTGGTCACCCCACTAGGAGAGGTGCTGCCCCATCCCCCTGCTCATCTGCTGGCACAGCACCTGTCTCCCTGGACCAGTACCACTTTTGCTGAAGGGACCTGCAGCAAGGCAGACCTAGCAGAGATACACTCAGAGATACAGGCCTTTCCAGGGAAACGTTTACGCTTTCTGGTCAGGACCTGAGCAGTGAATGACCGTGGCAGCTCAGGCTGTGATACGAATGAAGGCTGAGCCATATGGAAACATCCCTGCTAGTAGCTCTGAGGCCCAACTCAATGTGTTTGTCCTTTCCTACAAAAGCTTAAGGACTAAGTGAAAAGTGGTTGGTTTTCTTCTTTTTTCTTTTTCATTTTCTCTTCCACATTATGCTTGCGTGTTTCTGATAGAAGAATGAAGGAAGGAACCACCTCTGATCCAGGCTAAGGACGGAGCACATATGTCAGTGCCACTACCACTGCTAGACGGTGCCTGGGCTGTAGTGCTTCAGTGGTTTGAAAACAATCAAATGCATAAAAGCCCAACATCCAAAAACCCAGCTGCTGCGGAACCTCTGCCTGATTCAGTTAGAAACACACAGAGCTTACCTTGCTCTCCCAAAACTGCAGAACTGTATTGACTTCAAAACAGGTACAAAATGCCCAGCAGGGGCTCCATCCAACCAAAAAACACGTGCAACTAATCAACACTCTGGATTTCAGCCTTGCTAATGTGGAGCATGACTCATTAGGCCAATAAAACCTAAACTTCCTATATGAAAATCAGACTAAAATACAGCAGCTTCTTCAGGGCTTTTGTTAGTCTTTTTCCTTTTTAATAGATGAAGACAAAAACACGAGGCAGTTAGTTACCTGTTCATTCCAGGAAAGAGAACAACACACAAGGTGTTATTCTGCAGACTTCTATCGAGCTTTTTTATATGCTGGTCTAACTTCTTCACCTTTTTCTTTACATCCCGCTCCTGTGTAACAAAATACAAGTATTACAATACCCCATTCTTCTGCAGGTACATAACAATCACATTTAGAAATGCTTATGAGGAGGCTGAGCTGGGGCAGCATCAGGGACTGAGCAGGTGAGGACAGCAGTGACTGTTACTGCTGGCACCTGGAAGGGCACCAGCTCAGCTGCAGGGAGAGCTGCACACTCTACTCAGACGGCACTGCAGCTTCCTCCAGTAAGAGTGACAGCCACACACACAGACCTGTTCCTGCCTGTAATGCTGCACGATGATTCATTTCTCTCTCTGACTTCCAAACCATTTCCTATACGTGTGCTCGGTCTGCTCCCAGGTGGTATGCTCCAGCTGCTGAGTAACATCACTTACTGCCTCATGCCACCACGCTGGATTTGAGACTCTATGGTACCCTGCAAACACCACATAATCTCACATGGTATTACATCTCCTAAGCACCTTATGCAGATGGACCTGGGGCAGCTTCTCTGCACCAGAACGAGGAGGTCCTCCTGCTACACAAGCTCTGCACTGGTGGCTGCTCCTCATGATCACTCCTGGCTCAAGGCAGTAAGCAGTTCAATGTCATACACCTTCTCACTAACAAACAGAAACAAGCCAGCATAGCCTTAAACTCACAGAGTGAGACAGCGGTGCCATTTTCTCACTTAAACTGTTTCCTCTTTGCTTTTCGCTGCTGTGATTCATTTGCCAAATCCACCTCCAGAGGTGACCTGGAGCAAGAGCATGCCTGCTTCTGAGTGTGCTGCCCTTCGTGGCCCCAGCCACTGACAGCTTCCAGGGCATCCACTGCACTCCGTGATTTCTGGAACTCCGAAAAACAAAGAGGAAAGAATCATGATTTGCCAGTTCTTTTTCCCTGTTCTTTGGCACCTGCAGGGCAAGGCTAAAGGTGGAGGAAGAAGACAAGAAACTGAAATTGCTGCAGTGAGCAGATGTTATCTTGCTTCAGGCAAGGGTCAGACCATCAAAATGTCAGATAAATACAACAACACTCTTCCAGTTGTTCTCCTGACTTCTCAGAAGTGATCACTAGTTGGTGTGAAGCTGCAGCCACTCTTTCACTGGACTATCACTAAATGTTGGCACTTGGAGCACATGCGAATTTCCATCATATTTCCAAGGGCTGCTGAACAACGTTGCATGAAGGAAATAAGCAGGCTGCATTGCAGAGCCACTTACTGAGGAAGCAGCAGGTCCTGTGCTTCCCGCTCTGGAGATCCTTTGGCAGGAACAGAGTTTCCAGATCTTTCAAGGGGCTGAATTCTTCTTGCAAATCTGCCTCAGTTAATGACTTCTTTATTCCCGCCACATAAATCATCCCTTCGTTTTCTATATCCACTTCCAGCTCCTTTATCAGAACATCACAGTCCAGTGTTGCAGCAGTGATGGGTCTCTGAACCTGAGGTGGGTCCAATAGGAACAAACACAATGCATCAGCCAAGGCAGCTCTGTCTTCTGAGCTGCGATTCTAAATGATTTTGTCTCATTATCAAAACTTTGTTAGCTTTCCTTGAACAATGTAACTAGTAACTGTAGGCTAGCTTAAATAGTCATGAAAAAGGAAAAGAGCACATTAGCAATGCAAGAACAGTAGATGATTAAGAACCCCATACTGCTTACATGGCATTTCAACACCGAGCATCTCAGCTTTTCATTTTAAAGATCGAGTTGTCAAGACCCCCTCCTGCTGTCCAACAGGAAGGAAAGGAGGCCACAGCATAAGCTGTCTCAGAAGATGGTGGCAGCATGGCCAGCTGAGATCCATCCTATGCACTACGTAGATATTAAAGGAATTGTATTGGCCCATAATCCTGCACTAAACGTAATCTAGGCTTTTACTATTTACTTTGCATACCTTAATGCAGGATCCTGCTACCTCAGCTCCATTTAAGGTTTCCACAGCAAGCTGGGCAGCTTCCAGCGCATCATATTGGATACAGACGTATGGCTTCAAACAAAAGGACAGGACACTTCAGGTTTATGAACAGCAGATATTAGCCCTCTCCTTTTACAACTCAGGTCTCGGAGTTCTTTTTTGTTTTAAAAGGCATATAAGGAGTTTGAGTGGGTGATGCAGGTAACGCTTTACATACCATAACTATTAAAAAACCCCTTCAATTAGCTCAACTATTAAAAGCAACCTTCTTCTGCCATTACAGGCCTTGGCGTATCAGCTCTCTTGCGAGGGACAAAAAAAAAAAAAAAAAAAAAAAAAAAATCAACTCAGCATCATGAATACTAGGTTAAAGCTTTGCAGCTTGGATGTTATACCGTATCAGCTGCGTTCATTCTTGTCACTCTGTGGAGCAACTTTCATGTGTGCTGAGAACTGCCCCCCTCACACTCCACCCCCAAAAAACCACCAGAATAGCTGGTAATTAAATGTTTCTAATCAATATCTTTTCAAGAGATGACTCTTGCCTTCACCACCTGCCAGCACGCCGAATGCTGTCAGTGCTCCTCACCTGGTACGTTTCAGTCACCACTGTGAGGGACTGGATTGGCCCACACCTTCCAAATTCTTTTTTCACAGACTTCAGACAAACGTTTTCCTCAAAAGGACCTGCGTAAATTGTCAGCATGTCAGTCAGCTTGTTTCTCACCTGTAAGAATATAGATTAGAGAAGGAACTTCACAAAGCAAGGAAACTAACTACCAGGTGCCACCAGATACATAATGTCTCCTCCCAAGATCAGCACTGAAGACTATTCTCACACAAATAAATGAGTACCTTCTCGCAAAATCCAGATGCAACGTACTCTGGATCCAAACTGAACTGAATTATACTGAATGTGGAGAGGGGAATGTGTTCCAAGGCTCTCTGAAGAATCTGGAAGGAAAAAAAAGTGTCAATTGTACCACAACAAACCAGAAACAGAGTTCCTGAACTTAATTCCCAACTTTGCTTCTCATTGCTGTCTAAGGAAGACCTCAGGCAGAAATTACTTTTCAGTGAGTCCTGAGAGAGTGACAGAGTATCAAAGCCTATTTTTGAAATGCCAAAATGGATGCAGCTAACCTGGTATCAACACCATTGCTGAAAGCACTTGTCAGTCAGCTTTTTAAAACATGACCCACCTACTGCCCCAGGACAAGAAGAACTTTTGGCAGGGGGCTGAACTTGATGATCTCCAGGGGTCCCTTCCAACCCCTACAATTCTGCAACTCTGTGTGACACATGTTCAGACCAACCCACTCTGAGTCCATTCACCTGTTTGATGGAAGTGCTGAGGTCACTCTGACAAAGGCCAGAAGAGTCCAGCTTCTGTCTGCCCAAAAGGAGTGGCTTCTGGCCCATCCCCTGCAAGCAGGCCAGGAAACTAGCAGGGAGAGAAGAAAAAAACTCTGCAAATTACATTAGTTATCAATGTCATGAGTTACAAGCCTTCAAGAAGTGCCCATGATTGAAAAAATGATACAGTTCATTAAAGATATTTTAATGAAATATTTTTGTCCTCAGAAGAAGCCCAGAGAACACTTGTGAAATTTAAGATGTAACTTCCGAAAATGTTTTAGTGCTACCCTGCAATTCACTGTCTCTCTCTGAAGATACTGGAAGCCTCTCGAAAACAGCTTCAATCAAAGGAATAACATGCATCTCTGAGAATCTTGTTACCATGGTTTGGATGAGTACGGAGGACCATTCAGCTGCTTTTGGACTCCACATCGCAGTGGCTGCACCACAGATTTGTTTGGTGAGACTTCAGTCTGCCTTTCAGCTGCCAGCAGCATTTCCAAGTTGAGTTCTGCTACCTTGCGGAAAGAAGATGAGCAGTTGGCTTTCATCTCTGCTAATTGTAACAAACCACCAACCCTGTGCTTGCTCCATGAGTCACCTGGGCACATTCCACAGCAGTGGAGAGATGCAGGGATTCATTTTTTGCCTTATTACTTTCTGTTGTCGTTTTCAAGCAAGCAGTACTTGAGCACCATCCAGCAAGCACATCCAAAAAGTGTTCTCAGAAACCAGCAGCACAAGAAAGAGACTTCAGACTGATAAAACCAGCTCGAATCGCTGACAAAACATAGAAGGTCCCTCGCTTCTTTCACTGAGAGAAAAGGACAGGCTGTCCCACAGGCTGCGAGTGGTGGAATCCTTCTCTTCCCAGCGCCCTTGTGAGAGACCAGCAGCAATGCTCATTCACAGAGCATCTGAGTACAGAGACACTGGTGATGTTCCAAGTTACTGAGATACCAAGACACAGGCTGAAAGAAAGCTACCACAACCAAGGCTTATACCACAGCTCCATTTCCTCAGTAAAAGAATGGGCAAGAGTGTTCTTCCATTGTAAGCACAACAATTTGTACTTTCTGCTATTAAGGACATGAGACATAGCTACCTTCGCCGGTCCTTTCTCAATAAAGAACTGAGCCAATTCCAGCGCAGCTCTAGCATCTTCTGCAGGATCATGACCAAGCCTCTGCTCACACTGGATCTCCTTCCTAGGGCATCAAAATTAGATATACAGGAAGGCTGTCTACTTTTCCATACTAACCAACATCTTGGTTTTTTTTCTGAGGTAGGTCCTTTTCAGCAAAATAGCTTTCATCTCTCAAAAAATGATTTTAGTTCCATGCAGCAATTAAATTTGCTAAATATTTCCCAAAGTTACCGCAAGAAACACTTTTGCCAAATTGAGCAAAACACAGGGTTTGACAGAAGCAGTAAAGCATAACCATTCTTCATTTTCCCCCTTGACCAATGACTGAACTCACAATTTGCATACAGGAGGGGAGGCAACCTCCAGCTCTGAGAAGTTTGGAGCTGAACTGTGAGCACTGCACTGCTAAGACATGCTACGGTAGCTGGCATAGGAAGGGATACAATTAAGTCAGTACATCGTACTTTCCTAAATTTGCATTTCCTTCTTGATAGATGCAACAAATCTCATTTGTGTGAGCCAGAGTGCATCTGCTGCTCTACAGTTTCATACACTGCACAACAGCTGGTTTTGTGGTACACCTACAGACAAGAACTCAGATCTGGTTGTGCCAAGCATCCTTGCTCAAAGCCAGGCCAATCTGCTGTGCTACTTAACGCTTCAAGGAAATAGCAAATTCTTTGATACCATGTTTATTTGCTCGTTCCTTTGAGTTTTAGTGGAAAAAAAAATATTCTGTTGCTACTGGTGGAAAAGCAGGACCCCATGAACCACAACAGTTCTAATACATCCCATGACAAAGCAGTCACAATCTCACCTGAGAACAGCTTTGGCTAGAAATTTTAGCTTAAATCTTCGGCCTTCATTTCTGGCAAAAAGTCATGAAGTATCAATAACACTGGGATGGATCATCTGGAAGAGAGAAAATATCACCAGTTTAAGAACAGCAGTCGTACAGAACTGGGCAACAACTCCATTGTTATCCGTGCCTTTTCATTTCAGTTGCCAGCTTCTTGTTGACATATAACAGGCCCATAACAACAAAACACATGGTAATAATGAAACAGGCATCAATCTCTTTTCTAACACTCTGTTGGGAAGATCAAAATCAAATTAGAAAGATTAATTATGACTCAGGGATTTTAGGCTGGTTAAATTAAATATACGAAGGGCTTTGGCTCTTCCCATGACAGAGTTATATCCCTGTCTAATCAGATTTCCCCCTTCCTTTTGAGTTCAGAAGAGCAGCTAGCACGTTTTTCTATGTGTAAGAGGAATCTCTCTCTTTCAAGTCCTTGCAAACATAAAGTTACATATAACGAAAAGCAATTAACAAGTGTCTACTAATTAAAAAATAACTGTTTGGGCCTTTTACATCTGAAATGAGTATCATCCAGCTAGGAAAAACACTCACTTGCAAAGCCCGAAGGTCAGCATTTAGAGAATGACCCACCAATACTGCATCACGGGGAAGTATCTTTTTCAGTCTGGTTTGTATGTCTGCCAATCTTGTTTTCACTGCAAGAAGCATTTTCCTTGTGATTCCTGAGTATCTTCAAAACAGAAATTAGACAAGGTAGAAGCAATGCATTAGCAACAGCATTTACTGGAGAAAATCACTAGCAGGGCATGCAAAATGTGAATCCAGCATAACTTATGACAGAATGTTATTTACTGCTTTCTCTGTGGACGTATTCCAACACAAGAGGATGCACTGCAGAGATACCAAGCTGCTGTGCTGTCACATGTTTCAAATGGCAGTTCTCTCAAGCATGACTTAAGTGATGCAGTACTCAGCATCAGACAGCACACATAACAAAATCCTGCATGGCTGTTGTGGAAGGAGGTGCTTCCAATAACGTGAGGGAACTGGCAGCTCACCCCTTCCATAAATCCAGACTAAGACTTAGAGAAGACATGGTTTGAGTCTGGTCTGCTTCTGCTGTAATGAGCCCAGTCTCGAAGCCTTAAGCAAGCTGATGACCTATGCTATTCTTTACCTACAGATATGCAAACTTAGCTACAAAGCAGAGAGTTGATTTACAAACCTGTATCTTACCCTGTGTCCTTTTTAAACCCAGACCTGAAGAGTAGCCTGTACTGTGATCATTTACCTATTAAAGAACGTTTCCTACAGCACTACAGAATGGCAATGCCTAGCTGGACAAGCAGACACTGTGTAGCTGCATATACACAATGCTGGTAATTCTAACCACATAGCACAAACTGTACTCTTAATACTGAGTAAAATGCAAGAGACAACAGTGAGAGCATGCACACTGAAGTATTCTGAAAGCTCCTGTGTGGAAGGCTTAATCTGAAAGGGCTGCAGGTCTTAAAGATAAGAAACTTTAATGAAAGTCACCTGGTGCAGTAGTTCACTATCACACTTTCCGGTTTGACTAGTTCATTCAGAAGGCACTGTCCCTCTGCATCCACTAAAGAGACACGAGTGACTTCATTCCCTCTTGCAGTCAGGCACTGTTAGGACAAAGCAGATGGAGGTGCTGGCTCTGCTCAGTGCTGCCTTTCAGAATACTTAGCTCTGGCTACAGCCAATGTCACTACCACAAGTCACTTTACTCTACCTAGTAGAGTAGATCTATCTTATCTATATTAGATTATTATATATAATACTATATATAATACTATATATAATACTATATATAATACTATATATAATACTATATATAATACTATATATAATACTATATATAATACTATATATAATACTATATATAATACTATATATAATACTATATATAATACTATATATAATACTATATATAATACTATATATAATACTATATATAATACTATATATAATACTATATATAATACTATATATAATACTATATATAATACTATATATAATACTATATATAATACTATATATAATACTATATATAATACTATATATAATACTATATATAATACTATATATAATACTATATATAATACTATATATAATACTATATATAATACTATATATAATACTATATATAATACTATATATAATACTATATATAATACTATATATAATACTATATATAATACTATATATAATACTATATATAATACTATATATAATACTATATATAATACTATATATAATACTATATATAATACTATATATAATACTATATATAATACTATATATAATACTATATATATAGATAGATAGTTTATCTTATCTATATTAGATTATTATATATATAATATAATATATATATAGATTATCTTATCTATATTAGATCTACCACCTGCAGCTTTCACACCACCCCATGCTTCATTTCAAGTGGCAAATGCCTGGCCTAAACATATCAAACACACAGCCAAGCATAATGTAAAGAAAACCTCTACAGGGAAGTGCTGAATTCACAGAATCAGTTTGTACTCTGCAGTGCAGAACTGCCACTGACTGTTCTTCACCGAAGAAGATAATGCAACTTAAAAGCAGACCCCAGAACACACCTCATTCACTCAGTTTGGATGCTGCCACGGAACTGTGATGGCTACAGAAAAGCTGTGGCACAGAGCTTTTTGCACTCCCAAACCTTGGGGAGAGCTGAGGGAAGGAACTGTAAACAAAAACCTCAGGACTAGAGCACTGGCAATAAACCTAGCAGATCCAGACACTGTTGTGAGAGTCGGCACAGAACTGAGCTCCCTTGCTGCACTGCTCAGGACAAAGAGAATTTTGCTGCTGTTTCCAGAATCACCGAGTCCCTCACATGGCTGCACTGGCACCAGTACCATCAAAGAATGGACTGGAATCACGTATGCCAAAAGTGGTTTAATAAGCACACAGGGTGCCTGGTTCATTTTGCAAGAACCAACAGGAGCTTGGCTGCTTGACGATGCTTTGTAGGGTCACGCACTTATTGTTACCATTTCACAATCCAGACCGAAGAGGGGGCTGCTGTCTGTCCTCTGAAGATCACACTCTGTGTACATATAACCCCTTACATCCAGGGGAAGCTAAAATGAAAAGATACACGTGAATAAGGCACAGACCTCTTCTTCTAATAGTTACCATACAACCTATTTAACCAAATATCTCATTCATTTTCAAAATTAAAAAAAACAAAAACATACAAACCAAAACTTCAGAAAACCAACCTCTCATGGGATAATCATTCTTTCTTAGCTCTTCTGAGCTTAGAGTATAGCTCGTGAGGCCTTGCTTTTCTTTCCCATATATCTGGATGATCGGATCACATTGCAAGCCTGAGCTTTTAGGAACACAATCAACACCAGTGGAAATCAGATCTGTAATGTACAGGATCATCTGTCAGGATCAGATAGCACTCCTTACTTGCAGTTGGTTTTCTGCACAAGTAGGAACACTTGAAGGCTATGCCATTTAAAAGAAAACGCATGGAGCAACAAACTGTACATACACTGGGATATTTAATGCACGCTGGCATACAAGTTCATCAGGACACTTGAATCCACTCCCAGTGCAGCTACTGACACTGCTAGCAGCCTGTGAGCCAGTCCCACCACAGATCTATCTGACATTCCTCTCAGTAGAAGAGAGCACACCTTCCTCTGACAGTGCAGTCATTTATCTCATGTAAGCCATAAAGTAGAAAGAGAGCTGCTTTTATCTATAAATTTCATTCTCCAAAGCATTGTTCACAGAAAACGTGCTGTAAGTGCAGTTCACAAAGAAGCAAACACTGAACTGTCATCATAATCCACAGCTGTATGAAGTTTAACTATTTTGTAGGTGGCCCTCTGCAGACTGCACTTAAGGAAAACTGTACCTGACATCTCAGCTCCGTGACAGTGCAGTAGGCTTACAGTCAAGGTGCTAGAGGACTCCGTTATTACAGTGAAAGTAACGGCCGCTCATTCTCCAATTTAGGACTTGAATTCAAGACTCCTTGCATTACATTCCTAACAATTTCAGTGGAGTTCTCATGGTAGTCTTGCAGATTTTGTACAAGCCTGCTGGATTACACTTACCTCTATAGAGTGTAAAAATAGGATATCAGTTGTCAAAACACCTGTTCTTTATCTTCAATTGCAGCTCAGTATAACAAAAAACTATAGACACATCTTACAGTAAAATGATCACAAAAGGGGTCATGAAGCATCAGAATTCTGTATTAAACTCATTAAAAAATTATCTTGGCTTTTCGCATTTACTTGTGATAACAAACCCAAGAGGGTTCCTTTTGTACATTTTTCCTTTTGTAAACAAGTTGACCATAGCAGCATGCTATGCATGCACAGGGTGCAAAGCCATTAAATTACTCCTGAAAGTGAATCACTGTGACCAAAACAGGTAACACAAAGCTAAGCAAGGTACCTTGTGCAGTGCCTTGAGGTTTCAGGCTTGCTCCTTCACCACACAGACTGGCTAGGAAGTCAGCTGAAGGGGGTGGTAATGTGAATCTCTGAAAAAAAGAGATCTCAGAAAGTTGGAAACATAGTAGAAATGTCAAGCATATAAGATGCCTCTTTATCCCAAGGCCTCACCAGTTTAGGGAAGGATGGGTAGAAAGGAAGTATATTTGGCATTTTTTGAGGAAAATGAAACAAAGACAGTTCAGTTCTAATGACACACAATATAGAATTGTTTGTTACAAGAAGGTTTTGCCTTCAGTGATGTAATTAAGACCACAAATTGTAGTCCCACGCTGATAGAACCTGATGCAGTTCCGGACTTTTCAGTTACGCCATGATTTCGTATTTGCTGCAGTTTGGGAAACTATACTACAAGTGTGAATCAAAGCACTCCTTCCTTTTTCTTCCTTCCTTTCTTTTCTTCCTCTCCTTCCCTCCCAAGACTCTGCTTGCAGCTCAGAAAACTAAAATGACTCTTTCAATAATCTTTAAATAAAAGGAAGAAACTTGACATAGAGTACACACACTGAGATTTTTCAATCAGTGGCAACAGCATAACTCTATAGAGATTCTCCTCACTCACACCCAAGAGTAAACTTCAAATGAGCGGAGGTATTTTTAATCTCCCAGGCACCCTTGTAGGAGTCAGAAGCGTAGAGAACTGAAACACCACTGTATACACATTTGACGTGGAAAGGCTGCAGAGATCTAAGCGTTGAAAACGTTTCGCACGTTGAAACCCTGGCCTCTGCTCTGAGCTGTCAGAGCCTACAGAGATGCTCCCACCCACCTGGTGAGGAAGCAAAGATGGACACTTCCCGCACGAGATACCACAGCCTCTCTGCAGCAAGCAGTCACTGGGATGTCGCTTCAGCACTGCAAGAATTTTAGCAGACAGCAACAGTTCAGGGACTTACATGCTGGAACACTTTCCGGAGGTGTTTGAACTGTAAACAGAATTTGTAGAAATGGAGCCGGCTCATTTCATGCAGAACAATAACCACAACGCCAGCCAGACGGCTTTGGTGATAAATATGGCACCAGCTGCAATAAAACAGATAAATAAATAAATACATCTCAGAGCAACACAATCACCATACGCTTAGAAACAAACTCAGAGCTAGCCCAGCTTTTAAGTCTGTTGATGGCAAAGCACCAAGTGACTTCAACAAGAAGAGGCCTCTATCACTTATTCTCAGCCAGACACCCATCTCTGGACACAACACGAGAGACAGAGAAAGAATGAGTTGCAACCGAACTCCAGCACAGTACCATTTCATGTCTTATCATACCTCATTTACATGCATCAGAAGAGGAACCCAAACCTGTAACTCCTGCTGTAATGATGCAATCTAGTCCATCAAACTAAGACTACTTCAGCAAAATGAACATTTCACAAAACCATTTTCTGTTCAGTATTAAAAACTTGAAGTGTTCCTTGCATTTAGCTTTATTGCAAGACACACTACTTGCTGCCATACGGGAGCCATCCGAGGCCACACACACCCCTCAACCTTACAGTAGGAAGCAGAAGAGTTACTGAGAAGATGAAAAAGGGCAAAGTGACTAAAACGGCCTTCCCAAAACACTCCAAAGAAATCACTTCGTACACCTGACACAAGAAGTATAGCACTAACATTTTAACACTGAATTTCCTCTCTCAGCGTGTGAGCCCGCTGTTCCACAAATTGTTTTGTGTTTCATGCAGTCACAGAAACAAGTACGAAATGTCAGAACTTCCGTCAGAAGAGGAATTCTGGTCTGCAACCAAGCCTACCAACAGCCACATCTACATAACACAGGCTGCCTGCACAGCATTACAAAGGCTCCAGAACACACACAGCCCGTGTGCCTTCTGGGGGCTCTCAGTACAGTGGGCACAGGACAGGGCTGCCTCCCAGACACGGACATGCTGTACCTGGGCTGGGATGCATTGTGGCTTTTCCCCAGGGCCGCATACTGTAACAGCTCGTACAGCTGCTCCTGGCTGATCTCACAGTCCTCACCGAGCAAAGCTGCTGACAAGCGAGATGACTTCTCCTGTAAGAAGGAAAACGGCAGTAAAGAAAGGTTTTGTGTGACCACAAAAGTTTGTTGAACAGGAGGTGAATTAAACAGTAAACAGCATACTGTCCAGGCACAGGCAACAGCACGTTAAATAACTCTTCCATTCATTGAAGTTCCTCTTGAGCCCTGTAGGGAGGAAAATTCTAGAGAACATTGTAGAGAAAATATTGTGGAGAATGGTATATTTCCATAAGGCTTTATATAGATGGTACACAGACTACTATTAAAAGTAAAGGATGGCTCACCTTTTATGATGGTTGAGGCTCGCCAATCACTCCAGCAGGGGGGATCTCCAACAAGAGATCCTTCCCTGGTGGTGGTCAGCCCTTAAGTGGTGTCTGGGAGAGGTGGAGCCAGACTCCACCCCTTCCAATCACACAGGCACATTACCTTCACCTGTGCCCCTGCGGCTGACTCAGTGCTCGACTCAGGTGATCAATCAGTGGTTCAGGCCGTGATTCAACAGTTCCCATACAAGCCCACACTTCAACATCTGTTACCACCAGCATCGCAGTAACCTGGGTCCTTGGGTACCTGCAAACACCACCACGTGCAGACATGTGCACACCTCGCACAGGGCTCTAGCCAGAACCCATCTGCTTCATGTAACTGCAGCAACTGTTGAAGCACACAGGTCTCCTGACCCTGCTGCAGAAACTGTTTCACAGCATCCAAAGGAGCCGTGGGCAGAGCACATCAGAGATGAGGCAGAACCACAGAATTCAGCACAGCAGTTCTTTAAGCCATGATCACAAATTCACAAGCTCTCCCGAGCTGATCAGCAAGAACACGTGCTATTTTGGAGACCGACACTGACTATTTGGCTGTGGAACTCATCTGACCTGTAAAAATCTTCCAATATAATCTTTTATTACATAACAAAAGGACATCACCAAGGGCAGATCATACCTGACCCATCTGGTGGCCTTCCGTGATGCAAAGACAGCACCGGTGGACAAAGGAAGAACAACTGATGTCCACCTGCACGTGTGCCAGGCCTCCAACGTGGTCCTGCACCACATCCCCATCTCTGAGTGGGAGAGAGATGGGTGTGAAGGGTGCACTGCTTGGTGGGTAAGGAGCTGCTTGGATGTGGCTGTGCTCAGTGGCTCTGTGTGCAGGTGGAGGCCGACGAGCGGTGACCCCCAGGGGCCCGTCTGGGACCGGTGCTCTTCCACATCTTCACCAGTGACACACAGAATGGGATCGAGTGCACCCTCAGCACTTTGCTGATGGCACCACAGAAGGGAGGGATGGCATCCAGAGGGAGCTGGACAGGCTCCAGAGGTGGGCACACGAGAACCTAATGAGGTCCAGCAAGGCCCAGTGCGGGACGCTGTACCTGGGTTGGGGCAATCCCAGACGTGTACGGACTGGGAGAACAACTCACAGAGAGCAGCCCGGGATCATCCCCCTCTGCTCTGCCCTCGGGAGCCCCCACCTGCAGCACTGCATCCAGGCCTGGGGCCCCAGCACGGGAAGGACGGGAGTGTTGGAGCAGGGCCAGAGGAGGGCACAGGGATGCTCGGAGGTTGGAGCTCCTCTGCTGTGCAGACAGGATGAGGAGCTGGGGGTGTGCAGCCTGGAGAAGAGCAGGATCCAGGGAGACCTCATTGCAGCCTTCCAGTGCTCAAAGAGAGATTACACACAGGAGAGGGACCGACTGCAGCAGCAGCGATAGCAGCAGGGGAAAAGGCTTCAAAGGGAAAGAGGCGGCGAGGCGCTGGCACTGCCGCCCGGAGCTGGGGGTGCCCTTCCCTGGAGGTGCTCACAGCCACAGCGGGGCCCGGGGCAGCCAGAACACGGCAGGGTGAGCCGGGGGGGTCCCTTCCGACGTAACACGAGTGCTGCACGATGGCGGCACACCGCGCGCAGAGCCCGCCCAGCCCGGGGCCGCTCACGCCAGGAGCCGGGCCGCGTCCCGCACGCCGCGCTCCCACTTGTGTCCCAGCTCACCTTCCCCTCCCGGCGGCCCGGCCTGCTCCTCTTGCCGCCCGCACGCAGCCCGTCCGCGTCCCCGCCCGCGGGCCGCTTCCGCCCGACCGAGCGGACGGACGCGCCCGCCACGGCCGCGCCGAACAGCCGGACCGATCGCGCCTGCGCGGGGAGCGGCGCAGCCGCGGGGCGGGACCGCGGGCGGTTTGAAGCGGCGGAGATGGCTACGAAGCGGCTGGCCAGGTGCGGGCTGTGCTCTGCACGCTGCGGCTTCTGGCGGTGTCGGGTCTGCGTTCCTCCGGGGCGGGGTGGTCTCCCCCGGGCCCGGCGCTGAGGCCGCCCCGTCCCGCCGTGTCACGCAGGTCGCTGGGGATGGCGCGGAGCGGCGGAGCGGCGGCGGCCGCGGGGCCGCGCTTCGGCTTTCTGCTCGTCCTCGACTTCGAGTCCACGTGCTGGCGGGACGCGCGGCAACGCCGCCCCGAGATCAGTGAGTGCTGCGGCGGCGCGGCCCGGGGCTGCGGGGATCGGGGGCTGCGGGGATCGGGGGCTGCGGGGATCGGGGGCTGCGGGGTGCGCATGCGCGTATGCCCGCGGGCCGTGTTTGAGCGGGCGTTGTCCCGCCCGCCGCTCTCGCTGTGCTCCGTCCCAGGTGAGTTCCCGGCCGTGCTGCTGAACGCCGCCACGGGGCTGATCGAGGCCGAGTTCCACTCCTTCGTGCAGCCGCAGGAGCAGCCCGTGCTGTCCGGGTTCTGCACGGCGCTGACCGGCGTCACGCAGGTATCGCGCGGCTGCTCGCAGCGGTTCGGTACTCCTTTAAAGGGACAAACGCATGTGGAGTCGATGTCGGTCGGTACTGACACGGGTGCTTCTCTGTCTGTTGCTCAAAGAGCCAAGTTGACGGAGGAGTCCCTCTGAACATCTGCTTGTCGCAGTTCTTGAGGTGGCTTCGGAAGGTACAAAATGAGAAGAAATTTCTGTTCAGCTCAGATATCCCAAGTAACACCGTTCCAGAGGCAAAGCTGTTGCTTTTGTTACCTGGACAGGTAGGCAACGTTCCTTTTACTTACAGTGTGAGGCAGCGTGCCTCAAACAGGAGCCCTTGGTGGGGCTGTTCTCCATCTCTGGTGCAGGGCTGTCCTGCAGCGAGGGCCATAAGGCAGCAGTGCTCACCACCCCATCACAGGGTGCCTCTGCTTCGTGCGTGGCCGTGCACCTTCTTGCACAGAGGTCGGTTTTTTTTGCCTGTTTGGTATCCTGTGGCTCACTCAGGTGAGAATAATGCCCAATTTGCAGACATTAGGATTAAAGAAATGTTATTTCTTTGGTTGCACTTGTTTCCCCTGTGCAGACTGGGACCTGGGTGTGTGCTTGCACTATGAGTGTAAGAGAAAGCAGTTCTGGAAACCTGACATCTTCAATTCCTGGATTGATCTCAAAGCAACATACAGGGTGAGAAAAATCAGTACACTGAAAAATGTGGATCCGTGTTATCAACTCAAAAGCTGCATCCGTGCCTATGAGGCAGCACTGCGTTCCAGTGACTTGAGTTCCCCAGCTGTTTTCATTCTGCATTACTGCACAAATAACAAGCTGTGCCATAGGACAGCGGATTTTCATAGAAATCATAATGCTAGGAAAGCAATGTGCTGTTAGATGAATCATTGCTGAGCACTGGAGAATTTTGGAGCCATTCTTCCTTTTCTGACATCTTGTGCCCTGCTTGATGCTTTGTCTTCCCAGTCTTTCCTGCATTGCTGTTACTGCCTTACATTGCTAGCTAGAAAATAGTGGTCCTTGCCTGCTCAGCAGTTACACCAGGACAAAGTTGGGAACTGTATTCTGGCCAGTACAAGTACTGACCAGAACAGTACTAATAACACTGAAAATGAATGTATACTGAGAAAATGGAAGAGATGTTTTTACGATGGTGGGTTTTTGTTTGGTTGGTTTTTCGTAGTCTTCACACAAACAGGAGTTCTACCTTGGGGACTGACAGCACATTTTGTCCTATGCAGCCAAGGAAACGTTCTAAGGGACAATCCAGGAGCTTGCCTGTCCCCAATGCTGGCGCTCACGCAGCAAATTGAGGTCTCTAAAGTCAAACAGTGTGATCAAAGGAGAATCAGGGAGTAATGCAAAGGCGTAAGTGTTTAAAAAAAATATACAGCAGTTTAAGCATCTCAAGATCTATTGTATTCTTCAAGGCTGTTCTTTCTGTTAAGGTGTAAAGTAAACAAAGGCAGTGACAGAGCCTTTATTTGAGGTACAGGAGCTACGGAAAGAGATAGTAGAGATAAGGGGAATGAACTCCCCTCCTGGCGACCGTTTGGTTAAGGAACGCAGCCGCCTCCCGTTCGAATTCTGGCACACCAGAAAGAAGGGAGCCAGGGAGGGGGGGGCAACCCACGCATGCTCTGAGCGTATCTGTGCTCCCAGAAGCACTGCCGAGATGGGGAGAGAGGAGATGGGTGGACCTGGGCTATGCTCCAGTCACCCAGGTGCTCGTTTACTGGTTCAGGCTGTGACCAGGCCTTCGATGTGAGACATAAAGTGCAAATGGTTCTTTCCATTCTAATCTGCTATATGTAATGTACGTACTGTTTCACACTCATTTATCACAATAATAACATGAAGATACCTGTCTCGCATAATGTCTGTGGGAGTTTTATTATTCATAGGTGATATTTTGGAAGTGTTTTTCACTTCACTGTGAAGAGGTTTTGAAGTGCTACATCTTAACCAGCTACATGTTTCTCCTTAGGCCTTCTATAATAGAAAACCTAAAGGGCTGAGTGGTGCTCTGCAGGATTTGGGGCTGGCTTTTGTAGGACGGGAACATTCTGGTAAGGGTGATGTGATGACTCTATCTCTCTGATATACAGAATGTTATTTCTAGGTATACAATGTTCAGGTCAATAAAACCATCCAAGTAGAAATGCTTCAGAGATCAGAATTTGTCATTTCTAATCTTACGCTTAACTTTAGAAATCTCTCCTAGAGCTTTTGTGTTTGTGTGGTCCACAAGATCGAGTTCTGAGTTGCTGGGGCAGAAGAGGAAAAAGAGAGCAAGGAAAGGATAAAAGAACTTGGTCTTAGGTGGTAGCTCTGGGCACCTTATGAATATGGAAGAAAACATAATTTCAACTCAAATTTTTTGCATAATTAATACAAAACACCAGGGATTTTAACAGTTGTTGTGGCTACATATTCAGCTGCATGAGTTTTTAAGTGTACGTGAGTGGTACTTTTCATCTTAATAAGAACTGCCTCCAGTAGTAGTTCAAAAGGAAGATGTTAATATAACCATACTTTTGAAGGGTTGGATGACTCTCGGAATACTGCTCGTCTTGCTTGGAGGATGATTTGTGATGGGTGTGTGCTGAAGATTACTAAATCTTTGGATAAGGTTTGTTACTATTTCATATCTCTCCTTTCCTTGTCTTGTAGCCTGACATACAGGCGAAGGGTGAGCTGTTCGGACAACAAAACCAGAATCTTGAGTGTGAATTGAACAGAACATCCTTAGGCTGACATACTTGTTAGTCTCATGCAGTGATTACTAAAACTTCTGGGTATTCACTTTCCAAAATCTCTTTTTGTTAATGGACTCCCTAGTCCTGTCCTAGGAAGAACTTAATTTCCAGAATGCTGAATGCCAGCTCTGCTGACAAGACTGTGCTGGGAAGTAGCAGCAGCCTTGAAACATCCAGAGATAAATCTTGCAAAGCAAACTCTGTGGCAGAGAGAAACCACAACGGGCCTGCTGGAATTACGGCAATTTCTGATGTACAATCTGCAGAACAGGCCACCTCCAGTGGTTGCTCTGCAGACATGCATGTTGTATCTGGCAGCAGCTCAAGGACTGATTTATGCGAAGAAATCCAAAGCTATTCCACAGTGTCTGCTGACATATTTGCTCTTCTTGGACACGCACAGCAATCTCACAGTACTTTATCACCAGGCATTCAGCAAGGATTGAACAATGGGCATCTTGTGAGCACAGCAAGGTACAGCTCTCCAGTGTGTGGGTGAGGGCTAGTACTCATCTCCACCACCATCTCCTCAGTGAATACCTCCAGTGAGGATACCGGCACTCATTCTGATTGCTTGTCTCTGCTGACTGACTGGGAAGATGTAGCTCTAATACCTAAATCTCAATCTGAACCAAATTCAGACTGTGTTCAATTGGAGGAGGACTCAAGTACAGACATCTTAATGCTGTCTGAAATAAAAACAACTCCAGAGCAATCGGTTGCGATGAGTCCAGGTGATCAAAGTTTGGGGAAAACTCTGGTACCCATAGAACCTCCTAAATCCATCATTTACAAGAGTCCTGATACTACTATCTTTAATGTGGGAATGGTACAAAGGCGGCCTTCAAATCTTTCTGCTTTTAAGATCCCATCTGCAGAGGTAAATGCTATTTCATCCCAATCAGTAATAATGAGAAATTTTTCTATTCCTTCTGAAGTTCCCAAAAGAAAGCCAACTAGTCCAACAGCACTGCCACCAGTGAAAAAACAGTCTTTTGCTGTCTACCAAGAGAAAATGGCATCTTCAGATCATGCCTTATATTGGAGAAATTTGAATTTGTCCAAAGCATCTCGCACCGTTCTGAGCTCCACAGTCAATCTGAATCAGTCTGTAACAGCTGTGCAAAATGAAAAGCTAACTCCCCCTCTGTGTAAGTGTGGTCGAAGGGCTAAAAGGCTCTATGTGTCAAATGCCGGTCCAAATCATGGCAAGGCGTTTTTCTGTTGTCCTGTTGGTAGGCGTGAAGGTAGTAAGAGAAGTTGTGGATACTTCAAGTGGGAAAATGCAATTCTAAAAGAGAAATCTCATGTTGCCACCATGAATGTAGATGCTTTGACCTCTCTTGGAGCATGCCTCAGCACTTCAGGAAATTCTTCCAGCAAACATTTGTTCCTCAGACCATCTATGAGAACTTGAAGATTTTTAGTTTAGTTGTCTGAATCTGAAGCTCAGTTAGTTAACTGTAGATAACAAAACTGGGCCAGTCCGATGATGTCATATACGTGTTCTGAGCAGGGGATGAAAATAATGCTGCTTGGCAGTTGTTTAAGCTTACAGACATACCCATGTTAACATGGATGGACTGAGACAGAATAAATCATTGTGCTGCAGTTAAGGTGTGAGTAGCTGTTGTTACATGTCTTAAATTCCTACTTTGTCATCATGCGTTTAAAATTCTTTGCTAATTGAGTCCTTAAACATTTTAATGATGTAGATTTTTATACTATTTTTTTCTAAATATACTTGTAGAGATTTGTAACTGTAACTTTTACAAATCTGTTGTCATGCTTCTCAGAAGTGATTCTTGAAGCGAGTGATGTACTAAACTCTTGTGATTTTTTTCATTTAAGTGATAATAAAGGTAAAATGCTAGTGATGTTTCATTAAGTTTATTTAGCACATCATCTATTGATGTTGATTGATCATCTTCTGTGCCATTCATATCAGCCTGCCTGCTTCTGTGGCACTGGGGTAGCTGAGTGCTGGGGGTCAGGTGAGACTGTGAAAACCTCAACTAAGAGAGATGTAGTGTCTTCTGCTCTACATTACTGTGTAAATCAGCATTATCTTATTATTGTTTAAACAAACAAAGCAAAAAGCCACTGGAACCCACACCCTATGTTAAAACTACAATGCAACCCCAAAACCAAAGAATTCTAATATCTCCTCCACTCCTTCTGGCGTAGTTCAATTCTTCGGATCTTCCCGCTAACGGTTTTTGGCAGCTCTCGAACAAACTCCATCTAAGGGGAAAGGGAGGAATGCGGTATGAAATAATGTACACAAATGTGACTTCCCCCCCAGTGACATAGCCTCATAAGTGACATAATAGTTGATCTGTGCTTGCCTATAGCAGTGACAATTACTTAAAATATTTGGATGATCGGCAACTTACTTTCCGAGGATACTTGTATGGAGCAGTAGCTTTCTTAACGTGTTCTTGTAGCTCTTTCATCATTTGTTCTGGATCGCGTGAGACGTAGTCGGGTGTTAAAACAACAAAGGCTTTCACTACCTTGAAGAAGTTAAGGGAACAAAGGCTTAAGTAGTGATGAAACAACCTCACACAACAGTGAGATTTGAAGCTTTAACCAAACGTTTACCTACAAACTACAGAATAATAAATACAGTGGATGGAAACATCTATGCCAACGTTATGTGTTTGTTTGGACTGTGGAGCTGATCAATGTGGGAAGTACTGGAATGCAGAGGAAAAGCTTCAAATTGTGCTTTAGTTATGTTGGCTAGGTAATTGTCATGGTCAGTTTTTTTGGTTTAGACATATCTGGTAGAGTAGGAATGCCAACTTGGTTTTATTTAGTTCAAAAATGTCACCGCTAGATAGACCATTCCATTGGAAGTTGGTCTTTGTCAGCTGTGGTATGCATAAAGCTCTTTTTTATCTAAAATGTGCTCAACTTGTTTACCTCTCCCCTGATGGGGTCTGGACTGCTGACAACTGCTGATTCCACCACTGCGGGATGCTCTATTAGAGCACTTTCTACTTCAAATGGTCCAATGCGGTATCTTTAAAATGGAGATAAAGGTCCTTTATTTGTACTTGAAGCACATAAACGTATCTTGTCTGAATCAACTCTATTATTTGTGGTGGAAGATGTATTTTTAATCAGTGTTGAATTACCCAGCAGAATTAATGACATCATCGGCTCTTCCAACAAACCAAAAGTATCCATCATCATCCATGATCCCCCTGTCTCCAGTAACATAGAAATCCCCACGGACTGTTGCCTTTGTTTTCTCTGGATCATCCTAGGAAATATTAAATTGTGTTTTACATAAAAGCTACCTGTAAAATATAATAAATTGCATTCTAGCGGATTCATATTCAGCGGGGATATTGAGTGGGATATTAATAATAGGCAACTGTAATAAATTACAAGAGACTATTAATTCACTATTACCAGCCCACAAAGCTAGAAATAAAATTAATAAATTGCAATAAATCTGTGAATTACTACTTTTGACTGACTTTATATACTATGCCCAGTGACTTGAGGAACCACTGAATGCTACAAACAAATGAACGCTGACAAATTTAAGAATTGGCTTTGAAGTGATTGTCCTTTGTTTTTCCTTTGTTTTTGTCTCCTGTCCTGAGATCTCAAAAAAATGTTTTTTGCCCTTAAAAATGTTTTAGATCAGCACAGTCTGATTAATTAATGATTTTGCTATAGCCAATCCAGCTGGCTTCTGTAATAATTTTCTAAGCAATATGTGTGGTGCTCATGTACTCATTACTGATTGGAAGACCTGATTTCAGGTTGGTGTTAGCAACAATTTCTTCTCAGAAAGAGTGGTCGGCCACGGGCATGAGGGATGCTGCTGTCACTGTCTCTGGGGGGTTGAAGAACAGAGAATATGCCACACTGAGGGACATAGGTCAGAGGGGCTGAGTTGATGGTTGAACTAGATGGTCCTAGTGGTTTCTTCCAACCTGAATGATTCTATGATTATATGCTGATATATAAAATTTAATATCATTTCTTGTTGTAAGAAGCAAAAGCACTATGCACTTGTTTTTATGATTTTGGGACTGAAAATTTGAACCAAAAAACAAACAAACAAACAAACAAAAAACACTACATGGAGCCCTGTTCTGCAGTGTCTGGACTTGAACAGCATCCCCACTCTCACTTCTCTTCCTAGCCTTCCAAACAAGGGTATCTGTGGACACGAGGGGGAGGCTGTTAGAGATTTCCCTTTTTATTAAGGAAATAATCAAAAGAAAGTAGATTTAACTTGCTAGGGAAGGCTCTATCGTTGACCATCTAACTAAGAAGTAAGTAGACTAAGAAGCTGCATGAAAATAAATGAAAGTCTCTTTTTCCTTCCCAGGGCATCTAAACAGTATATGTAAATGACATTATGCACGGATTCTTTTTCAGAGGCTTAACATGGCATGTGCTTTAGCTGGAGAAATGGTCTTACAGCATAGCGAGTAAAGAGGAAAAGTGGTCTTGTAGGTTTTACTTTGATGGCAATCTCTCCTTCTTTTCCAGGAGGCAGAATATTACCATTTTCATCTATAATCTAAAAATAAGCAAAACACAGCTTTATTATCTTTAAGCCAAATTAAGAAGCATTATGTTAATGCTATAGAATCTCGATACCCATTTAAAACATTCTGTTGAAATATCTATTGGAGAATTATTTGAAGCAGTGGGGGCAGGTCTGACTGAGAATTACAGTGTCAGATTACTGCTAATCCGCTGTACCTCACACTGTTTTTTAGCTGAGTAATTCCAAGTACTATGAAAAGATAATGAAGTTAGTAAGACCCCAAAGAAGTTAAGTAATGAGCCTGAAAACAGAGGAAGCTACTAAAAAGCTTAGAATGGTACTAAAATCTCAAACAATATTGCAAATATTACTAGAACCTGCTTCAGCAGTTCTGTTATCACCAAGGAAATACGTTTGCTCTCACTCTTCATTAGCTTGGCAATTTGACTTCCATCGTTGCCATCCTATCTGATAGTGGGCTGTCATCTACGTCTTCCTGCTGAGGCTTGTGCAAGAGTAAAGTGCGACTGCTCACTTTGCACACTGCATTTGGGACAGTGACGTAGTTGGTTCACAATTCCATTCCTTGTGGAATGATGCTGCATAGCACAGTGTCGTGTGAAATCTCTTAGACTGCTTCGATAGCAAATGATGATCTCAGAGACAGCAGTGCTACAAGAGGTGCCATACCTTGACGTCATACCCTGGAGATGGCTTTCCCATAGAGCCAGGTTTAATTTCCATTCCTTTAAAATTTCCACAGACCAGCACCTGTAATAAATATTTTTCTCAGCCAAACAGTCACTTGTATATTCAGTCTTTAGCGTAGGTTTAGAAAACTCAGCTAACATTGTGAACTTTTGTAGGAAATAATGAACCCTTCATTATAATCATATGTCCAATGAAATAAATGATGTTCTGGAAATCTCACCCATAGCCCCGAACAATGTGAGCGCTCCAAAAATAGAGTTCAAAGCAGAATTTGGAGGGTAGTCATGAAGAGTGCATCTCCTTTGTGTCAGCCCTCAATGCAAAGCCCACATGAGTTAAAAAACTGTTTTCATTGTTGCCTATTGGAACTGACTTCCCCTCTAAAGGTCGCAACTGTTGCAATAGTCATGATGAACTAGCATCACGGAACATCATGGAATGTGGTGATGTGAGGAGGAGTATGTAAACCTAATACAATTGTGTACAATCTTTTTAATGACTTTTTCTTGTCAAACTGAATAGGATTTATTGCTGTATCTGCAAAGCATATACTTTTCTCCTGTAAAGCTCAACATACAGTTTCTGTTTGTCCATAGCATTCATGGATATCCAGCCCTGTCCGCGCTTTCCACTCTGCCATCACCTCGGGGTTGATTGGCTCCCCAGCGCTCACACAGTGCCGGAGCCTGCTGAATGTGCAGCTGAGAAAGACAAAACAAGTAACTGGCAGTTATCTGTCTGCTATGTCCCATTTGCTGCCATATTCCTGTATTGTGGGGGACCTTCCTATACAAAACGCTGAGTCTTTTTTGTTAAATTTGAATTGTGAAGTGCTAAACAACAACAAATCTGAAAATAACACAAGAAAGGAAAAATAAAAACTTCCTGGTTTGCTTCTGTTTTATTTAGAACATCAAATAATGTGATGTTTCTAACCCTAGAGTCTGAACTGGAGCCTGGACCAAAGAGGAATAACAAAGTTTAACCCTGTCAATTATAACCTGTGGGAGAGTTCAGAGAGGCCAAGGTGTCTTTCATATATGTCACTGAGCCATACCAACATACGCTTCATGGGGAGTATACTGCTGGTGGGACATAGGAAAGAAACAGAGGTAGGGAGAGTGTGATGGTAAAAGTCTTTTACAAAGGATAAGGAGTTGTGTGTGGAGAATGGAGGACAATACAGTGCCAATGGCATTTTTTAAGGGAATTCAGCTTTGCTGCCTCCTCACCCCTTACTCTTGAGTTACGTGGTGCAGGCAACTGGCATTCTCATTTGTCTATGATTGTCACTCATTTTAATAACAGATTAGCTCTGCAGATTCCAGCCCAGTTTCCTTTGTGTTTCACTTCTAGGCCTAATAGCAAAGAGCTGCAAAGTCATCTCCCCCATTTACCTCAAAGACAGCAGGCGGGTTGAACTGTGGCATTTTATGTACAAATACACATGCCCCTTCACTCCACGCCAAAAACATGCTCCATGCTGCCTTGGCCCAGCCCGTGTCTGAGGTATTCCAATATATATCTGAAGAGGTCAGGTTCAGCCAGTACCTGATAGCACAAGGAAGAACAGCCCACTGTCCTTACTTAGCAGAAATAAGGCAAGTAGTAAAATGTTTTGAGATGTGGCAGGGAAGTGAATCTGGCACTGTTTGTCGTGGGTAAGCGGAATTTAGATAGACCTGAATGAGTGAGCACAACCAAGTCCTGGCACAGGGAGGGCACAGCAGGACAGACTGACACTGCACGTTTCTACAAGATGTTGTACTGATGGAGCTGCAGAACCCTCCTCAGGATGTGATGTTGCATGAATATGAGATTGCTTGAACTTGCTGTTAGTGATAAGGGTGTTTTTGGATTACTGCATGTGGGCCTTTTCTGGTTTGTTACTGTCTCCCAGTTAGAGTGAAGTGCACTGCCCTATCAATTTTATAAACAATATTGCTTTAAAAATTTAGAGGTTCTGAATTATCCTCTGGAAGCTGTGCTGAACTCAGACAGACATGAACCCAGAAGCCTGTCAGACCCACGTACTTCTCCCATTTTGATACGGATTTTCTAAACTTATGCTGATTTTTCATTCGGTAGACAATCTCTTAAACGCTAACTTGTTGAACGTGCAGCAAAAGATTTATCTTTAGTTAAAGAAAATGTGAAAAAGGAGTTAGTGCATCTATTTGGCTGCTACATTCCATGCACACTAAGACAGCTGGACTCAAAACGTGCCTTGCTTCCTGGGGAAAATAACCAACCAAACAAACCTTGGCTGGGTCTAGCAGAAGGGTTGTTTTGTAGAACAGTGAAACAAATGCTTCTGGTATAACCTTGCATTTCTCTTCCTTTTGCCATACTACCAGTCTGACAAAGCAGTGGACGTACCTTCCGCTCACTGTGAGGCCAATGCCATAGCTGCAGTGGGAATGTTCTGTCATTTTTGGAGCTCCTGTAGTCCCACTAGTAAAATAGATGACTGCGGGGTGTTGAGACTTCGTGGTTACGCACTGGTGATCAGATGGAGCATTTCTTTAAAATAAACAAAATGAGGAATAAATCAATTTGTGTAACTTAAACGTTCCTGAATATGTTTAAAACAACCCCTGTAGCAGCAATCAGAAGTGCCAAAACCATTTATATTTTTCCACTTTGCAGACCCAGAAGGATGAGAACACATTGGCACGTGCAGCATTTCCCACCCAAAGCAAATGGAACCACTCTTATCTCTGCTGCGGCACTGTCGCAGTGGTGGTTACTCACTTCAGGAGATCCTTGAAGCTCAGCCACCCCTCTCGGTAGCCCTCTGACACCAGTAATTTGAACCTCAGAGACTGGCATTCAGCCTCTACTGACTCTACAGTTGATGCCACAGAGTCATCAGCGATGATGCCTTTTGCCTTGGATTTCTGTAGGCGATAGAGAATGTCCTTTGCAGTCAGCTGCTGCGTGCCAGGAATTGGGACAGTTCCTAAATGGGAGCAAGTGGAACGCAAAAAAGAGCTTATACATTGCTTAATAGTTCTTGTACTGCTAAGACTCAACTTACTTTGTGGTTTTGAGTGGGACAAGGCTATACTGAAAGCAGAATTTGGCCCTATATTTGTAAACATACTGATTTCCTTGGCGGATAGAATTCTCTGTGAGGATGAGCACAAGTTAGGAGGTATCAGACTGGTCATGAGATGCTAGAAGAAATGGAGGGAACAGCTTTCCTTGGTCTGAAGGCACCTCCTGTGGAGTATGCCATTCTTCTGGACTTAATTTCTGTACTGCATGCTGCTAGTGTCTGTGGGGCAGCATGACATTCTGGGTTGAAAATATTGCCAAGCTGAGCAGGAACAGAGGCCATGTGAAACACTTGGCTAAATGTGGGCCAGCTTCACTGCAAGGTTGCAGGAAGGTGCATTTGTGATGCATCACAAGTGCTGGAGAAAGGAGAATGTCAAGGAGTGGACTTAGAGTGTTTTCCTAACATCTAGATCATGAGCAGAACTACATGGAAGTGCCACATTTGGTGTGAAGGGTGTTGATCAGTGTTTTATTAGTTCGTCCTCAACAGCACGTTTCTAGTTCTGCGTGCATTAAGTAGCAAGTCCTGATTTCCGTCCCCATGTGCCATTTGTGTGCTCTTACCAACCTGTTCTCATGCAAGCCACATTCAGCAGCCACCACTCTGGGATCCGTGGCAGAAGCAGAAGAACCCTGTCTCCATGCTGCAGACCGCAGGCACCACAGAGTACATTGGCTGCTTGCCGGGACAGCACTCCCAGATCCTCAAAGCTCCACTTCAACTCTTCTGCAACACCATCTACCCACCACAATGCGGGGGTTTTAGGCTTTTTTCCCTCCTACAGAACAGGGTAGAGTGCAAATGCTTCACTTTAGGAACATACCACTTTTACCGTAATTAACTCTTAGGAAACAAAGCATTCGGCTCTTATTCAGTGCTGGAGGAATCTGGGGATGCAGCTGAAATTTGCCACTGTCTCCAAACCAATCTCTCCTTCAGGAAGAACAGCCTTCAGATGTCATGTAAAAAATTAAATTTGCATTTCTTTCCTGAGCTCATGGTGTTTCCCTCTGCAAAGGCTGTCCAGCTTTCTGTTCCAGGACACAAAGAAAGATGCTGACGGACACAGGTGCAGCTGGACTGTGCTTCTGTGCTGCAAACTCTCCAAGCTCATTTCCAAGTTCATCTTGAACTGGGCCCATTTGTTACTTCTGAAAAGCAGATGTGAGGATCAAAAGCACAGTGTGACCTCTATTCAATGTCACTCATAACTAACAGATGTGTGAAAAGTGAAATGTGTGTTCATGGTATGCGCTTAAGGAGATGGATGCCTTTAGCAGTGACATTGTGCAAGTCATTTCCTGAGCACAGAAGACCTCATGGGGCAGGAAGAATATGGTATCTTGTTATCTGTTTGAAGGCAAACACTAAGGTTCATCTAGGGAGAAAAGTTGAGCAGCGTACTTCAGAGGGCAAAACTCTTCTGGTGTTCTTTCCTTGCTTCATTCGCAGCCTGCCAAAATCTGTTCTTCCTGCAGATGGAACAAATGCACTCCTTGTGTCAGACTGGTGATACCTCTGCTGTGATCCTGCTGCTGGGTGGACACCACTGTGTTCAGCCCCTCATCATGAAGAACCTGTGGACTACATCCACAGACACTAGGGCACTAGAGTAATATAGATGATATACCTAAACTTCACTCCTTTTCTTTTTCATATTCCCCATCCTTGCTTAGAGCTCATGCCCATTTGAGCACTCCAAGTGGTTCGGTTTTGTGGACTGATATTTCATGATGCAAAGATTTCATGACTGGAAAAGAATGGGGAGGTTTGGCATTTTGCTGTATTCACATTTTGCTGGCAAGCAGTGGAGGCCAAGTGCTTTGTCTCGCACACACAGGCAGGGTGCATGTCACAGCTAGTAGGGGAACCAGCGCAAGGCTCAGAGTGCTCCAGTTGATCTCATCATTAAGGCACAAATTTACTCAGGGTCAGTGTCACCAGAGTTACTGATTAAAGGGGCAAAGCATTTGGGCTCACAAACAGGGCAGCATTGGCCTAAGGGATTTACAGGTTCAAATTACATGAGGTGTTCATCAGATTGTAACCAGAGCACAACTGCAGCAGCATGCTGGCTGGATGTGCTTGGCAGTTCTCAGCTCTTCAGCAGCAGAGCAGCCAAGTAGCTGTTACCTTTTCTACTTCAGTCCACCTGTCTAGCACGTTGCTTGCAAAGTTGAAGTACTCTGGCACCTCTGATCTGTGCTGCTGTTTCATAAGTTCGTAACTAAATGTGGCTCCAGCTGGGGATCTCTGGCTGCAAAGCTGGAGAGATCTTCTCAGGAAAATATGCATGGACACAATATTCAGGGCCTTCAGTAGATGACGCATGGCAGCAGCAACCCAAGCAGCCTCCAAGAAATGCTGCAGTGACACAGATACAAACCTGCTGTTAGCCATGTAGTTTCAAAACAGCGTTCACTATCATGCAGTGGAATGTGCTGTAATAACAATACCTGGTATCTGAAATATCTGTTGAGTACACCTCTGGTTCTGCCGCTGTGGGTCCCTGCCCTCCACTGACCACACAGCTGAGATCCCAACCATGCACCCAACTAGCCACACTCAGGCCAGCCAGCAGGGCAGTGTACCCCTGAATCACAGCTCTTCATCCTCCCACAGCTCCCACCCATCTGCTAGAACACACTGCTGCTCTGTAGCAGGTGCACTGAAAGCATCTACACAGGGGTTGCTGGGAATGAAAGGTCTGCTGCTGACTGACAGCACTGAAATACCAGCACCAACTAAGATGCTGCAGAGATAACCAACAGTCCTGCATAATTTACTGGCTGATCTCAGACTTATTTGCTTCAAAGTCATCTGCTGTTTTCCCAGTCTATCAGCGCTGAGGTTATGCTGCTTGCCAAGAGTAAAATGCATGTAGGAAAGCCCTGAGAATGTTTTAGTATTGCTGTTTTAAGCAGTCAAAACCACCACTCCCTGAGATGGGGGAAGTTTAAAAGGACCCATGATAAGGGATTCAAAATGCAGAGCCATGTTTCTCTACAATCAGCTTAGCAGGAGGGCTGAAAACTCAATAATCATCTTTTTAATGCATAGCTGACATTTATTTACAAAATAATATAAACACTGATAGCTCCTTGCTGAATTAATAATCATCCATCTGTAAACCCACATGGTTTCAGAGATTCAGTGAAGCAAAGAGACAGTTTGATCTGTAACATTCAATCTATTTATGACAGACACAAGAGAGAAACCCAGTGAGATGATAGGTGGGGAGAGGCAGGGAGAACAGGGAAAGCATGCAGACAAGAGGCACATCAGTCCAGTTCCAGTACCAGCAAGTGCCCTGTCCAGCAGCAGCACAGCTGGCTGGGGAGCCAGTCACCTCATACAGAGGCTGTCACCTCACCTCTCGGTCTCTCAGCCCTCCAACAACTGAGACGCGCCCCAGCTTTGACTGCTTGTGCAAATCCAAGGCTTCAGTTGCTTTTACGATGTTCCCGTGAAAAGTTTTAGTGGCGAACATATAGAAACGGTGTAATGGCACAGGAATCTGGATTGGAGACAAATTCCACCGGTTCTAGCCTGTACTTTGCTAAACTCTGAAAAAGCTTACGATTCTGGTATAAGAATCAGAAATGTGTATAGAAAAGAAAATGTGTATAGACAGTATTTGACGAAGTATAGAAAATGGACATCAAGAAGCATCAGAGAAACAGAATGAAAACGTGAACGCAGATGAACGAACGATGCAGACATACTTTGCATTCGGTAGCAGAGCAGAAAGAAAACAGAAACGTTCCCCTACACTAACTTCGGGGTCCAGCACAACAACTTTGACAACGCCAGAAACGAAGTCTCTATCACGTGTAAAAGCTGCTTTGGAAGTATAGGGCTTCTACAGTCTAATTGGAGAAACCGCTATTCAGTGCACGGCATCTGGCTGAATCGCGTCTTTCTTAACGGCAAAAACTGCAGAAGACGCGATTGTTGCGATTGTATTGGAATCCGCGGTTAACGCGTTAATTGCCCATAGCTCCCTGCCGGTTTTGCTCAGTATCGCAAAGAGCGCTTTTACGAAGTTCCCGTGAAAGGTTTTAGTGGGGAACATATAGAAACGGTGTAATGTCACAGGAATCAGGGTTTGGAGACAAGTTCCACCGGTTCTAGCCTGTACTTTGCTAAACTCAGAAAAAGCATATGATTCTGGTGTAAGAATCAGAAATGTGAGAATGGACGAAAAGAAAACGTGTATAGACAGTATTTGACGAAGTAAAGAAAATGGACATCAAGAAGCGTCAGAGAAACAGAATGAAAACGTGAACGCAGATGAACGAACGATGCAGACATACTTTGCATTCGGTAGCAGAGCAGAAAGAAAACAGAAACGTTCCCCTACACTAACTTCGGGGTCCAGCACAACAACTTTGACAACGCCAGAAACGAAGTCTCTATTAAGTGTAAAAGCTGCTTTGTAAGTATAGGGCTTCTACAGGCTAATTGGAGAAACCGCTATTCAGTGCACGGCATCCGGCTGAATCGCGTCTTTCTTAACGGCAAAAACTGCAGAAGACGCGATTGTTGCGATTGTATTGGAATCCGCGGTTAACGCGTTAAGAGCCCATAGCTCTCTGCCGGTTTTGCTCAGTATCGCAAAGAGCGCTTTGACGATGTTCCCATGAAAAGTTTTAGTGGGGAACATATAGAAACGGTGTAATGGCACACGAATCTGGATTGGAGACAAATTCCACTGGTTCTAGCATGTACTTTGCTAAACTCTGAAAAAGCTTTGATTCTGGTGTAAGAATCAGAAAAGTGAGAATGTACGAAAAGAAAACATGTATAGACAGTATTTGACGAAGTAATGAAAATGGACATCAAGAAGCGTCAGAGAAACACAATGAAAACGTGAACGCAGATTAACAAACGATGCAGACATACTTTGCATTCGGTAGCAGAGCAGAAAAAGAACAGAAACGTTCCCCTACACTATCTTCGGGGTCCACCCCAACTTCTCTGACAGCGCCAGAAACAAAGTCTCTAACATTGGTAAACCGTGCTTTGTCAGAATAGGTTCGGCTACTGGTTGGTTAGAGAAGCCACTATTCAGTGGACGGCAGGCGGATGACTCTCGTCTTTCTTCAGGGGCTAAAATAAGAGAAGTCGCGATTGATGATTTTTTTCTCTATTCCTTGTTTAAAAGTGGATTTGTTTTGATACATTCTATTACAAAGAAGAAATATTTCAAGATTTTATGTGCTTTAGAATTTGCAGGCTTTGAATTTTAGAATTATTTGTGTAGAGGAGAAATGACACCTAATACTTTTGCTTACCCTAATGCAAAGTCCTACATTTTGCTATCCACTATTTTTGCCCTAATTCTAAACCCAAGCCTAACCCTTAACCTAAAACTAACCAGAATCATAACACGCGTTTAAGCCCAACCCTACACCTAATCTAAAGCATCAGATATCCATGACCCTCACCTAAATCTATCCCAAAACCTATTCCTTATACTAAGCCTAATGCTAATCCAAACACTAACCCTATTCATATCCCTAAAACTTTTCTTCAACCAAAACCAAATGCAAGGCTGACCCCTTCTCTCTCCATAACACAAAACCCAAAGCTACACCTAAGCCTAATCATAACACGAACACTAAACCTAACTCTTATCCTAACTCTAACATTAACCCTTAACCTGAGCCTATCTAAAACCCTAGTACTAAACCTTACCTAACACCTAACCTTATTCCTAACGCTAACCTGAACGCTAACTCTTACGCACACCGCAAACCTTACCCTAAACCTAAACCTAACCCTACTCTAACCCTGACACTAGCCCTTCATACTACCCTAAAACCAAACCACAAGTTTAAGCCCAACCCTAAACCTTGAACAAAGCACCAGATTACCACAACCCACCCCCACCTAACTCCAACCCAAAACCTATCCCTAATACTAACCCCAAACCCAATCAAAAAGCCAAACCTATTCCTATTCCTAAACCCATTCTTAACCCAAATCCAAACCCAAGGCCCTCCCCTTCTCTCAGCCTGACACTCAAACTAACCTATACCTGAACGTAATGATAAATCAAACCCTAACCCTCACCCTTACCCAAGGCTTAACTCTTCTCTGATCCTAAAACTAAAGATAACCCTACCCCTTACACTAAACCTTAATCTACATCCCTAACCCTTGCCCCAAACCTAAATCTACACCAAAATCTAACCCTGACACTTATTCAAGTTGTAAAACTAACACTTAACCTAACCCTAACTGAAACCCCAGTACTAAACCTTACCTAACACCTAACTGTATATTCAAACTCTAAATCTACCTTCAAACTAAAGCTGACCCTAACACCAACCTCAAGTATAAGCCCAACCCTAAACCTTACACAAAGCATTAGATTACCACGGCACTCACCTATCTTCTAACCCCCACCCTAACACTAATACCAAATCAGATTCCAAATACTAAAACAATTCCTATTCTTAATCCCAAAACTATCCCAAAACCAAACCCAAGGCCTAACCTTTCTCTCACCCTAACACTCAAAGAAAACCTATGCCTAAACCGAATTCTAAATCTAATCCTAACCCTAACCCTCACCCTTAATCTAACCCTAACCCCTACCCAGAAGCTAACACTAAGCCTTGTACAATACCTAAACGTACCCCTAACCCTTATCGCTAAACCTAAAAGGAACCCGAACCCTAGCGCTAAATCTGACCCTAACCCTAACCCTATCCCTTACCCTATTACTAACCTGAAGACTAACCCTAACCATGAACCTATTCCTAAACCTTTTCCTTACTCTAACTTTATTCCTAACCCTAACCCTAACCCTAACCTTATTCCTAACCCTTACCCTAACCGTATCCCAATCCCTATCCTAACCCTAAGCCTAACCCTTACCCAGAATCTAACACTTAGTGTTGTACAATACCTAACTGTACCCCTAACCCTATCCCTAAACCTAAAAGGAACCCGAAACCTAGCTCTAAATCTGACCCTAAGCCTAACCTTAAACCTAACCCTAACTTTAACCCTAACCGTATTCCTTTCTCTAAACATATCTGTAAGCATTACCTTAATCCTAACTGTAACTCTACCCTAAGCCTATCACTTGAACCCTAACACAAAAACCAGATTGAACCCAACCCTAGCCTAGGTAGCATAAGGTATTTGTAGGGTTAGTTTGAGTTTTAGGGGTCAGAGTTAAATTGTTAGGTTTAGAGTTAGGGTTAAGGATCAGTTTAGTTCTAGTATTAGGGTGTTTGAGTTAGGGTTAGGGTTTGGGGGTGGATTAGGTTTAGGGTCAGGTTTGGGGTGGTTTTGGGGTTAGGGTTAGATTTAGGATTAGGGTTAGCAAAAAAGTTGTTTTAGTTTTAGTTTAGGTTAGTGCTAGGATTAGGTCGAGTGTTCTTGTTAAGTTTAGGTTTAGGGTTATGATTAGGTTTAGATTTAGGTTTAGGGTAAGGAGTAGGGTTAATTTGACTTTTAGGGTCAGAGTAGGGTTAGGTCATGTGTTAGGGTTAAGGTTCAGAATAGGATTAAGATTCAAATTAGGTTTTGGGTTCCTATTAGAGATAGGCCTCAAATCAGTGTGAAGGTTAGGGGTAGGGTTAGGGTTAGGATAAGGGTTGAGGTTAGGGTTAGGTATAGGTATGGTTCAGGGTTAAGATTGGATTTAGGGTTAGGTTTAGGTGTAGGTTTGGTTTGATCGTTAGGGTGTGAGAAGGCACAGGCCTTGGATTTCATTTTGAGATTGGGTAAGGTTTAGGAATAGGAATAACATTGGTGTTTAAAACATGATTAGTGTTAGTATTAGGGATAGGGTTAGGGTTAGAGTTTAGTTAGGGTTGTTAGTTTTAGGGTGAGGGATAGAGGTATGGTTTGGTATAGTACTTGGGTTAGGGTTTGGGACAGCAATAGCATTAGCGTTAGGCTGTTAGTATTACGGTAAGGGTAAGGGTATGGGTTAGGGTTAGGGTAGGTTTAGGGTTAGGGTTACGTTAGGGTTGTGGTAATCTGATGCTAGGTGTTGGGATTAGGGTTGTGCTTAAATTTGGGTTTGGTTTTAGGGTCAGAGTTAGGGTTAGGGTAGAGTTAGAGTTAAAATTCGGGTAATAGTTAGGATTAGGTTTAGGATTAGGATAAAGTTCAAGTTAGGATTAGTGTTGGGTTTAGGGTTGTGTTTGGGAAAAGGGTTAGCGTTAGGGATAGACTTAGGGTAAGAGTAAGTGTTAGGAATAGGGATAGGTTTTGGGAAAGTTTCTGAGTTTGGAGTGGATTTATGATTAGGGTTAGGGACGAAGATTTTTTTAGATTTATGATTAGATTTAGGTACGAAAGTAGGCTGAGTTTTGGTGTTAGCAGTAGGTTTAGGGTTGGGTTTAGGTTTAGGATTCCGTTTGAATTTATTGCTAGAGGTAGGGTTAGTTTGAGTGTAAAGGTCACAGAAGGGTTAGGCCTTGGGATAGGGTTAAAGTTCGGAATAGGATTAGGATTAAAATTATGTTCAGGGTTAGTGTTAGGGTTAGGACAGGGCTTGGTGTTAGGGTTAGGGATAGGTTAGGATCAGGGTTGAGGACAGGCTTAGGTAGAGGAAAAGGGTTAGTGTTAGGGCTAGGGCAAGTGTAAGGGTTAGGGATATGATTAGTATTAGGGTTAGGTTTAGGTGTAGGTTTGGTTTGAGAGTCAGGGTGAGAGAAGGTGTAGGCCTTGGGTTTGGTTTTGGGTTAAGGTAAGGGTTAATAGTAGGAATCCAAATAGTATTTGGATTAGTTTTTGTTTTAGTATTAGGAACAGGTTTTGGGATAGATTTAGGAGAGGGTTGTGATAATCTGATGCTTTTGGTTAGGTTTAGGGTTGGGCTTAAACATGGGTTTTGGGGTAGGGTCTGAGTTTGGGTTAGGTGTAAGGTTATTTTTAGATTTAGGATTAGGGTTAGGGATAAAGTTTTTCTCAGTTTTATGATTACATTTCGGGATAGGATTAGGCTGAGTGTTGATGTGAGCTTTAAGTTTAGGTTTAGGGTTAGGTTTCTATTTAGAATTTGATCTGTGTTTAGGGTGAGGGGCAGGGTTAGCTGGAGTGTAAGGGTCACAGTAGGGTGAGGTTTAGGTTTCGCGTGTTTGCTTTTGGGTAAAGATGAAGTTTAGTGTTCGGTTTAGGCTGAGGTTTCGATTCGTGTTCAGGGTTAGGGGTAGAGTTATTTTGAGGGTAAATTTCAGGGTAGGATTAGGATTTGTGTTACGGTTAGGATTAGGGCTATGTCTAGAATTAGGTTTCAGTTTAGTGATAGGGATTGAAGTGGGCTAAGGGTTTGGGTAGGGTTACAATTCAATTTAGGATTAGGGTAAGGTTCATGTTCAGGGTTAGTGTTAGGTTTAAGTTTTGGGTTAGGATTAGATTTAGTGTTTGGTTTAGGGGTAGGGTCAGTTTGAGCATTAGGCTGAGAGAAGAGGGAGGCCTTGGGTTTGGTTTTGGGTTAAGATGAGGTTTAAGAATAGGAATAGGGTTGGTGTTTGTATTGGGATTAGGGTTAGTATTAGGGATAGGGTTGGGGTTAGAGTTAGGTTCGTGCTATGGTAATCTGATGCTTTGTTTAGCATTTAGGGTTGGGCTTAAACTAGGGGGTTGGAGTTAGGGTAGGATTTAGGGCTAAGGTGAAGGTTAGGGTAGCGTTAGGTTTAGGTTTAGGGTAAGGTTTCAAGTCAGGGTAAGGGATAGGGTTCAGGTTAGGGTTAGTAATTGGGTTAGTGGTTAGGTAAAGTTTAGTCCTAGCGTTTCTGTTAGGCTTAAGAAAAGTGCTAGTGTTACAGTTACGGTAAGAGTTAGGTTTAGAGTAAGGGTTTGGTTTTAGTGTAGGTTTAGGGTTAGGGCAAGGCGTAGAGTTAATTTTAGTTTGAGGGTCAGAGTAGGGTTCGGCCTTGTGTTAGTGTTATGCCGAGGGTTGGGGTTAGGATTAGATCTAGGATTAGGTTTAGGTATAAGTTTTCTTTGAGTGTTAGGGTGAGAGAAAGGTTAGGCCTCGGGTTTGGTTTTGGGATAGTTTTGGGTTTAAGAATAGGAATTGGGTTAATATGTGGAATATGATTTGGTATCAGTGTTAGGGTGGGGCTTAGAAGTTAGGTGAGCGTTGTGGTAATCTAATGCTTTGTGTTAGGTTTCGGGTTGGGCTTAAATGTGGGGTTGGTCCTAAGGTCAGATTTAGATTTCAGGTAGAATTAGAGTTAAATTGGGGTAACGGTTCAGATTGGGTTTAGGGTTATGATAAGGTTTAGGTTACGGTTAGGGTTTGGTTAAGAGTGGATTTTAGGGTTAGGGTTAGCGTTAGGTTTTGTGTTTGGATTAGGATTAGTCTTAGGTTTAGCATTAGTGTTGGGGTTAGAGTTAGGTGAGGGTTGTGGTGATCTGCTTCTTTGTTTTAGGTTTAGGGTTGGGCTTTAAGTTGGGGTTGGTTTCAGTGTCAGATTTAGATTCAAGGTAGACTTAGAGCTACAATTCGGGTAATGGTTAGGATTTGATATTCGGTTAGAGTAAAGTTTAGGTTTACTGTAAGTTTCTGGTTTAGAAAATTGTAGGCATTGCTTTTGGTGTGGTGTTTGCGTTGGGTTTAGGAATTGGAATAGGGTATGTGGACCATCACATATATAGGGTAAGTATTAGTGTTAGGGTTGGGGTTAGAGTTAGGTGAGGGTTGTGGTAGTCTGACGCTATGTGTCAGGTTTAGGCTTGGGCACAAATTTGGGGTTTGTGTTAAAGTAGGATTTTTTGCTCAGGTTACGCTTATGGCAGGGATAGGTTTATGTGTAGGGCAAGGGTCGGTATACGGGTAAGTGTTAGGTTTCCGGTTAGGGTTCAGAATAGAATTAGGGGCAAGGTAAGGCTTTGTACTCGGGTTGGGGTTTGGGTTTTGGTTACGATTAGGGTGTTTGGGTTACGGTTAGGATAAGAATTAGTTTAGGTTTAGTGTTAGGTTAGAATTAGTGTTAGGTTTAGTGTTAGGGATAGGTTTTTGTGTTTGTTTACTTTTATGGTAAGGGGCAGTGAAAATTGGAGATTTTGGGTCAGGGCAGGGTTCGACATTGGGTTAGGGATAGGGAAAGGGTTTGGGATTGTTTTAGGTTTAGGGTTAGGGTTAAAGTGTTCCTCAATCTTGTGATTATAGTAAGGGGTAGGATTAGGTTGAGTGTTGGTGTTAGGATTAGGTTTAGGTTCAGGGTTAGGTTTAGGATTCGATTTGAATTCAGGGTTAGGGGTAGGCTTAGTGTGAGTGTAAAGTTCACAGTAGGGTTAGGCCTTGGGTTAGCGTTAAGGTTCGGAATAGGATTAGGATTAAAATTATGTTCAGGGGTAGTGTTAGGGTTAGGCCAGGGCTTGGTGTTAGGGGTTAGGGATAGGTTAGGATCAGGGTTGAGGACAGGCTTAGGTAGAGGAAAAGGGTTAGTGTTAGGGCTAGGGCAAGTGTAAGGGTTAGGGATATGATTAGTATTAGGGTTAGGTTTAGGTGTAGGTTTGGTTTGAGAGTCAGGGTGAGAGAAGGTGGAGGCCTTGGGTTTGGTTCTGGGTTAAGGCAAGATTTAGGAGTTGGAATAGGGTTAGTGTTTGAATGACGATTAGGGTTAGTGTTAGGAATAGTTTTGGGAATAGATTAGGGGGAGGGTTGTGGATATCTGGTGGTGTGGCCTAGGTTTAGAATTGGGCCTAATCTTGGGTTCTGTGGTACGTTCAGAGTTTGGGTTAGGGTTAGGTTTTTGGCTTAGGGTTCAGATGGGTTTGTCAGTTAGTGTTAGGGGTAAGGTTAGGTTTTGTACTAGGGTAAGGTTATGTTTAGGGTTAGGGTTAGGGTAAGATTTGGTTTTCCGGTACGTGTTAATGTTAGTTTTAGGTTACGGGATAGGGTTAGGTGTTAGATTTCGGATAAGAGTTAGGGATCAAGTTTTTCTCAGCTTTATGATTACATTTAGGGATAGGATAAGGTTGAGTGTTGATGTTAGCATTAAGTTTAGGTTTAGGGTTAGGGTTAGGTTTAGGATTCGATCTGTGTTTAGGGATAGAGGCAGGGTTAGCTGGTGTGTAAGGGTCACAGTAGGGTGAGATTTAGGTTTAGCGTATGCGGTTAGTGTTAGGGTAAGGATGAAGTGAAGGTTGTGGTAATCCGATGCTTTTGGTAGGTTAAGTGTTGGGCTAAAAACTGGGGTTGGTGTTAGGGTAAGATTTAGGGCTAGGGTTAGGATTAGGGTAAGGAAAAGTCTTAGGTTAAGGTTTTCTTTGAGTGTTAGGGTTGAGAGAATGGTAGGCATTGGGTTTCATTTTGTTATTGTTTTGGGCTTAGGAATTGGAAAAGGGTTTGTGTTTGGATTGGGATTAGGGTAAGAAGTAGTGTTAGCGTTGGGGTTAGAGTGAGGTGAGCGTTGTGGTAATCTGATGCTTTGTGTTAGGTTTAGTCTTGGGCTTCAACTTGGGGTTGGTGTTAAGGTATAATTTTTGCTAGGGTTAGGTTTATGTAGGGATAGATTTATGTTTAGGGTAAGGGTTGGTATTAGGATAAGCGTTAGGTTTCGGGTTAGGATTAGGAATAGAATTAGGGGAAAGGTAAGCCTCAATAATCGGGTTAGGATTCTGGTTAGGATTAGATTAAGTGTTAGGGTTACGGTTAGGATAAGATTTAGTTTGAGTTTGGGTTAGGTTGAGGTTATCTACTATTACACTGACGTTTTAGTAATTTTTGATACTGATGTAAAAACTAACCTAACCTCTTCAGGGAAGCAGGGCAGAATCGGCTAAGAAGGACTGGCTTCGAATGCTCTTCTCAGCGGAATCCGTTTGTACCGCATGAATCGCGCCTCTGAAGCAGCTGCCGCCAAAAAAAGCAATGCATTCAGCTGCTGTAGTGCACCGAGGAACAGGTCAGCGCTTCTGTGATGCTAAGGTGAAAAAGATAATTGGATAATTTTTTGACACAAGAACCTGAGAGAGGAGCAAGCTTCCCGCACTTCTCTCCTCTACCTTGCAAAAATCTGAAGAACCTTCAATTTTGAGAAAGGAATAAGATAGGTCCGTGTGCACAGAAAGGAAAAGGGGAGAGACGGTGTTTCACGGTGGAAAGAAAATGGACATCAAAAAGCATCAGAGAAACAGTATGAAAACGTGCACGCAGATGAACGACTGCTGCGGACATACATTGCATTTAGAGGCAGAACAGAAAGGGAACAGAAACATTTCCCCCAACCTACATCGGGGTCCACCACATCTTCTCTGACAATGCCAGAAACGAAGTCTCTAACACGGGTAAAACGTGCTTTGTAAGAATAGGACGTCTGACGGCTGATTGGAGAAGCCGCTATTCAGTGCACGGAAGTCAGCTGAATCGTGTCTTTCTTCAGCGGCAAAAGCAGCAGAAGATGCGATTGTTGCGATTTATGTGTAGGAATCCGCGTTTCAGAGTGGTTCGAGCCAAAAGCTCGCTGCTGGTTTTGCTCAGTATCGCAAAGGGCGCTTTTGCGATGCTCCAGTGAAAAGGTTAATTGTGGAAAATTTAGAAGTGGTGATATTGCACATGAATCTGTTAGTGGAGACAGCTTCCACCGGTTCTCATCTGTACTTTTTAAACTCTGAAGAACTTATGATTCTGGGGAAAGAATCAGCAATGTCCGTGTTTATGAAAAGGAAACGTGGATAGACCGCGTTTCAGGGAGGAAATCCTAAGCGTCAGAGAAACAGTATGAAGATGTGAACGCAGATGAACGGCTGATGCAGACATACGTTGCTTTCAATAGCGAAGCAGAAATAGATCAAAAAATTTTCCCTTCACTAACATCGGGATCCTCCACATCTTCTATGACAAAGCCAGGAACGGAGTCATTTATAGTTGTAAAGAGTGCGTTATTTTTATCTTACCTCCTCCGGCTGATTAGAGAAGCCACTATTCAGTGCACAGCAAACGGCTAACTCCATACTTTCTTCAGCGGCAAAAGCAGCAGTAGCCGCGATTGTTGCGATTGTATAGGAATCCGTGCTTAAGAGCGGTTCGAGCCAAAAGCTCGCTGCTGGTTTTGCTCAGTATCGCAAAGGGCGCTTTTGGGATGCTCCGGTGAAAAGGTTTATTGGGGAACATTTAGAAACGGTGTAATGACATAGGAATCTGTTAGTGGAGACAGCTTCCACCGGTTCTAGCCTGTACTTTGTCAAACTCAGAAAAAACTTACGATTCTGGGTAAAGAATCAGAAATGTCCGAATGAATGAAAAAGAGACGTGTATAGAAAGTGTTTGACGAAGGAAAGAAAAAGCACATCAAGAAGCGTCAGAGAAATAGTATGAAAACGTGAACACAGATGAACGAACGATGCAGACATCCATTGCATTCGGTAGCAGAGCAGAAAGAGAACAGAAACTTTCCCCTACACTAACTTCGGGAACTTCCACATATTATCTGACAACACCAGGAATAGAGTCTCTTATAAGTGTAAAGCTTGCGCTATTGTTATCTTACCGCCTCCGGCTCAGTGGAGAAGACGCTGAACACTGCACGTCAGCTGGGTGAATCGCATCTTTTTTCAGCGGCAATAGCAGCAGAAACCGCGATTGTTGCGATTGTATAGGAATCCACGGTAAAGAGCGGTTCGAGTCAAAAGCGCGCTGCCGGTTTTGCTCAGTATCGCAAAGGGCAATTTTGCGATAAATTTGCTTTTTTTTTGCTCTGATTGCTTTTGATTTTTGCTCTGGTGAAAAGTTTGATGTGGAATATGTAAAAGCAGTGCTATAACACAATAATCTGTTAGAGGAGACAGCTTCCACGGGTTCTCAACTGTACTTGGCAACACTGAAAAAACTTAAGATTCTGGGTAAAAAATCAGAAATGTCCGAATATATGAAAAGGGAAACGTGGATAGACAGTGTTTGACAAAGGAAAGGAAAAGGATATCAAGAAGCGTCAGAGAAACAGAATGAAAAAGTGAACGCAGATGAACGAATGATGCAGACATACATTGCATTCTGTAGCAGAGCAGAATGAGAGCAGAAACTTTAACCTACACTACCTTCAGGGTCCACCCCAACTTCTCTGACAACGCCAGAAACGAAGTCTCTAACACGGTTAAAACGTGCTTTGTAAGTACAGGGCAGCTACCGGCTGATTAGAGGAAACGCTATTCAGAGCACGGCAGCAGTCTGAATCACATCTTAATTTAGCAACAAAAACAGCAGAAGATGCGATTGTTGCGATTGAATCACAATCCGTGGTTAAGAGTGGTTCAAGCCAAAAGATCGCTGCCGGTTTCGCTCAGTATCGCAAAGAGCGCTTTTGCGATGCTCCGGTGAAAAGTTTTAGTGGGGAACATTTAGAAACGGTGTAATGACACAGGAATCTGTTAGTGGAGACAGCTTCCATCGGTTCTAGCCTGTACTTTGCTAAACTCTGAAAGAACTTACGATTCTAGGGAAAGAATCAGAAATGTATGAAGTTATAGAAAGAAAACGTGTATAGACAGTATTTGAGGGAGGAAAGAAAAAGCACATCAAGAAGCGTCAGAGAAACAGAATGAAAACATGAACGCAGATGAACGAACGATGCAGACATACATTGCATTCGGTAGCAGAGCAGAATGAGAGCAGAAACTTTCCCCTACACTAACTTCTGGGTCCACCTCAACTTCTCTGACAACGCCAGAAACGAAGTATCTAACACAGGTAAACCGTACTTTATAAGTAAAGGGCAGTTACCGGCTGATTAGAGAAAACGCTATTCAGTGCACGGCATCCGGCTGACTCGCGTCTTTCTTCAGCGGCAAAACCAGCAGAAACGCGATTGATGCGATTGAGTCGATATCCGCGGTTAAGAGCAGTTCGAGCCAAAAAATCGCTGCCGGTTTTGCACAGTATCGCAAAGGGCGCTTTTGCAATGCTCCGATGAAAAGGTTTATTGGGGAACATTTAGAAACGGTGTAATGACACAGGAATCTGTGATTGGAGACAGCTTCCACCGGTTCTAGCCTGTACTTTGCTAAACTCTGAAGAACTTTTGATTCTGTGGAAAGAATCATAAATGTCCGAGTGTATGAAAAGGAATCATGCGTCGGAATCAGGACTGCGTTTCACGGAGGACATGAAGAGGTGTCAGAAAAAAGGTATGAAAACGTGAAGGCAGATTAACAGCTGATGCAGATGCACATTGTATTCAGTAGCAGAGCAGAAAGAGAACAGAAATTTTCCCATTCACTAACATCGGTATCCTCCACATCTTCTCTGACAATGCCAGAAACGGTGTCTCTTATAGGTGTAAAGAGTGCTCTATTAGTATCTTACCAACTCCGGCTGATTTGAGAAGCCGCTATACAGTGGACGTCAGCCAGCTGACTTGAGTCTTTCTTCAGCAGCAAAAGCAGCAGAAGATGTGATTGATGCGATTGTATGGGAATCCACGGTTAAGAGCGGTTTGAGACAAAAGCTCGCTGCCGGTTTTGCTCAGTATCGCAAAGGGCGCTTTTGTGATGCTCCGATGAAAAGGTTTATTGGGGAACATTTAGAAACGGTGTAATGACACAGGAATCTGTGAGTGGAGACAGCTTCCACCGGTTCTAGCCTGTACTTTGCTAAACTCTGAAGAACTTATGATTTTTGGGAAAGAATCATAAATGTCCGTGTGTATGAAAAGGAAACGTGGAAGGACCGTTTTTCACGGAGGACATCAAGAAGCTTCAGTGAAAAGGTATGAAAACGCGATAGTAGATGAACGTCTGAATCAGACATACATTGCATTTAGCAGCAGAGCAGAAATAGAACAGAAACCTTCCCCACAACCTACATCGGGGTCCACCACATCTTCTCTGACAACACCAGAAACGAAGTCTCTAACACGGGTAAACCTTGGTTTGTAAGAATAGGACCGCCTCCAGGTGATTAGAGAAGCCGCTATTCATTGGTCGGCAGCCGGCTGACACACGTCTTTCTTCAGCGGCATAGCTGCAGACGCCGCGATTGATGATTTCATTCGGAATTCCTTGTTTAAGAGTGGTTGGTAATCGATTCGGCTCTGCTTATCAGAATTGTTTTGATGCATTCTATATCAAATATTAAAAATTTCATGATATTAAGTGCTTTAGAATTTCCAGACTTTTCAATTTTAGAATTTTTTCAAATTTGTGTAGAGGACAAATGACATCTAATACTATTGCTTACCCTAATCCAAAATCCTTCGTTTTCCTATACACAATCTGTGCCCTAACTCTATACCTAAGCCTTACCCTAAACCTAAACATAACCATAACCATAACCCACGTTTAAGCCCAACCCTACACTTAAACAAAAGCATCAGATATCATAACCCTCACCTAAATCTATCCCAAAACCTATTCCTCATTCTAAGCCTAATGCTTATCCAAACATTATCCCTATTCATATTCCTAAAACTTTTCTTAAACCAAAACCAAATGCAAGGCCGACCCCTTCTCTCACCAGAACACAAAAACCAAAGCTACACCTAAACCTAACTCTAAACCTAATTATAACACGAACATTTAACCTAACACTTATCCTAACCCTAACATTTACCCTTAACCTAAGCCTATCCAAAGCCCTAGTACTAAACCTTACCTAACAACTAACCTTATTCCTAACGCTAACCTGAACCCTAACCCGAACCATAACAGTAACCCTAACCCTAACCCGAACTGTAACACTAATCCTAACCATAACACTAACCCTAACACTTACCCTAACCGTAACTCTAAACGTAACCCTAACCCTAACCCTAAACATAACCGTAATCTGGTTCCCTAACCCTAACCCTAACTCTAAACCTCACCGTAACCCTAAACCTAACCCTACACTTTCCCTAACCCTAACCGAACCCTAATCCTAAACGTAACACTAACCATAACCCTAACAGTAACCGAACGCTAACCCTATCACTAAGCAAACCCTACCCTAACCCTATCCTAAACCTAAACCTAACCCTAATCCGAAACTTAACCCTAACCCTTACCCTAACCCTAACTCAAACTGTAAACGAAAACCTAATCCTAACCCGAACCCTACCCAAAACCTAACCCTAACCCTTTTTCACTAACCCAAACCCTAATCCTTCCCTAACCCAAACCATAAACCAAACCTAACCCTAACTCTAAAACTAACCCTAAGCCTAACCCTAAAACTAACACTAAAGCTAACCCTAACCCTAAACCTAACCCTACCCTAACCGTAACCCTAAGCTAACTCTACAATAACCCTAACGCTAACCTTAAACATAATCTTAACCCTAACCCTAACACTAAGCTAACCCTATCCTAACCCTAACCCTTTCACTAACCCAAACCCTAATCCTTCCCTAACCCTAACCATAACCCTAAACCTAAACCTAACCTTAACCTTAACCCTAACCATAACCATAACCCAAAACCTAACCTTAACCCTAACCCTAACGGGGGTCCCTAATGCTAACCCTAACCCTAAACCTAACACTAAGCTATCCCTACACTAACGCTCACCCTAACCCTAACCTTCAACCTAAGTCTAACCCTAACACTAGGCTAACCCTACCCTAACCATAACCCTAATCCTAACCCTAACCTTACTCAAAACGTAAACCTATACCTAACCCTAACCGTAACCCTAAACCTAATCCTTACCCTAACTCTAACCCTGACCCTTACCCTAATCCGAAACCTATCCTAACCATAACCCTAATCGTAACTATAACCCTAACCCTACCCTAACCGTAACCCTAACCCTCTTCTAACCCTAAAACTAACCCTAACCTTTCCCTAATCCTAACCTTAACCGTAACCCTAAACCTACCCTTGCCCTAACCCTAACCCCAACCCTAACCCTTTCCCTACCCCAACCCTAACCCTAACCCTAATCCTAACTCTAATGCTGAACCTAACACTAAACCTACCCTAACCCTAACCCTTAACCTAACCCTTACTCTACTCTAAACCTATACCTTACCCTTTTCCCTACCATACCCTAACCCTAACCTATCCCTAACACTAAACCTAACACTAAACCTAACCCTAACCCTACCCTACCTCTAACCGTCATCCTAAACCTAATCCTAACCCTGACCCTACCCTAACCCTAATCCTAACCCTACCCTAAACCTAACCCTAACCTTTACCCTAACTCTAACCATAACCCTAACCTAACCCTAACCCTTACCCTAACTCTAACCATAACCCTACCCTAACCCTACCCTAAACCTCATCCTAAACCTAACCCTAACCCTTCCGTAACCCTAACCCCCTAACCCTATCCCCTAACCCAACCCTAAACCTACCCCTTCCCCTACCCTGTCTCCTATCCCGTTCCCTAACCCTTAACCTTCCCCTTCTCCTACACGCGAGCCTACCCCTTCCCCTAGCCTTCCCCCTACCCCAACCCCTAACCTTAACCCCTACCCCTATTTCTTTCTGTACATCTTCCCCTACCCCCACCCCCTACTCCACAACCCTACCCCTAACCCATACCCCCACCCCCTACGCCCGACCTCTTCCCCTAACCCTTACCCCCACTCCCTACTCCTCAACCCTACCCCTAACCCCCACCCCCTACCCCTTCTCCTACCACTACCCCTACCTCTTTCCCTACCCCTTCCATTACTCCTTCCCCTACTCCTTCCCCTAACCCATACCCCTCCCTCCACCCCTTCCCCTAACCCATACCCCTCCCTCCACCCCTTCCCCTAACCCATACCCCTCCCTCCACCCCTTCCCCTAACCCATACCCCTCCCTCCACCCCTTCCCCTAACCCATACCCCTCCCTCCACCCCTTCCCCTAACCCATACCCCTCCCTCCACCCCTTCCCCTAACCCATACCCCTCCCTCCACCCCTTCCCCTAACCCATACCCCTCCCTCCACCCCTTCCCCTAACCCATACCCCTCCCTCCACCCCTTCCCCAATCCTCTCTTCCCACCCCTTCCCCTACTTCCTCCCCCCACTCCCTACCCTTAATTCCTACCCCCTACCCCCTCTCCCCATTCCACCCTCCCTTGCTACCCCTGCAGCTCCCGGACCTTAAATGAGGCCGGGGGGGGGGGGTATGGAGCCAGGTATCCCCTCCTACCCCCTCCCATGGCCCAACTGCTCCCACCTGTGCTCCCAGGGCTGGCCATGCCCCCTCCCCAGGTGCTCCATCACAACTAGGGCTGTGACTGACAGTTCCCATACAGGTGTAAATTAATTAAATAATAAACCAGGTCTGCCTGCCCAGCAAAGGGGGGGATGATCAATGTTTGAGGTACCTCATTACTGTCCCCATATCCCCCAATGCTCCATGATGTCTCCCCAGCGTCCACAACATCTTCACTTCCCCCTGGATCCCCACGATGCCCCTCTCCATGTCCCCATGCCCCAGTGTCGCCACACCACCAACTTACCCACAATGTTCCCTCAATATCTCCCCACTGTCCTCAACGTCCACATGTCCCCAGTGTCACCACTTCCCCCCAGGGGCACATCCCTGGTGCCCATCAATTGTGGGGAGATGGTGGTGACAGTGCTGGTGACAGCAGGGACAGAGGTGGGGACACGTGGGCCATCTGGTGCTGTGTGTCAATGCCATGGTGAGGTCATGGTAGGACACGAGGGCACAGAGGGGTCACAGAGACATGGGGAGACATGGGGGGCATGTGGTGACATAGGAGACAGAGGGGACACAGCACTTGGCTGTCCCCGCAGATGCTGGTGGAGGTGACACCAAAGGTGACACAGAACCACTCGTGGGGCACTGCGCTGCTACTGTGGGCCAGGGCCAGCAGGTGGTCCTGGAGGGACATGAGGAGATGGGGGGGATACAGAAGGGGGTGGGGGCTGGGGAGGGAAGGAGGGACAGAGGGACAGCGGGGGGATGAGGGACAGGGGGACAGTGTGGGTGACAGCAGCAGTGATGTTGGGGTGATTCTGGGGGAGTGAAATTGGGGGGTGAATTTGGGGTGACACCAGGGAGTGACACTGAGATGACATTTGGGTGATGCTGAGGAGTGATTTTGGGGTGATGCTGTTGGGGTCACACTGTAGTGGTGTTGGCGTATTGCTGTTGGGGTGACACTGGGGGTGCAGGGGAAGTGCTGAGTAAGGACTTGGAGCAGTGATGGAGCACCTGGTGGGGGGTCAGGGCCAAGCCAGGGGAGCTCAGATGTGTGCAATTCTGCTGATTACAGGAAGGGGAGGAGTCGGGACCACCCCTCCCCAGCCCTCATTTAAGGGCTGGCAGCGGAGCTTAGAGGTTCTTGCTGGAGCTCTGCCTGTCTGAGGTCTTCTAAGGTAGGCTAGTTTTGTTTTGGTGCTTGTGTTCATGTTTGTTGTATTCAGGCATGTTCTCCCTTGATGGGAGTTGGTTGTTACGCTGTCATGCTGTATTTTCATCCTGTTATGGGGAGATACCGTGGGGCAACGTTGGGCTGCTGCTGAAGGGGTGATGCTTGGAAGGAGTGTTGGGGAAGGATGCTGGGTGCTGAGAGTGTTAGGCTTCTGCAGAACTGTAATGATTTGGGCTGATGTTGTTGGGGTGATGCAGGGCATAGATGGGGGGGGGGGGTGACTTCAGGACATCACCCTGGGGAGGAGAACATCGGGGAGTAATGTGGGAGTGGCACGTAGGGCTGAACCTGGGATGCTGCTGGTGTTGCTGTTGGTTGGGAGGAGAGATGCTGCTGGTGTTGCTGTTGAGGGGAAGATGTTGGGGTACCACTTGGTGGTTGAGGGGATGTTCTTAGGACTCTAGAATGATGTTGGGATGTAGTGGGTGATGTTGGGGTACGGTGGGGTAACATTATGGAGTAGCAGTGTTGGTGTAATGCTTGCGGCTGTTGTGGGGGGTGGCATTAATGGGTGACACTGAGGGATGGTATTGAGGTGGTGTTGGGGAGACATCGGAGAGTGAAGTTGTGCAGTGACGTTGGGGCACCGCTGATGTTTAACAGCAAGGAGTGATGTGGGGTGATGCTGTTGGGGACACCCCGCAGTGATGTAGTGACATTGGTGTGATGTTGGGAAGTGACATTGGGGGATTTTGGTGTATCTGTGAAGGGCGATTTAGGAGAGTGATACTGGGGAACGTTACTGGGGGCACTGTTTTGGGTGACGTGGGGTGTGGATGATGGGGTTCTGCTGGGGTGTGATGGTGGGTGGGGACGTTGGGGAGCAATGTTGGGGAATCACTGAGGGGGAAATCAGAGAGTAACACTGGGGTGACATTTTGGGGTGACATTGTTGGGAGCTGTGTCAGGGCACCAAACCAGGACTTGTTGTGCAAGCAGGGCTTGGGACTAGTGTTTAGGGTGAAATAGTGGGTACCTGACCCTGGAGTTTGGGGTTAATTAGTGAAAGTATTGGGCTGGAGTTTGGGGTAAAATGGCAAGAATTGCGTACTGGAGTTTGGGAAGGGGTAGGGATGTTGTAGGGATGACTCCACACCAGAACTGTCCCCCACGAATCTTCAGGCTGCTCTGGATCTTCTATTGTGGAGAGCACTTTAAAATGGATAGGGAACACCTGCTGGTGCACTGTAGTGGGCAAATTGGATGCCGCGAAGTGCTCAGGGGAAGATGTGAGCTGTACATTCCCGGGTATATGATCTGGCGGCGGGGGCAAGGCAAACGCGCGCACTGCTTTCGCGCAGCAGTGGCAAAGCAGCAGCCCGCACGTAAGAAGTGCCTGCAGTACCGAGTTCTCTTCAATGGGCGGCAGCAGTGAGCATCGCCGCAGTAGTGCGCATGCGCGCATCTGGGGCGGGCTCCTGGCGGTCACGTGCAAAGCTGAGCCAATCGGGTGCCGGTGTTCTGCGCTGGGTCTGCTAGGAATGAAAATGTCCTATTCTCGGATCGGAATCGTGATCGAGCGCAAGAACGGGGAAAAAAGTAGCGGAATCCTAAATTGGACGATGGGAAATGATGTTGAGCTGACGGTCCAGAAGTGGGCTGCTCGCCCGCACCTGTGCGAGCTGCAGTAATGGGAGTTTTGTATGAGATTGGATGCACAGTATTGTTTGGAGGACTAAGCTTGGCGGACTTCGCCAGTACGTTCGCCACTTCCGCGTTTCTGCGCGCGTGCGGTGTGCTGCCAGCGGGTCCGCAAACCACAGCGGTAGTTTACTGTGTGTGGCGGTTTATTGCATCCGCCGTGGAATGGCCACATGGTGGCAGCAGAGACCGCGGAAAGAACTTCTACGGCGTTAACGCGGACCCGCAGCACAGCGCCATTCTTTCCATTCCAGAGGCACGCAAAGTTTAGGAGATGGAGTGAGGGACGAAGAAAAATCCAAGAAAACAAAGCAAAACTTCGACCCCAGGAAACCTGTGCTAAGTGCTCTTGAGTGCTTGTAAGAAAACGATCGAGTTGGTGTGGTCATGCTTTTTTTTTTTTTTTTTTTTGCCAGTGTCAGCGTGTTTTTAAATTTTCATATACCAAACTCAACCTACTGAGAAAATTTAATTAAATGATAACAAAATGTGAACGACTTGATGGTCCTGGTGGATGTAAAACTGAACATTAACCAACTGTGTGCTCTGCTTGCAGCTCAGAAGGCCAATGGTATCCAGGACTCCATCAGAAGATTGCTGGCCAGCAAGGACAGGGTGATTGGCTCCCTTTGCTCTGCCCTCATGAGGCCACATCTGTGGAAATGAGTTATTGTAGTTTTCTGAAAAGTTTTTTTTGTTTTGTTTTGGCGTTTTTTGGGTTTTTTTTTTTGGTTACAGAACAAACTGCAGCCCAGAAAGAGCCCCTACTCTCCCTTACTATATTTGCTGTCTAAGTCGGTGTCAAACCCCCACTGTGAGGGAAGTGTCCCAAGGGAATCTATCTTCACTGATCACTCAGTTGCACAAATATAAACACTGTCAGAAAACACAGCAAACTTGGGCCAATATGAAATACAGTTAAGGTAAACCACATGAATGGTTCTCTGTTTTTATTTTAAGCCTCTTTACACGAGAAAAGATGCTGGTATGCAAGGTACACTTTACACAAGGTACATAGACAATATCACTCACTCCCTTTGCCTTTGTAAAATAGTTTTGGAAAGTTTTATCTGAATCATCTGTTACACTGGGGTAGAAATCAAACAACTGACAAAATATGAAGACCAGAGAATTTGAAATGGACTTCTGGAATTTTAAAACACACAAGTTCATGGACAATACAACTCTTATGTTTTTGTACTGCAGAACAGCAAGACAGAAGTCAAAGTGATTTGAACATTTGAAGAAATACATAAATATCAGTACCTTTGCAGGCAAGATGAACAAAATGTATTTTCCTGCCTTTCTTTTATACACTCCTGCCTCTGGATCAAGGACCCACTCACAGGATCCCACCTTGCAACTGCAAGCCAGTGGCAGGACAGGATTACAATTGGCACAATATGGACCTGAAAACTACTGTGCCCATGCAGATTCAAGACTGTTACTACTTCTGTCATCAACCAAGTGAAAACACTTTGGCAAGTTCTACTTCACATAGAATACACTAAAACAATTTGAAAAAGTCCAATTTCTGAATGGTTTATATATATGCATATAAGCAGCCTGGCTTGTTTAGTCTGGGGTGGTTATGGTTTTGTTTTTGTTTGTTTGTTTTTGGTTTCATTTTTGTTGTTTTCTTTTTTATAATAGAAAAAAGAAGAATCTGTGTAGACTAAAAAACAGTTGGTTATAAAATAGCACAAAAGCATAAGAGTATATGTCACACAAGGAGGCATATTTTCCTCCTATTGAAATGCTTCATATGAATTTACAGAATCAAAAATTTGTATTTAAAAAAAATGCATCCTTGTCTCTAAAGCAGCAGATGCTCTATCAGACAGAGAGGGATGCTGCACAGGATGAAGTCTCAATGAAAAACAGCAAAGAAGGGCTCAAACTGCAAAACAGCTGGCTAGAGCCAGGCAAATGTCTTCCAAAAAATAAAAACAACAGACAGATCAGAGTTTAGTACCACAGGTCAGAAATTTACCCTCGGTGTTTTACCTCTTTACATGATCCAATCCTAACAGTCATTCAGCTTTATTTATAAATGGAAGCCATCTGCAGGACGGGAGAGGGACAAACACTACCATACGTATAGAGAGGATAAGAGAACACGTTCAGTAGCTGAATCACTGTTTCACTCTGCTTACTGTAGTCCATTCTTGAACAGATGTCAGTGCAAACTGTTGTAGCCATCACTGTACCATCAGGTAGTAGCAGGAGTAGTGTTGGAGACAGACTCAGGTTCTGTCTTATAGTGGTCTGTGGTTCTTCACCCTGTACTCTTCTGTGTAGTCAGCAGAAATACTCAAATTTTGTTCCATACATGTATTTGTGCCTCATGTCAAATTAAAAAAAAAATTATCTGAGAAAAGCAAGTACTGACCTTCAGCTCAGATTACTAACTGGGAAGGCATTTTGGCATGAAGACCATACTTCAATTGCATTTAAGTAACTGGAAGCTGCTGTACCAGAATGGATCAGTTTATAACGGTTACACAAATAAAACTTCTTCAAATCCAGTAGTGACAGAAAAATATTATTTTAGCACTGGGTACACCACACTTTACAGTATAAAGGGAAGGGTAATGTTTTCAATAAAACTAAACTTCCTATTTTCACTAATGCAAGTCAGGTGGATTTGCTATGCTTGGGAGACTAGTCCTTAGAATTAAAGTGCTTTGGAGAACGTTGACATCCAAAATCTCAAACATTGAGAGACAAATACAAGTAAAATCTGTTGTTGCTATATATAATATATAGCAGGACTACAGGCATCAATGTGTGTACTAAGTGTCTGGTTTTGACAGCATCTTGAGCGACACACGGTTTAACAGTGCATGGTTCCCCTTACCTCCAGTGTACACTCAAATGCTTTAGATTCATTAAGTATTGTTGCAGGTGGTTCTGGACGCCTCGTCTGCATGATCTGTTTAGGATTTTTTATTTCATCTTCTTCTTCTGTCTCACTTTCACAGACATGGACAACAACACTAGGAGTTGATTCTGTTCCTGCATGAAGCTCATACTTCTCCCCTGAGGAGCGGCAAACAAAGATCATGCTAAGAACGCGCTCAAGGGACAGTGTTAAGCCACTTCATCTCAAAATCTTAACAGCTGCAGTAACACAACCAAATGACAAGCAGCATACATTTTTTAAATTGACATTTCTAAAAGGAAAACTATAAATGAACTTGAAAACATTTAATCCCCCTGATTCCCTATGATGTTACATTGTTACTGTACCCAGCAGTAGCTTTCAGAGAGGAGAAGAAAGTGTCTCCATTCTCTGTATGTTTTGTCAGAATATTAACAACTGCAGCCGCCAACCTGCAAGAGATTGAACATCTCATTCCTCTTGTTTGTTGTTCAATACAAAGATGACAACAAAATTCAATAAATGGGTGACACAGAGCCAGCGCCACCCAGTCCAGTTCCATGTTATAATTTCAGTCAGTTACAGAATGAAGTAAACAGTGACAGCTCAGTTTATTCAACTGAGTAACCTCATGCAAGAGAGACTTGGTTCTCCTCACCAAAAAGTAGATAAATGCCCTGCCCTGGATAAGTACTTCTGAAATTAAAGAATACAACAAAAGCAGGTATATCCAACCTGGTCCCAACTTGGAGATAGCACAAAGGAGATCACAGTTTATTTGTGGAGTTGCTCTTTCACTCTGTTTCCATCCAACTGGGGGAGATGCAGGTGATGATATCAGGAACTGTTTAACAGGCTGTGGAGGAAGAAGTTGGACTTGTCTTCTACTTCACTGTACACCTGTATCTGAAGACAAAGGCCAAGAGATGCAGAATAAAATCACAAATTTCCTTTTTTTTTAATTTGCTTCCCCAGTAACATATGGCTGTTCTCTGTATTAACAATGCTTAATCCAGTCTAGATTTAAAATTAATAGCACAGTTTAATCATTTGTCTTGACATAACACTTCAGATAAGCAATGCAGGTTAAGAAACTGGTATGTGCTGACAATGCAGCTGTCAGTGAGTAGTTAATACATGCTTGTGTAGAAGAATAAGAGGTTAATGGCTGAATGAAACTTGTCAAATGTTGAAGAAACCACGGGAGACAAGCCTCATGCTTTCATGATCAACAAGTCTCAACTTTAATCAGAAAGCTGCGTACATTTATATTAGTGGTAATAAGGTTCATACATATTGCAAAACCTAAGCTCCTAATAGGTTAGTGATATCAATGAGCAAAAGTTTATGTTATTAATTCCTGCGGTTAAGCCGAAATTTCATTGGTCGCTGCTTCCTTAATCCTTACTCCTACACCTTCATGTTGCAGCAAGGTTATTGTGACCTAGCTTTGTGATTGGACGGTACCTCGTTATGTTTCTACTTGAGTTGTATCAGTTGTAACATCCCTTTACTGCTTGGACAGCTACAGCTAGTCCCTGTAAAGCCACTCTTGGCCTATCTCGGACATCTGCAAGAGGTTTTCCTTGCTGTGCCCCTTGCTCTTCAGCCAGTCCTGCATAAAATCCTCCACATTTCCCCCGTTTTCTTTTTGGGCAAGCAACGAGATGTTATTTTTGGAATCTACCATTCACATAAGCGCATTTTGCAAGCATTTAAAGATACAGGGAAGTAACAAAAGAACCGCAAATAGGGCAAGGCCGAATACAATTAGGTGTTGCAATAAGGAAGTCAACCAAGGCCCTAATCCCAGGCCCCTAAGCCAATCGTCAAGGCCAAAGCCAGAGTCGACCTGCAAGTGACTTGTTAACTCCCGTAGCTGCTGCAGCTTCTTGTGTACAGATTCTGAATGATCCGATAGATTCATGCAGCACATGCCATCGAACTCTTCGCACCCGTGCCCCTGCGCTAAGAGCAAGAAATCTATCGCGGCCCTATTCTGAAGCGTGGCGTGCTGTACTGAGTCTACATCTACCAACAATTGAGATATTGCCTCTGAAGTAGTATTCGTTTGCTTGGCCAGCCAGCAACCTAGTTTATCAAGGGTGGATAGAGCCTTGGCACTGGCCACCCCAGGAGCCAATAGGGAAGTGAAGAACCTCTTTTCAAAATCCCAGAAGTTGACGTTGTCATCACACTCACTAGTAAAGGCGTGAGTCATCCGTCTAACCCTAGTATGGTTCCTACGTATCTGCATGATCGTAGATGTGTTAGGAGTTAGCAGCGTTAGGCGACCTAGTGTACACGGGCTTCCTTCGAGCTTGGAGGGTATACCTGACCACGCCCAATCCCCACATATCAAGAATATCCCATGGGGCAGAGCAATGGGAGTATTGGATGATAAGGAAATATTGCCGCTTGTATAATTGCACCATGCCGATGTATTTCTAAATGGCGGAAAACTGGCGTTTACATTCACAGGGAGTGACTTATTCACCCCCACTCCTTGGTAGACACTAGTCCAATTGAACGTTACGCACCAATCAGCTTTAACCGATCCTAGAATTTCCAGCTCCTGAGGTTCAAGAGGAGCTCCTGGGAAGTGAGATACAATAGAGTCCCAGTTATCCGCATATTGGTTATTCGTATAGTTTATGCAAGGGGATTGACGTTGACTATCTGGGCAAGGGGGACTATCCAATGGGACACCCACTAAGCAAGTAGAGAAGGGGTTGCCGGGTGTTGATAAGGCCAAACAGATAGTATCCTGGCCCGTCAGATTTGCCAGTGTGACCCAGAGATTCTGTTTTGGCTGAGCTGGGGCCCAGAATGCACCGCCGAGCGCTGCCCATGACAGCAGAATCAGGCCCCAGAGGCTCTTGTGCCAAAACCACATTGGTAATTGATAATGCATGACCTCCCCGTAGCTTGAGCCCTTGTAGCTAGGTGCGTCAAATGCCAGCACGACCAGGCTGGTGTTCCTTGGTGTAGTCCTTCAGCCTCAGGGCTGTCCGACCACCATTTCCACTGGCACCTATCGCACCAAAGCGCACACGGTTCCCGAAAGTGTGTCTGCGGGTGCCAATTTAACGCCCCACAGCCACCACACTTGAGCAGAACTCGGGAAAGATGGTTACGGCTGGCACAACCCCAGCACCCTGAGGCTACCGGAATCGGGCCTCGTAAGCGGCCTATAGCTGACAGCAACTCAGTATACGGGTTATGAAACTCAGAGAAAGGGTCGTGAATGTCCAACTTCACTGCCGACCAACCGGTTCGCACGAAGGTGCGCTGAGGTTCATTCAGTAGCAGCAGGCACCCCTCGACGTATTCTGTCGTCGTCCCCAGGATGAGGCGGTTCTGCAGGTTTCGTCCAACGGGCGGGGATCCACTCAGACCCTTGGGCGGGCCATAGACACCGGTTGGGACTCGGTGAGGCTGTGAGGTTAAGATGAGAACGTCTACTGCGGCTGCCAAGTCCAAGCCGAGGCTCCCTCTGGTGGCTGGCTGGGGCTGGAACTGTTGTAACTCGGACCCATGGCAGCTGCTACTTGTGTCTGAGCGCGGCCGCTGATCGCGCTGCGCCTGGAGTTTCCCGTCCGCCGCCGACATGCTCTGTCGCTATGTGTATTTGATTGACACTTTCCGCACCAAACTCCCGAAGCCTGACAGTCTCTGCGGATGTGTCCCTGGTTGCCGCAGCGATAACAGCGTACGCGGGAGTCGCCGGCTGATCGGGGGCTGGGAAGAGCTGCTGCCTGGAGGGGCGCAAGAGCCGCTAGTACCTGCGGTTGGGAGTGCTCGGACTGCTTTTGCATGACAATGGCTTGCTGTTTTATTCCCTCTCCTATTTTCTCTAAGGCGTTGACTAGCAACGCCTGTGAACCGGAGGGCGTGCTAGCTGCCTTGTCCAACAAATCTGGCAAGGACCAGTCCCCTGGCAAGGTGTTTAATAGTGTACGGGTAGTTGCATTCCCATTTTGTAAAATACACTGCTTAAGTAAAGCCCCCTGCATGTATTCCGGGACACCCGCCTTTGTGATGGCATCCATTACCTTGTCCACAAATCCACCCAGAGCTTCCTCTCTGCCCTGCTTAATCCCCATGTATAGGGATGTTCCTCCTGGCGCTTTAATTCTTTGCATTGCTCGCATAGCTATGGACACTGCTTCCCGCAGAACGTCAGGACCCGCGGTAGCTTGGGCTTCTATGCGGACCCAAGGTCCCAAACCCATTAGCTGCTCCACAGTGATACCATTAAGGGGATCCCCCGGGCCCCTTTGCACTGAAGCAGATGCAACAGCCTCTTGCTGCCAGTGTGCATTAAAGAGCAACAACTGATGTGGAGAGTATATGAGGCGCGCAACACCCCTGATATCTGAAGGGAGCATAACATTGGAATTAAAGAGAAACTCAAGCATCTGCTTCACTGGCTCGCTAGTGACCCCATATTGCGCTACAGTAGTACGCAGTTGTGATAACAATTTCCAATCCAGGGGCCGAATCTCGGCGTTCAGACCGCCTTGAGGATTCGGAGTAAATAGAACCGGGAATGCCAAGTTCTCACCAGCCGCTTCTACTAGCCCAGCATCGCCTGTTGATAACCCCTCTCTAGCCAGACAGGTCCACAGCTCTCGCCGTTCCCTAGCCATAGCCTCAAACAAATCGGACTCTGCCCCGGGGACAGGTTCCGAATTCGTTCTCAAGGGCGGTGCCGGCGCGGAGACCGGGGCCGGCGCGGAAACTGGGGCCGGCTCCGGCTGTGACTCCGCGGAAATTCGGGCCGGCTCCGGCTGTGACTCCTCCTCCGGTTCCACCGGGGGGGGGGGGCTGAGGGCGTGGCGGCGGGTGAGGGGACATGCACCGTAGCGAAAGCTGGGGGATTCGGAGCGCTAGCCTGCAACCCATAGTCCTGATTTCTCTGGTGCGCCGCCTGCGCCCCTTGAGCCGCTCGTTTCTCCGCTTGGATCCTTAATAACTCATTCTGCACCGCCTTCCATAACTTACTCATCTTTTTCGCAGGTTTATCATCCTCAAGAACCAATTCCCACAATTTATCCCCGTACTTTCTCCATTCTCCTAAGTCATGCACTAAGTGCGGGTTACTGAAGAACCCGTAAGACACAGCATGTTGTAGCAGCTGGGGAAGTTCCTTATCCAAATCTATGCCCTTAAACTGCCTACGCCGTAGACAAACAGTGAATAAGTCATATGCCGCTTGCCTATCCATACTTACGCAGCGCTGTTGCAGCCCTCCAGGCTTCGGCAGCACGTATCGGCTGAGCCCTCCGATGGGGTCACTCAGGACGCGGAGCCCTTTGCTCTTATCGTCGTCCGTCTAGCTGCGGGACCCGAACCCAACGTGGCTCTTCTTTCCGTGGCTTTCACGTCCCTCTTCTTTTCGTGGCTATCACGTCGGGGTCACCATTTGTTGAAGAAACCACGGGAGACAAGCCTCATGCTTTCATGATCAACAAGTCTCAACTTTAATCAGAAAGCTGCGTACATTTATATTAGTGGTAATAAGGTTCATACATATTGCAAAACCTAAGCTCCTAATAGGTTAGTGATATCAATGAGCAAAAGTTTATGTTATTAATTCCTGCGGTTAAGCCGAAATTTCATTGGTCGCTGCTTCCTTAATCCTTACTCCTACACCCTTCATGTTGCAGCAAGGTTATTGTGACCTAGCTTTGTGATTGGACGGTACCTCGTTATGTTTCTACTTGAGTTGTATCAGTTGTAACATCCCTTTACTGCTTGGACAGCTACAGCTAGTCCCTGTAAAGCCACTCTTGGCCTATCTCGGACATCTGCAAGAGGTTTTCCTTGCTGTGCCCCTTGCTCTTCAGCCAGTCCTGCATAAAATCCTCCACAGTCAAACATGAAGCATGGGAGAAATAGGGTCACATGAAGAACAACTTAGCATTCTATAACACCTGTGCAAAATTTAGCTTCAGCTTTTTTTCCATTGAAGTCTGTTTCATGCAGTTCTATCCATACTCTTGCTGCAGCCTCTGGATTACTGAAGTTTATCCTTACTCTAAAGCTTTTAAATAACTGGAATGTAACTTGATTATCATAGATCGTGAAAAGTGATTCAAATCTTTACTAGAGATGAAGTACAAAGATTCTCCAAAAACAACGTGAGCATTTTCGCTTTCCTCTCCCAAATCTCGTGCATTTCCTCAACACCCTTCTAAACCCGCATCTACCATAATTCTGTCTGCCTGCTCTATCTCACTATTTAAATTCCAGGAGTACACTGACATGTAGAAGCTCCTGTAGCTCCCACAAACTGCCACCTAATTGACAGTTACCCATAGAGGTCAATAAATACAGCTGTACACTCGCACCTGACTTTCAGCTGAGCATCCCTGAAAACACTATGCAAATTAATTCATTTTTATGTCAGATAAAATAAAGCACAGAGTGCTTAAGAAAACTTAAAAAAAAAAAAAAGTAGCAGAATTAATTAGATTGATCTAGAAAAGAAAGACTTATTATTACCAAATACTGGTTTTCTGCAAAAAGAAAAAAATAAAGAAAAAAACAACTATTATTGATTTAGAAACCTTATGTTCAAGTTCCTCAATTCTTAATAATTGCACTGTTAAAGGTTCAACTTCTTTTAATTCACTTATGAAAGATAATTTGCTGATTTCTTCCCTTCTTTAAACGCAGGTATTCTCACTCACTGTAAAAAGTCAGATTCAGATCAGCAGAAGAACACAAATGAGCTATCTTCAATTTTATCTATGTGTTTTGTAACATTCAGTTACTCACAGAGCTCTACATGAAAAAATGAGCAGAGAAGAACAAATTTTAAGAACTCTTTCTGAAGACAATACTTACTTGCTTTGTTTCAAAAGACTCAAATCTCTTTACACAAATCCTGTTGACTCCTGTAATAATATTTACTGGACCAAGGTTGCCATTGACTTCCATTTTAATTATGACAAAATAAACTCTCCAGATGACACCCACGTTAGTTTTAGAATTATTGGTTTATCAATTTTTCTTCTGCAAGCTGTACCATCTCAAGGTCTTCATTAAATCAGAAAATCCTGTATTATGACCAAATTTTGTAATGAACAAACACAGAACTACAATCTAGCACAATCACTATTTCCCAAACTACGTCTGAAATTGACCAGAAGTGGTTACATCCACCAATGGCTTCATGGAGTATCTAATTACTCTGGTACCACTAGAAAAGACCACAGACTGTGGGAATACCTTCACAGAGAAACAAAATGTGCCTAAATTGACAAATCCCCAACAGACACTCAATTTAATTTAGCAAGGCAGCATTTCCAGTGCATACTTTCTATAACAGATAATGAATTATGGGGCACTGCTGTCTCTGTATCAGACGTGAATTAGTCCAGTCCATGACTTAATGTTCAGTCGATCAGCTGCTGCTCTCACTGCCTTCTTCGAGATGTGGTAACAACCACTGCCCCAACTGGAGTGTGAACCACTCAAAAGAGGCTTTGAAGAATGCAGAAACAGGAACAATTCAGTCATCCATGAGTTCCAGGTGCATGCAGAAGGGAAGCACCACCTTGCCTTTCTCAGTTTTTTCCTCAAACACTCATGTGCTACAGATAAGCATTCCCGACGCTCTTGATGCAAAGGGGACATGCAGATCTGACTCGATTAGCAGTCCAGGGTTAGAAGCCCAGAGAAAATTTAGTTTATTATAAAGTCTTAAGTCACATTCAAGAAGTTCTTTTAGTTCAAGGCAGAACATGTATTCTGAGAATTTACAATAAATTTTCTTTAATAGAATCCTTTCCTTGAAGCAAAACACACACATTTGCCTTCGTATTTTACTTAAATTCTCCTTTGGATTTGGTACTTTGCATGAAAAGAAAAATCCAAAGAGCTTTATTGTAGGATGAGCCCTGTCACCACTATTAGAAATTTCATATGCCTGAAAATTACACTAGCACCTCATCTTGGGAATTCTTGATCTGAGCTCACTAGTAAATAACTCGGGTGGCTCATTTCCTCCCCCTCAAGCACAATACACAGCAGTACCACATAGAACATCTCCCACCATCTCTATACTTTTAGTGTCTAATCTGGATACATCTCGCTTTTCCTTACCTTTTCCTCCTGTACCTCAAACACTGCTTCATGCACACTGCAAGCAAACAGTGAGGTAGGCAGGTCGCTTAAATCCATCATCTCTTCCAAATCATCTTCATTTTCTCCAAAAATCATCTGTTCTTCTTCTTGATCGCTGCTGTACAAGTCAGACTGGCTGTCACTCCAGGACTTTATAGTATCTCTGAGCATCATACATACAACAAAGCGTTCTGTTCCAGAGCTCCTGGTAAGGGTCTGCCATTACAAAAATGCACTCAATTACGGCAACAAAATACTGTGCAGTGAGGTGTTTTCTGCCCTGTGTGATGAAAGCAAGTCTCAAATGAGATGTCTGAACAATGCTGGAATTGCCTGAGCATCCCACTGCTGCAAGGGAGACTATCGTTTCTTTCAGGAAGTAAGCAGTGCTGAGTTTTACCGGAGAAGTCATCAAGTTCCCTTCAGAGGATGAGAGCAGAATCTCACACATTATTGACTCAAAGGAGAGAAAGCAGTTTTCCCCTTCATTGCCTGCACACAGCTTTTAGAGAAACTATTATACAAGTTAATTAAACATCTCAGCAACAAGTGCAATAGTTCTGCATGTTTTGCAGCACAGCACTTATTGCAAGTGGGAAAACAATCCTGAGAAGTTTCCATTGAGGACTCTGAACTATGAAAATCATCACTTCCATTTTACAGGCATGTTCTACAAAGGAACGTGCTGCCAGTCTCATTTTTAACTATAAACCCACAAGATTAATGCCAGATTTGTTTAACTCCATCCCATGGTTACACGAAAGTAACTGAGCACTGTCGAACGTGGAAGAGGTCCCCTGGGATGGGGTAAGACCAGTAACACCAGTGTAGCACCGTTAGTTAAGTACTGATAGAAACAATATCCCGAGAGGCATTAACGGACGAGGCAGAAAGCGCCAAGGCCAGCAGGGCCATCCCGTGCAGGAGGACAACTGAGCATTTCTCTGTTCAAGTGTCCCCGCAACGATGGCACAGCAACGGCGCAGCGCTGCGCTCACTCTAACGTGGGGCGCACTGAGGGCAACGCTGGTCCCATCACCCGCAGCCCCACCGCCCACAGCGTCGCCCCGCATACCCCAGGGCTAACCGCCTTTCAGCTCCCACACTGCTAGGAGCGACGGTGACGGGGGGCCGCAGCTCCGCACATTCCAGGCTCTCTCACACACACACACGCACAGAGTCATGAGGGGACGGGTGCGGATAGCTCAGGAGCTGCTACACCCGGCCCGACCTGACCCGGCTGCGCTTTCCTGCTACACAGCGCTCACCTCAGGACGGACGTGCGATGCAGTGGGAGAGCAGCGACTGCTCAGCGTGGATCCCCACAGCAGCCAGGCAGGGCGCCTAGAGAGGGGTGGCAGCCGGAGCCCCCTGCTCCTCGCTGGCAACGCGGGGAACCTCGTCCCGCTTTGCCTAGGGAAGTTGGGAAGGGGTAGGGGGTGATGACCCGATGGAGGGGGTGATGCTGCGCATGCGCTATCCCCACTCCCCTGGCGCTGAGTGAGGAGGGGCAGCGCCTTGGGGTGGGTTGATGGCCGTCAGGCGGTATTTGAGGCTCCAAAGAGAATCGATATGTGGGGAAGCGTCCACCGGGCTACAGAACGAACGTCACTGACACTGAACAGCCCACGCACAGCCCGGGGTTTGGCATAAATGTAGCCGTTACTCCGGTTTAAATGCTTTCTTCTTAAGTTTGGGCAGAGAAAAGAGCAGAAAGTAGTAATCTTCAGCTGGTCCTTTCCCTCGCAGGAAAGCAGAGAACTGGTCAAACCTGAGAAGGGATTCTGCAGATCCAGTGCTGATTTCGACAACAGCGGGTTAATCCTTATCACCCTTCCCCTCTCTTGGCTGAGGTCAGAGCCCTTACTCAACTCTGTTCCTTCTCCACCCACCGAGACCCCACTCAGCCTTCACCCACAGCCCACGTGGCTGTGCCTCTCTCAGGAACATGGTACTTCACCTTTGCACACATCCACAAATGCTGTACAGATCTCCACAGCACTTACCTGCCTTTATGCCATCACTTAACATCCTCTTCTGCCACACAGTAACTCTTGGATGAGGCATTAACAGACGAGAAAACATAGGTCACGCCCTCAGTCACAGCACTTCTGTTGTGATTTAGCATAACCCACCTTCCCCTCCTGAACCTTCCACTCCTTCAGGCTCTACCTGGATTACATTTTCAAGCTCTTCTCTGAAATAATAAACGCTAACAACTTATATAAGTCATGTAAAGCCAGCAATTTTAAGTAAATACTTGAACCTCATGTTAATTTGCCATCCTCAGTGGTACAGCAGCCCCAACCGTCTGTTGTAATAACGTGTATTTCATTTACAAATATACCAATAAAAACCACAGTTATTTGGATGCACATTGTACCTATGGTTATAAACAATTACTGTCTTAACTTCAGGATATTTACAACTGATTAATGGTATAGCAAGAATATTTATCAGGCCAAAATTCCTTAGGTTTTACCAGAATCTTTTATTAAGTTAAATTGCCAGAGGTGTCATCAAAAAGAAAATTGAACAGAAGTGCAACACTGCTTACAAAAAGTTAAGCAGTCATCCTCAGGGTGCAACGCTGTAAAGCCACAGTCATATACACATTTTCATATAAACGACATTTTTGTACATTCAGTCAACGCTAGAGCTGTATACTACAGCATAAAGCTATGTGTAAGATACACAGCAAGGACATATTAATTGCCCAGGTGCAGACAGACAGTGTAAAGGCAACAAAAGTGAGTTTACATTTGATAAAGAAGCTAGGAGAGAGTCAAGGACCTATTCTGTCCAATCCATAACGGAGACAGCAGTTGGTTTATATGCACACTTTTTCAGTGTTTGATTCTGAATAAAATTCTGCACATTTGGAAATCTAGCTATGCTCTGCTGTTTACAGCACCCTGCCTCTCTGTGGATCAGCTGTAGATAAAATGAAGCTTTAACATTCATGTCTCAAAGAATGTACTTTGTAGCAACAGTTTACTTTCCAAGCTGGATAAGGATCAGTGTGTGGCCTGGAGCTCTCCTTTAAGTCTTTACAAGCAGTTTAGTTGTAAACATCTGCTGCAACTGTTGCTTCAGACCTAGAAATATTCTGTAACAGGGGTGTACAAGGAACTTCCTGTTTTCAGTTTGCAAGCTCAGAATTAGAGGGGAGGTAAGAAGGTATTTGTAATCCTGAGCTATACCCTCTACCTGTTAGGAAGAATGCACAAGTCCTTCACTCAGTTTACTCATGCCCTCTCATCAACGGAGAGGCAACTGTAAAAAAAGCAGTGGAAAGGAGCATGTACGATCTTCTGAAAGCTTATGAGAAAAAACAATCGAGACGAAAGTAGAAAAGAGGACATCAAAATGACAAAAAAAACCTTGCATACTCCTGTTACTGTTGTACTTTGTCCCCTTTGGTTAACTGTTTTATCCCCTTGAGTCTATTCTGCCTTTATATCTCTTGGAAGCTGGAAAGATAACTATAAGGAGTACAAAATGCTTCATTATTCTGCCAGTTCTCACTGAGTGCTGGATTGTTTGTGCTCATTTTTTCCTACTAGGTCATTCACAGTATTACTGCGGTACCTTTTTTGCTTCTAAGAATAAAGGAGCACAAAATGGCACTCCTACCTATAACACCTTAACTTTTTAACACTGTCAAAATCATGCTGACATGTTTAAGCATTTGAGACTACTAAACAAATCTGAAAACCCAATCTCAACTAGGGAGAGAAAACAAAAATGGTAGAGAATTGGAATCTCATCAAGAACCACTAAAATTCCCCTCCAGTCAAGTTACTACAGTGTTGCCCTTCATCCTTTGATCCAACCTGAAGCTCTTGCTGTGAAACCAGAAAAATGGCGAACAGTATTTGTTCTAAACTGGTAGGTAATCCAGTACTGCTAGATAAACAATTAACATGCTCAGTGCATACATTCAACACAAGCTAGCTAATAGCTATACAAGAAAAGCCCAAGAATACAAAGGAAGTTTCAGTATTCGTGCTTGAAAACAATTAGATTTTATTGCTATGTTAAGGTAACGTTATATTAGAAACACGAGGATTTACAACTTTCCCAGAAAACCATCAGTCTCTCTGTGTAAAAGATTAAATCCCTCCCTCCTCACTGTGAACAACACATGAAAACCCCTATTTGGAAAAAAACCCACTCCAAGCAGAGTAAAAACTGCACGGTCGCTTCTCTTCACACAGCTCCGCATTCTCACAGTATCTGCCTCTTCATTAGTTTCCTAATGTCATGATACTGTGTTCAGTATTTCACTCTCTCAGCAGCCTTCAATGGAAGGCTGCAATTTACTTCTTGCTAACAGGAGCGCTTTGAACTTCACAACTACCAAGAGTTGTTTATTGTAATAATCAGTCTTAAAAGTTAAGTTTGAGACAAGCTTTGAACTATATCAAAGTTGGCTTAATCCTTGGCTATATATTAATCAGGTAAATGAATAAAGGTCCTACTTCTGATGAGTCAAATCAGTTCCTTAAAGGTCATTCACTCCCTTTTGCTGTGCTCCAGCACCCGGTAGGGTGGAGCAGAAACTCCTCTGGAACCATGTTGCTCCTGCACTATTGGCAGCGTAGCTGGCGTATAAATTTCTGGCATCTTGTCATTGTTCTCCAGGGCACCGTAGGAAAAGGAAGCTTTGAGGTGAGTCTGAACTGCAATCCCTTTGTCATGCATGTTTTACTTGCCTGAAAATACCAAAACCTGAGATTAAATGTTTAGAATCAAAAGCACATTCTTCCTGCTCTCTATTAATTTGGCAGACTCTATGTTAGTGATAGGCAGCTCATCAGTTCCTTATGAAAGAATGCTTTTCACCTTATCAGTAAAGCAACTAATGGAGGAAATTATGCTGCAGTGAATGAGTGACTGCAATCTCGGACTTATCAAATGCTACAGGTCTTTTATACAGCTCACCAGAGAGACAGTTTAGCTATACTTGCCAAAATAAAATTCTGCTTCTTCCAACCTTTACAGTTTGCCACATACCTCAGTCTTCCCCAGTAATCATTAATCTTCCTGCTTGATAAAGACCCATCACAGGTAAAAAAAAAAAATCTATTTTCCCAGACAGCAGACAACAGTACAAAGCTGTTGCCATGCTCTCCCTGGTGTCAGAGGACCCAGAGAGAGTGTCATCAAAGTGGAACATGTCTTCTCTGCTTCATGAAAAACACGCATGTACCCCTTCACATGAGGCAATCAACCAGAGAATGGAAAAACAGAGCGATATAGCTCCATAATCTTATTGGGAAACTTAAGATAGACTCAAGTTTAACTTAAGTTTGAGTGAAAACTCAGGAATTAAAAAAAAAGTGATAAACCACTGTTATATGGTATAGCATCCATTGATGCAAGGTTCAAATGGTACAGATTTCTTCGTATTTCTTGTGATCACCTAGAAATGCTATGAGGCACCTGAGAAAAAAAAAGACAAAATCTCTTGAGATGACCATAGAAATAGAAATACGACAATGTTGCTTGACAGGCCCTCAGGAAAAAAATCAACAACTATCACAGTAAAGAATTCAGAACTAGAAGAGAGAGTGCTATGGAATGACAGAATTCTCTGCTGAGTAACACTTTTTGACAGTACTGAAATGTAACTTGCAATCACAGCTTCACATCTTTACTAAAAAGCAGAGAGAATTTTTCACATTAATTAATCCCAACTAAGAGCAGAAAGAAAGAATATAGAAAAATTATTTGCTTTAATGGCGTCCCAGGATTTCACAGCCTAAACGATACAAGATTTTCTATGGATAAATACAGTGCTGTCAATCTTCATTTTTACAGCATGTTGACAGAGGAAGGCAGTTCATAATACTAAACTCCTAACTGTTGTTTTTTTGTTTTTCTTTCTGAAACTGAAAGGCATTTCAGGATGCCCCCCACTTATGGTGAGTTAATCACATCAAACGCTGTAGTTAGGACTAAATGTTGAGTTACAAAGTGAATGTTTTACTGATCATATCTGCATTGCATGAATTGCCATGCCGTAAGAAACAGGACTCCTGAAGTCATATAAGTCAGTGACGGCTCATGATGTATATGCCCTAAAAATGGCTTCTTCTGGTTATTTTATGATTTAGATTGGTGAGTAGATAGCCTAAGAGCATTCCACTTCACCTTAGAAGGTGTAAATACACTTAGAGAAACAATCCATATGATTCAGCACCCAAAATGATCTTCAGTACAGTCAACAAGTTATTTAACATGAAGCACAAAAGTTGTACAGTTATGTATAACCTACTGTGATAAAATCCATCTAGAGCATCCATCATCACTCAGATAAGGCATGGAATTATGGACCACTGCATGCTCTAACAGAGTGTCATGGTTTTATGATTTTTGTTACCGGTATTCCACATCACTACATCATGTAAGGCACATGGAATTAAAGAGCTAATGCTAGTGTCTTGCAAGTGATGAAAGACACGCAAGCCCCAAGCCTCTTCCTCTTCCCAAAACATCAGCGGTTCACGGCGCCACTTCAGCCCGGTTCCACAACTCATGGGCTTACATGTTGTAATGATGTGGAATACCAGTAACAAAAATCATGAAACCATGACACACTGTTAGAGCATTTTCAGTTTGTCCTCCTTCACAGTAGGATATGCATCTCATACATACACACACTCACACACACGTACTTACAAGTGGACTTTTAAAATTTAGCCACATAAAGAAATACTTCTCAGTTTTCTATAAAGGAAACTTAGAACACTTATCCAAGTGCAAACATGCATATATGAAGGACATATTCATCAGTGAAATCCAAGTAGGAAGTTGCTCCTTGAAAAGGAAATAATTCATGATATGAATAACATGAACAATTACTGCTTCATCTCTAGTACTGGTCCCTCCAGAAACTAAGTAATGTACACTTACTATTTCTACAGTTGGCATCTTGGTGAGGTTTTTTTGTTTGTTTGCTTTATGGTCTTAATATAGAAAAACATGGTCTGATTTCCACTTCAAAAGAAACAGTACACTTACAAACCTTTTAGAATAATAGCATTGCAAGTAATATAGTCACAAGTAAATCTGTACAGCAGGCAGCAACTAGTATAAGGTTTTTGATATTGGATAGGGAAGGAAATAGGGTTAGAACTGTTACAGGTCACTGCAAATCACAGAATCACAGAACTACCCTAGTCCAGGTTGCACAGGTAGGCTTCCAAGCAGGTCTTGAACATCTCCAGAGAAGGAGACTCCACAGTCTCTCTGGGCAGCCCATTCCAGTGCTCCATCACTTCACTCTGAAGAAGTTCCCATGTGCATTTCACCCAGGTTCCTCTCCTCAGAGCTCCTCTCCAGCAGGTCATCCCCCAGTCTCTACCCGTGCATGTGGTTATTCCTCCATAGGTTCAAGACTCAACACTTGCTCTTGTTAAACCTCATCTATCTAGGTCTTGCTGAATGGCAGCACAGCCTTCTGGTGAGGCAGCCATTCCTCCCAGCTTTGTGTAGTCAGCTAACTTGCTGAGGGTGGACTCTATCCAGTCATCAAGGTCAATGATGAAGATGTTGAATGGGACCGGACTCAGTACTAACCCCTGAAGAACAGCACTAAGTACAGGCCTCCAACTGGACTCTGCGCCACCAATCACAACCCTCTAAGTTCTGCCAGTCAGCTTAAGCAGAACTCTCACCAGATAGTGGTTACTGTATAAACAAAAGAGACCACACTTCCCTCCCAAGTCTGAACAACAAAACTCAATCTCTCTGACTACAACAGGATAAAAATCTTTGACCCCAGTCAAGCAAACACATCTTAAAAACGTAAGATGGCAGGTGTCACTGTTGCCCTACATATCAACGGGACAAGAAGAAGCCCATTCTACACACTCTGGCTCCTACTCTACTTTTCTAATAGAAGTAAACAAGCTGATGAATCTGAAAGCAGCATACAGCTGGGAATGTGACATGAAATAAGCATTAGTCAAAGAGTATGTCACAGTCTTTCATGGTGTTGAACTACACTAAAAGGCAATGTGCAATCTAAGGGTGGCAGGAGGCTGCTTTCCCTTTATAACTAGAAAAGAACTACTATTTACACAGACAGTGCATCTGCTTGACAGTGATGAATACTTTCTCTTTTCTTATCCTTCATGTTTTGCTCATATGTCTAACAAAAATCCTCAAAGGGCTTCCTCAGGATTGAAGCCTAAGAGGGTTTAAAATACTCATCTTTGTTCATAAACAAAACTTTCTCTGTGCAATTAAGGTCTGAAATCGAAGTTTCCTGTACAAAATGAAAAGTAGCTACAAAGCTGAAAGCAGCTGCATCCTAGATACTACACAAACAAAACCATTAAGAAGAGAATCGTAGCAGCTTTGACCAGAGGAAGAAAATACATTAAATAAAATAAATTCAATTTTGGGAGAGGAACAAAAAAGAAAGCAAGAGAGCTCCAAAAGGGAGATGACAAGAAATATAAGTCATTGTCTGGCTGAGTATTTGTCTTCCTCAGCTGCAGCTGAGAATTATTTTCCAAAACCTTTTTCCCCCTCTTTCAGAAAGGATCGACAATCTGTTTTAAGCACTGTTTCCTGCTGTGATAGCTACTGTCATGGACAGAACTTAGCCAACACTCACAATCTGAGATGAATCATAGAGCTGTGAAGCTTGAGCTAAAAATCTGCAAGAGATGACAGAAGTTAACTTGGGAAGAATACTCCAACTGCTTAGTAGCTAACATGAAGTAGCTCACTTCTCCTGTCTGGAGGCAAGTTTCAAGTAAACAGTGAATATATTTAAGAAAATATTCTTTTTCAATAAACCTGCATAAGCATCCCGTAGAACTAACACAAATGACAGATGAATAAACATTCTGTTGTATTAACTGAAGGCAGAACTATTACAACCAGGGGCCAGGACATCACTTGTAGTTTGAACAACTTATCCTTGCTGCTACTTGTGTTTTTATGTTATCACAAGAACAAAGGGGATAAATACAGAGCGCCTCAAGATGGGGCAGCGCAGATGTACTATATTTCATTGGCCACCATTTCATTCATACTACTGTTTGGTAAATACTAGAATGATGTATAAATCTGATATCAACACTACTTGGCGATGTCACTACATGGAATAGCAAAGAATGTTATCCTAGGCTTTTGTGACACAGATTTGAAGACAGATCACAGAGGAGGCCAGACTTTCTCACTAAAATTTGGTCAGTGTCCTGAAAATCAGTGACAAACTCCTCACTGGTTACAGATCTGCCAAAAACAGCACAATTGCACAATTACAGAAAAGAGAGACATAGTGTCTTACGTTGCTTGAAAGATTGTTGTAGCAATCATGCACACCAATATGACATAAAATATTGGGTAGTTGAGTTGGAGGTTTCCTTGTATTGAGACAAAGATGATACCTGCCACGGCCTTCACTAAAAGAACAGTCTTGGAACCTGCAATTATTTATGAAAATACAGCTCAATAGGACAAGAGCACTGCATATTCACTCTATATGTGACAAGCAGCTGAAAACGAAGTCAAGATCTATAAATACTCAAACCCTTCTCTTGCATGGAAGGTATTTTATCCCTTAATGTCAGCTGTATTTCCAACAACCTTACCACTGTAACCTTCAACAAATCACATAACTTTTCGACACCGCAGTTTCCTTGTCAAAAGGGCTGGAAGCATCTACCACTCACCTTAAGTGTGTGCACATTATCACACAGTCATATGACAAAAGGATAAAAGCTTTCATTTCTGGTGACACTCTGGAACAGTAATAAGACTAAAGAATGTTTCAGAATGAATCCGTATCAACTTACCCAGCAAAGCCACCAACAGAAGGATAATTACAATGTAGTTCACATTTTTCTCCTTGTAAAAATACAGTAGCAGGCAGAATGTGATGATCTCCACAAGCTATGAAAGAAAAGAGAATTACATGTGGAGTTTACGGCATTGGCAGTAAATGGAATACTGAATGTGTGAGACATTAGAATCACACAAATTGACAAATCAAAGGAAAATTGAGGATCCCACACAACTACAGAACAAGTTTGATGTGGATTGAATACTAACATCACAAATCTCGGTCTTTTTTTACTACAATGATGTTCGGCAAGTGATCCAATTCCTGCAGCAGGTATCTAATAGACAAACTTACCTCTGTTAAAGACACGGATTTTGCAATGTTTTTAATGAGACAGCTGAAGCTGACAGGTCAGGGAGTGTATCGGAACTGCTGAATCATGGCCTGAACCACTGATGGATCACCTGAGGCAAGCACTGAGTCAGCTGCAGGGGCACAAGTGAGTGTGATTGGAAGGGGTGGAGTTTGACTCCACCTCTCCCAAGACCCCATTTAAGGGCTGACCACCACCAGGGAAGGATCTCTGGTTGGAGATCCCTCCCTAGTGGAGTTATTGGCAAGCCTCGACCATCTTCAAAGGTGAGCCACTCTTTCCTTATTAATTAACTTTCCTTATTAAATATCTGTATACCATCTACTTAAGCCCATCTAAAATATACCATCTTTGGCACTATTTCTTTTGGGTGCTATTCTTGGAGTTATTTGCCCTACAGGGAGAAAGCAGGCTACTTTAAAACTTTTCAGTTAAAGATACTTAAATTCTAATAGAATAATTTAGAGAGAGAACAGTAGGGTTAGGTTGTACAAACACTGGCAAAAGCTGACATAAATCCATAAGCAAGTACAAAGAAATATTGCTAGCATGTGTAATGAAAAATAATGCTTGAAAAACCTTTCAGAGAGGAGTACAATAGAAAACACTCCCATATTTTTTGGACCTTCTTATCATATAGAACACAAATGGCCAGCTCACTAATTGCCTAGTAATATTTTCTCATGACTATTAGGTCCAAATGTAATCAGCAGGTAAGTTACAACAATAGCCAAACCACAGCCTACAAAGGACAAAACATAGTGTCCTACGGTGACCAAAGGGGGAGGAAAAAAAAAAAAGGAAAAAACAGATAGTTATTGGATTAGTATGGATGCATGTGCTTTCTATCTCACGTGCATGTTGCCATGACATCACGCAGAGTCCTCCAAGAGACTCATTCCTATGCCCTTCATGCGCTGCTTTCAAATTACTTACTAAAAAAACCTAAATTAATTGGAGTCAGAAGATCTGCATCTGCAGTTTATCATGCGTGGCACAGCCTACAGCCCATTTTCCAAGAAATGGCAGTGCAAATGCTCTAGCTCTGCAAACACATAAATGCATGAAATCAGTCGTGCCGAAGCTATTGCAGTATCCGGGTACCAAACTTGCCATCCCTCTTTGACTCTTGAGAGGTCATGCTATGAGTAGCACAGCTTGTGAATAGAGGAAAAAATGGAGAAGAACTGCAGTACTTACTCAAATTCCTTGATCATCCATTTTTCTTTAATGACTATAATTCCTATGATTGCACTAGCTATGAAGACAAGAAGTTAAAAAAAAAAAAAACAGAAACAGGATAATCTGTGCAGTGAATCCAGTGATCAGCAGTCTCACACTGGGATACATTCAGATTTGCATGTCAGACATCTCTTTCTCCTTACCTATAACAGACACAGTACTGAGAGGAACAATCAGTGGAAGATGAGAAAAGGCTTAAGAGGAAAACACTCCCAGTTCTCCCAGACACAGCAGAAACAGTCCACACCACTATGTCTTGGTATTGAAATATGCTCGGGGATCTTTTGAACCTGCCAGCCAGATATGACTGTATTTCTAGAAAAGAGAATTAAAAGCATAGGAGCTGTGACATGAGGGATGCTTTTTGACACACAATGCTTGAGGTGGGATCAATATCTATTTCATGATACTCACCTGAAGGTTGAGTGCCATACTGATAACAAGATGCCCAAAAAAAGCTAGTAATGCACCGATCAAGTTATCCTGTACAAACATAATAGATATTACATCTATGTACTGGTCTTTGAAGGAAGTTGGGGTTTTATGCACAATCTGGAAGAGTGCAGACTTAAAACAGATTTTACTGATGAGTGATCTAGGAACTGTTTTCATCTCCTCCGCATGATTGAGGACAATTCAAGAAACTTCTCTGTGGCTCCGTTCCAAATCTATGAAACTCAGTCAAAAGATAATCCTTTCTTAATTCTCACTTTATGAGAGACTTAAATTAGTAAGCATGTATTTTGAATCTTTGCAGGAAAGTTTCTCAGCAGGAAAGAATAGACAGCTAAACACTTATTCACTCATTCTTCCCTTTAAATATCTGTTTTCATAATGGCTTGGAATTCAGCAGCACACAGATCAGAAACATTTGCATTCTCTAAGTCAGCTTTTAAGAACTATTGTGCTCTTCTCCACCTAAAACATCTACTGTTTCAGTGGGCAATTTCGCTCCATTCAGAAACACCTGAGATACATTCCCACAACAGACAGTAGAGCTGCAAGCCTGGGAAAAGTTTGTGGAGAACTGAAAAGGAAAAAAAAAAAAACACTGAAAAACATGACACATCTGTCTCGAGACAGTTTGATTAACGAGTACAGAAATCATTTTTACCACAATCCTCCCTTCTTTTTTTTCTCATCTTGTTTATCAAACCGTATCACTGCATCTTGGGCTAAAACATGATCTTTTCCTTTTAATTGTTCCAGGCAGTGTTTCATTGCTGCAATTATCTTATTCAGTATATAGACCAGAAGCCAGCACTAGAATTAGTAGGACTAGGGGATCATCTCTGGTGTATAATAAAGTCGTGAGCCAAATAGAATAGCTCAACCAGTTTTTGTACCAATTTTGCTGGGTCCCTTTTTCTTGTTTCCTTTTTTCAAGCTCTTCTTGTACTTTAGCCATCTTCTCGTAGTTTAGCCATAGTGTCCCTAACTACCATTGTATGATCAACATAGGAACAACACTCCTCCCCCATTGCTACGCATTGTCCCCCTTGTTGTAATAATACAAGATGTAATCCTCGTCTATTTTGTAGGACTACCTCCGATAGGGATGTTAGGGATTTTTCCAGAGAGGTTATTGATTTGGTCCAGATCTTCATCAACAGCTATTTTCAGTGATCTAATTGTTGATCTAATTGGTGGGGGTTGTTGTTCATTCTCACCATTGTTGTCATTAACAATAATATTGTTACTATTGTTGGTGTACTCATTTTCCAAAATGAATACCTTCAAGTTGTTTTTTCTTAGTCCCTCCCCCTCTTTTTTTTTTTTCCAATGCCAATCTAAATTAATACAGTGAGCACTTTCAGTATAGCTTCATGAGGCCTTCCAGATTAGGAGACAAAGGTCAAGGTGACTTCACCTCAGAGGTTATTCTCATACACCTCTGCCTCCCTCGCCCACTCTTTTGCTTAGAGCAGAGGGGTGCATGATCTTCTCTGCAGCAGTCGTATTCTTCAGGGGAATCTCCTCTTTCCTTGCCCTTTAAGTCTCCCCGGTCTCTATCTGTAGTTCCTTTTTGGATTTTAGCCTCTTGATTGCTTACAAAACTATCTCCCAATTATCTTAAAAGGTATTCACAGGAAAAGTGAGTTCACCAGTGTTCATCATATACAATGCACAATACATATACAATATATATATAAAGCATACAATGAAATGACTGTTATCTCATCTGTTAAAAAAAACAAACAGTTCTACATTTTTCTTAGAGTAATTTTTAGATCATCTGAAGTCTTGGACACCTTCCTTCCTGTGACATGGACTGGTCCTTTCACTCAGCTTGTATGGGGTCCATCCATGCTCAGCTGTCTGGATCGCTGTTTCTATTGTTAGTAAAACAAGAAAAGGTCCTTCCCAGCAGGGAGTTAGAGACGACTCTTTCCACGTTTTAATTAAAACCTTGTCCCCTGGATGATTCGATATCTAGGAGATATCTAGCAGAGGCCATTGTACCACCAGTCCTTCCTTTCTTAATTTATTCCTTATTAATTTTGATTAAATATTCCTGTAGTAATTTTTCTTCTACATTGGGATGTTCTGATGGGAGTTCTAAATCATATGGCATTCCATATAACATTTCAAAAGGTGATATTCCAGTATCTGTTCTTGGTTGTGTTCTTAATTTAAGTAGTGCCAGGGGCAAACACTTAATCCAAGACATCTTGGTTTCAATCAATAATTTAGTAAGCTGTTTTTTAATTTCCCCATTCATCCTTTCTACTTTTCCAGAGCTCTGTAGGTGCCATGGAGTGTAATATTCCATTTGGCCCCCCATAGGAGCTAAGGCCTCTTTCACTACTTTTAATACCAAGTGAGGGCCTCTATCTCAATCTATAACTTCAATGTTCAATCTGGGAATAACATGTTTGAACAATATCTTAATTACTGTCTGGGCTGTTGCCCTAGCAGTGGGGTAGGCCTCCACCAAATGTGTTAAATGGTCTATTATTATTTAATATTTATATCTTCCAACCTTTGGGAGATCTGTGAAGTCTATCTGTATTTTAGCAAAAGGTCTAACAGCCAATTCCCTTCCTCCCTGTATTTTCTTTCCTCAGTTGTTTATTTACTTTCCTACAAATCATACAATTATCTACATTCTTTTGGCTATACTATAAATGCCTATACACATATATTTAATTGTGAATTGGTCCACCAAGGCCTGCACTCCCATTCTAATAACTCTAAGTCCTCCCGTATTTTAGCCTGATACTCTATACACTAAATACAATCATGGGTTAAATCTTCATCTGTTTCCCCATTCAAAAATTGAGCAGGATTTTGCAAACTTGCAGTTTCTATTTCTAATTTACGAGAATGTATTAGGATCCCTTCATATTTCAATAGTCTAGCATCTGTAATCCACTTATCTGCTTTTTGTTGTAGTGCTCCCCTTATGTTATGTGGAGTATACACTTTTAATTCACCCCTGAAAATAATCTTCCCTGCTTCTTCTACTAACAGAGCTACAGCAACTATTGATTGTAAACAGGTAGGCCATGAATCATGAGAACAGCTTCTCTACAGTAAAGACAACTGTAAACCATCCAGATACAAAGGTGCTACACCCTATTAATTTGTCTGTTGGGCCAGATGTGTTGGATGGGCTTAAATCAAACTAATAAGCTTGTCGATAAGAAAGCAGGATAGACATCCTGTTGTCCCAACAAAATAACCGAACAGATGTCTCTCTTCAGGAATAAGAAGGAGCTCTCCCCCTTCTTGGTTTGAAAATTGACCCTTAGGTTTGATCACTTCCATAACCAGAGTTTGGAATGTGATGAGTATGCATGTGCCATACCTATAAATATGTATTCATTTCTCTCTTTGGTGTGCGTGTTTGATGGAGAGATCCTCCATGCACCCAGTGCTGTAATAAAGGGAATACCTGCTTGACATATTACACTGGTGTGTCAGGTTACTTTGCCGGATTTCTTGGCATCAGTCACCCACAGCTAATAGGATCTAAGTGTTTTGAAAAGTATCCTACTGATTTCTTTTTCCCGGCCCATTCCTGGGTCAGTACTCCAAAAGCAGTCCCTTCATCTGTATTTACAAAAAGGTTAAATGGTCTTTTTATATCAGGTAAGCTTAACACTGGTGCATTAACAAGATCTACCTTTAAATCTTCTAATCTTCGCTCATCCTCCTGACTCCACTTTACTAATCCATTTCGTACTAGTTTCTGGTATAAAAACTTTACCTTACTTCTATAATTCTCAATCCATTGTCTACTGTATCCTAGCAACCCTAAGATCTGCCTCACCTGCCTCTTGCTTCTTGGGGCTTTTAAAGATAAAATCCCTGTAGGGCAAATAACCCCCAAGAATAGCACCCAAAAGAAATAGTGCCAAAGATGGTATATTTTAGATGGGCTTAAGTAGATGATATACAGATGATTAATAAGAAAAGAGTGGCTCACCTTTGAAGATGGTCGAGGCTTGCCAATAACTCCACTAGGGAGGGATCTCCAACCAGAGATCCTTCCCTGGTGGTGGTCAGCCCTTAAATGGGGTCTTGGGAGAGGTTGAGTCAAACTCCACCCCTTCCAATCACACTCACTTGTGCCCCTGCGGCTGACTCAGTGCTCACCTCAGGTGATCAATCAGTGGTTCAGGCCATGATTCAACAGTTCCCATACACTCCACCCCTTCACGACAAGAAACACTGATTAAGGAACTATAGGGTGAGCCCTCCTTAATACAGAGACCCAATACATCAGGATGCTTTACATAACAACCCGTCACGATGCATATCAATGTAATCTGGGATGAGTGATAATCAGCGTATGGCTTGTGTTCTTCCTTGGGCCAGTGCTTGGTGGTGTCTACTGGAAGCATGCGGTCACGTTGTGCAGGTCCGTCCTACTCTTCATCAGTCCTGGGTAGACCATCACCGGATGTTGCATATGATCTTATAGCAACTCTGGAACACTGCAGCATCATTTGATTCCCTCCAGTGACTCATAGACTCACGGGGAGTAATATAGATGTCTCAAAGGTACCAAGAGGGGGAGGTCTGCCCTCCAGGGTAAGATACAGGCCGTATTCCTGTCTTGGGTCAACACTTCAGCTTGTACAGGGGCATGCCCTGGCCACCTGTACCAAACCTTTTGCCCAGATGTCTGTGGCTGCACGATTATATCAGGCACCAAAGGGGGTGTCCTGATCTGCCACAGAGACATGATAGGGGTTCCTTTAGCAATAAAGACTGGAGTCTTGACCACAATATCAGTAGGCCATGTACCAATTACCGGAGGGACTACCGAACCCCCCACCTCCAATAATCTCCCCCAAGGTGCAAGTAGGCCACACCATTGTGGTCCTACCTGCACCTTCCAAGGCCATCTTATTTTATTGGTGCCTGGTTTCAGGTTCTCAGGGGCAGGGAGCAGAAGATTGTTCTCACGGCCAGTCTGAGGTCTTACCTCATTATCTGTACCTGTAATTTGGATCCTAAGTGGGGAGGCTCATGTTGTTTGCAACATTTTCAAGGCACTGGGTCTGCCATCTCTAGGTCTTTTGTTCAGATCTCGCAGGGTTTCGTGGAGCCTCTTCGTCCACCCCTGCAGAGACTGAGAGTCTGTCTTCATGGCAGCCTTGAGAATAACATTATAACGCTCAATCAGGCCTGCCCCCGTTGGATTGTATGGCTGGTGGAATCGCCACTCGATATTGTTCTCTTCTGCCCAGCGTTGTATCATTGCACCCGTGAAAGGAGTCCCTTGGTCGTTCTCAATGACTTGTGGTATCCCGTAGACAGCCATCAATCTTGTGAGCGCCTTGATGGTATATGCCTGGTTGGCTTTTGGTACTGGATAGGCCTGCATTAGCCCACTCGTGGTGTCGACACAGGTTAGGGCATATCTCACCCCCTCAGATCGAGGGAGGGGCCCAATATAATCAACCTGCCATCGCTGTAGGGGATTGTGTCCTCTAGCAAGATGGGCTGTTGTTTCAGGCAACGACCTCGGTCTCATTCTGGAGCAGGCATCACAGTCTCAACATGCTTGAGCTACGTCTGATAATTGTACGGGCAGTCCCCATGCTTTGGCAGCTGCCCACATGGTCTTCTGTCCAGCATGCCACAGCTTTTGATGTAACCAGTAGGCGATGTTCTCAGATGGTGAGTTCTCAACCCATCTAACTCGGGCCAGTGTGTCAGCTTCATCATTTCCTGGTGACTGTAGGGTTCGGTGACCAGAAACATGGTAGACACGTACAGTTCTGTGTTTGACTGTATTCCATATGTCTAACCACATATCTTTGCCCCAGATCGGTCGGGAGTGGATAGTCCAGTCCTGGGTAGCCCACTGTGCGATCCAAAGAGTGAGCCCACACTACACAGCCCAACTATCTGTGCAGATATTCAGAATACTGTCACCAGGTTCTTTGATTATAACCATCCACACGGCCCACAGCTCTGCCCACTGGCTGCTTTGACCATCCCCCTCTTCAAATCATATTATATCTGTAGCGGGATGGTATGCTACTGCTCTCCACTTACTTTGGTTGCCCTTGCTGGACCCATCCGTGTACCAGGCATCTTCAGGAATGGGATATTTTCCTTCCTGGATGGGACTCTTCTCTGGCGGAGCAACCAAGGTTTGTTTTGGTGCATCTCTGTGATATGTCACTGGGCCTAGAATCTTTTGGAGTTCTTCTTTCAACGGTGAGGAAGACAGACTACTCCTCTGGCTGAGATAGGCGATCCATCGTGCCACAGTCTGTGCCTGGGCCACCCCTGTCTTAGGAAGGTGGATCAGATCTCTTACCCACCCCTGAAGTGGAAGAGTGGTCTTAACTATGACTTTGGCCGTCTGGGTTATTGGCTCTACCACTTGTAATGCAGTATTGGCAGCCAATAGCTGTTTTTCAATCATACTATATCTTTCTTCTGCTCCACGCCAGACCTGAGACCAAAATCCAGTGGGGGTCCGAACAGAACTCGGACATTGCCACAGGTCCCAGCCAAAGCCATCCTTAGTAACATGAACATCCAATTCAGCTGGGAGGGTAGGATCGAATATACCCAATGCCTGGGCTTGTTTCACCGCCTGTTTTGCTTGCTGGAAAGCATCCTGTTCTGCTCTCCCCCAGTCCCATGATTGGTCCTTTTTTGTGAGTCTATACAAAGGTCTCAGCAGCTGCGCCAAATGAGGTATAAAGGAATGCCAGTATCCCAATATACCTAGATATTCCTGCAGCTGCTTTGGTGTTGTAGGGACTGGAAATGCCTGAACCTTATCTATGATGGGTAGCACTTTGGTCTTTCCTGACCAGACTATCCCCAGAAATTTTACTGACAGGCCTGGACCTTGCACCTTTTGAGGACCGATAGCCCATCCTCTTTCATTTAGATAGGAGGTTAATGAATCTGCTGCCTCTCCTACTGCTTCCAGTGAGTCGGATGTTAACAGGAGATCATCAGTATAGTGGTATAGGTTGACGTTATTATTAGGTTTCCTCCAATTAGCTAGGTCACGTGCCACCAAGTTATGGCAGTATGTTGGTGAATGCATGTACCCCTGTGGCAGGACCTGAAAGGTCCACTTCCTGCCTCCCCATGTGAACGCAAATTGATCTTGCGATTCTTTGGCAATCGGGATACTAAGAAATGCATTTGCCAAATTCAGGACACAATGGTAGGTCTTAATTTCCCTACTGAGTGTGTCCATTAGGGAAGCAATATTGGGTACGGCCGCATGGATGAGCGGCGTGACCTTATTTAATTCCCTATAATCTACTGTCATTCTCCATATTCCATCCAACTTCCACACTGGCCATATGGGGGAATTATATGGACTATGTGCAGGTCTTATAATACCTACTTTTTCTAGTTCCTGCACTGTTTTTGATATTTCTTCCTGCCCCCCCCGGGAGTCTATACTGTCTTACATTAGTAATCTGGCGTGGTTTCAGCAAACAAATGGACTCGTGTTTCGCATGGCCCCTCAATACTGTCTGTATCACCAGGATACTAATGTACCTCTGTCGAAGTCTGAACTCTTCCACAGTCGTCTGGAAAGCCAGACCCCATAAAATGTCTATGCCCAAGATGTATTCTGGGACTGGAGCAATCGACACTTTATACTCCCGGGGTGGGAGACGCCTAACCCCCAATTTCAACCATGTTTGGGTGACTGGAATGGTCTGTCCCCCAAACCCACCAATCATCACTCTACCGCCCTTAAACTTTGTTGGGTCTCCATATATAATTGATGTTTCCGCACCAGTGTCTACTAGAGCCATCACCTTTTGAATATTCTTCTCCAACTGAAATATCTCTAATTCTACATAGGGCCTCTGGTCACATCTGGAGGCCCTAAGGGGACCAAAGTCCTTCATTACTCCATGAAGTTGGCTAAATCTAAGTCTTTTACTGCAGGTGGTTCAGGCACTGTATCCCGCGACACCTGTGGATGTTTCTTCCTTCTATTTGGGACTATAAAATCAGCCAAATTCCAGGTTGTTGTTGGTGCTGCCTGTATTATTCGTACTCCCAATTTTCTGGGAGTACTCTGAAATTTTTGATCGTTTCTAAGTTGTTTCCAGAGCTGTAATAAAACATGGTTGGGTTGCCCATCGATTTTAGCAAAGGCAACCCCGGCCCATATGAGATCATTGAACATGGTCTTCTGGGATACCTGTATGGGGCCCAATCAGGGTATCCGTGGGGCAGGCTTCTTAGTTTTAATCGGGAATGCCTCAGCTTCTTCTACCATACGGACATTGCACCTAGTTCTTATGTGCTCCATTTCCCCAAGGTCTGCCACCAACTGGGCTGCCTATTGGACAATACCCTCCAAAGCCACCAAGGGGTTTAGTATGGAGACCAAAGTCCCATAAAGGTGAGAGGGGGCTTGCTGTAGTATTAGGTCTCGCATACCTGCTGTAAATTTTTCCGTATCAGGACTTTCAAAGGTCTCTGAATACATAGCCTCTCTCATACCCAGTTCTCGGATGTATTCTCGGATATATGTTTGGAGGTCCTCCATAGAGGACCATAAACCGGTATTGAGTGGAATGTCAGATTTGTTAGGCCACGTTAAGCAGCATGCTGCCATCAACCAATCTATGATAGAATGATTCTCATTAGTATAGTGGATGGCAGCATATAATCTTCGCCTCAGGGCTGGGTATATAGTTATGGATGCTAGTTTTGACATCTCTGTCCCACTGACTAACATGCTTTCAGCTCCTGCATCCCATAACCTCAGGAGCCATGATGGTATGCTTTCTCTTGGTTTTTGATGGACCCGTTGTACTAGGTCCATCAATTCATTTGCTGTATATGGGCGAGCTGTCACATGCAAGCATGTTTCAGTAGGGGGCCATTGGTCAGGAGGCACTCCCACTGGTCTATCTTGCACTTTTTTTGTTTTTTGAGTTATGATTGGTCGGATCTCAAATGGATCCTCCAGAGATGGAGCTCTGAGATCCGATTTAGAAATCTTTTTTTCTGAAACATCCAGGTCCGCTACTTCAGGGACCTGGGTGCCCTCCACTGATGCGGTATGTATTTGTCTTGTTGGCACATCTAGTCCAGGTTTTTTGGCTACTAATGTGCCCAACTGTTGTTCCAACTTTTCAATTCGATCTCTTAACAATTGATTTTCAGATTCTACGTTCTTATTTGTTATTTCCATTTTATGTAATGCCATGATTAGAGGCCAAGCCACAGCAGAAGCAGCTAGCCGACGTTCTTTTATAACTAGCATGTCCTTATCTAGACCTTGAAAATAATCTGTCAGCCAGGCTAGAGAAGGAGAAACATTCCCTGTAACCCACAGGGGTTCCCATTTTTCAATAACGGTGGCAAGACCATAAGAGGATGACCCCATAAATCCTGGAATTTGACCAGGAATTGTTTGGTCTAGGGGAGTAACGTTCTCCCCCCTGCCCCATTTGAAAATGTTCCAAATGAAAGACATGGTTAATTATTGTGTGTGTGTGTGTGTGTGTGTGTGTGTGTGTGTATTTTTTTTTTTTTTTTAAGCCTGCCTGGCTCGCCAATTGTAGGGCAAACAACCCCCAAAAATAGCACCCAAAAGAAATAGTGCCAAAGATGGTATATTTTTGATAGGCTTAAGTAGATGATATACAGATGATTAATAAGGAAAGAGTGGCTCACCTTTGAAGATGGTCGAGGCTTGCCAATAACTCCACTAGGGAGGGATCTCCAACCAGAGATCCTTCCCTGGTGGTGGTCAGCCCTTAAATGGGGTCTTGGGAGAGGTTGAGTCAAACTCCACCCCTTCCAATCACACTCACTTGTGCCCCTGCGGCTGACTCAGTGCTCACCTCAGGTGATCAATCAGTGGTTCAGGCCGTGATTCAACAGTTCCCATACAATCCCCTTTACCCATTCTGAATCTAATTTCTTATTTCCCTTGCTTAACCAATGTCCCAAATATTTCACTTCCTCTTCTGTAACTTGTAATTTTACCTTTGAAACTTTGAACCCCTTTGAACCTAAGAAATTTAATAATTTAATGCTCCCCTGTCTAACTCTCTCCTCGTCTGTTCCAGCTAATAGTAAGTCATCTACATATTGTACTAAGGTTACGTGTGGGTTTGATTCATAAGTTTTTAGTACTTGCTCAAGGGCTTGTCCAAACAAGTTAGGGGATTCTGTGAATCCCTGTGGAAGCACTGTCCATCTGAGGTATTGTTTGGATCTTCCCACTCGAAGGCAAAGTAGTCTCTGCATTCTGCTTTCGGGCGGCAGGTCCAAAAAGCATCCTTTACACTATTACTATTACTATTACACTATACCACTTAGATTCTGAATAGAATTGACTGAGCAGGGTATAGGGGTTTGCCACTACCGGGAAATGGGTAATTGTTCTCTTATTAATTTCCCTTAAGTCGTGGAACAATCTGTATGTGTCATCAGGTTTTTTTACAGGGAGTATAGGAGTATTTTAGGGATACACACTGGGCTCTAATAGCCCTTTAGATATTAATCTTTCAATTTCAGGTTGTAGCCCTAATTTACCTTTCTGTGAAATGGGATATTGTTTTATCCTAATTGGAATCCCTGGATCCTTTGTAGTCACTTCAAAGGGTACTATATCTAACTTCCCAACTGATTCCGGAGTATACCAAACTTCTGGGTTAATTCTAGCCTTATCTTCTATCGTTAGAGTACATAGCTTAACAGTTAATTCTCTATTTTTTACTTCCAAATTTATTCCTAACTCCACAATTAAATCTCTCCCTAGGAAATTATATTCTGCTTCAGATACCAATAAAAAGACCCGATTCCATAGGTGCTAGGTGATTCTATTTCTACCTGCTTTATAACAGGTACCATAAAAGGTTCAACTTTTGCTACAATTACTAGTAGCTTTTCTGAGGATAAAGAACATCCTCGAAGTAAATATTGAACAGTCGATCTTTCTGCCCCAGGGTCTACCAAAAACTCCATTTCCTAATGATGAGGACCCAATTTCAATTTTATCAAGGGCTCTTTTCTTTCCTGGGTCCCCAGCACATAGAGCCCCTGACCCCCTCAGTCCTCCTTAAACATTTTCTCCTCCTGGATTCTCTTTCTACAATCTTTCTTCATGTGTCCCTTTTTCTGACAGTAGAAGCATTCTACTGTCCTCATATCTCTGGGTCTCATCTGGTTAGGTTGAAGCGCGTTGTCTGCCTGAGGAATATTCCCTCTTCTCCTTGCCTAAAACACCCCCTTCTGTCCTTCTTTTACTGCAGCTATCAGAATTCCAGCTTGCCTCTTCTGAGTCTCCTCCTTACATATGCTTTCTGAGCCTCTCTTAGCAATTTGTCTAATACTCTCTCCTGCCAATCCTCCAATTTCTCAAGTTTCCTTCAAATATCCAGGACCTAGCTACAAACTGCATTTTCAGGAGAGCTTGCCCCACGTGGGTAGCAGGATCTAATCCTGAATATAACTATAACTTTTTGCGTAGTCTCTCTAACTTCACAGTAGGAATTTCATCTTTTTTTCTGTTGATCGATAAAAGCCTTATTAAGATTCTCTAATCCCTTGAATAATAATAATTTGCAAATCTGCCATGTGAGTATGATGTTCCTGGTTCTGATTATCCCAACTGGGCCGCTGTAAGGGCCACTTTATATCTGCTCCTGGACCAGCCTGGTGTTGCTGATCCCAAATTCGCATACCTGCCATCCTGATCATATCCCTTTCTTCCGCTGTTAATAGTATGCCCAAATTTGCCTGTATTTCATCCCAGGTATAAAGGCTGGGACCTAAAAATTGATCTAGCCTCTCGGAGAACCCTAAAGGATCCTCTAGCAAATTCCCCATCTCCTTTTTAAATTCCCTTACATCTCCTGAGTTTAAGGGAACTGAAACATATCCAACTCCTGGGTTTGATCCCCCAGTAGCTATGGGTATTTCTCTTAAAGGGAGAAAGTTTCTTCCTTGACTCCTCTCCTGCCTAGCTTGCCTTCTAGTGATCCTTTTCCTAGGGAGGTCTAGGGGTTCAGATTCAGGTTTGTCTCCTGAGTCAGATTCAGCTTGCTCCGGAGGAGCCACTGGATTCTGTTCAGGGGGAGCATAAAGTGGGGTGATAGTGTATAATGTCCTTCTCTGTTGTATTCCATTTTTTTTTTTTTAAATTAGGGGGAACAAAAAGGTTCGAATATCGGATTGTACCCATAATTTGGCATACTTTCTCTCTTCTAGATTAAAAGGCTGTTTTTCATTCACATAACTATTTAGAGTCTGGCAGATCCGGTCCTCAAAGGACCCAAATACTAGTCAGAACAACTGATCTGCCCTTATCTGTTTTCCTCCCCACACCTCCATACAATAATGTACCATTTTTACCTCACACTTTCCTTGTCTAGAGGGAGAACCACCCCAATGTTTTAATATAAATCTTAGGGGGCTTTCTAGTGGTATATCTTGTAGCTTTACCTGCAAGCCACCCATGGGGTCAGAGGGCTTACTCTTCCCCTGTCCCATCTTCCGGAGCACTCACACAGACACAGACACAGACACAGACACAGACACACACACACACACACACACACACACTCGTGCCCCTCGGTCGTGACCCACACCCTTGCGGGCAATGGGAACTGCACTAATAGAAGGGTCCACACTCGCTTCGCCCCTATGGGACATCTCAGTCAGGCGCACTCCAGGATACCCACCCCGACTGAACAGTTTCACTCAAATACTTACTCAATCCTGAGTCTTTGTTCGGGTTTTCATGCACAAAAATTACAGGGTACTGCAGTTTCTTTCACTCGTTTACCAAATTTAGAGTTCGGAGCTACAGGTCTCTGCACAGGAATTACACAGCCCAGGGGCTTCTGAAGACGGGGTGCCCCCCCTGGAGTGGGAATTCCTCAGCAACCTCAGTTCAAATCCGAGTCATGGCACCAAATTGTTATAGGTGTGAAGAGAATGATACATACCGATTGTTGCCAATAGTAAGGAATTTATTGAGTAAGCAATAAACTACTGAAAAACACTGACACATCTGTCTCAAGTCGATCTGATTAACAAGTACAGAATTCATTTTTATCACACACTCACAGGCTCTAATTCTAGAGGGGATTTCAACCACCCAGATGTCTGCTTGGTAGACAACACATCAAGCTGCAAGCAATCCAGGAGACTCCTGGAGTCCTTTGAGTAAGATCATGGTTCAGGTTTTGGACAGACCAACCAGAGGTGAAATGTTACTAGACCTGCTGCTCAACAGTGCAGAGGAGAATATTCAAGAGGTTAAGACTGCAGGCAGCCTGGGCTGTAGCAATCATGTCCCGTTCCAGTTCATGATCTCAAAGAATATGGGCCTGGCGAAGAGCATACTCAGAATTCTGAACGCTAGGAGAGCAAACCTCATGCTGACTAAGGAATTATTGGATGAGATTCCCTGTGAAACTGCCCTTAGGGACATAGGAATGAAACAGAGCTGGCAGCTCTTTAAGGACATTCTTCTGAGAGCACAAGAGCTCCGAGTATAAGAAATCAAACACAGGAGGCAGAAAAGAGGCATTGCTGAGCAGGGACCTGCTGGTCAAACAGAGGGATGAGAAGGAAATGCATAGGCAGTGGAATGAGTGATGTGTGGCCTGGGAGGAGTACAGAGATGCTGTCCAGACATGTAAAGATAGGACTGGGAAAACTCAATGAAAGAACTGAACTTGGGAAGGGATGTGTAAAATAACAAGGAATTCTATGTGTATATTTAGCAGCACTGGTGAGGTCGCACCTCTCATAAGGCACAGGCCTTATGAGAAATGGCTGAGGGAATTGGGATTGTTCAGTCTGGAGAAGAGGAGGCTCAGAGGAGACATTATTGCTCTCTATAACTACCTGAAGGGAGGTTGTAGTGAGCTGGGAGTTGGCCTCTTCTCTCTTGTAACTAGCAATATAATGAGAGTGTCAACGGTTTACCAGGCTGGATCGGCCCGGTTCCGTGACGATTGGTGCGGGGGACCCACAGCCCCACGCCCCTGGAAAGGGGAAGGGGGAAAGGGAAAAGGAAAAGAGGGAGATGGGCCTAGAAACAAAACAGCGGCAACGATCTGAGGAGGAAAGCTAATTTACTAAATAAGATATCAGAAAGCAAAATAACGCAATATAATACAATACAATTGGAATTGAAGCTAATAAATCAAATAAAATGAGCAAGAGAGAGTGTCCGATAAACCAAAGGCCTTACACTAACACTGAAGGCGATACGGCAGCGAGCACCCACTGTTGAGTCGATCCCGAAGGAAAAAGAGGGTCCCGTGACTGCAGAGAGTTTTTATCTTTTCCCTCTGAGAGGAAAATACGTAAAAATGCAAAGCACCGCGAAGTCCTCTGGGGAATGTAGTTCTTCTCTTCTGAGACAGGTATACCCAGAAATATCAATGATCTATGGAGTTGGAGTATTAACTCTTTAACTCTTAATGCAATACATGTTATGATGTGGAATACCAATACCAAAAATCATAAAACCATGACAGAGAGGGAATGGCTTTAAGTTGTGCCAGGGGAAATTCAGACTGGATGCTAGGAAATACTTCTCTGAAAGAGTGGTCAGACAGTGGAGTGGGCTGCCCAGGGAGGTGGTGGAGTCACCAACCCTGGCGGTACTTAAGGAACGTTTAGACACTGTGTTGAAGAACATGGTTTAGAGAGAACTATTGGTGACAGATAGACGATTGGACTGCATGATCTTGTAGGTCTTTTCCAACCTTGATGATGTTATGATTTATCAGAAGAGAAAGGCCAAGGGCAGTGTACACCTTCAGATAAATAAGAGAGAACTAACAACAACAGACATGGAGAAGGCTGAGGTACTCAAGTTCTTTGCCTCAAGTCTTCACTGGCAGTCAGGTTTCCCGTGTCTCTCAGATTCCTGAGCCTTTAGAGGTCAGGGTCAGGGGAACAAAATCCCTCCCACTGTAAGAGAAGAGCAGCTTCAAGAACCCCTGATGAAACTAAACATATACAAGTCTATGGGGCCCACGGACATGTATCATTGGAGGAACTAGCTAATGGGGTGGTCAAGTCACTCTCCATCATATTTGAAAAGTCATTGTGAGAACCCCATTGAATGGAAAAACATTTCCATTCAATTCCCCATTGAATGGAAAAACATTCAATTACAATAACTGGGAAACTGAGTTTCACAATAATTGAAAATAGAGGGAACTGCTACATCAAGGGCTTGCAGTAATAAAGCAAATGATGCACAGATTAAAAAAAAAAAGCGCTTTGGGGAAAGTTTTCCATCAGGATTCCCAAAAAGCTATGGTTGGTGAGCATCCCTGATGTAGTTACGTTGCTAAGTAATGCAAGCACGGACTGTCACCAACAGAGACCTGTTTAGCGTGGTAACAGTGCACATGCCAAGGATTTGGAGACCTAGAAAAATGTAACATGAACTCACCCCCAGCATATACAACGAGCTAGTGAGGCGCTGGCACTGCTGCTCAGAGAGCTGTGGGTGCCCCATCCCTGCAGGCACTCAAGGCCAGGTGGGATGGGGCCCTGGGCAGCCTGAGCTGGTGGGGGCAGCCCTGCCCATGGCCGGGGGTGGCACTGGGTGGGCTTTGAGATCCTCTCCAATCTGAGCCATTCTATGGATCTGTGATTGCAGACCCAAGACACAGGAATAGAACATAGAAAGGCAGACAGGAAACTGGAGAGGTGAGAAAGGCCTGGGATGCCCCCATCCTGGTAACAGTGTACACAAACAAATTCTACTGGAGTCAGTGGGAGTTTTCTCAAGAACTGTAGTGGACCCAAGATTTCACCATGGGACTGAATAAGCAAATGTTCCTGTGGCTTCCTCTTCCCAATCTCTATTCTTGAAACAGATGAGCTGAAAAACACTCTATATGCAACAGAAAATGAAAATACAGTCTGGCAGCCCTTGGAAGGCTCCCACAACCTTGTCTTCTATGAAGGCCCATGAGTCACTGCTACACAAACAAGAGCTGCCAATGAGGGAGACTTTGGGGCAAGATTCCAGCAAGACAGTGTAAAACATGTGAATGTGATTCGTGTCAAAAGACACAGGGTCAAAGATACTGATACAGTACCTTTAAATCCAATCAGCAGATAAAATTGATTAAAGGAGTAAAATTTCTTTATAAGGCATGGAAGGATAAACTAGGAACAGAACTCTGTCTGCACCTCAAACACTAACCCTGCTAAACGGAGCCCAGAAGGTGCATTCCTCAAACCAAGGGGTGGCAGAGATCAGCATTTCAAATACAGACCTTGCAAGACCGGCCTGGAATACACAGAGGGATGAATCAGAGGGCATTAAGGAAGACAAACAGCCTTCATCCCAAAGGCCACCTGAAGGAATGTGCAACCCCCCTAGCAACTGGCCACACAAGAGTAGAAGAATGAAATGATTGACCAAGGGGAGGAGGGGACTTCAAGAAATTTTAAATAAGACACTGTATAAAAGAAGAGGGAACCATCTTCTCGGTGTGTGTCGCTGGTGGAGCGGAGACTCCCCGGCACACCTAGCGCTGCTTGCTTATTGCTTTACACCTTTTGATTGTAATAAAATATTCCAAAAACTCCGATTGGACTGTGAGCATTTATGACATTATGTTAAAAGAAAAGAAGACAAAAATCCTGAAGTTATCAGTTCTGCCTTGTTCTCCACACTTGCACAAATTAGATCACCCATCTCCCTGTCAAAACAGTGGTGGAGGACTGCCTGTCTTCCTCTTGCTGGGTAAGGCCCACACAGCCTTGGCTTCTGCATCAGCCCCTGTATAAGGACAACTATTTGTTCTGGACCAAAAGAATGTATTTGTCAGTAAATTCTGCTGGATTGAGGACAGGGAGGCTAATTGAAAGGAAGCAATTAAGCGAGTCTGGAAGGCAGGAATGGGACTGAAAGCAGAGGTTCCTACAAGTTGGCTGTGACCCCAATTACAGATGAGTTCTTTCAGCCACAGGTTCCAGAGACAAGTCAGCCTAACAGAACAGGTTTATTCTTCTTTGCAATAAACCTCCCAATTTGCAAACTGCTGTCCCCATCCCTGAGAGCTGTAGGTGGACACAAGCCTGCCAAGGATGCTACATGGGAAGCAGGAAAAGCTGAAGGATCATAACAATGCCAGGAAAGTAAATAGATTAAGCTTTTCTGTGAGCAGTCCCTCTCAACCTTCCCCTCTACACCTGAGCCAATTTCCTCACACATGTACAGCTCTCTATTCTGTGAATTCTTGGGAATCCCGGAGTGTGCCTAGCTGAGACGTCCAAACAAGGGCGAAGCGAGTGCGGATCCCTCAGTAGTGCGGTTCCCACATCCCGCGAGGGACTGGGCCACGACCAGGGGATGCATGTGTGTGTGTGAGAAGGCACTCCGGAAGATGGGACAGAGGAAAAGCAAGCCCTTTGATCCCATGGGCGGGGAACCCCAGGTAAAGCTCCCTCAGGTTTTGCCAGACAGTCCATTAGGCTTAATGATTAGGTATTGGGATGTTTATCAGTCTAGGCGAGGTAAGAGTAAGGTAAAGATGATACATTATTGCATGGAATTCTGGGGTGGTAAACAAATTCGAGGCAACCACCTATATTGGCCTGTGTTTGGATCTTTTGAAGATTTGATCTATCAGGCATTAAACATTTATGTAAATTCTAAGGAACCTTTTTGTTCAGAAGAAAGTGAATATGCACGACTTTGGATAGAGCCTGAGACTAGGTTAAAGTTATATCCTTTAAAAGAAAACGGGGGAGAAGTAAAAAAACAAAAAAAAGACACGAAGGGAGGAAGAAATACCCACCTCACTTCCTCCTTACATACCACCACCACCTCCGCCCGCATCCCAGGCCCCCCCCAACAGCACCGGGCTATTCTAATAACTCCAACTCCGCCTCTAGTTCCTCTGATGAACAGAGACGAGTGACTAGGAGTCAAGCAAGGAAGGGGCATGATGAGAAGGGGTTATATCTCCTAAGAGAAATCGCAATGGGAGGACCACAACCTGGTATGGGATATGTGGCCCTTCCCTTAAATTCTGGGGATGTTAGGGAATTTAAGAAGGAAATGGGAAATTTATTGGAAGATCCTTTAGGGGTGGCAGAAAGGGTGGATCAGTTCTTAGGGCCTAATATATATACAATTGGGATGAAATGCAGGCCATTCTGAGTATATTATTTACGGTCGAAGAAAGGGGGATGATTAGAAGGGCTGGAATGAAGATTTGGGACCAACAGCATCAACAATCTCCCTAGTGGAGTTATTGGCAAGCCTCGACCATCTTCAAAGGTGAGCCACTCTTTCCTTATTAATTAACTTTCCTTATTAAATATCTGTATACCATCTACTTAAGCCCATCTAAAATATACCATCTTTGGCACTATTTCTTTTGGGTGCTATTCTTGGAGTTATTTGCCCTACAGGGAGAAAGCAGGCTACTTTAAAACTTTTCAGTTAAAGATACTTAAATTCTAATAGAATAATTTAGAGAGAGAACAGTAGGGTTAGGTTGTACAAACACTGGCAAAAGCTGACATAAATCCATAAGCAAGTACAAAGAAATATTGCTAGCATGTGTAATGAAAAATAATGCTTGAAAAACCTTTCAGAGAGGAGTACAATAGAAAACACTCCCATATTTTTTGGACCTTCTTATCATATAGAACACAAATGGCCAGCTCACTAATTGCCTAGTAATATTTTCTCATGACTATTAGGTCCAAATGTAATCAGCAGGTAAGTTACAACAATAGCCAAACCACAGCCTACAAAGGACAAAACATAGTGTCCTACGGTGACCAAAGGGGGAGGAAAAAAAAAAAAGGAAAAAACAGATAGTTATTGGATTAGTATGGATGCATGTGCTTTCTATCTCACGTGCATGTTGCCATGACATCACGCAGAGTCCTCCAAGAGACTCATTCCTATGCCCTTCATGCGCTGCTTTCAAATTACTTACTAAAAAAACCTAAATTAATTGGAGTCAGAAGATCTGCATCTGCAGTTTATCATGCGTGGCACAGCCTACAGCCCATTTTCCAAGAAATGGCAGTGCAAATGCTCTAGCTCTGCAAACACATAAATGCATGAAATCAGTCGTGCCGAAGCTATTGCAGTATCCGGGTACCAAACTTGCCATCCCTCTTTGACTCTTGAGAGGTCATGCTATGAGTAGCACAGCTTGTGAATAGAGGAAAAAATGGAGAAGAACTGCAGTACTTACTCAAATTCCTTGATCATCCATTTTTCTTTAATGACTATAATTCCTATGATTGCACTAGCTATGAAGACAAGAAGTTAAAAAAAAAAAAAACAGAAACAGGATAATCTGTGCAGTGAATCCAGTGATCAGCAGTCTCACACTGGGATACATTCAGATTTGCATGTCAGACATCTCTTTCTCCTTACCTATAACAGACACAGTACTGAGAGGAACAATCAGTGGAAGATGAGAAAAGGCTTAAGAGGAAAACACTCCCAGTTCTCCCAGACACAGCAGAAACAGTCCACACCACTATGTCTTGGTATTGAAATATGCTCGGGGATCTTTTGAACCTGCCAGCCAGATATGACTGTATTTCTAGAAAAGAGAATTAAAAGCATAGGAGCTGTGACATGAGGGATGCTTTTTGACACACAATGCTTGAGGTGGGATCAATATCTATTTCATGATACTCACCTGAAGGTTGAGTGCCATACTGATAACAAGATGCCCAAAAAAAGCTAGTAATGCACCGATCAAGTTATCCTGTACAAACATAATAGATATTACATCTATGTACTGGTCTTTGAAGGAAGTTGGGGTTTTATGCACAATCTGGAAGAGTGCAGACTTAAAACAGATTTTACTGATGAGTGATCTAGGAACTGTTTTCATCTCCTCCGCATGATTGAGGACAATTCAAGAAACTTCTCTGTGGCTCCGTTCCAAATCTATGAAACTCAGTCAAAAGATAATCCTTTCTTAATTCTCACTTTATGAGAGACTTAAATTAGTAAGCATGTATTTTGAATCTTTGCAGGAAAGTTTCTCAGCAGGAAAGAATAGACAGCTAAACACTTATTCACTCATTCTTCCCTTTAAATATCTGTTTTCATAATGGCTTGGAATTCAGCAGCACACAGATCAGAAACATTTGCATTCTCTAAGTCAGCTTTTAAGAACTATTGTGCTCTTCTCCACCTAAAACATCTACTGTTTCAGTGGGCAATTTCGCTCCATTCAGAAACACCTGAGATACATTCCCACAACAGACAGTAGAGCTGCAAGCCTGGGAAAAGTTTGTGGAGAACTGAAAAGGAAAAAAAAAAAAACACTGAAAAACATGACACATCTGTCTCGAGACAGTTTGATTAACGAGTACAGAAATCATTTTTACCACAATCCTCCCTTCTTTTTTTTCTCATCTTGTTTATCAAACCGTATCACTGCATCTTGGGCTAAAACATGATCTTTTCCTTTTAATTGTTCCAGGCAGTGTTTCATTGCTGCAATTATCTTATTCAGTATATAGACCAGAAGCCAGCACTAGAATTAGTAGGACTAGGGGATCATCTCTGGTGTATAATAAAGTCGTGAGCCAAATAGAATAGCTCAACCAGTTTTTGTACCAATTTTGCTGGGTCCCTTTTTCTTGTTTCCTTTTTTCAAGCTCTTCTTGTACTTTAGCCATCTTCTCGTAGTTTAGCCATAGTGTCCCTAACTACCATTGTATGATCAACATAGGAACAACACTCCTCCCCCATTGCTACGCATTGTCCCCCTTGTTGTAATAATACAAGATGTAATCCTCGTCTATTTTGTAGGACTACCTCCGATAGGGATGTTAGGGATTTTTCCAGAGAGGTTATTGATTTGGTCCAGATCTTCATCAACAGCTATTTTCAGTGATCTAATTGTTGATCTAATTGGTGGGGGTTGTTGTTCATTCTCACCATTGTTGTCATTAACAATAATATTGTTACTATTGTTGGTGTACTCATTTTCCAAAATGAATACCTTCAAGTTGTTTTTTCTTAGTCCCTCCCCCTCTTTTTTTTTTTTCCAATGCCAATCTAAATTAATACAGTGAGCACTTTCAGTATAGCTTCATGAGGCCTTCCAGATTAGGAGACAAAGGTCAAGGTGACTTCACCTCAGAGGTTATTCTCATACACCTCTGCCTCCCTCGCCCACTCTTTTGCTTAGAGCAGAGGGGTGCATGATCTTCTCTGCAGCAGTCGTATTCTTCAGGGGAATCTCCTCTTTCCTTGCCCTTTAAGTCTCCCCGGTCTCTATCTGTAGTTCCTTTTTGGATTTTAGCCTCTTGATTGCTTACAAAACTATCTCCCAATTATCTTAAAAGGTATTCACAGGAAAAGTGAGTTCACCAGTGTTCATCATATACAATGCACAATACATATACAATATATATATAAAGCATACAATGAAATGACTGTTATCTCATCTGTTAAAAAAAACAAACAGTTCTACATTTTTCTTAGAGTAATTTTTAGATCATCTGAAGTCTTGGACACCTTCCTTCCTGTGACATGGACTGGTCCTTTCACTCAGCTTGTATGGGGTCCATCCATGCTCAGCTGTCTGGATCGCTGTTTCTATTGTTAGTAAAACAAGAAAAGGTCCTTCCCAGCAGGGAGTTAGAGACGACTCTTTCCACGTTTTAATTAAAACCTTGTCCCCTGGATGATTCGATATCTAGGAGATATCTAGCAGAGGCCATTGTACCACCAGTCCTTCCTTTCTTAATTTATTCCTTATTAATTTTGATTAAATATTCCTGTAGTAATTTTTCTTCTACATTGGGATGTTCTGATGGGAGTTCTAAATCATATGGCATTCCATATAACATTTCAAAAGGTGATATTCCAGTATCTGTTCTTGGTTGTGTTCTTAATTTAAGTAGTGCCAGGGGCAAACACTTAATCCAAGACATCTTGGTTTCAATCAATAATTTAGTAAGCTGTTTTTTAATTTCCCCATTCATCCTTTCTACTTTTCCAGAGCTCTGTAGGTGCCATGGAGTGTAATATTCCATTTGGCCCCCCATAGGAGCTAAGGCCTCTTTCACTACTTTTAATACCAAGTGAGGGCCTCTATCTCAATCTATAACTTCAATGTTCAATCTGGGAATAACATGTTTGAACAATATCTTAATTACTGTCTGGGCTGTTGCCCTAGCAGTGGGGTAGGCCTCCACCAAATGTGTTAAATGGTCTATTATTATTTAATATTTATATCTTCCAACCTTTGGGAGATCTGTGAAGTCTATCTGTATTTTAGCAAAAGGTCTAACAGCCAATTCCCTTCCTCCCTGTATTTTCTTTCCTCAGTTGTTTATTTACTTTCCTACAAATCATACAATTATCTACATTCTTTTGGCTATACTATAAATGCCTATACACATATATTTAATTGTGAATTGGTCCACCAAGGCCTGCACTCCCATTCTAATAACTCTAAGTCCTCCCGTATTTTAGCCTGATACTCTATACACTAAATACAATCATGGGTTAAATCTTCATCTGTTTCCCCATTCAAAAATTGAGCAGGATTTTGCAAACTTGCAGTTTCTATTTCTAATTTACGAGAATGTATTAGGATCCCTTCATATTTCAATAGTCTAGCATCTGTAATCCACTTATCTGCTTTTTGTTGTAGTGCTCCCCTTATGTTATGTGGAGTATACACTTTTAATTCACCCCTGAAAATAATCTTCCCTGCTTCTTCTACTAACAGAGCTACAGCAACTATTGATTGTAAACAGGTAGGCCATGAATCATGAGAACAGCTTCTCTACAGTAAAGACAACTGTAAACCATCCAGATACAAAGGTGCTACACCCTATTAATTTGTCTGTTGGGCCAGATGTGTTGGATGGGCTTAAATCAAACTAATAAGCTTGTCGATAAGAAAGCAGGATAGACATCCTGTTGTCCCAACAAAATAACCGAACAGATGTCTCTCTTCAGGAATAAGAAGGAGCTCTCCCCCTTCTTGGTTTGAAAATTGACCCTTAGGTTTGATCACTTCCATAACCAGAGTTTGGAATGTGATGAGTATGCATGTGCCATACCTATAAATATGTATTCATTTCTCTCTTTGGTGTGCGTGTTTGATGGAGAGATCCTCCATGCACCCAGTGCTGTAATAAAGGGAATACCTGCTTGACATATTACACTGGTGTGTCAGGTTACTTTGCCGGATTTCTTGGCATCAGTCACCCACAGCTAATAGGATCTAAGTGTTTTGAAAAGTATCCTACTGATTTCTTTTTCCCGGCCCATTCCTGGGTCAGTACTCCAAAAGCAGTCCCTTCATCTGTATTTACAAAAAGGTTAAATGGTCTTTTTATATCAGGTAAGCTTAACACTGGTGCATTAACAAGATCTACCTTTAAATCTTCTAATCTTCGCTCATCCTCCTGACTCCACTTTACTAATCCATTTCGTACTAGTTTCTGGTATAAAAACTTTACCTTACTTCTATAATTCTCAATCCATTGTCTACTGTATCCTAGCAACCCTAAGATCTGCCTCACCTGCCTCTTGCTTCTTGGGGCTTTTAAAGATAAAATCCCTGTAGGGCAAATAACCCCCAAGAATAGCACCCAAAAGAAATAGTGCCAAAGATGGTATATTTTAGATGGGCTTAAGTAGATGATATACAGATGATTAATAAGAAAAGAGTGGCTCACCTTTGAAGATGGTCGAGGCTTGCCAATAACTCCACTAGGGAGGGATCTCCAACCAGAGATCCTTCCCTGGTGGTGGTCAGCCCTTAAATGGGGTCTTGGGAGAGGTTGAGTCAAACTCCACCCCTTCCAATCACACTCACTTGTGCCCCTGCGGCTGACTCAGTGCTCACCTCAGGTGATCAATCAGTGGTTCAGGCCATGATTCAACAGTTCCCATACACTCCACCCCTTCACGACAAGAAACACTGATTAAGGAACTATAGGGTGAGCCCTCCTTAATACAGAGACCCAATACATCAGGATGCTTTACATAACAACCCGTCACGATGCATATCAATGTAATCTGGGATGAGTGATAATCAGCGTATGGCTTGTGTTCTTCCTTGGGCCAGTGCTTGGTGGTGTCTACTGGAAGCATGCGGTCACGTTGTGCAGGTCCGTCCTACTCTTCATCAGTCCTGGGTAGACCATCACCGGATGTTGCATATGATCTTATAGCAACTCTGGAACACTGCAGCATCATTTGATTCCCTCCAGTGACTCATAGACTCACGGGGAGTAATATAGATGTCTCAAAGGTACCAAGAGGGGGAGGTCTGCCCTCCAGGGTAAGATACAGGCCGTATTCCTGTCTTGGGTCAACACTTCAGCTTGTACAGGGGCATGCCCTGGCCACCTGTACCAAACCTTTTGCCCAGATGTCTGTGGCTGCACGATTATATCAGGCACCAAAGGGGGTGTCCTGATCTGCCACAGAGACATGATAGGGGTTCCTTTAGCAATAAAGACTGGAGTCTTGACCACAATATCAGTAGGCCATGTACCAATTACCGGAGGGACTACCGAACCCCCCACCTCCAATAATCTCCCCCAAGGTGCAAGTAGGCCACACCATTGTGGTCCTACCTGCACCTTCCAAGGCCATCTTATTTTATTGGTGCCTGGTTTCAGGTTCTCAGGGGCAGGGAGCAGAAGATTGTTCTCACGGCCAGTCTGAGGTCTTACCTCATTATCTGTACCTGTAATTTGGATCCTAAGTGGGGAGGCTCATGTTGTTTGCAACATTTTCAAGGCACTGGGTCTGCCATCTCTAGGTCTTTTGTTCAGATCTCGCAGGGTTTCGTGGAGCCTCTTCGTCCACCCCTGCAGAGACTGAGAGTCTGTCTTCATGGCAGCCTTGAGAATAACATTATAACGCTCAATCAGGCCTGCCCCCGTTGGATTGTATGGCTGGTGGAATCGCCACTCGATATTGTTCTCTTCTGCCCAGCGTTGTATCATTGCACCCGTGAAAGGAGTCCCTTGGTCGTTCTCAATGACTTGTGGTATCCCGTAGACAGCCATCAATCTTGTGAGCGCCTTGATGGTATATGCCTGGTTGGCTTTTGGTACTGGATAGGCCTGCATTAGCCCACTCGTGGTGTCGACACAGGTTAGGGCATATCTCACCCCCTCAGATCGAGGGAGGGGCCCAATATAATCAACCTGCCATCGCTGTAGGGGATTGTGTCCTCTAGCAAGATGGGCTGTTGTTTCAGGCAACGACCTCGGTCTCATTCTGGAGCAGGCATCACAGTCTCAACATGCTTGAGCTACGTCTGATAATTGTACGGGCAGTCCCCATGCTTTGGCAGCTGCCCACATGGTCTTCTGTCCAGCATGCCACAGCTTTTGATGTAACCAGTAGGCGATGTTCTCAGATGGTGAGTTCTCAACCCATCTAACTCGGGCCAGTGTGTCAGCTTCATCATTTCCTGGTGACTGTAGGGTTCGGTGACCAGAAACATGGTAGACACGTACAGTTCTGTGTTTGACTGTATTCCATATGTCTAACCACATATCTTTGCCCCAGATCGGTCGGGAGTGGATAGTCCAGTCCTGGGTAGCCCACTGTGCGATCCAAAGAGTGAGCCCACACTACACAGCCCAACTATCTGTGCAGATATTCAGAATACTGTCACCAGGTTCTTTGATTATAACCATCCACACGGCCCACAGCTCTGCCCACTGGCTGCTTTGACCATCCCCCTCTTCAAATCATATTATATCTGTAGCGGGATGGTATGCTACTGCTCTCCACTTACTTTGGTTGCCCTTGCTGGACCCATCCGTGTACCAGGCATCTTCAGGAATGGGATATTTTCCTTCCTGGATGGGACTCTTCTCTGGCGGAGCAACCAAGGTTTGTTTTGGTGCATCTCTGTGATATGTCACTGGGCCTAGAATCTTTTGGAGTTCTTCTTTCAACGGTGAGGAAGACAGACTACTCCTCTGGCTGAGATAGGCGATCCATCGTGCCACAGTCTGTGCCTGGGCCACCCCTGTCTTAGGAAGGTGGATCAGATCTCTTACCCACCCCTGAAGTGGAAGAGTGGTCTTAACTATGACTTTGGCCGTCTGGGTTATTGGCTCTACCACTTGTAATGCAGTATTGGCAGCCAATAGCTGTTTTTCAATCATACTATATCTTTCTTCTGCTCCACGCCAGACCTGAGACCAAAATCCAGTGGGGGTCCGAACAGAACTCGGACATTGCCACAGGTCCCAGCCAAAGCCATCCTTAGTAACATGAACATCCAATTCAGCTGGGAGGGTAGGATCGAATATACCCAATGCCTGGGCTTGTTTCACCGCCTGTTTTGCTTGCTGGAAAGCATCCTGTTCTGCTCTCCCCCAGTCCCATGATTGGTCCTTTTTTGTGAGTCTATACAAAGGTCTCAGCAGCTGCGCCAAATGAGGTATAAAGGAATGCCAGTATCCCAATATACCTAGATATTCCTGCAGCTGCTTTGGTGTTGTAGGGACTGGAAATGCCTGAACCTTATCTATGATGGGTAGCACTTTGGTCTTTCCTGACCAGACTATCCCCAGAAATTTTACTGACAGGCCTGGACCTTGCACCTTTTGAGGACCGATAGCCCATCCTCTTTCATTTAGATAGGAGGTTAATGAATCTGCTGCCTCTCCTACTGCTTCCAGTGAGTCGGATGTTAACAGGAGATCATCAGTATAGTGGTATAGGTTGACGTTATTATTAGGTTTCCTCCAATTAGCTAGGTCACGTGCCACCAAGTTATGGCAGTATGTTGGTGAATGCATGTACCCCTGTGGCAGGACCTGAAAGGTCCACTTCCTGCCTCCCCATGTGAACGCAAATTGATCTTGCGATTCTTTGGCAATCGGGATACTAAGAAATGCATTTGCCAAATTCAGGACACAATGGTAGGTCTTAATTTCCCTACTGAGTGTGTCCATTAGGGAAGCAATATTGGGTACGGCCGCATGGATGAGCGGCGTGACCTTATTTAATTCCCTATAATCTACTGTCATTCTCCATATTCCATCCAACTTCCACACTGGCCATATGGGGGAATTATATGGACTATGTGCAGGTCTTATAATACCTACTTTTTCTAGTTCCTGCACTGTTTTTGATATTTCTTCCTGCCCCCCCCGGGAGTCTATACTGTCTTACATTAGTAATCTGGCGTGGTTTCAGCAAACAAATGGACTCGTGTTTCGCATGGCCCCTCAATACTGTCTGTATCACCAGGATACTAATGTACCTCTGTCGAAGTCTGAACTCTTCCACAGTCGTCTGGAAAGCCAGACCCCATAAAATGTCTATGCCCAAGATGTATTCTGGGACTGGAGCAATCGACACTTTATACTCCCGGGGTGGGAGACGCCTAACCCCCAATTTCAACCATGTTTGGGTGACTGGAATGGTCTGTCCCCCAAACCCACCAATCATCACTCTACCGCCCTTAAACTTTGTTGGGTCTCCATATATAATTGATGTTTCCGCACCAGTGTCTACTAGAGCCATCACCTTTTGAATATTCTTCTCCAACTGAAATATCTCTAATTCTACATAGGGCCTCTGGTCACATCTGGAGGCCCTAAGGGGACCAAAGTCCTTCATTACTCCATGAAGTTGGCTAAATCTAAGTCTTTTACTGCAGGTGGTTCAGGCACTGTATCCCGCGACACCTGTGGATGTTTCTTCCTTCTATTTGGGACTATAAAATCAGCCAAATTCCAGGTTGTTGTTGGTGCTGCCTGTATTATTCGTACTCCCAATTTTCTGGGAGTACTCTGAAATTTTTGATCGTTTCTAAGTTGTTTCCAGAGCTGTAATAAAACATGGTTGGGTTGCCCATCGATTTTAGCAAAGGCAACCCCGGCCCATATGAGATCATTGAACATGGTCTTCTGGGATACCTGTATGGGGCCCAATCAGGGTATCCGTGGGGCAGGCTTCTTAGTTTTAATCGGGAATGCCTCAGCTTCTTCTACCATACGGACATTGCACCTAGTTCTTATGTGCTCCATTTCCCCAAGGTCTGCCACCAACTGGGCTGCCTATTGGACAATACCCTCCAAAGCCACCAAGGGGTTTAGTATGGAGACCAAAGTCCCATAAAGGTGAGAGGGGGCTTGCTGTAGTATTAGGTCTCGCATACCTGCTGTAAATTTTTCCGTATCAGGACTTTCAAAGGTCTCTGAATACATAGCCTCTCTCATACCCAGTTCTCGGATGTATTCTCGGATATATGTTTGGAGGTCCTCCATAGAGGACCATAAACCGGTATTGAGTGGAATGTCAGATTTGTTAGGCCACGTTAAGCAGCATGCTGCCATCAACCAATCTATGATAGAATGATTCTCATTAGTATAGTGGATGGCAGCATATAATCTTCGCCTCAGGGCTGGGTATATAGTTATGGATGCTAGTTTTGACATCTCTGTCCCACTGACTAACATGCTTTCAGCTCCTGCATCCCATAACCTCAGGAGCCATGATGGTATGCTTTCTCTTGGTTTTTGATGGACCCGTTGTACTAGGTCCATCAATTCATTTGCTGTATATGGGCGAGCTGTCACATGCAAGCATGTTTCAGTAGGGGGCCATTGGTCAGGAGGCACTCCCACTGGTCTATCTTGCACTTTTTTTGTTTTTTGAGTTATGATTGGTCGGATCTCAAATGGATCCTCCAGAGATGGAGCTCTGAGATCCGATTTAGAAATCTTTTTTTCTGAAACATCCAGGTCCGCTACTTCAGGGACCTGGGTGCCCTCCACTGATGCGGTATGTATTTGTCTTGTTGGCACATCTAGTCCAGGTTTTTTGGCTACTAATGTGCCCAACTGTTGTTCCAACTTTTCAATTCGATCTCTTAACAATTGATTTTCAGATTCTACGTTCTTATTTGTTATTTCCATTTTATGTAATGCCATGATTAGAGGCCAAGCCACAGCAGAAGCAGCTAGCCGACGTTCTTTTATAACTAGCATGTCCTTATCTAGACCTTGAAAATAATCTGTCAGCCAGGCTAGAGAAGGAGAAACATTCCCTGTAACCCACAGGGGTTCCCATTTTTCAATAACGGTGGCAAGACCATAAGAGGATGACCCCATAAATCCTGGAATTTGACCAGGAATTGTTTGGTCTAGGGGAGTAACGTTCTCCCCCCTGCCCCATTTGAAAATGTTCCAAATGAAAGACATGGTTAATTATTGTGTGTGTGTGTGTGTGTGTGTGTGTGTGTGTATTTTTTTTTTTTTTTTAAGCCTGCCTGGCTCGCCAATTGTAGGGCAAACAACCCCCAAAAATAGCACCCAAAAGAAATAGTGCCAAAGATGGTATATTTTTGATAGGCTTAAGTAGATGATATACAGATGATTAATAAGGAAAGAGTGGCTCACCTTTGAAGATGGTCGAGGCTTGCCAATAACTCCACTAGGGAGGGATCTCCAACCAGAGATCCTTCCCTGGTGGTGGTCAGCCCTTAAATGGGGTCTTGGGAGAGGTTGAGTCAAACTCCACCCCTTCCAATCACACTCACTTGTGCCCCTGCGGCTGACTCAGTGCTCACCTCAGGTGATCAATCAGTGGTTCAGGCCGTGATTCAACAGTTCCCATACAATCCCCTTTACCCATTCTGAATCTAATTTCTTATTTCCCTTGCTTAACCAATGTCCCAAATATTTCACTTCCTCTTCTGTAACTTGTAATTTTACCTTTGAAACTTTGAACCCCTTTGAACCTAAGAAATTTAATAATTTAATGCTCCCCTGTCTAACTCTCTCCTCGTCTGTTCCAGCTAATAGTAAGTCATCTACATATTGTACTAAGGTTACGTGTGGGTTTGATTCATAAGTTTTTAGTACTTGCTCAAGGGCTTGTCCAAACAAGTTAGGGGATTCTGTGAATCCCTGTGGAAGCACTGTCCATCTGAGGTATTGTTTGGATCTTCCCACTCGAAGGCAAAGTAGTCTCTGCATTCTGCTTTCGGGCGGCAGGTCCAAAAAGCATCCTTTACACTATTACTATTACTATTACACTATACCACTTAGATTCTGAATAGAATTGACTGAGCAGGGTATAGGGGTTTGCCACTACCGGGAAATGGGTAATTGTTCTCTTATTAATTTCCCTTAAGTCGTGGAACAATCTGTATGTGTCATCAGGTTTTTTTACAGGGAGTATAGGAGTATTTTAGGGATACACACTGGGCTCTAATAGCCCTTTAGATATTAATCTTTCAATTTCAGGTTGTAGCCCTAATTTACCTTTCTGTGAAATGGGATATTGTTTTATCCTAATTGGAATCCCTGGATCCTTTGTAGTCACTTCAAAGGGTACTATATCTAACTTCCCAACTGATTCCGGAGTATACCAAACTTCTGGGTTAATTCTAGCCTTATCTTCTATCGTTAGAGTACATAGCTTAACAGTTAATTCTCTATTTTTTACTTCCAAATTTATTCCTAACTCCACAATTAAATCTCTCCCTAGGAAATTATATTCTGCTTCAGATACCAATAAAAAGACCCGATTCCATAGGTGCTAGGTGATTCTATTTCTACCTGCTTTATAACAGGTACCATAAAAGGTTCAACTTTTGCTACAATTACTAGTAGCTTTTCTGAGGATAAAGAACATCCTCGAAGTAAATATTGAACAGTCGATCTTTCTGCCCCAGGGTCTACCAAAAACTCCATTTCCTAATGATGAGGACCCAATTTCAATTTTATCAAGGGCTCTTTTCTTTCCTGGGTCCCCAGCACATAGAGCCCCTGACCCCCTCAGTCCTCCTTAAACATTTTCTCCTCCTGGATTCTCTTTCTACAATCTTTCTTCATGTGTCCCTTTTTCTGACAGTAGAAGCATTCTACTGTCCTCATATCTCTGGGTCTCATCTGGTTAGGTTGAAGCGCGTTGTCTGCCTGAGGAATATTCCCTCTTCTCCTTGCCTAAAACACCCCCTTCTGTCCTTCTTTTACTGCAGCTATCAGAATTCCAGCTTGCCTCTTCTGAGTCTCCTCCTTACATATGCTTTCTGAGCCTCTCTTAGCAATTTGTCTAATACTCTCTCCTGCCAATCCTCCAATTTCTCAAGTTTCCTTCAAATATCCAGGACCTAGCTACAAACTGCATTTTCAGGAGAGCTTGCCCCACGTGGGTAGCAGGATCTAATCCTGAATATAACTATAACTTTTTGCGTAGTCTCTCTAACTTCACAGTAGGAATTTCATCTTTTTTTCTGTTGATCGATAAAAGCCTTATTAAGATTCTCTAATCCCTTGAATAATAATAATTTGCAAATCTGCCATGTGAGTATGATGTTCCTGGTTCTGATTATCCCAACTGGGCCGCTGTAAGGGCCACTTTATATCTGCTCCTGGACCAGCCTGGTGTTGCTGATCCCAAATTCGCATACCTGCCATCCTGATCATATCCCTTTCTTCCGCTGTTAATAGTATGCCCAAATTTGCCTGTATTTCATCCCAGGTATAAAGGCTGGGACCTAAAAATTGATCTAGCCTCTCGGAGAACCCTAAAGGATCCTCTAGCAAATTCCCCATCTCCTTTTTAAATTCCCTTACATCTCCTGAGTTTAAGGGAACTGAAACATATCCAACTCCTGGGTTTGATCCCCCAGTAGCTATGGGTATTTCTCTTAAAGGGAGAAAGTTTCTTCCTTGACTCCTCTCCTGCCTAGCTTGCCTTCTAGTGATCCTTTTCCTAGGGAGGTCTAGGGGTTCAGATTCAGGTTTGTCTCCTGAGTCAGATTCAGCTTGCTCCGGAGGAGCCACTGGATTCTGTTCAGGGGGAGCATAAAGTGGGGTGATAGTGTATAATGTCCTTCTCTGTTGTATTCCATTTTTTTTTTTTTAAATTAGGGGGAACAAAAAGGTTCGAATATCGGATTGTACCCATAATTTGGCATACTTTCTCTCTTCTAGATTAAAAGGCTGTTTTTCATTCACATAACTATTTAGAGTCTGGCAGATCCGGTCCTCAAAGGACCCAAATACTAGTCAGAACAACTGATCTGCCCTTATCTGTTTTCCTCCCCACACCTCCATACAATAATGTACCATTTTTACCTCACACTTTCCTTGTCTAGAGGGAGAACCACCCCAATGTTTTAATATAAATCTTAGGGGGCTTTCTAGTGGTATATCTTGTAGCTTTACCTGCAAGCCACCCATGGGGTCAGAGGGCTTACTCTTCCCCTGTCCCATCTTCCGGAGCACTCACACAGACACAGACACAGACACAGACACAGACACACACACACACACACACACACACACTCGTGCCCCTCGGTCGTGACCCACACCCTTGCGGGCAATGGGAACTGCACTAATAGAAGGGTCCACACTCGCTTCGCCCCTATGGGACATCTCAGTCAGGCGCACTCCAGGATACCCACCCCGACTGAACAGTTTCACTCAAATACTTACTCAATCCTGAGTCTTTGTTCGGGTTTTCATGCACAAAAATTACAGGGTACTGCAGTTTCTTTCACTCGTTTACCAAATTTAGAGTTCGGAGCTACAGGTCTCTGCACAGGAATTACACAGCCCAGGGGCTTCTGAAGACGGGGTGCCCCCCCTGGAGTGGGAATTCCTCAGCAACCTCAGTTCAAATCCGAGTCATGGCACCAAATTGTTATAGGTGTGAAGAGAATGATACATACCGATTGTTGCCAATAGTAAGGAATTTATTGAGTAAGCAATAAACTACTGAAAAACACTGACACATCTGTCTCAAGTCGATCTGATTAACAAGTACAGAATTCATTTTTATCACACACTCACAGGCTCTAATTCTAGAGGGGATTTCAACCACCCAGATGTCTGCTTGGTAGACAACACATCAAGCTGCAAGCAATCCAGGAGACTCCTGGAGTCCTTTGAGTAAGATCATGGTTCAGGTTTTGGACAGACCAACCAGAGGTGAAATGTTACTAGACCTGCTGCTCAACAGTGCAGAGGAGAATATTCAAGAGGTTAAGACTGCAGGCAGCCTGGGCTGTAGCAATCATGTCCCGTTCCAGTTCATGATCTCAAAGAATATGGGCCTGGCGAAGAGCATACTCAGAATTCTGAACGCTAGGAGAGCAAACCTCATGCTGACTAAGGAATTATTGGATGAGATTCCCTGTGAAACTGCCCTTAGGGACATAGGAATGAAACAGAGCTGGCAGCTCTTTAAGGACATTCTTCTGAGAGCACAAGAGCTCCGAGTATAAGAAATCAAACACAGGAGGCAGAAAAGAGGCATTGCTGAGCAGGGACCTGCTGGTCAAACAGAGGGATGAGAAGGAAATGCATAGGCAGTGGAATGAGTGATGTGTGGCCTGGGAGGAGTACAGAGATGCTGTCCAGACATGTAAAGATAGGACTGGGAAAACTCAATGAAAGAACTGAACTTGGGAAGGGATGTGTAAAATAACAAGGAATTCTATGTGTATATTTAGCAGCACTGGTGAGGTCGCACCTCTCATAAGGCACAGGCCTTATGAGAAATGGCTGAGGGAATTGGGATTGTTCAGTCTGGAGAAGAGGAGGCTCAGAGGAGACATTATTGCTCTCTATAACTACCTGAAGGGAGGTTGTAGTGAGCTGGGAGTTGGCCTCTTCTCTCTTGTAACTAGCAATATAATGAGAGTGTCAACGGTTTACCAGGCTGGATCGGCCCGGTTCCGTGACGATTGGTGCGGGGGACCCACAGCCCCACGCCCCTGGAAAGGGGAAGGGGGAAAGGGAAAAGGAAAAGAGGGAGATGGGCCTAGAAACAAAACAGCGGCAACGATCTGAGGAGGAAAGCTAATTTACTAAATAAGATATCAGAAAGCAAAATAACGCAATATAATACAATACAATTGGAATTGAAGCTAATAAATCAAATAAAATGAGCAAGAGAGAGTGTCCGATAAACCAAAGGCCTTACACTAACACTGAAGGCGATACGGCAGCGAGCACCCACTGTTGAGTCGATCCCGAAGGAAAAAGAGGGTCCCGTGACTGCAGAGAGTTTTTATCTTTTCCCTCTGAGAGGAAAATACGTAAAAATGCAAAGCACCGCGAAGTCCTCTGGGGAATGTAGTTCTTCTCTTCTGAGACAGGTATACCCAGAAATATCAATGATCTATGGAGTTGGAGTATTAACTCTTTAACTCTTAATGCAATACATGTTATGATGTGGAATACCAATACCAAAAATCATAAAACCATGACAGAGAGGGAATGGCTTTAAGTTGTGCCAGGGGAAATTCAGACTGGATGCTAGGAAATACTTCTCTGAAAGAGTGGTCAGACAGTGGAGTGGGCTGCCCAGGGAGGTGGTGGAGTCACCAACCCTGGCGGTACTTAAGGAACGTTTAGACACTGTGTTGAAGAACATGGTTTAGAGAGAACTATTGGTGACAGATAGACGATTGGACTGCATGATCTTGTAGGTCTTTTCCAACCTTGATGATGTTATGATTTATCAGAAGAGAAAGGCCAAGGGCAGTGTACACCTTCAGATAAATAAGAGAGAACTAACAACAACAGACATGGAGAAGGCTGAGGTACTCAAGTTCTTTGCCTCAAGTCTTCACTGGCAGTCAGGTTTCCCGTGTCTCTCAGATTCCTGAGCCTTTAGAGGTCAGGGTCAGGGGAACAAAATCCCTCCCACTGTAAGAGAAGAGCAGCTTCAAGAACCCCTGATGAAACTAAACATATACAAGTCTATGGGGCCCACGGACATGTATCATTGGAGGAACTAGCTAATGGGGTGGTCAAGTCACTCTCCATCATATTTGAAAAGTCATTGTGAGAACCCCATTGAATGGAAAAACATTTCCATTCAATTCCCCATTGAATGGAAAAACATTCAATTACAATAACTGGGAAACTGAGTTTCACAATAATTGAAAATAGAGGGAACTGCTACATCAAGGGCTTGCAGTAATAAAGCAAATGATGCACAGATTAAAAAAAAAAAGCGCTTTGGGGAAAGTTTTCCATCAGGATTCCCAAAAAGCTATGGTTGGTGAGCATCCCTGATGTAGTTACGTTGCTAAGTAATGCAAGCACGGACTGTCACCAACAGAGACCTGTTTAGCGTGGTAACAGTGCACATGCCAAGGATTTGGAGACCTAGAAAAATGTAACATGAACTCACCCCCAGCATATACAACGAGCTAGTGAGGCGCTGGCACTGCTGCTCAGAGAGCTGTGGGTGCCCCATCCCTGCAGGCACTCAAGGCCAGGTGGGATGGGGCCCTGGGCAGCCTGAGCTGGTGGGGGCAGCCCTGCCCATGGCCGGGGGTGGCACTGGGTGGGCTTTGAGATCCTCTCCAATCTGAGCCATTCTATGGATCTGTGATTGCAGACCCAAGACACAGGAATAGAACATAGAAAGGCAGACAGGAAACTGGAGAGGTGAGAAAGGCCTGGGATGCCCCCATCCTGGTAACAGTGTACACAAACAAATTCTACTGGAGTCAGTGGGAGTTTTCTCAAGAACTGTAGTGGACCCAAGATTTCACCATGGGACTGAATAAGCAAATGTTCCTGTGGCTTCCTCTTCCCAATCTCTATTCTTGAAACAGATGAGCTGAAAAACACTCTATATGCAACAGAAAATGAAAATACAGTCTGGCAGCCCTTGGAAGGCTCCCACAACCTTGTCTTCTATGAAGGCCCATGAGTCACTGCTACACAAACAAGAGCTGCCAATGAGGGAGACTTTGGGGCAAGATTCCAGCAAGACAGTGTAAAACATGTGAATGTGATTCGTGTCAAAAGACACAGGGTCAAAGATACTGATACAGTACCTTTAAATCCAATCAGCAGATAAAATTGATTAAAGGAGTAAAATTTCTTTATAAGGCATGGAAGGATAAACTAGGAACAGAACTCTGTCTGCACCTCAAACACTAACCCTGCTAAACGGAGCCCAGAAGGTGCATTCCTCAAACCAAGGGGTGGCAGAGATCAGCATTTCAAATACAGACCTTGCAAGACCGGCCTGGAATACACAGAGGGATGAATCAGAGGGCATTAAGGAAGACAAACAGCCTTCATCCCAAAGGCCACCTGAAGGAATGTGCAACCCCCCTAGCAACTGGCCACACAAGAGTAGAAGAATGAAATGATTGACCAAGGGGAGGAGGGGACTTCAAGAAATTTTAAATAAGACACTGTATAAAAGAAGAGGGAACCATCTTCTCGGTGTGTGTCGCTGGTGGAGCGGAGACTCCCCGGCACACCTAGCGCTGCTTGCTTATTGCTTTACACCTTTTGATTGTAATAAAATATTCCAAAAACTCCGATTGGACTGTGAGCATTTATGACATTATGTTAAAAGAAAAGAAGACAAAAATCCTGAAGTTATCAGTTCTGCCTTGTTCTCCACACTTGCACAAATTAGATCACCCATCTCCCTGTCAAAACAGTGGTGGAGGACTGCCTGTCTTCCTCTTGCTGGGTAAGGCCCACACAGCCTTGGCTTCTGCATCAGCCCCTGTATAAGGACAACTATTTGTTCTGGACCAAAAGAATGTATTTGTCAGTAAATTCTGCTGGATTGAGGACAGGGAGGCTAATTGAAAGGAAGCAATTAAGCGAGTCTGGAAGGCAGGAATGGGACTGAAAGCAGAGGTTCCTACAAGTTGGCTGTGACCCCAATTACAGATGAGTTCTTTCAGCCACAGGTTCCAGAGACAAGTCAGCCTAACAGAACAGGTTTATTCTTCTTTGCAATAAACCTCCCAATTTGCAAACTGCTGTCCCCATCCCTGAGAGCTGTAGGTGGACACAAGCCTGCCAAGGATGCTACATGGGAAGCAGGAAAAGCTGAAGGATCATAACAATGCCAGGAAAGTAAATAGATTAAGCTTTTCTGTGAGCAGTCCCTCTCAACCTTCCCCTCTACACCTGAGCCAATTTCCTCACACATGTACAGCTCTCTATTCTGTGAATTCTTGGGAATCCCGGAGTGTGCCTAGCTGAGACGTCCAAACAAGGGCGAAGCGAGTGCGGATCCCTCAGTAGTGCGGTTCCCACATCCCGCGAGGGACTGGGCCACGACCAGGGGATGCATGTGTGTGTGTGAGAAGGCACTCCGGAAGATGGGACAGAGGAAAAGCAAGCCCTTTGATCCCATGGGCGGGGAACCCCAGGTAAAGCTCCCTCAGGTTTTGCCAGACAGTCCATTAGGCTTAATGATTAGGTATTGGGATGTTTATCAGTCTAGGCGAGGTAAGAGTAAGGTAAAGATGATACATTATTGCATGGAATTCTGGGGTGGTAAACAAATTCGAGGCAACCACCTATATTGGCCTGTGTTTGGATCTTTTGAAGATTTGATCTATCAGGCATTAAACATTTATGTAAATTCTAAGGAACCTTTTTGTTCAGAAGAAAGTGAATATGCACGACTTTGGATAGAGCCTGAGACTAGGTTAAAGTTATATCCTTTAAAAGAAAACGGGGGAGAAGTAAAAAAACAAAAAAAAGACACGAAGGGAGGAAGAAATACCCACCTCACTTCCTCCTTACATACCACCACCACCTCCGCCCGCATCCCAGGCCCCCCCCAACAGCACCGGGCTATTCTAATAACTCCAACTCCGCCTCTAGTTCCTCTGATGAACAGAGACGAGTGACTAGGAGTCAAGCAAGGAAGGGGCATGATGAGAAGGGGTTATATCTCCTAAGAGAAATCGCAATGGGAGGACCACAACCTGGTATGGGATATGTGGCCCTTCCCTTAAATTCTGGGGATGTTAGGGAATTTAAGAAGGAAATGGGAAATTTATTGGAAGATCCTTTAGGGGTGGCAGAAAGGGTGGATCAGTTCTTAGGGCCTAATATATATACAATTGGGATGAAATGCAGGCCATTCTGAGTATATTATTTACGGTCGAAGAAAGGGGGATGATTAGAAGGGCTGGAATGAAGATTTGGGACCAACAGCATCAACAAGGCCCTGCAGCAGACATTAAATGGCCCCTCCAGAGACCAAATTGGAATAATCAAAATGAAGTAGACAGGGGCCACATGCAGGACCTAAGAACCATTATTGTCCAAGGCATAAAAGAATCAGTTCCTAGGGGGCAAAATATTAACAAAGCGTTTAGCGAGTAACAAAAAAGGGATGAAACACCTACTGAATGGCTAGAATGGTTAAGGAAGAACCTTCAGTTGTACTCAGGAATAGACCCTAATACCCCAGCGGGACAATCCCTACTAAAAACTCAGTTCGTGGCTAAAGCATGGATAGATATTAGAAAGAAATTGGAGAAAGTGGAAGGTTGGCAGGATCGTGGGTTAGATGAATTGTTGAGAGAAGCCCAGAAGGTTTTTGTATGTCGAGAGGATGAAGCGCATAAGAGACAGGTTTGAATGATGGTAGCGGCGGTTAGGGAAGGACAAAGAGCAGCTAACCCTCGGGGAAAACCTGAGGCTAAGCGTCAGGAGTCTGGAGTCAGAGGACCTCTAGGGGAGAGAAGGAAGGAAGCGGTGACGTACTTTTATTCAGAGAGAATGTAGAAAGAGAATCACGGATGAGAAAATGTTTAAAGAGGATTAGGGGTGTCAGGGGCTTTATTTGCTGGGGACCCGAGAGAGGACAGAGCCCTTGATAAAACTAAAAGTGGTCCCTCAGCAACAAGAAATTGAATTCCTGGTAGACTCAGGAGCAGAGAGATCAACTGTTCAAAATTTACCCCAGGGATTCAAAATATCCCCGGAGAGGGTACAGGTTATTGGAGCTAAAGGGGAGCCATTTGGAGCGCCTGTAATTAAGGATGTATTATTTGAAGCGAACTCTAAATTAAGGGTGGGGTCCTTACTGTTGGTACCTGAGGCCGACTATAATTTATTAGGCCGGGACCTAATGACTGAATTAGGAATTAGTTTAGACGCAATGGAGGATAAACTTAAAATTAGACTGTGTACTTTGCGAACTGTGGATGAGGAGAAAATAAATCCTGAGGTGTGGTACACTCCAGACACCGCGGGGAAACTAGATATTGAGCCCTTTACAGTAACTATACAAAATCCAGAAGTGCCAGTCAGAATCAAACAATACCCAATACCTGAGGAAGGGAAAAAGGGGTTAAAACCTGAAATTCAGAGGCTAATCGAACAAGGGTTACTGGAACCTTGCATGTCTTCATTTAATACCCCTATTTTGCCTGTGAAAAAGACAGATGGGAAGTATAGGTTAGCACATGATTTATGAGAAATTAATAGAACAGTTGCAAGGTTCCCCATGGTTGCTAATCCACATACACTTTTGAATCAACTGGGTCCCGAGGATCAATGGTATAGTGTAATCGATTTAAAGGATGCCTTCTGGGCAAGCCCGCTGAGGGAGGATTGCAGAGACTATTTTGCCTTTGATTGGGAAGACCCGGATACCCACAGAAAACAACAACTGAGGTGGACGGTATTACCCCAAGGATTCACTGAATCCCCAAATTTGTTTGGACAAGCATTAGAACAAATTTTACAAAGATATGAATTAGGTGAGGGGGTTACCCTTGTCCACTATGTAGATGATCTACTCCTGGCAGGGAAAAGTGAAGAAGCTGTGCGACAAGAAAGCAATGTTATTAAGTTTTTTTTTTGTTTACAAGGATTAAAGGTGTCAAAGTCCAAGTTACAATTTGTTGAACAGGAAGTAAAATATTTAGGACATAGACTAAATAAAGAAATAACTTGCCAAATTAATGTTAGAAACAAAAATGTCCTGGATAAAGTGCCTGCCCTTGGCACTACTGAACATAAGAACATAACCCCGAACGGATTGAATCATGAGAACAGCTTCTCTACAGTAAAGACAACTGTAAATCATCCAGAAACAAAGGTGCTACTCCCTGCTGATTTATCTGTTGGGCCAGATGTGTTACACAAACAGATAAGAAAGCAGGACAGACATCCTGGCGTCCCAACAAGATAATCAAACAGATGCCATTCTTAATGGTGAGGAGCTCTCCCCCTTTAGGGTTTGAAAATTTACAACAAAACAGACCCTTAGGTTTAATCCCCTCAATAACCAGAGTTTGGAATGTGATGAATATGGATGTGCTATACCTTTAAATATGTACTCGTTTCTCTCTTTGGTGTGCATGTTTGGTGGAGAGATCCCCCATGCACCCAGCGCTGTAATAAAGGGAATACCTGCTTGACATATTGCATTGGTGTGTCAAGTTACTTTGTTGGATTTCTCGGCATCAATTGGCGAGCCAGGCAGGAGTCTCTGCTCGACCGCAGGATCCGCTGAGAGGGGGACTCCCCAGGCGCCCACCGGCCGCTTGTCCGGAGGGGGACTCCAACTCTCAGACGGATCACCACGGGAGCAGACAAGATCCTCTGAACAAAAAGGTATTCCCTAGGTCTGGATTCTCTTTCTCTTCTCTTTCCTTCCTTTCTTTGGTAAAGGCCTTGGGGAAAAGGCACTCGTAAGTCGGGTTGGGCAACGCAGAGTGCGCGGCGTAAGACTGTGTATCAGCCCTGCGGGCACTGAACTGGTTCGGCACGGGACGGAAACCGTGACTCTGCCTGTAACAGGGCACCAAGCTGGTTTGGCACGGGACGGAAACCGTGACTCTGCCTGAAAGTTAACGGGGGTTCCCTTACGGCACCGAATTATTTCGGCACGGGACGGAAACCGTGACTCTGCTTAAAAGGGAATTAGGCCCTGGCACAGTAGCCGCCAGGAAGGACATTTACAACTGAGGGTAGAACTGTCATTGTAACGTTGTACTGTCAGGTGGAGCTTGCCATGAAAGTGACTACTGAAAAGAGTAAATGTCTGGATTATATTTCTTTTCTCTACTTCTAGGAATTGTGTTTGCTGTCATTACTGTCTGTGTAATTGTTAAATGTTTGTGCTGTGAAAACATTGCTTGTGGAATTCCACTCCCTGTGTAAAACCCCTGTCTTGCTGAGAGATATTGGTCACAGCTCTTGCCCAGGGAATTCGGTGTTCCCATGCCCTGGGGAAGTAGGCAGATTCCATTGCTCAGCAATACAGAAGTAAAAGCCCCTGTCTTGCTGAGAGACATTGGTCACAGCTCTTGCCCAGGGAATTCGGTGTTCCCGTGCCCTGGGGAAGCAGGCAGATTCCATTGCTCAGCAAGAGGATTCTTATAGCAAATCCCAGAATATAATAAGAGCAACTGAAGTAAACGACCAATATGGGACAAAGGGTTTCTAAAGAAATCCCGAAAAAGACCCCCCTGGGTTGTATTTTGGCTCACTGGAAAAACATCGCTGGGGAACCAGGGGGAACATTGAATAAGAAAACACTCATCAAGTATTGTAATCAATGGTGGTTACTGTATAAATTGGGGGATGGGAAAGCTGGGTTCTTAATGGGACACTGAATTATAACACGCTTCTTCAGCTAATGTTGTTTTTAAGAAGGGAGAGTAAATGGGATGAAGTAGCATATGCAGATATGTTCTTTACCTTGAGAAATCACCCAGAATGGCAAAAAGAATGTGGGATTAACCAGGCTCCACAGGATCCTTTGGTATTAGCTTTGGAAAAAGAAAAAGGGGAAAAGAACAGAAGGTTGAAACGATGCTGTTCAGCATGTAGCATTGGGGAAAGGTGTTTGAAAGTAAAAATGGAGGAGGAGAGGCTGGAAGATTACACCCCCCCTCAGGAGGAGGAGGGAGGGCAAGACAGTAAAGATAATGACAGGAAAGCTGAAACTCAGGAAGGAATCTACACACCTATTACATCCCGTACTCGGAGTAAGGTGGGACCGATTATACAAGCTCCTCTTAGACAGGCAATGGGTCCTAGAGGACCCATGAGAATTAAGATACCGTTTACAACAAGTGACTTAGATAATTGGAAGTGTGTAGTTCAGGAATATAGGAGTGATCCGATAGGGGTTGCTAAACGATTTGAAATGATACTAAAAACACAGGATCCTGACTGGGCAGATATAGATGCAATGCTGGATGCATTCACGGAAACAGAAAAACAATTAATTTTGAAAACAGCCAGGACTTTCATCCAGGCCCAGATAAAATGAGGCTAGGGGAACAGGGTGAGGAGGTGGAATTCTTAATAGATACAGAGGCTACATATTCAGTACTCAATCAAAATCAGAGCCAGAAGGGGAAAACTCTGTAAATGTAGTAGGAGCAACAGGAGAGACAGAAAAGGCTCTCTTTTTGAAGCCAATAAAATATAAAATTGGGAAGCAAGTAGGCATACATGAATTCCTATATTTACCTAACTCTCCAAAACCATTACTGGGACGAGATTTACTTGAACAATTAAAGGCAGAAATAAAATTTCAGGGGGGCAAAATAGAATTTAAAGTAGGAGAAGATAGGTTAGTACAAATTTTGAGCCTAGCTCATATCCAGGAGAAAGGGGAGACAGGGATACCAGCTCGTGTTTTGGAACAGGTGTTCCCTGAAGTTTGGGCCACAGGACACCCAGGTAGAAGTAAAAGGGCACAACCAGTGGTAATAAAACCTAAACCTGGGGCTACTCCAATCCGGACAAAACAATATCCCTTGAAATTAGGAGATCGAAGAGGAGTAAAAGCACTAATTGATAAGTATATTCAAGAGAAATTACTAGTAGAGTGTGAGTCAGAATACAATACACCTATATTACCTATATAAAAACCCAATGGGAAGGATTATCAACTAGTGCAAGATCTTAGAGCAATAAACAAGATAGTGGAAGACTTGTACCCAGTAGTAGCAAATCCCTATACACTGCTAACCAGGCTTAAAGCAGAATGGAAGTACTTTACAGTGTTAGACCTGAAAGATGCCTTTTTCTGTCTCCCTTTGGCTGAGGAAAGTCAGAAATTGTTTGCATTTGAATGGGAGAACCCAGACACGGGGAGAAAAACCCAGTTAACCTGGACAGTGTTACCTCAAGGATTTAAAAACAGCCCCACCATATTTGGAAATCAGCTAGCCAAAGAATTAGAAGAATGGGACCCTCCATCTAGCAATGGAGTTCTACTCCAGTATGTAGACGACCTCCTGATTGCAACTGAGACTGAAGAAGAATGCTTTCAGTGGACAGTGAGCCTGCTCAATTTCTTGGGGCTGAGTGGATACAGAGTATCAAAACAGAAGGCTCAAATAATACAGACTCGAGTCACCTATTTAGGGTACACTCTGTCGGGGGGACAGCGTGAACTAGGGAAAGAAAGAAAGGAAGCAATATGTAGAACTCCTGAACCATCTACTGCAAAGGATTTATGAACTTTCTTAGGGATGACAGGATGGTGTCGGCTATGGATAAATAATTATGGACTAATAGTGAAACCGCTGTATCAGCTGTTAGAGGAAAATCCAGTGAAATTAACTTGGAATGGGGAAGCCAAAAGAGCATTCCGGGTATTAAAACATAAACTGATGGAGGCCCCAGCTCTGGGGCTTCCAGATGTGACTAAACCATTTCTTCTGTTCTCATATGAGAAACAAGGAATAGCCCTGGGAGTCCTGGCACAGAAGCTGGGACCATACAGAAGGGCAGTTGCTTACTTCTTTAAACAATTGGATGAAGCAAGCAGAGGCTGGCCCGGATGCTTGAGAGCAGTAGCAGCAGTGATCCTGAATATACAGGAGGCACGAAAATTCACTATGGGACAACAAATAACTGTATTAACTGCAGACCTAGAACAAAAAGGGCACCATTGGCTGTCACCCTCTAGATTCCTAAAATACCAGGCGATTCTGGCTGAACAGGATGACATAACGATAATGGCAGCTAATGTTGTGAATCCAGCTTCTTTCCTCAGTGAAACGACCACAGAACCAATAGTGCATGACTGCCTCCAGACGATCGAAGAAGTGTACTCCAGTCGCCTAGACCTAAAGGACCAGCCCTTGGAGGATGCTGAGATAACCTGGTTCGTGGATGGGAGCAGCTTTATACAGCAAGGTCAGCGCAAGGCTGGATATGCAGTTACTACACATCAGGGTGTAATAGAAGCACAGCCATTGCCGGCTGGGACGTCAGCACAGAAGGCAGAAATTATTGCCCTGACAAGAGCTCTGGAGCTGGCCCAAGGCAAGAAGGCCAATATCTGGACTGATTCAAGGTATGCCTTTGGTGTTGTACATGCTCATGGAGCTATATGGAAAGAAAGAGGACTGTTAACAACTCAAGGGAAAGGAATTAAACATGCACCTGAGATCCTGAAGTTATTAGAAGCAGTTGGAAAACCACAGAAGATTGCAATAATGCATTGCAGAAGTCATCAGAAAGGTAACACTGAACAGGAAAGGGGAAATAATTTGGCTGATTGGGCAGCAAAAAGGGCGGCAGAACAAACAGCATCAGAATTATCCCTAGTTCCACAGAAACAGGCAAGTACCCTACTAAATGGAGTAAAACCTGTATATTCAAGGGAGGACCATAAGTTGATAAAAGATTTAGAAGGAAAAGAAAATAAGGACTGGTTCTATACACCAGATGGAAAGCTGGTAATTCCGTATCAGCTTGCATGGTTTATTGTAAAACAGGAACATAATGCTACCCACTGGGGAATAGAACCATTTTATAAATACTTAGTTGAGAAAATGGTTTGCCGAAACTTATACACCATAGCAAGTCAAGTGACAAGGCAGTGTGAAATATGTCTAAAAAAATTACCCAAATACAGTAACTAAGGTGCAGATAGGGACAATAGGAAGAGGAAATTTACCAGGCCAACAATGGCAAATAGATTTCTCAGAACTCCCTAGAAAAGGGGGCTACCGGTATATGCTGGTGTTAACAGACACCTTTTCTGGATGGCCAGAGGCTTTTCCCCGAAGGACAAATAAAGCAAGGGAGGTGTCAAAGATACTATTAAATGAGATAATACCTAGGTTTGGGGTGCCTGATGTGATAACATCAGATAAGGGCACACATTTTTGTGAAAAATAGTGCAGCAAGTCAGCAGGCTTCTGAGAATTGATAGGAAATTACATACTCCTTTATAGGCCTCAAGCAAGTGGTCAAGTAGAAAAGATGAATCATTTACTAAAACAACAAATAGCCAAAATATGCCAAGAGACTAGTCTCCATTGGTATCAAGCTCTTCCTATAGCTCTCCTGCGGATAAGGGTTAAACCTCGAATTAGGGAAGGATTAAGTCCCTTTGAAATATTGTACGGCAGGCCTTATCAAACATCTGAGAAAGGGGACCTCAAGCAGATAGGAGAGAGTACAATAGGGCAATATGTGCAGGCCCTGGGAAATCAGCTACAGAAAATTAGTAAAGGGGTACTATCCACGCAATGTAGGGGATTAGATCATCCAATCCATTCTATTAATCCAGGGGACTGGGTATATGTTAAAAGTTTTTCAGGTGACCTGCTTGAAGAAAAGTGGAAAGGACCGTACCAAGTCTTACTCACTACTCATACTGCAATCAAGATCAAGGAGGTACATGCGTGGATCCACTACTCCAGGATTAAGAAGGCCTCAGGCACCGAGTGGACAGCCACCCCCAAAGGACCTCTGAAACTTATTATAAGGAAACAGAATGTTTGATATTTATGTATCCTGTATAACTCTAACTTTTGCTTTAGCCTGGCCAGAGAATACTTACATTAAGTTAACTGAAAAGCTCAGTCAAGCCTTGAATGTTTCAGATTGTTGGGTATGTACAGCCCTTCCTAGAGGGGAGGGAAGGGTGCCAGTTTATGGAGTAGCAGCACTAAATTGGACAATACCAGATTGGGTGACAAATCAGATGGCAAAAGATGGGGGAAGCTGCAAGTATGGGGAAGAAAAGCAGCATAAATTGGGTCCAAAATTTGATGTATTGGTCATTAATACTACATCAAGTCTCATTAGATGATACCTCATTTGGATTTACAGACTTATGGAATAAGCTCACTAGCTGGCTCCCTAATTTGGCCTGGCTAAAGCAACTGTTTGTAGCAATAGTTGTGCTGTTTGTTCTCATAGTGATAACTTGCATAGGTGTGCAGTGTTTTCTCTGGTGTTGTCAAAGGAGCCTAGATGATTACGCCACCTGGAAAAGAAATCGTATAAACCACCAAGTAGAGTCTGGGAAGTATTTCAGGAAGGCAATAATGGACAATAGTATGTTATAGGCAAAAGAATTTGCCTATTATATTGAAAAGGGGGGATTGAATCATGAGAACAGCTTCTCTACAGTAAAGACAACTGTAAATCATCCAGAAACAAAGGTGCTACTCCCTGCTGATTTATCTGTTGGGCCAGATGTGTTACACAAACAGATAAGAAAGCAGGACAGACATCCTGGTGTCCCAACAAGATAATCAAACAGATGCCATTCTTAATGGTGAGGAGCTCTCCCCCTTTAGGGTTTGAAAATTTACAACAAAACAGACCCTTAGGTTTAATCCCCTCAATAACCAGAGTTTGGAATGTGATGAATATGGATGTGCTATACCTTTAAATATGTACTCGTTTCTCTCTTTGGTGTGCATGTTTGGTGGAGAGATCCCCCATGCACCCAGCGCTGTAATAAAGGCAATACCTGCTTGACATATTGCATTGGTGTGTCAAGTTACTTTGTCGGATTTCTCGGCATCAGGATGTAGGGATCTCCCCCTTTGAAATGCTATATGGAATGCCATATGATTTAGAGCTCCTGCAAGACCACTCCCAACTCGAGGAGGCATGACTTAAAATCTTATCTGATGCAGTTAATGAATCGGGGGGAACAGCTACGGGCCAAAGGATTGTTGGTACAGAGACCACCTTTAGAAATAGCAATACATAAAATTAAGCCAGGGGACAAGGTGTTAATCAAATCCTGGAAAGAGTCCTCTTTAACTCCACACTGGGAAGGGCCCTATATTGTTCTTACTACAGAGACTGCTACTCAGACAGCCGAGAGAGGGTGGACCCATGCGAGCTGTGTGAAAGGACCCCTGCAGGACTCCTCTTGGCAAGTTGTGAGTGCACCCGGAGACTCGAAAATGAGGCTCAAGAAAATATAAAGGGACAAGAGAGCAACTACAGTGAACTAGCTGGATCTCCCATAAGAGCTTGTAATATTAGAATTAGATGTAATAGACTAAATCGTAACTGTTATTCTTTGTGCGTTCTGCTTGTAAAGTGTGCCAAGAACAGTGGTGGTCACATTGTCGGGGGTGGGGGGGGAAATATCTCCCAGTGGGGTGTGTAAGTGGTTCTGGAGAGGGGAACAAAAGGCTAACCTATTCCCTTCATAGCCGAGATTGTCTAGGGGTACTGCTGAAAGGCTCTGGAAGGAGTTTGGTGCGATTCACCTTTAATAACAATTAAAAAAAAAAAATTCATATGAGCAGAGGCAGGCAATTGAAAACAGCATTGATTCTTGATGCCGAGAAATCCAACAAAGTAACTTGACACACCAATGCAATATGTCAAGCAGGTATTCCCTTTATTACAGCGCTGGGTGCATGGGGGATCTCTCCACCAAACATGCACACCAAAGAGAGAAACGAGTACATATTTAAAGGTATAGCACATCCATATTCATCACATTCCAAACTCTGGTTATTGAGGGGATTAAACCTAAGGGTCTGTTTTGTTGTAAATTTTCAAACCCTAAAGGGGGAGAGCTCCTCACCATTAAGAATGGCATCTGTTTGATTATCTTGTTGGGACACCAGGATGTCTGTCCTGCTTTCTTATCTGTTTGTGTAACACATCTGGCCCAACAGATAAATCAGCAGGGAGTAGCACCTTTGTTTCTGGATGATTTACAGTTGTCTTTACTGTAGAGAAGCTGTTCTCATGATTCATTCTCCTGAAGAATACTTCTGCTGCCGAGATGATGATATCCCTCATGGCTCGAAGCAACCGAGTCGACGAGCGAGGCAGAGAAGTAAAAGAACGTGGAGAAAAGAACCCCATGAGTGGGATTCTGCAGAGGTGCTGGAAGGACTGCCTCAATATTAGCAAAGGTTTGAGAACATTGCCAGGGGAATGTACCAATGACTCCATACAAAGATACTTTGATACAAAGATACAAAGATACAAGGATACTTTTATTGTGCTTATTGGGGGTGTGAAACAGTAGTCACCAACCCAGGGTGGAAGATACCACCTTACGGTTGAATGGGGGCCCAGAGGGCGTAGGACCCCAATTTACGATTATGCTGGAGGTGTGAATAACGCTGGAACTTATAAGCACCTCAGTGTAACAGTGAAACAACCAGATAATCCAGGGTGGGTTACAGGAAGAACCTGGGGGCTAATGTTATGGCTGTCTGGAACAGACAAAGGTGGCTTTATTACAATTAGGAAACAAGCAATCTCACAAAGCCCTCGGCCTATAGGCCCTAATCTGGTGCTAACGCAGAGACGGTCTGAAACTAATGGTACAGTAAAACTGGTTAAATCAATAGCACGGCAGCGCCTGGAAACATTACTGGGTGTGAATGGCAGTAATCCTAAACAGTGTGAATGGGGAAAAGGAAACCAAGGAATAACAATGACTCAGGTAACTGGGAAAGGGAGATGCATAGGAAAGGTTCCTGCGTCTAAGAGACATTTATGCGAAGTTACGACTGGAATTAGAAGGACAGAAAAGACGGCCAAATGGTTAATACCAGCAAAAAAAAAAAAAAAAAAAAAGCCAAATGGGTCTGTTCTACATTAGGAGTGACACCCTGTATATCCCTAAACCTATTTAATGAATCCATAGACTACTGTATATGAATAATAATAATTCCTAAGATTTTATACCACCCCGAAGAATTTGTGTATGATTCTCACACAACTCAAGAACATCATCTGTCTAAACGGGAGCCCTTTATAGCATTAACCGTAGCTACCTTGATGTTATTAGGAGGAGCGGGGGTGGGCACTGGAGTGGCTTTGCTGGTAAAACAGAATAAAGAGTTTAACTCCTTAAGAATGGCTGTAGATGAAGATCTAGCTACAATCGAGCACTATCAGCGCTTTAGAGAAGTCTGTTAGGTCGTTATCTGAGGTAGCGTTACAAAATAGGCGTGGGCTAGATTTGATGTTCCTGCAACAAGGGGGACTCTGCGCTGCACTCAAAGAAGAATGCTGTGTATATGCTGATCACACCGGGATTGTACGAGATACTATGGCAAAGTTACGAGAGGGATTAGAAAAAAGAAAGTGAGAACGAGAGGCCCATCAAAGTTGGTATGAGTCCTGGTTTAATTATTCCCCTTGGCTAACTACCCTTTTGTCAACTATTGCAGGACCATTAATATTGATTCTCGGTTTAACATTTGGACCACGTATATTGAACAAAGTGATTGACATTGTGAAAAACCGATTGGAAGCAGCCCACCTAATGCTCATTCGAGCTAAATGCGAACCATTGAGTAATGAGCCAACACTGACTCAAACTTTAATCTTGAGCCAGCAAGAATTGCTACGGTTCAGTGAACAAAATGAGAAAGAGAGAAAGGGGGAATTGTGATGAGTAACAGGCCCTGTTTGTTCATGAAACCTATCTTCAGTCATCCTGATCTTGTTTATAGGATGCAGTGACAAACGAAGTACAAGGTAACAGATGCAGGAATGTAAAGTCTACCCCCTGCAAAATGGTATTAACTGTGAAACATGTAGATGTGATTCATGTCAAAAGATACAAGGTCAACACTGCTGATACAATACCTTTAAACTGGCTTTAATTCCAATTGGCATAAAACTAAGAACAGAACTCTGTCTACATTTCAAACATTAACCCTGCAAAACGAAACAAAGAAAGCACATTCTTCACATCAAGGGGTGAGAGATAAGCATCCACAACTCAGACCTTGCCAGACCGGCCTGGAATGCACCGAAGGACGAATCAGAAACAGCCTCCATCCCAAAGACTGAAGGAGGGGGATTCAGGAAATCTTAAATCAGATACTACACCATGAGAACAGTCCCTCTACAGCACGGATAACTGCAAATCATCTCAATAGTTGTCGTGGCGCCTTAGTGTCTCTGTTTGTGGTTGTAAAGATAAGCAAAATAGGGGCAAACGGTACAGCAAAATTGGTCTTAGGTTTAATCCCCTATATAACCAGAGTTTGGAATGTAATGAATATTGCATGAACTGTACCTTTAAATGGGTATTCGTTTTTCTCTTGGATGCACGCCGTCACTGGAGCAAAAGACTCCTCGGCCGCCCAGCGCTCTTTTGCTTACTGTCGCTTGCTTAATAAATTGTATTCGTTCTAATTGGACTTGTTCCTGTCAATTACTGGAACACATCTATAACATATTCCACCTCCTCCTTTCCTCCATCCCCACACCTTACCACACTCTCCCTTGTATATCCCCAGCTGGAAAGACACTCCTAATACTGCACACACACATCCGTCCTCTGCTCTGGAAATCCCCAGAGCATATTCACAAGAAGCTGGGAGTTAAGGAGTGCACACCTGCAGCAGCACTGAGCAAAGCCCGGGAACACACAGCGCAATGCACTGTGACACACAAGCAAGGACTGCACCTGTCTCAAAGATTGTGCAGCTGGAAGGAATGTTGGAGATGTGGAATGCAACCTGCCTCAAAAATCAAGGTGAAAACCCAAGTCTCTACATTGCTACTCCTGCACCTTTACAACTGGGCTGGGCTCAAACTCAGCCAGGTATGGACAACAGCTCATGAACTCACCACAAAGTCCACATCCAGCAGCCCTGCTGTTGCTTCATGCTGACTCAGACACAATGTGTTAAAGTGCAGCTGCCCCAGCCAAGGAGGAGGTGGGCACTGAAACAGGAAAGGCCCAAGCAGCCTCCTGGTTGCATGGAAGAGAAACAGAGCTGGGCTTTGCAGCCCAGGGCAGCACCTAGACCGTGTGTTCTGAGGCAGAGGAATGGCAGTGACCTGATCTCTGCCCTGCTCCCTCTGCTCTAAGACAGTCTTTCTAATTAGCCAGCTTAAACACAGGGCAGAGAAAACCTCCCTGGGAATAACTCACTGCCCACTCCTGGCAGGACAAGTGTTACACCAGTGCCACTGGGGACTATTAGAAACAAGGCAAGGCCAGAGCAACCTTCTCTGTGCTGCATGGAACATGAAAAAGATTGCCCTGTTTTAGCAGAAGTTGTCTGAAGGCTGTTTCTGACTGTATTTAAACACCCACCTGGTAATTCACCTTCCAAGCAGGACCCACAGAGGTCCAGGACAAATAATCCAAATTCCAGTACTGGAACTCAGCTACCTAGCTCTGCAGTCGGACACATCTCATGTGCACACGTGTGGAGGACACCCAGGAGCCTCCACCTTCACACCCTCAGTAACTCCCCTGACTCCACAGCCAAGGGAGTCCTGCCCTGGCTACAGTATCCCAGCTCTGTGCTGCTGCTGCCCCAATACAAAGCTAGGCAGTGGGCAGCAGGAGGACTGCATTGAATTAGTGTCCTACTAGGTGCTGCTGCTCTCACCCTGCTCATCCACACTGACATTTTTTGCTGCTTAACCGACACAGCTGGAGTTTGCAAAGATAGGGCCTAGTTGGTACTTATCAAGTCAAGCAGGTCTAGACACATGCAGTTATTCATAGGAATATGCTGAATCTCAGCGGGGCTGAGATGATTCTCGGGTTTGGACAGATGCTGGAAGAGAAAGAAATTCACAATTCTTTCCCCCAGCAGTACCTGCAGAGCTTGCATCTCAGAAACAAAGAATTCCATTACCAATGGTTCTCTCCATCACCACTTGGAGACCTTCTTACAGCAAAATAAACACATAACAGGCCCGCTCGGTTCCCCCTGCTGGATGTTAGGTGAACTCAAATACTGAGATAGATTTGAAACTGAATGTCGTTGTAGCAGGTACCAAATTTCAGTCTGGTCCCCTCAGTATCACACCGTGCTTTACAGAAATCTGTGTGTTGTAATGCAACACAAGCAGGTGCCTGCTCCACACAGCTCAAACCCCGAAGAACAGAGACAAAGGCAGCAAAAATCAAACGAAGACCAGGCACCCTCCCCAGCAGGTACAGGCACAGCCCCCCTCCTGCCTGGGGCTGAAAACCCACAGAATTAATACTCTCTGGTCTGACCCTTTGTCCCCGAGTTTGCAAACCACAAGATTTTATTTTTTAGTTGAGATTATAAATCAGCTGTTCCAAACCTGTCTCCTCATAACAACATCTTGCATTTGCTTTAGCGAAGGCCAAAGTAACAACAAAAATGCAAACCCCTCCCCCCACAAGTGTGCTAACAAAATCAGAAAAACAAACTACAAAACATCTTTACAATTTTTTTTTTTTTTTTCCTTTTGAAACAGCTCCAGCTTTTGGAACAAACTTCTACACACACAACTGCATTCAACGGGGGAGGTGTACAACAGCCCTGACTTATGAATTAAAATAGAAAGGAAGGTGGAACAGTAACAGCCATTTAAAACACGCCTTTACTGCACTGCCTTTTCATATTAAACATGAGGTTAAGGGCTATAACAACATAGAACAGCTGCACAAACAGCACCAGGGAGAGGCGCAGCTAGTTCTTTAACTACATTTATTTCTTTATTTAAGGGCAATTGTTAGCAAGGGGAGTGGCAACAAACTGATCTGGTTTTGATCACCACTGATTCACCACTGCAGAGCACCGTTTGATGTGTGTTTGCACAAGGGGAAAACAGGCTGGAGGGTAGGAGGGAATGCTGAGAGCACAGCCCTCAGTGTGCTGATGTACATGGTTCCCACATCTGCTCACCCAGCACACCAGCTGCTCAGCAGAAATCCATGAGCTCCACATTTTACTCTTAGGATACTCACACAGGGTAAAGTCCATTCTCTGAGCAGGGGCAAGACACCGATGTCACAAATGATCCCTCTAAGCCTTCAAAGTTTATATTCACAGTCCCAGCTTCAGTCTGTTTCTCCATACAGTGGGGGGGTGCAAGGGAAGAGAACTGCATTCTCCATGCTGCAATCAACCAAAGTGCATTTGTTCTAACCAAAGCACAATACCACCAAAAAACTTCCAGTGAAAGGCAGAGGATTCAGAATGCCTCTACCTATATTTCCAAATTTCTCATACAATTCAACCTCTGCGTTCCTTCTCATCCTACTACTTCTCTGTCCTGATAATGCCACATTAGATCACAGCCCTGCTGGTGCCACCTGTCCTCACCATCATGTTTGGATGCTAACCTGCAGACTGGCTAAGAGACCTGCCTAACATCCTGCACCTGCACTGACATGTGCTCCTCAGGGAGGCACCTTTCTCTTTTGCATACCAAACAACCTGCTTCCAGATCCTCCTGCTCAGGCACTCTGTCATGGCATACACACTCCAATGTAATCACAGTTAGTGAAGCATGCAGCTTGTGTAGCTTCATCTGCAAAGGGAACCTTCTCTCTATTCCAATCTCATGCTGTCCTATTCCTGACAGTTCCAAGAATGCAGGTGAAAACAATTCCATTAAGCCTGTAATACTGCATGCTTTTAAAATGAAGACAGAATTAAACACACCTTTCCTTGGGAGCATATTAGAACAACTGAATAAATACGCTCTACCTGGTAGACTCAGAAAACAGATTAAAAAAAAATAAAGTTAACCTTTCTTCTCTGTCTTCTCCCAGGAATTTTAAGATGCTGTATTCAGAACTGAAAGCATTTTATAGCTATCTTTACAAAATTATGAATAGTGAGTAAATCCTTTATGCTTCATAGAATCATATATAACAAAAGCAACCCCATTCCATTAAAACAAATAATTAGCTCAACTGGTAAATTTGTGGCAGCTTTATTTTTTCCCAAAAGTGCAAGTTTTTCCTTGAAAGTATCTTCTGTACAGAGCAACTTCAGGCTGTTTCTCCATGGCATACACTGCTTTGCTCAAGACTCAGTGCATTTCATAGTTAATTCCCTTTCAAGTGTTTTCCTCTTTTCTGCTTCTTTTTAGCTTAAAAAGGAAAAGCAACAACAACAACCATAAGATCTGTTTCTGAAAAAAAGTCCCTAGAAGAAAGGGAACACTACTTAAACAGATAAGGATCAGAGAGATGGAACAAAGCTGGATTTTCCATATGCCAGACTGCAACCTGAAGCAGAACCTGATACTGTCATTTCTTTTTATTTTCCATTTTTGTCTTCTCTGGTATAATAGATATAAACACAGGGAGCAGCAAAGATAATACATTTATAGATGGTGCTGGATGTTCCAGCTGATTCTAAACCAATAGGTTCTGTGCAGGCAGAGAGCACAGAAACCTGGCTCTGAGAACTGAAAGCAGATGATGTGTCCTTCTTACAGCTGGAAGCCTGCAGGGTGAAAACACTTCCTGGAAATCTTAATTAGTGGATCTTAGAAGTGCAGTCTTTCAGAAAGGAAACTGAAAAAGGCTTAGGCAGCTGTCTCAGAGTGTCAGTTGGTTTTGTCACTCAGGTGTGTTGCTAGCCTCCCATTTTTCTCTTGGTTTGCTTCAACCTCCGGGATTTCAGAATAGTATAGTTTGCATACTGTGTGTACCTTTCTGAGAGGAGAGGGATGTAGAATGCACGCAGCAGCTTGGAGGACCTGAAACCAGAAAGGAAAAGATAAATCATCCTTGAAGTATTCATCAGCCAGCATGTTCAAAGCAATACAAAAGAAGGTATACAAAAGATCTAGTCTGGTGAGTCAGTGATGCAAGGAATGCCAATGGAACAAGCAAACAAAGCCCAGTCCCTTTTTCTTGCCTGGGACTAAAGCTGGCTTGTGACAGCATCACCAACTCAAAGGCATCAGCATACCCTGTTCTTCAGCCTGCCTGATAATTGTTCCAGTGGGATAACAAGTTGTACTTATCAAAAGAAGCTTAGCTTCAGGATATCAGGGGGGTGGTGGGGGTACGGCAGTAGAGGTGGAACCTTCCCACCAGTATCATAGAATCATAGAATCATAGTGGTTGGAAGGGACCTCTAGAGATCATCGAGTCCAACCCCCCTGCCAAAGCAGGTTCCCTATACCAGGTCGCACAGCTGGCGTCCAGGTGGGTCTTGAATATCTCCAGAGAAGGAGATCCCACAACCCCCCTGGGCAGCCTGTGCCAGTGCTCCGTCACCCTCACCGTAAAGAAGTTCTTGTGCACATTCGTGCGGAACCTCCTGTGCTGCAGTTTCTGTCCGTTTCCCCTTGTCCTGTCTCCACACACTACTGAAAAGAGTCTGGCCTCGCCACTTTGTCCCCCACGCTTCAGATATTTATAAACCTGGATCAGGTCCCCTCTCAGTCTTCTTTTCTCAAGGCTGAAGAGACCCAGTTCACTCAGCCTTTCTTCATAGGCCCTTCACCATCTTTGTGGCCCTGCGCTGCACTCTTTCCAAGAGATCCCTGTATTTTTTATACTGGGGAGCCCAGAACTGGGCACAGTACTCCAGATGAGGCCTCACCAGGGCAGAGTAGAGCAGGAGGATCACCTCCCTTGACCTGCTGGCCACGCTCTTTTTAATGCATCCCAGAATGCCGTTGGCCCTCCTGGCCACGAGAGCACACTGCTGGCTCATGGTCAACCTGTCATCCTCCAGGACACCCAGGTCCCTCTCTACAGAGCTCCTCTCCAGCAGGTCATCCCCCAGCCTGTACTGGTGCATGCAATTATTCCTCCCTAGGTGCAAGACTCTACACTTGCTTTTGCTAAATTTCATCCGGTTTCTGACTGCCCAGCTCTCCAGCCTGTCCAGGTCTTGCTGAATGGCAGCACAGCCTTCAGGCTTGTCAGCCAATCCTCCCAACTTCGTATCGTCAGCAAACTTGCTGAGGGTGGCCACTATCCCCTCATCAAGGTCACTGATGAAGATGTTGAACAAGACTGGACCCAGCATGGACCCCTGGGGGACACCGCTGGTCACAGGCTTCTAACCGGACTCTGCACTGCCAACAACAACCCTCTGCGCTCTGCCAGTCAGCCAGTTCTCAACCCACTTCACTGTCCACTCGTCTATCCCACACATCCTTAGCTTTGTTATAAGGATGTCATGGGGGACAATGTCAAATGCCTTGCTGAAATCAAGGTAGACTACATCCACTGCCCTCCCCCTATCCACCAGTGACAACATCATAGAAGGCCACCAGGTTGGTCAAGCGTGACCTCTGTGAACCCGTGCTGGCTACTCCTGATAACCTCCTTTTCTTCCAATTGTCTGGAGATGGCATCCAGCATAAGCTGTTCCATCACCTTTCCAGGGTCAGAGGTGAGGCTGACTGGCCTATAATTCCCAGGATCCTCTTTCTTGCCCTTTTTGAAGACCGGAGTGATACTGGCTATCAGTACCATCAGGCACCTCCCTCATTCTCCACAACCTCTCAAAGATGACAGAGAGTGGTTCAGCAGTCACCTCCGGCAGCTCCCTCGGCACCCGTGGATGCACCCCATGGGGTCCCATGGATTTATGACTATTAGCATTGCCTAGGTGCTCACAGACCACCTCTTCCCTGACTGAAGGAAAGTCTCCCATTCCCCAGACTCTCTCACTAACCTCCAGGGTCTGGGATTCCTGAGGGAGAGCTTGTTCACTGAAGAAAGAAGCAAAGAAGGCTTTCAGTATCTCTGCCTTCTTAGCATCCCCTGTTACCAGAACACCCACCTCACCTAGTAGGGGACCCACGTTCTCCCTAATCTTCCTTTTACTGTTAACATACTTTAAAAAGCCTTTTTTATTATCCTTTAGCACTTTTGCCAGATTCAATTCCAGTTGTGCTTTAGCCTTCCTTGTTGCATCCCTGCAGGCCCTGACAACCTTTCTATATTCTTCCCAAGTGGTCAGACCCTTTTTCCACATTTCACGGACCTTCTTCTTCCTCTTCTCCCCTTTGAGTTTGTGTATGAGCTCCTCGCTCATCCATGCAGGTTTCCTGCCACCCCTTCCTGATTTCTTGCTCACAAGGATGCACTGATCCTGAGCTTGGAAGAAGAGCTGTTTAAATGCTGACCAGCTCTCACAGGCCCCCTTACCTTCTAACACCCTAGCCCATGGGATAGGTCCAAGTAGGTCCCGGAAGAGATCAAAGTTGGCTCTCCTAAAGTCCAGGGTAGCAATCCTACTTTTTGCTTTGCTCCTTCCACTCAGGATCTTGAACTCCACCATCTCGTGATCACTACAACCCAAGCTGCCCCCAACCTTTACTTCCTTAACAAGTCCCATTCCATGTTGTTCCAGGGTGACAGATGGCTGCAGAGGGGCAGTCTGACACAGTGGTGTCTGACACAGAAGTGCGGATGAAGCAGAGATGCGTCACTGAATTCCTCCATGCAGAAAAATATCACCTACTGACATTCATTGGTGCTTGCTGAAGGTTTCTGGAGACCAAACAGTGGATGCAAGCACAGTGACAGGTGGGTGGTATATTTCAGCCATGGTGACAGTGGATCACCTGTGCTGGTGCAGATTTTTACACTGCTGACAAGTATGCACAGCTAATGGTGGTGGTTTGTTGAAAAATAGCAATTTGTAGTTGAGAACTTCCTCTATCAAACAGTTATACTGTGCTCACTGTATCTGTTGTAATTCCCATGGAAACTGATAGGAGGAGACACATCCATGCTGCAGTGCATCTAAGAACAAGCAGCTCCTGATCTCCCACAACTTAGAGCAGATGACCAACAAGGAAAAGGCTGATGATATTTACTTGCATTATGATGTTGACATGATGAGAGAATCACATCTCAAATATAAAAATATGAATCCCAGAAAACAGCATGGCAAATGATAGCATCAATATATATGTACCACAGTGATAGGCTCAGCCTTTGTGCTTGTTAAGCAACAACTTTCTCAGTAAAACAAGGACCCCAGCGTGGACAAAGGCAAGGCAGAGTTCTCTGCTGCTGGTAACAAAGGAGCAGAGCCTGGAGGCCTTGCTTCCAGTAAGATGCTCATGGCTGATGATGATTCTGCAGCTCAGTAACCCATGAGACAACTGTGACATCAGACAGAATCTTTACCTCCTACCACCTCATTCATCACACTCAGACAACAGATAGTACATGGAAGGGGTGCAGATGACAGATGACATTTCATATACATAATGTTCTATTTGCATTTGCTTCTAAACTTGGTCCCAGAAGATCATGACTTAATCAGCACACCACTCATAAGCAACACTATGGTAGCAAGATGAAGTCCACAGTCACTCCAAGCTATGCTTGCACTTACTGGAACACCTCTGCAGAAAGGGCAGCTCTGGGTCAGAGCCAGGCAACAGTAAAATTCTGCCCAGGTCTTGCAGCGCTCCAAACATGGAAAGGTTGGGTTGTTTGCTTCTAGAGAAACAACTGCTGCATCATCAGGGCAGCTTCCAGTTGGGACAGAGGTGCACTGCAGCCAGTAGGACCAGCAGAACAGGGACCACAGTGCTATTTCGTGCTGAGCAAACTCCTGCACATTACCTTTTGGCCTTCAGGAGAAAGGATCTCAGCAGCCCTGTTCTACTAACACCAGCAGAAGCAAGGATGAAGAGATGATCATGTCACCCCTCCCAGATGCAGACTGACATGGAGTGGAAGCAGTTGAAAACCTGTGAGGGTTTCTTCCTAATTGTGTCTTGTAACCTGAACTTCCCACTCCAGACAACCTAGAATGAAACTTGACAAGGAAGAAAAAGGAAAGAATAGGCAGGAGGATCTCTGCCACACAGGTCAGACCTCACACCTTCAGGCTACGGGCACATACAGGAAGTTCATGACCAAAGCTCTCTCATTTTGTACCAACTATGCCCCACATGAGCAATCTAGCTACTTATAAAACAAAAGCAGGGAAACCATTTCATGAAATGGTAAGGAATGCACCACTGAAGGAAATGAGAAGACAATGATATTTTAGAATAAGGTGACTGAATCATTAATCGTACACTAAGTGTATATATATATATATATATAATGATGGAAAATCTAAGGCTGAGAACACAAGTGTCCAAAGCAAGCAGACAGCTCAACCTAAAGAGCTGGAAAATATGCTCCTCAGAAGGGAGCTGTCATCTATTCCCCCTTTTCTGTGACAGAACTGGAATGCTCAGCCAATATAGAACTAAATGCACCTGGACAAAGCAGCTTCCTGAGGAGCATAATTGCAGCTTGGAGTGCTCTCTTATTCAGTTAACAACACCATTTATCAGAGCCAGCTGAGATTTACACTCGCTGACCTTCAGCTCAGCAGGAGCAAATGGAATTGCTGAGGTCATTCATTTTCAAAGAACAAGATCTGCAGGGATTTTTGGCAGGGATTTTTGCTTTGTTTTTTTAAATTCTCCTTGCTCTGCAGCCACTGAGCCACAGACCCAAAATCTTCACTAGCTGCCTCCCTTGTTACTTCAAACTGAGTTGCATTCTTCTGTCCCCTCCTCCCTTTTATTAAAAAAAAAAAAAAAAAAAGCTGCATTTTCACAGTGCTTTTACACTTACTTCCTAGGCAGCAAGGGGCATTTCCCACTCACTGTGAGGAAGCAGGTGCTGGCTTTAAGAACTGCATCATTCCACTGAGCTGGCAGGGAGAAGCACATGCTCAGGGACACACGGAGCCCAGATCATTGCATGAAGCTACTGATGCACGTCCACTCACCCTCCCCACAAACCTTACAAGCCCTTATATCACACTCTGGGAAGACCACTCCCCAGAGACCAACTGGCTCTGACATCCTCCAGCTTACCAATTCCCAGCACCTAACACTCTTTCTGCCCTTTCCTATCATTGCTTCCCCAGTCAGAATGTTCTGCAGTTTGAGCACCTGTGACCACTCACAACAAGCTGCTGCCACAGGGTAAGATTCTACTTTTGCTGCAACAACCCAAGCTATTACTCAAGTCAAACTGCTTGGATACAAGTTTCCAGCAGAAAGCACTCAGATAGCATTTCCCCTAGAAGTACTGAGCTGAATACCCCCTCTACCTATGGATTCAGCCAGCCTAATGTTTGTGCATGGAAGGGTGCTGAGGTTTGGCTGTAAATAGGGCGATTATTTAATTTTATACATTTCCCCTAACAAGAGGAAGAATTCAAAAAAAAAGGAAGAAAGGGAAAAAAATTCATTGAACAACTCACAGAAACAGCATTACAGTGGCAAAGAATGACAGACTTGCTTCAGTACCAAGCTATGCAATTCTAGCTAATGTAATTCCTTGCACTGATTCTAGTCAGCATTGCAAAAACACTTGAATGTGTCCTTAAAGCAGAAATGCACAGAGCTTCAGACATCTAGGGGATAGGCGATGCAAAAGGAGTCCTCTGCAACACTCTTGCACAGATGCTTCTGTTGCCTCATTAATGAGAGTAATTGGCCACCTCATTCTCCTCTACTGAAATCCCACTCTAACGTAACAGCAGGCCTTTAGGCAACGACAGCTTATGAAAAGCCACACCAAGGAAACTCATTTACGTCAGCAAGCCAGGAACAAGAGAGCAACCCCTAACTAAAGCATATCATCGCTATTTTTCACTGTCCAACTGTCTTCACCAGCCCTACTCCCTGAAGGGATCTATTATGGAGAAATAATAATGTACTGTGTAAGAATACAAGAGGGCACTAAATTCCGTGCACCAAGAGAGGAGTCCTTTCAAAAATAATCCTTGTTCCTCAAATTCTCCTGGCTTGCTTCACCCTCTAAAACACCTGTATGGAACTGCTGAATCACGGCCTGAACCACAGATTGATCACCTGAGGTGAGCACTGAGTCAGCCACAGGGCCACAGGTGAAGGTAATGTACCTGTGTGACTGGAAGGGGTGAAGTCTGGCTCCACCTCTCCCAGACCCCATTTAAGGGCTGACCACCACCAGGGAAGGATCTCTTGTTGGAGATCCCTCTCTAGTCAAGTCATCAGCGAGCCTCAACCATCGTAAAAGGTGAGCCATCCTTTACTTACCAGCAGTCTGTGCACCATCTATATAAAGCTTTATGGAAATACACCATCCTCCGTGATTGATATTTCCTCTGAATTCCATTCTCTAGAATTATCTGCCCTACAGCACCCTAGAACATTAACACTGCACATACAAGTTTGACAATGGTTCTACTGCAGACAGCAATCTGCCTTTACAGGAACTTTGATTTCAAGCTGGCATTTGCCGCTGTAGATTTTCTTCCTGTGCAGCTCTTCTAAGCAGATTACTGCATTAATTTAAAATTAGTTCACAGGTCTGTCAGTCTCTCATTAATTCCAAACAATAAAATATACCTGGAAGCATCTAGGAATGGCTTGTAGGCAATGGTTACCCACTCTTCATTGTTGGAGGAGTATCTTGGCTCCCTCGGGGTTTCAGCTGCTGAATCCAAGTCCACTAGATAGTGGCATTTGGAAATATCAACCTGCAAAAAGAAAGATTCTTGCTGTTTATTTCCTTTAGGCTCCTGGTTGCATGTACTCATACAGGTATTTTTATTCATACAGACTGTTACATACCTATGAGAACAGGTTTAAATTTCTAGCAATGTGAGAAGTACTTTATGGTAAAAGATTTTGAGTGTTTCCAAGTAAATTTTGTATCAAGTAATAAAAGTTTTTGCTACTACTATCACAGGAGGAGAAGTCTGGGCTGCCTATGTGATGAAGTAACGCTACTAGCTATTCTACAGAGGAACCACCAAGTCACAGAAGGGGAATTTGAGGCAGTATAAGCAATTCTGCTGATGTTTGACTCAAGGTTGTCTAACAACTCTTGAAGACTTCTTATAATGCTGACTCTACAAGCTCCCCAGACAAAAGACATCACTATCTTTATAGTTAGAAAGGCTTCCTGGTGTCTAAACTGAATCTTTTTTTTTTGTCTCTGTCTTTACCCATCCCTACCTGTTGTACACCATGAACAAGGAGAAGAAACCCAGTAATTGATCACACAAGCTCCACAACTAGTCAACTCCACAAGTCCCAAGGTTCTGACAGAATCATGGAAAACAAATAGTCCTAGCAGAGTAAGTATGTTATCTGGTGCAAATCATGCTTGGTTTGTGCAGGAATAACCTGGTCTGTAGCACTGGTGACCCTCACCACCTCTCTTGCAGCAGAAGGACATCACATTGCACCTCTCAGACCACATGCTCTCGTGTGCAGTTATGCCTCTATCAGCTGCCTATGACACAATTAATTGCCTTGTCCTGACTAAAAGGTTTGGTAACGCTTGGTTAAATTATGAAAATATAATCAAGGAAGCAATGTCACAAATGATTTGTATGTGTGTGACCTCCCCATTTAGTGAGCTGTGGGTAGTGTCCTCAGGAAACTCGCATCATGCAATCTGTTTCCCTCCAGTGGAGGAGAGTGCTCTTGGGTATGAGCAGGGAATATTTTTCTTTCATAAACAACAGGGTCCTTTCTAGGCAAAAGCTCCCTCCCACGTTTTTCCTCCCTATTCCTTACAAGTTCCCCTGCAGACATACATATGAGCTGCTGAGATAAATATCAACTATCAGATACAGAGAATATTTGAGCTCCTATCAGGACAAATTTCCTTTTAACAATAAACATCAGATGTAAGATAAGTTTTGTACAAGGCAGTTCTACACAGGGCTGAATTGTACAGAAACCTCTGCATGACGCACAAAAGATGTGGAGAATAAGACAGTTTTATAAGGGTCATATCCTCCTCTTGAACATCTAATATAACATAAGTCATTTTCAAAAGGGAACTAAGAACTCTAGAGCCTGAGGCTGTTTACATTGTACCAGGTTACGTGTTGCAATGCAGAAGTGAACGGAACTCCTCAGGTGCAGCAGCAAAGCCGAGCTTCTGGTGGCATTATGACTCTCAGCCACTGCAGCAAAGCAACTCCTAGCACTTATTGCCTCTGTACTTAGGTATTCTGCTAGCGCCAGGTTTTATAAGCCACAGGTCACTTATTCTCACATCTGGCACACAGGCTGAGCTTGCAGTACTGATCTCAGAGGCAGTCACTGCCCTCCAAATCTGCCCAATGTGGGTGTCCCATCTCTACTGTTTCTTTCTGCCAACTGAGAATGCACCATAACTCTCAGATGCTTGTTCTGTTTTTTTTTGACCTGCTATCCCTCTATACCAAAGAGTAACGATTCCCATTCTTCCACTGGTATGTTAAGCATTTTACATTAAAACACAATGGTGTTTCAAAATTTCTGAAAGAAAAAAAAAAGCCACCAGTGGAATACAGAACAACCTGATAATTATAGGTTATGTCCTTCATTAGTCAGGATATTTTGATCTGGGAGACATCACAGAACCAGAATACATGTACTTAAATGCAGAAAATTAACCAAGAAGAGCCTTTATTCCAGTTAAGCAGAAGAGAAGATAATTTGTAACTCCTGGTCAATAAACAACTGAAAACTAACAATAGCCTCATAAGCACATTGATGCTTCATCCCTGTTAAACGCAAGGGAGAGATGAAAGTCCGATTTTCTGATCGCTGCCCAACATGTAAGTAGGTTTTTTGCCACCAGATGGCTCTATGGCATCACAACTAAGTGGTAAATGAAATTATACCATGGGAAACTCAGCTACTGAGAATGTTGAATCCATTTCTTGCACTGCATCGGAAGAATGTTCCAGGCCCTGGAAGAGGTTCTGGCCATTAGTGAGGATGCCCAAAGCACTAAACGAGTTTGTTTGTTTGTCTCCTGTAAGTTATGTAGAATCTCTTGGAGAAACAAAAGTAACTGCTTTGAGCACTAAGACTAATCTCACTTCTTCTACTCTAAATGCTGCACCTCCAATGCTTATGAATTATCTGCCACATAGAAAGGCTTCCCTTTCTACCATTTCAAGTAGAACACAGCGTTCTCTTACAAGTCACACTGAAGCTAATAACATTCATCCTGGTCAACTCACAACTACACATTCTTTTCAGGGTTTACACAAGATTTTAGTGGTGTACAAATCTTGAAGTATTTCTCGGCAGAAAACCAGTCTTACTGAACAGAGCTGAAATGAATTTCTAAATTACATCCCTTCAGTTCTCCTTCCATTTCCCTGCTCCCAGTCTTTTCATTTGATGTAACTAAGCAATGAAGAGATAGGTTTGATCACATTCCAAACAACTCATGAGGGAAAAGACTTAGTATAACAGAGAGACAGAGCTAGTGGCAGCCAGGTGAGACTGAGCAAGGACAGCAGCTCGTCTGCTTTACCACAGAAAGTTTAGCTCTTTTGAGCAGAAAGATGTTTCACTGAAGATCCTTGAACATTTAAGAAAGGCAACCAAGCTTCAGGTGGTTCCTGCAGTTCCAAAGAGAGGTAAATGAAACTGAAGAAAAGTGACACTGAAGAGATTTAAAAAAAAATTCTCTCTTAAGTCAGGAGTTTTAACCATTTCAGATGTCAGACCCAATCTACTGCTCCTACTCAGATGCCTCTTTGTAAGATTTAAAACTCCAGTTTTCATAGGAGTTTTGGAGACAAATGCAACTTCCCAATAGCACAAGTTTAGTGCCATTTTGCAGTTCTTCTTTTGTTGAACAAGGTCAAAACACTTTTTCCCTGTTGCTGTGGGACACTGAGGGGAAACAGATTTACTCTTTAGTTTTAAAGCAGAGCATTAATAGATGCTTACAAGGTGAAACACTGAAATCAGTCCCATTTCTGCAGACATTAATTGTTTTTAAGCTGTCCATGGCTTAGATCATCCTTCTGAACTGTTTTTTTCCCCCCTCCCCTTTAAAGGGCCAACAGACACATGCTACTTAGATATGTTTGCTAGGATGGTTCTCTGCAGTTCCTATTGACTTTTATTTTTTAACCTGTCTATGCCTGCTATCCTTGAGGAAAGATCCCATTCTTACTGGTATTAACAGCTCAGAAGCAAAAGTCTTGAGTCCCTGCTTAAAATTCATATGAAGTAGTAATTTCTAAAAATGTTCCAGGCTCTTTAGCTTGAATGAGAAGTAGTAATAATTTTAGAGTGTGATTAAACAACCATAAAACAGAAGTGTCTCTCATTCCAATGATACAGTCCAGCTGTCTGCTCTACGAATATGTCAAAGTTGAACATTTCCTAAGTTAAATGCAGTACAGTAAAGAACTTTCCTCAGGTGGGAACTTGCCTCATTCCATTTCCTTTAACTACCTAACAATTCCCAAAATAACACAGCTTTCACTCAGCAGACTTTTACCCACATAGTTTGCTCCTCTGTTACACTGCTGCCTTCCATTCACTCTTCTGAGGGGATCAAAAGTATTCATGCAGTGTTTAACTGTCCAGAGTAATGAGCCACAGAAAGTGCATGTCTGTCGTCCTCAGCAAGGATACAATGCTCATGTAAAGGAGAGACCTGATCCATTACAAGAGAGCTCCTAATGTACTGATATAGAATATCAAATCCATCCTCTGAGGTACTGAGAGGAGATGAAGAAAAGACTAAGCATATATGGGCAGTCCCCCTCATTCACTCATGTAGAAAAAAAGAAAGGACAACTAAATATCTGTACCACAAAGAATATTCAGTGCACTTTAACCTGCTAAATAATTTTAAAGAAATCAGCAAAAAAATATAAAAATATTTATAAGCATGAGCCATTTTTGTTTGAGTAATACAAGTCAGTAATATCAGTGTGCATAAACAGCTTCCCACAGAAATCACTGACAATTGTTTCACTGACTCCCAAATTAAGATCTTCTTCCTCTGTTGCAAATATGACAAATACATCCATATTTTAAAAGAAAGTACAAAGGTACAAAGGAAAATTCCAATCTCTGTTCAGTGACAGATATCTTCTGTTGGGAATTTCAAATTAATTCACTTCCCTTCCCCGTGATCACAGTAACTTTACAGTGAACTCAAGTGCAATAACTAGGAATTACCTTTTTATTTTTTTTATTTTTTTTTTCTCCCAACCTTTTTAAATGGAAAATAGGAAGATGAAGTGCTAACAGAAACCAGACTCACATAAGTCAGGAAATTTCCAAGTGCTGCAGAGAGCCCATTTTTGGTTTGTAACTGCACTGTCCATAGAACACAAAGCAGGGAAACCCACCGACAGATCTAGACACTGCATTAACACAAATGGCACAGTAAGGCAAGGAACATAAAACAAGACTGTAATCCTTACATATCGAGATGGCTCTTCCTTGTTTTGGTCATTCATGTCTGTGGGAATGATCCGTGTGGCCATTGGTCCCTCAGCAAATGGTTTGGGTAACTGGCCCCTAAACTCTGACAGGATGAACTGGAGCTGCCAACTGCAGAGAACAGTGTCAGAAATCCCAGCAGGAAACTGAACGAGACAGTAACATTTTATACAGAATCAAACAGAAGAATACTAAAGGGAAACTTCATTCCTGAGGACAGACAGCTCTACTAGATGAGCAATCACACTACAAAACTGTCACTAATCTGTGACCAACAATCTATTGACACCAAACTTCTAAATCTTGTTTTCGACACGCTGTTCTCAACAGAGATACAAGATTTTGAAGGCTGCTCCCAAAATACCTCTTGTGTGAAATGATCATCCTCATGGATCAACACCAAATCATAACTTTCACAATATACAACTCACTTATCTGGCAGCAGGAAGCTGCTTGGAAATCTGTGCCATTCCTTTCCCACACAGACATTAACTGGCCTCCCCTCCAGCACAGTGTGAATACTTGGGTCCATAGCAATCCTGTGAAATTCTGGGTACAGGTCCAGAGGTCCATGGTAGCCTATGGGAGGTAGAAGTTTGTAAATAAAGAAATACACAATATTTGCATTTCCTCCTCAGATCGTTGCCGCTGTTTCATTTCTAGGCCCATCTCCCTTTTTCCCTTTTCCCTTTCCCCCTTCCCCTTTCCTGGGGCATGGGTCCGTGGTTCCCACGCACCAATCATCACAGAACTGGGCCGAACAAGCCCGTAGACCGTTGACATGTTTTGGCGCCCAATGTGGGGCAGAACTAGCTGCCTTAGCCGGGCAGAGACATACTTTTAGAGTGAATCTCTGTCGCTTGTTAGCAAGCTTATCTGTACTGCAAGTGCTGTACGGCATAACACGACCTTGAAGTCTGGGCGTACTGCCAGTTGTTCTGGGATATCTGTAAACTTTTTTGGGTGCTGCTAGCTTGTTTTAGTAAAGAAAAAAAAATGCTTTCTCTTTTTAAACTGCTCTTAAAGGGACTGCATTTCATTGCTTTTTCCCTTGTAATGCTCAAAACATACTGGGACTTAATTAAGTTTGCCAGTCTGATCCACGGAGCTTGGTCTCTATATGATAAACTAAAAACACTGATGGAAATACCTACCTGGCTTTTGTATACGATGTGGCATTCAGTTCCGGAGGGAGCAACTCCAGATGGAGTTGTTAACTCTATGGAACTCATGATTTTTAAACCGGCTCCTGGCCTTTCCTTTGAATTCATTAGGCATTTTCTGAACGCTCATCCAATGCTCGTAATGATTGTGGTGTCAGTCTCCCTGAATGTACTCTTCATCATTCTACTCAGTATTTGTATTTATAATACTTTGAGAAAGCCTTCCCCAGAGCCAGAGAATAGTGACTGGCAGGGATTCTGGAGGGACTTAGGAGAGACTTTAGAGAAATGGGCATCACCGGTGCCATGGGACTTCTCTCCTGAACAGCTGCCAAATCCTGAGAATTTAAGCAGGTATTTACAACAAGGATGTTGCAGCTCAGACAGATCTGAGGAGGCCCAAATTATTTGGGGTCTGGCTTATGCTTACCGGGCCTTATTCAATACTATTCAAGAGAGGCATAGAGTTTTTGAAATAGAGAGAGTCTCCAAGCCGAAAGGGACAGTCTCCAGATCCAGAAAGAGAGTATTTTAGCTGACAATCAGACTCTCCAGTCCAATCTAGACGCCCTCCAGACCGAGAGAGACGCCCTCTGGTCTCAACAAGATACTCTCCAGTCCAACATGGATGCCCTCTAGACCGAGAGAGACACCTTCTGATCTCAACAAGAAGCTCTCCAGTCCAACATGGACGCCCTCCAATCTGAGAGAGACGCCCTCCAGACTGAAAGAGACACCCTCCAGTCTCAACATGATGCTCTCCATTCCAACATGGATGCTCTCCAGTCTGAGCGAGATGCCCTCCAAACTGAGCGAGATGCCCTCCAATCCAAACTCAATAGCCCTCAGTCTCAACAAGACACCCTCCAATCTGAGTGAGATTCCCTCAAAACTGAGCAAGATGCCTATCAATTTACATTACTCCGTTTCCAAAATGAACTAATCCATGTTTGGGCTCAACAAGTCAGGCTCCAAGGTGAACTAAATTTAGTCATAGCTGAGCGAGACAGACTTCGAGCCGAGCTATAGAGAATGATCATTAATTCTAACCAATATGATCAACCACAGGTGACACCAGAATTGATGTCAGTTGCCCCTGTAAGAGGGCAGAAAATGAAAAAAGTCTCGACTCCCTTAGAAGAGAAGAAAGAGGAGGAGCTGAGAGTGGAAGAAGCAGACTCTGAAAGAGAAGAGGAGAAAGTAGAGGAATCAGACACTGTAAGAGAAGAGGAGAAAATATGACCAGAGGAGTGGTTCAAAAGTTTCCAGTAGGAAGGCTAAGACACCCCACAAGATCACAGTCACCAACACCTAGGAGGGCAATGAGTCTTGATAGAGTAGATGAAAGAGAGGTTGTTACCGATGTTACTTGACCTCTGAAAATGAGTGAAATTCGAAGTTTGAGAAAAGACTTTACACGCCACGCACATGAACCTATTGTCACCTGGTTACTATGCTGTTGGGACAGTGGGGCCAACAGTGTGTGGCTAGATGGTAACGAAACTCGCCAATTGGGTAGCATTGCCAGGGACTCTGCCATTGACAGAGGCATTAGTACATGCCACAGATAGACCCCTCACTCCATGGAAGCAGATGCTGATAGCCGTGAAAGAAAAATACCCCTTCAGAGATGATCTGTTGCCTGAGAAAAAGAAGTGGTCTGATATGGAAAAAGGCATAAATTATTTGAGAGAATATGCTGTAGTGGAAATGTTACATGACCCTGCATTCGCTTATGATGAACCAAACCAAGAGCATGATCCTGAAAGAATCAGGTGTACACCAGTTATGTGGCATATATTCACAAGGACTGCACCAGATAGGTATGCCAGTACATTAGCAGCAATGTATGGCAGAAGACAAAGAAGACCCCTTATAAATGACCTGATTAACAAACTTCAAGGCATTGAGTTACATTTAACCCCTCTACCAGCTTATGTTTCAGCCCTGATAAAGGTAACCGAAAGAGTGGACAGACTAGAGAGCAATCAAGAAGATATAATGGACGAACTGACTACTGTGCCTAATTTTGATGAAACTGATGGATCTGATGAGAACCAGGATTCCCAAAACAGCTCAGCTATCAAAAGAGGACGTTCTCCTGCTCAAGGAAGTGACAACAGTAAAACTATGTCACATATTGCCTTGTGGCGTTACCTACGTGACCAGGGGGAAGATATGAAGAAGTGGCATAAAAAACCCACTTCTGTACTTCAGGCACAGGTGAAAGAGTTACAAAATAGGTCAACCACCAGGGTGAACTTCTCCAAGAAGGTGACTGCTCCAGTGACTGCCGGACACAGTAGTAACCATAAAGTCAACAGAGGCAACAGAGACCCTGTCCCCAGCCAGTGGGGGGGGAAAGGGATAATAGAGTGTATTGGACTGTGTGGATTCGATGGCCTGGTACATCAGAACCACAGAAATATAAGGCATTGGTGGACACTGGTGCACAGTGCACTCTAATGCCCTCGAGTTACCAAGGGACAGAACTGATTCGTATTTCTGGGGTGACCGGGGGTTCCCAAGAATTGACCAAGTTGGAGGCTGAAATTAGCCTCACTGGTAAAGACTGGCAAAAACATCCTATTGTGACTGGCCCAGGGGCTCCATGTATACTTGGTATTGATCCCCGCTGCTGTGGACGCAGATAACACTAAGCAGCTGTCTGCTTTACCTGGCCTGTCAGAAGATCAGTCTGTTGTGGGGTTGCTACAAGTGGAGGAGTAACAGGTACCGACTGCTATAAAAACGGTGCACAGACGGCAGTACCACACCAACAGGGATTCCTTGCTCCCCATTCATAACCTGATTCGTCAGCTAGAGAGTCAGGGAGTGATCAGCAAAACTCACTCACCATTTAACAGCCCCATATGGCCAGTGCGTAAAGCCAGTGGAGAATGGAGGCTGACGGTAGATTACCGTGGCCTGAATGAAGTCACACCCCCACTGAGCGCTGCTGTGTCAGACATGTACGAACAGGAGTCAAAAGCAGCCAAGTGGTATGCCACCACTGACACTGCCAATGCCTTCTTTTCAATTCCTCTGGCCACAGAATGCAGGCCGCAGTTTGCTTTCACCTGGAGGGGCATACAGAACACCTGGAACCGTTTGCCTCAGGGGTGGAAGCACAGCCCAACCATTTGCCATGGGTTGATCCAAACTGCATTGGAACAGGGTGGTGTTCCTGAGCACTTACAATACATTGATGATATTATCATGATTATGATAATTATTATCATGATTATTATAATATTATTGTGTGGGGCAATACAGCAGGGGAAGTTTTCGAGAAAGGAGAGAGAATAATCCAGATCCTCCTGAGAGCTGGCTTTGCTATTAAGCGAAGCAAAGTGAAAGGGCCTGCACAGGAAATCCAGTTCCTAGGTATAAAGTGGCAAGATGGATGTCGTCACATCCCTACAGATGTGACTGACAAAATCACTGCTATGTCTCCACCCACCAGTAAGATAGAGACCCAAGCTTTTCTGGGTGTAGTGGGCTTTTGGAGAATGCATGTTCCAAACTACAGTCTCATTGTGAGCCCTCTCTTTTGGGTGACATGGAAGAAGAATGATTTTGTATGGGGCCCTGAGCAGCAGCAGGCTTTTGAGCAAATGAAGCAGGAGATAGCCCGTGCCGTGGCCCTGGGGCCAGTGCAGATGGGACAGTATGTAAAGAACATCCTTTACACTGCTGCAGGAAAGGAAGGTCCCACTTTGAGTTCGTGGCAAAGAGCTTCTGGAGAGACCCGAGGCCGACCCCTTGGTTTCTGGAGTCGAGTATACAGGGGTTCAGAGAAGCGCTACACTCCAAGTGAGAAGGAGATCTTAGCAGCGTACGAGGGGGTTCGAGCTGCTTCTGAAGTAATCGGTACTGAAATGCAGCTCCTTCTGGCACCTCTACTGCCAGCGCTGAACTGGATGTTCAAAGGAAAGGTTCCCTCCACCCATCATGCTACTGATGCCACTTGGAGTAAGTGGATTGCGTTGACTACACAGCAAGCTCAGATGGGGAACCTCAGTCATCCAGGAATCCTGGAGGTGATCATGGACTGGCCTGAAGGTAAAAAGTTTGGAACAATACCAGCAGAGGAGGTATCACGTGCTAAAGAGGCCCCACCATATAATGAACTACCAGAAGATGAGAAGAGATATCTGTTCACAGATGGATCCTGTCGTATTGTGGGAAAGTACCGCAGATGGAAATCTGCTATGTGGAGCCCCACACAACAAGTTACAGAGGCCACTGAAGGAAAAGGAGAATCAAGCCAATTTGCAGAGGTAAAGGCTGTCCAACTGGCCTTAGATATTGCTGAACGTGAGAGGTGGCCATCTTTACACTGACTCATGGATGGTGGCAAATGCTTTATGGGGGTGGTTACAGCAATGAGAACAAAATGGCTGGCAATGGAGGGGTAAACCTATTTGGGCTGCTGAACTGTGGAAAGATATTGCTGCCCGAGTAAAGAATATAGTTGTGAAGGTGCGCCATGTAGATGCTCATGTTCCTAAAAGCCGGACAAATGAAGAACAACAGAATAACCATCAGGTAGATTGAGCTGCCAAAGTTAAGATGGCTCAAGTAGACTTGGACTGGCAACATAAGAGTGAATTATTTTTAGCTCGATGGGCCCATGAGACCTCAGGCCATCAAGGAAGAGATGCAACATATAAGTGGGCTAGAGACCGAGGGGTGGACTTAACTATGGATGCTACTGCACAGGTTATCCATGTCTGTGATACATGCATCAGAATTAAACAAGCCAAGAGGATGAAACCTCTTTGGGGGGAAGGGCGATAGCAAAAGTATAAATATGGGGAGGCGTGGCAGGTTGATTATATCACCTTGCCACGATCTCGCAATGGCAAGCGTTACGTGCTTACCATGGTGGAAGCAATGACTGGGTGGCTTGAAACATATGCAGTACCCCATGCTACCGCCCGAAACACCATTCTAGGTCTCAAGACAGAAGTCCTATGGTGACACAGCACTCCAGAGAGGATTGAGTCAGATAATGGGACTCATTTCAAAAATTCTCTTGTACATACTTGGGCCAAAGATCATGGCATTGAGTGGATTTATCATATCCCCTATCTCGCACCAGCTTCTGGTAAAATTGAAAGATACAATGGGCTGTTAAAAATCATGTTGAAAGCAATGGGTGGCGGAACATTTAAGCATTGGGAGAGGCATTTGGCAGAAGCCACCTGGCTGGTCAGCACTCAAGGATCCATCGGTCACAATGGTCTTGCTCACTCCAGCTCTCGACCTACTGTAGAGGGAGATAAGGTCCTGTAGTACATGTAATAAACATGTTGGGGAAAGCGGTATGGGTCCTTCCAGTTTCTGGAAAGGGCAAAACTCTCCGTGGAACTGTCTTTGCTCAGGGACCTGGGTCCACTTGGTGGGTGATGCAGAAGAACGGGGATGTTCAACGCGTACCACAAGGGAATTTGATGTTGGGGGAGTGCAGTCAGTAATTCCATGTATATACATATACATATGTTGTGTGTGTGTATCTAATGCATGTTAATCATTGTTCTTCTATATGTATCAAGCATGATGTAATGATGTGGAATAAGGGGTGGAATGTCATGGTTTTATGATTTTTGGCATTAGTATTCCATATCATAACATCATGTAGTGCATTAAGTGTTAAAGAGTTAATACTCAGCTCCATGGATCATTGATAATTCCGGGTATACCTGTCTCAAAAGAGAAGAAGAACTACATTCCCCAGAGGACTTTGCGATGCTTTGCATTTTTACGTATTTCCACTCAGAGGGAAAAGATAAAAACTGTCTGCGGTCACGGGACACTCTCTTTTTTTTCTTCGGGATCGACTCAGCAGTGGGTGCTCGCTGCTGTCTCGCCTTCAGCATTAGCATAAGGCCTCCGGTTTATTGGACACTCTCTCTTGCTCATTTTATTTGATTTATTAGCTTCAATTCCGATTATATTGTATTATATTGTGTTATTTTGCTTTCTGATATCTTATTTAGTAAATTGGCTTTCCTCCTCAGATCGCTGCCGCTGTTTCATTTCTAGGCCCATCTCCCTTTTTCCCTTTTCCCTTTCCCCCTTCCCCTTTCCTGGGGCGTGGGTCCATGGGTCCCCTGCACCAATCGTCACGGAACCGTGCCGAACCAGCCCGTAAACCGTTGACAGTTTTACAAGGGAAAATGTTATTTTAAATGGGATTGTATTTCTGCAAGTTTCAAGTCGCTAACTAAATACTAATCTGGGTGCACACTGTACATCACTATGATTATACTGGCTGAAGGTCAGAAAATTTTAAACTGACACAATTCTAGAGACACACACATACATACACACCACACATGTGCATGTACACACATGAAAGAGGACACTACTCCTCCTGCAAGGACATCCAAGCTCTCAGATTTCCTTATTCTTATTGTGTTCATCTATTTAGACCATCACGACTTTGGCTGGCCTTGTGACTTATGAAGACCAACACCCAGAAAAGTCCAGAATAATGGCAGAATACTGACCTCTGAATAAGGCAACAGAGCGTGACAGTGACAAAAGGCCAAAGAGAAAGACTGTGCCCAGAGCCAACCAGTTGGAGGAGACCGTGTAGTGCTCCAGGCGATAGCGCTGGAATATGAAGTGGTAACACTTCTGAGGAAAGGAGAAAGAGGACATAAATTACTCAAACACTGAAATGTCCATTTGAAAAACAATTTTGATAACCTTAAAGCACTGCTTACATCTCCCACAAGGTCTTTGGTATGTGTCAGCATTTTTTCATTCTAACACACAATGGATCACCGAGGTTCTCTGCTTCGGAGCCAGAGTTGAGGGTGCTGACCGCGGGGTGCACAGGGGATTCACTCGGTTTCCCTCATCCCAGGATTCCAGAGGCATCAGAGCAGCCCAGCAGCTCTCGCAAGAGAGCAGCTGACGCGGCAGGGGCATTGACAGGGCAACGGCTCTCCATCCACGCCCACTGCCCAAACAGAGTCTCTGGGAGGGCCTTGCCCACCAAGACAAAGAGGAGGAGCATTGTCACTGTCATCACTGTGAAACGAGTGACAGGTACGGGAGCACCTGTCGATGACCAGGTAACGGGGTGAGAGCACAGCCAGCGCTACCAGTAGCAGGGCGGGGTTGTTCATTCGCACCCTTGTTAAGGCTATTATAATTTGTGCCAGTGTTAGTGGGTCTACTGGTTTGCCATGGCTGCTCCCCAGCGGAAGGCTACTGCCAGGAAAAATGTGGAGACCCTGACAGAGGCCCCTGCACACGTATGAGGAAGGCTGCAGATAAGAAGAGTGTGGAGACCCAGACTGAGGTCCCAAAACAACATGCTAGTATACAGGTCACTGGCTGTGATGAGTGCCAGAGCCTGGCCTTTGCAGTGCCAGGCGATGGAGGCAGAGCTTGTGTAAGGTGTGACCAGGTAAATGACTTACTCAATCTTGTGGTCTGCCTGAAGGAGGAGGTGGAAAGGCTGAGGACCATAAAGGATTGTGAGAGGGAGACTGATTGGTGGTGCCAGTCCCTATCAGCCCCGAGATTCTGGCACGTGGCTGAGGCTCCACACAGAGCATGTCGCCCCCTGTCACCTTGCAAACAGGTGATAGAGGAGAATCAGCAGGCAGACTGTGTTCCTACTGCAGTGAGCTCCCTGTCCTCTCCTACCCCTAGCAATACTAGCAAAGTACTGGGGGGGGTGGGGCTGTGGCAAAAGCACTGTAACCCTCTCCCAAAAGGGCAAGGTGATATCCACCACACAGTGGTGGAGCCCCTGCCCTGTTGTTGCCGAGCAGAGCAAGGCAATTTGAGAGAGAAAGACAAGTGGAAACAGATACCGACTCAGCAAAGTGGGCGTCCCCTGTCCCGATCATCCCAGGTGGTCCCCCAGGTGCCTCTGGGGAATAGGTTTGAGGCCCTGGAAGTCGAGGGAGAGGTGAACGCGGGTGTGGAGGGAGGCCCACTGGTGAGGGTGCCTCGGGTGAAGCAGTTGCCCCCACACCTCAAGACTTCCTCCACCTGTAAGGACAGAAGGGTGGTTGTCACAGGCGACTCCCTGCTGAGAGAAATGGAGGGTCCTATGTGTCGGCCTGACCCTACCCGCAGGGAGGTGCGCTGCCTCCATGGGGCACGGGTCAGGAACATTTCTAGGAGACTTCCCGGACTGATCCGCCCTTCTGATTATTACCCACTATTGATAGTTCAGGCTGGCAGTGATGAAGTCACTGAGAAAAGCCTGAAGACTATCAAGGATGACTTCAGGAGACTGGGGCAGGTAGCTGAAGGAACTGGTATGCAGATGATTTTTTCTTCTATACCTTCAGTGGCAGGGAAGGATACTGGGAGGATCCAAAAAGCCCACCTCTCAAATAAAAGGCTTAAGAGTTGGTGCAAACATAGGAATTCTGTTTTTTGACCACGGGGCAAACTACTCAGGATGCTTGTTGCAAGAGTCCCTTGGGACTCGTTCCTGAGGGGTAAAGGGGTCCAGGAAGCCTGGGTCCTCCTCAAGATGGAAATCTTAAAGGCACAGGTGCAGGCTGTCCCTGAGTCCCGTAAGTCAAGCCGGAGGGGAAGAAGGCCAGTGTGGATGAACCGGGATCTCTTGTTGAGACTCCGGGAGAAAAAGAGAGTCTATGTCCTCTGGAAGATGGGACAGGCTACTTGGGGAGACTACAGAGAACCTGCCAAGATTTGCAGGCAGGAAGTTAGAAATGCAAAAGCCCAGCTTGAACTTAGACTGGCTACTGCAGTAAAAGAGAGCAAAAAGTCCTTTTACAAATATATTAACAGTAAAAGAAGAACTAAGGAGAATTTCCCTACTTTACTTGATGCGGCAGGGAACGTAACCATAGAGTATAAGGAAAAGGCTGAGGTTCTCAATGCCTTCTTCGCATCTGTCTTTAATAGAAAGGTCAGTTATCCTCTGGATACTTTTCGCCCTGATCTGGAAGTCTGGGATGAAGCGCATAATACACCCCCTGTGATCCTAGCTGAGACAGTCAGAGACCTGCTCCTCCATCTGAACTGCCACAAGTCCATGGGACCAGATGGGATCCACCCAAGGGTGCTGAGGGAGCTGGCAGAGGTGATTGCCAAGCCACTTTCTGCCATCTATCAGCATTCCTGGTCATCCAGAGAGGTCCCACAAGATTGGAGGTTTGCCGATGTCACTCCCATCTACAAGAAAGGCCGTAAGGAAGATTCGGGGAACTACAGGCCTGTCAGCCTGACCTCAGTATCAGGGAAAGTTATGGAGCAATTGATCTTGAGGGAGATCACATGGCACATGTATGGCAATCAGGGGATCAGACCCAGCCAGCACGGGTGCACAAAGGGCAGAATGTGCTTGTCCAACCTCATCTCCTTCTACAACTGGGTGACCAGACTGGTTGATGAGGGAAAGGCTGTTGATATAGTCTACCTGGACTTCAGCAAAGCCTTTGACACAGTCTCCCACAGTATTCTCCTGGGGAAACTGGCAGCCCATGGTGTGGACAGGTTCACTCTTCTTTGGATTGAGAATTGGCTAGAGGGCCGTGCCCAGCGGGTAGTGGTTAATGGAGTTAAGTCCAGCTGGCGTCCCGTCACAAGTGGTGTCCCTCAAGGGTCGGTATTGGGGCCCATCTTGTTTAATATCTTTATTGATGACCGGGATGAGGGGATTGAGTGTACCCTCAGTAAGTTTGCAGATGACACCAAGTTGGGAGGATGTGTCGATCTGCCTGAGGGTAGGGAGGCCCTTCAGCGGGATCTGGACAGGCTGAACAGCCGGGCTGAGGTCAATGGGATGAGGCTCAATAAGGCCAAGTGCCGGGTCCTGCACTTCGGCCACAATAACCCCATGCAATACTATAGGCTTGGGGCAGAATGGCTTGAGGAGTGTATCGAGGAAAAGGACCTGGGGGTGTTGGCTGATGCTTGGCTCAACATGAGCCGGCAGTGTGCCCAGGTGGCCAAGAAGGCCAATCGCATCCTAGCCTGCATTAGGAATAGCGTGGCCAGCAGGAGCAGGGAGGTGATCATCCCCCTGTACTCAGCTCTGGTGCGGCCGCACCTCAAGCACTGTGTTCAGTTTTGGGCCCCTCACTACAAGAGAGACATCAAGGCCCTGGAGTGTGTTCAGAGAAGGGCAACAAAACTGGTGAGGGGTCTGGAGCACAAGTCTTACGAGGAGTGGCTGAGGGAGCTGGGATTGTTTAGACTGGAGAAAAGGAGGCTCAGAGGAGACCTCATCGCACTCTACCACTTCCTGAAGGGAGGCTGTGGTGAGGAGGGGGGTCGGCCTCTTCTCCCAGGTAACTAATGACAGGACAAGAGGGAATGGCCACAAGTTGCGCCAGGGGAAGATTTAGATTAGATTTGAGGAAAAATTTTTTCTCTGAGAGAGTGGTCAGGCACTGGAATGGCCTGCCTAGGGAGGTGGTTGAGGCACCGTCCCTAGCACTGTTCAAGAAGCGTTTCAATGAGGTGCTAAGGGATTTGATTTAGTAGCTTGGTGGGTAGGGATGGTGATGTGAGGATGGTTGGACTAGATGATCTTGTAGATCCTTTCCAACCTAATGAATCTATGAATCTACTTGGCACCTGGCTTGAGGGCTGCAGATGGAAGCAGCCTGTCTCTGAGGGGTAGGAGGATTCTAGCTGAGAAAAGCCTGAGACAGGGCTTTAAACTGGGTATGAAGGGGGAAGGGGATAAAATGAGGGCCACTGGGGTAGTTCAAGGCTCGAAACAGAGCTTGCTGGGCAAAGAGAGTGAAGTTCCTTGGCATGGTGAGAGGCGGGGGGGATGCTGCTTCCCTTAAGTGTCTGTACACTAATGCGTGCAGCATGGGAAATAGACAGGAAGAGCTGGAGATCTGTGTGCATTCACAAGGCCATGATCTCATTGCGATCACAGAGACATGGTGGGACAGCTCTCATGACTGGAATGTTGCCATGGAGGGCCATGTGCTTTCTAGGAAAGATCGGCTGGCAAGGCAAGGTGGTGAAGTTACACTTCATGCGAGAGAGCAGTTAGAATGTATTGAACTCCACTTGGGGGAGAGTGACGAGGCAGCAGAGAGCAGCTTGGGTTGTAGTGATCACGAGATGGTGGAGTTCAAGATCCTGAGTGGAAGGAGCAAAGCAAAAAGTAGGATTGCTACCCTGGACTTTAGGAGAGCCAACTTTGATCTCTTCCGGGACCTACTTGGACCTATCCCATGGGCTAGGGTGTTAGAAGGTAAGGGGGCCTGTGAGAGCTGGTCAGCATTTAAACAGCTCTTCTTCCAAGCTCAGGATCAGTGCATCCTTGTGAGCAAGAAATCAGGAAGGGGTGGCAGGAAACCTGCATGGATGAGCGAGGAGCTCATACACAAACTCAAAGGGGAGAAGAGGAAGAAGAAGGTCCGTGAAATGTGGAAAAAGGGTCTGACCACTTGGGAAGAATATAGAAAGGTTGTCAGGGCCTGCAGGGATGCAACAAGGAAGGCTAAAGCACAACTGGAATTGAATCTGGCAAAAGTGCTAAAGGATAATAAAAAAGGCTTTTTAAAGTATGTTAACAGTAAAAGGAAGATTAGGGAGAACGTGGGTCCCCTACTAGGTGAGGTGGGTGTTCTGGTAACAGGGGATGCTGAGAAGGCAGAGATACTGAAAGCCTTCTTTGCTTCTTTCTTCAGTGAACAAGCTCTCCCTCAGGAATCCCAGACCCTGGAGGTTAGTGAGAGAGTCTGGGGAATGGGAGACTTTCCTTCAGTCAGGGAAGAGGTGGTCTGTGAGCACCTAGGCAATGCTAATAGTCATAAATCCATGGGACCCCATGGGGTGCATCCACGGGTGCCGAGGGAGCTGCCGGAGGTGACTGCTGAACCACTCTCTGTCATCTTTGAGAGGTTGTGGAGAATGAGGGAGGTGCCTGATGGTACTGATAGCCAGTATCACTCCGGTCTTCAAAAAGGGCAAGAAAGAGGATCCTGGGAATTATAGGCCAGTCAGCCTCACCTCTGACCCTGGAAAGGTGATGGAACAGCTTATGCTGGATGCCATCTCCAGACAATTGGAAGAAAAGGAGGTTATCAGGAGTAGCCAGCACGGGTTCACAGAGGTCACGCTTGACCAACCTGGTGGCCTTCTATGATGTTGTCACTGGTGGATAGGGGGAGGGCAGTGGATGTAGTCTACCTTGATTTCAGCAAGGCATTTGACACTGTCCCCCATGACATCCTTATAACAAAGCTAAGGATGTGTGGGATAGACGAGTGGACAGTGAAGTGGGTTGAGAACTGGCTGACTGGCAGAGCGCAGAGGGTTGTTGTTGGCAGTGCAGAGTCCGGTTAGAAGCCTGTGACCAGCGGTGTCCCCCAGGGGTCCATGCTGGGTCCAGTCTTGTTCAACATCTTCATCAGTGACCTTGATGAGGGGATAGTGGCCACCCTCAGCAAGTTTGCTGACGATACGAAGTTGGGAGGATTGGCTGACAAGCCTGAAGGCTGTGCTGCCATTCAGCAAGACCTGGACAGGCTGGAGAGCTGGGCAGTCAGAAACCGGATGAAATTTAGCAAAAGCAAGTGTAGAGTCTTGCACCTAGGGAGGAATAATTGCATGCACCAGTACAGGCTGGGGGATGACCTGCTGGAGAGGAGCTCTGTAGAGAGGGACCTGGGTGTCCTGGAGGATGACAGGTTGACCATGAGCCAGCAGTGTGCTCTCGTGGCCAGGAGGGCCAACGGCATTCTGGGATGCATTAAAAAGAGCGTGGCCAGCAGGTCAAGGGAGGTGATCCTCCTGCTCTACTCTGCCCTGGTGAGGCCTCATCTGGAGTACTGTGCCCAGTTCTGGGCTCCCCAGTATAAAAAATACAGGGATCTCTTGGAAAGAGTGCAGCGCAGGGCCACAAAGATGGTGAAGGGCCTATGAAGAAAGGCTGAGTGAACTGGGTCTCTTCAGCCTTGAGAAAAGAAGACTGAGAGGGGACCTGATCCAGGTTTATAAATATCTGAAGCGTGGGGGACAAAGTGGCGAGGCCAGACTCTTTTCAGTAGTGTGTGGAGACAGGACAAGGGGAAACGGACAGAAACTGCAGCACAGGAGGTTCCGCACGAATGTGCACAAGAACTTCTTTACGGTGAGGGTGACGGAGCACTGGCACAGGCTGCCCAGGGGGGTTGTGGGATCTCCTTCTCTGGAGATATTCAAGACCCACCTGGACGCCAGCTGTGCGACCTGGTATAGGGAACCTGCTTTGGCAGGGGGGTTGGACTCGATGATCTCTAGAGGTCCCTTCCAACCACTGTGATTCTATGATTAGAAATACACAGAAACTTAAATGGTTCATTCACATTTCTTAACTATGAACTCAGAGCATTTATAGCTTTTTAGCTGTTTTCCATAGAAAGGCCTCTAATCAACCTGTAAAGCATCCTCTACTAGAGCTCCAGCTTGGCTGTTCCCAGGTGAATCATCAGCAAGTGGCCCTTGCAGAGACTTCCTGTAGGACTCGCCTATACTAACAAATCCTGATGAATTCCCCTCTAAAGGAGCTTGGCTTGGTCCCTTCCTTCTGTTCATCCTTTCTGCAAGGAATGACTATTCACTTCCCATCCTAACCAGATTTCTACTCCATATTTTATTTGCATTGTTCTCATAGGAGCCAAATCTATGTGGTTTGGAGGAACAGATTCTCCAACAAGCTCGTACTACTAGGGGGTCACAAATTACAACTTTTCAGCTAGGTGCTGAATATGTGACAAATAGATGTAAAACAGTACACTGAAACAGTAATTATAGAAATACATACTAGGGATTTCTAAAAACCTACTTGGCAAATGTCCTAAACTGATGTCCTCTGGTGAACACCCCAACAAACAGATGGTAATTCTCTGAGACAAAACAGCTGACATTAGAGGGCTTGATCCCACAACAAACGCAAGGACCAAAACACACCTGGGGAGTTCCAGCCTCACAGCACAAAACAGCAATAGTGAAGAGAGACAACAAAGAGCCAGAAGAGTTATCAGCTGTGGGGAGGGAGGGAAGCTCAGGGCAGCAGCAGGCAGCAGGAACAGAATGAGGCAGAGCAGTTGCAATGGGCTTTAACAGGGATGAATAACTGCAATCCTGCACCTCTTGCACAGAGAAGAGATCAATAATTTGGAACTTTGGGTAGGCTGATACCTATTCAGAATGCTTTTCTCTATGAAACATCACAGCACCTTCTTATTCAACACAGCTTTTGGTTCTTCAAATGCCCAAAAGTTCCTTGTGCCTAAACAAGACTACTTTTTCAAATCAGTGAGACTGCTACTAATCAAGTTATTAATTCTTGTGACATCTCTTGGATGTTATAACAGCACTGAAACATCACAACAGCTTCTGACCAGCAAGTCCCCCTGGAAAACGGAAGAACTCAAGTCATCACAAAATAATTAGTTGAGGAAATATTTTCAACTGTTTATCACTTGACATAAACCCAGATGAGGACTTTAATAGTCCACACAGACTATTACGAAGTCTACTTTGGAGGCTAAGATTATTAGATCATTCAGTATGACATCCAGAGGAAATCCCAAGTATTTTTGCAGTTGTAAACAATTTACAGAGGGCTAACAGATTTTCACATACTCTCAGGCAAACTATACAGGAATACTATGGTTTATCTTGTGAAGTCAGCATGACACAGTTCAGTATTAATGCACTCTGCTTCAAGAGCCTCAAGACCTATCTATGAAACATGGTCCAAAAATAAAAATTAGAACATTAAAAATGATCAAAAGTTATGCATGGGACAGTCCTGAACTACATCATCATTACAGATTGCGTCACAAACCACAAATACTTCATAGATTCATTAGGTTGGAAAGGACCTACAAGATCATCTAGTCCAACCATCCTCCCACCACCATCCCTACCCATAAATATTCCCAAACTTTCAGAAGAAAAGTTTAAAAGGGAAATAGCACTTAAGCTTCTTAAAGCTATGAGCTCATAACAAAATGATAAAACCCATATTCCAGAAACTTACCTGAAGGGCAGACAGAGCTACAGCACTGCAGAGACATATGAGAGGATAGATGGGAAAGAGAAACCTCTCTTCCTTGTGAGGCTGACTGAAGAAAATTATGATCCAAATGTACACAGGAGCTAGTGTCAGCCAGTAGGGACGGCCAAGATTCTGAACTAAAAGAAACAAGTATTCAGCAGAGCAGCAACATAACATGTTAACACTACTCTTCCTCCTGAACACATCCATCATGTGCACTATCACATCCTATATTCAAAAGCCCATTCTTCAGAACCAAATTGCAGCCCTCAGACTAATGCATCATGTTCCAAGCAGCTAAAATCCAGGTAATGCATCCAGACAGTCAGCACAGAATTCTGCTCAGAGAATTGTCGCAGTTTCCCTAACACTAACAAATGTCAGCAGACTTTTGAAGACAAATGCAGAGATGAGTGAATGGGTTACTGAATCCATCTAAGGGACAAAATCCACCAAGAACTGACAAGCCCATGTAAGCAGGAACTCCACATTTCCTGCTGTGCATTATGCTATGCATGCAAAGGTCAGAATGAATCTTCTCTGAATCTATCCTTCACTTTTAAATGGCTGTTTGGCAACTGGTAGTGCCACAACTCCATTGGCTTCATTACAAAAATTGAGAGGTATCTCAGGTACCTTCTGCTCAATGCAGGAAATAACTGATTGAAAATAACAAGTTACCCTAAATTTTAGCCACAATGAGTAGGAGTCCTATAGTATCTAACAATTTTCAAACCTTTTTCTACCCCTTTGCAACTCCCAGCAGCAAAGAGAAACAATTAAGCTAACAGTGTTTTATAGACAAAAAGAACCAAGCACTCAGCAGAGTGGCTTTTGCCAGTAAAAGCAAGAACACCAAGCTAACAGGAGGAAATCTTGCATTTACAGGATCTCCTGCTGAGCTCCTACTGGTTTCTGACAGTAACATCCAAAGAACATAAACTTACAAATAGCCACTAGCATACATTATCAGCAAAGATTACAATATTATTGTTTCTTGTATTCAGTAAAAGAATCAGAGAGCAGAGCTCCAATTGGAGTGACGAAACTGGAGACATCAGCTGACAATGAGCCCTCTAGAAAATGGCAAGGGAAAATTCATGCCTTCAACACATCTTTCTGTACACGGTTACTTGCCAGACACCACATATTTCAATCAAAGTTATTTTTCTTAAGAGAAAGCCCAATATACACTAGGGAATATTCTAGTTCCTCCTTTCTCTACCCTCACTATACCCATGCCTATGGGAATACCTCCCAGTGCAGACAGTAGCAAGACTGTTTGCCAGGGCTCAGTTCTGCAAATTAGAATCCCTCCTTCACAGCACACAGAGCTCAAGTTCAGACCCAACATGGGCAGCAGGAGACTCCAGAGAACGCCTTCTGGCACACTCAACACCAACAAGGGAAAAACTAGAAAGAACTCTGCTCTCCTCACCTATCAAATTAAACATTATGGTACCGATAAAAAAAAATGAAATGTCAGAAGCATGCAGCAAAGGCCACCATTTCCAGCTGCAAATAAGACAGAAACAGCAATGGGCATGTAGTTTCTTCCCACCTTAAGATTTCTGACTGGGCTATTGCTAATGTATTTCTATCTCTGGCTGAAGATTGTGTACTTGTTAAGCTTACTTCAGGTATGAATAGCACTGACTACACAGTATTATTCTTCAGGTGAAATCAAAGAACACAGGAATCATCCCATCATTCCTACCCTTTTGTAGACAGCACAAAAGGGCATACTGTGTAGAAAGATGAGGCAGTGAGATGTCCCTGCAATGGAGTTACAATACTGAACTGAGTTATGAGCCTTAGGAACTCTGCTCACGTGCCAAAGACTTGCCCTGACTCTAATCTCACTTTCAATAAAGAAAAGCTGCTCTTTGGCAGCCAAATTCTCCCTTTACTAATAAGGCTACAATCCGGCCTGTCTGTTCTTAGCTCTCATATCCATTCTGCACTCACCATGAAATTTCTGAAGCAGACTCTCCATGAGACAAGTCAGTGGTAACACAAGCAGTGCCAAAATAAATGCCACATTGAAATTCAGAAAGCCATTGATGAAATAGAAGGACCAGGGTTCTGTACCTGAAAGAAGAGAAAGGGAAAGAGTTCTTAAGCGCAAGGATGCATGAGATCTGGATGTCATAGCAACTTCATTCCTTTTCTGCCTGACACAAGAGAGATTCCAGCAGCAGACAACAGTTCTCTGCAAGGCAGTTATATTGAAACCAAAGAATGGAAAAGGTGTGCACAAACGATCACCATTTGCTTTGTCATCAATGACTTTTTTCCCCCCCCCCCCCACAGGGTCACAGTCAACATCACATGTACTGCTCACGTACCACAGTCCATTCTAACAGTCAGGCTTGTCTGGCAACAATCAGGTTCCACAAAACAGAACTCACCCCTGCTCTAAGAAAGCCCCCACAGCAAGGAAAAACAGAAAGTGAACTTGAACTAAGGGGAACAAGAGTTCACATTCACACTTCAGTTACAGTCTTTTTTGGGGTGAACTTCATCCAGGTGCTAGCTTTGTTACCTCCTCAGCAGCAGAACTTTTTTAGATTTCCCTGCTTTGATTGGTTTTTAAATGTAGTTTTTAACAGGAGCAAGCCAACTCTGCCTCCTAATATTACGCACTTGGGTGTTAGCTGCAAGCTTTTAAGGACTGACAAATTCCAGTCCAACTATCATTTATGTGAACTCTTAAGCCATGATGCTTAAAATCCTGAATGATAAGGAGCACTAGCTCCTCTCTATACACTAGCCACTTTAGTAGTGTCATTAGCTCATTCAGTCAGTGAGTGACATAAGGGTGTTTAAACACTGCACTGCTGTGATAAGCATCAAATGCCACAGCAATTTCCTGCACTTAGAGACGGGTCCATGTTGCAATTAATCAGACAACTGAAAAGCAGCAAGAAAAACCCCAAAGCTCTGCAGCTCCTACAGTTGGCATGAATAGAAGATGCTCTAGTAACATCAAAAACACACAGCTGGAGTTATCACAGCAAATTCCAAGCAACTGAGATCTACAAAACACGCAGCTGCTAGCACTGAAAGCAAACAGCAGTTACAAGTTCATGTTTAGGGGAGTGAACTATTAGTTTACCTTCTCTCTCCCTCCACATGCCTCATTTCTTTTAAAGTACCACAAGAGTACAATCCTCAACCCATGAGACTCTGAATATAAGTTCAGAAGGAGCATACTGCTAAAGAAAAAAAAAAAAACAGCTTTTTCTCTAGGACTCAAGTCCTTATGCAAAACAAACAAACAAAAAAAAAATACTGCAGTGCTCACACTGAAGATAATATAGGTGGATTATTCTGCAGCAGCCAACAGCTTTTGCTCCATCATGTCAAAGTTGGGAAATCCCAGTTGCAAAGCCACAAGGGCACTGGCCAGACTTTCACCTTCCCATGCAATGAAGTGTTCTGACGCTGTCCAGCCTGGACGCACTGTCCAGGCCACACTGCATTAGAGAACATTTTCAAGCAGAATCTTTTACTAGTCTCAGGATGACATACCAATGTCATTACAAATAAAACACTTCAGAACAGACTGCCTCTAGAGGCTCCTGGAAACAATTTGTGCACTAGTGTGGAAAATGTCAGGCACAAGTCCATTCCAAAACCCAGAGACTGGTCCTGAAGTTTCCATTACAGAAAATTTGCAGTGACAGATTTCAGAGCCTTCCTGCAGAGACAAAGGACCACAACAAAGCAGCTGCTGCCCTGATGTGCGCCAGCACATGGAACAAGTCACCACTCAACACCACCCAAAACAGCCTCACAAATGAACCACCAAATACGGCCTGCATGGCACTGCCAGAGAAAGCCTCACTATTAACCACTGTTACATCCCTCCTAAAATACTTTCAAAAACATGATGGACGCTGCAGAGAACCTGTGCCCTAAGCAGCCCAAAGTCACCACTAGCCACTCTGGTGTTCTGCTAGAAATGCAACACTCCCACTCTTCATCTCTAAAAGTGAGCTACTTGGTGCAGCAGCAGCTCCCAAAAAAGCAACTGATCTAGGTCAGTCAGTATTCCAAGGAGCCAGTAGCAGGAAAATCCTGAAAGGCAGATAAGTTACTTATTGATAAGGCATCATTGATGACAACTCTGATGCTCCGTGACATTCATCACTTATTTTTAAGATCTTCTGGAATTCTACTGAAGTAAGCAGCTTAGTTATCTCCCACAGCAATAATTTCCATGACTAACTACACACTGCCTGAAACAGCCTTCTGCATCAATTCCCACTTTTTGCTAACATAAAACTGCACAAACTACTACAATACTACTGCCTTTACTGCTGTCTCCCTTTGTAAGCTTAAAGAAAGCAACAGCTCATTTTTTACACTGCTTATGGGAAAAATAAAAAGAGGAAGGAGTATCTATAAGTTTTTAAAAGAGTATAGGAGTATCTTCAACACTCCTTTAAAGAGCTTCTAGAAAAATGGCAAGAGGAGTCTACCATTACTTGTCAATGACCCTCTGTAACTTAACAGACTTCAGGATGATTGTTTTCCCCTTAATTCATTCATCCAAAAGAAACAAGATCAGGTTTTGCCTCTGTGAGTCAAACTGCCCAAACAACATCATGAATTGACAGCAGGCAGAATTATTACCCTTTCCTTCCTCCCTGGAGTCTCTAAGATGCTTTTATGGCAACCCCATATTCTGCCTGCCAGCCAGGCCACACACTGCAAAATAAGCAGAGATTCACAGCACACATGGAAGTTCATCACGAACCTGATGTGAACTGAAGGAATTAAGGGTTTTGCACTAAGTACCTTCCCAAGGTTCTGCAGACTGACTGTGAAGAACAACAGAAGTCAAGAACTGGATTAAAGCTGAAAGCACACACATGTAACAGGTGCCCACTACACTTGTGTTAATAGCAAACTTATCTGGATGTAACAGGACTCTGCTGTGATATTGCATTGCTGAGACATTTCATGACAGCTTCAAAGCAAACAAAAGCTGCTTAATTCATAGCACAGAAAACCAGACAAAATATTCAACAGTGCCTTGTCAATTTGCAGTTCAAGAGGGACATCCAGTGGAAGAAAGCAGGAACCACAGCCCTTCAGAGCTCACAGGATGTCTTCAAGTGCATCAGAAAAAGATCAGCCATCGAAAGCTGGTGTGTAACTGTCCCCCGACAGCAGGGAGAAAACCATCGCCTCACACATCTTATCTTAAACTCACCATAGAGATCCGGTCCGTGGGAGGTGAAGACATTGTATAAAACAATGTTGAGAGGTGCAACTACCAGCTTCCCATAGTAATAGCTATCCACAACAACCAGGGGCACCTGAAAGAAAGCATCTGTTACTTGCAGAATGCCGGAAGCTTTTAGCTGAATCACCCAACAGCTGCAAGTTTTGTTAGCTGAACTTGCTCCTGGTATTGTAAACCCAATCCACTCTCTCTGTGTAGTGTTATAGGGACTTACCAGAAATAGGATCAATGACACCACACACCAGTTTAAGAAGCTCTTCCACCTCTGCTTCACAACTAACAAGTCAAAGGCAATAGGAAGCCTGAAAGAGAGAACAAGTATCAACAGGAGACTCCCAGCTAGGCAAGAAGCCCCAGAAAAAATGCCAAGTTCCTGAGTCCTCCTCTCCTTACCCAAGAGCTGCACTGAAAGGCCAGCCCACTATTGCTCCAGCAGCTATGCCTAGCACTGCTACAGAGGTCTTGTCCATATACCAACCAGTCATGGCAATCACCGTGGTGTACATGCAGAAACTGCTTGGGAGGAAAGCTACAACACACACACAAAAAAAAAGTCTGTAAGGTGTAAAGCTAACAAAATGAATAATACCAAATGCTACTGTTAGCCAAGATATTTTATAGATAGTGTAAATTAGAAAGTTTATTGAGATGGAAAAGAGACTATAGATATAAAGAGAAATGCTCACCCATCTCTGAAGACCAAGGCTCACAGAGGAAAAACTCCACAAAGGGGGGATCTCCAACAAGAGATCCTTTCCCAGTGGTGGTCAGCCCTTAAATGGAATCTAGGAGAGGTGGAGTGAGACTCCACCCCTTCTGGTCACACAGGTGCATTGCCCTCACCTGTGCTCCCACTGCTGACTCAGTGCTTGCCTCAGGTGATCCATCAGTGGTTCAAGCCCTGATTCAACAATTCCCATACAAGGGCTTAGCATAGCTTTCCCGGGATGCAAGAATACACAATGCAAAAACGGCCAACAGCCTTTCCTTCACTCCACTGGAGGCAGGATGCTGTAACACAAATTCTCATCTCAGAGAGGACTGCTGCCAAGGCCAGAAATACTTCCTTTAGGTACACGGGCACCTAGGCCTCAGCAGCACCCAGCAGTGGCTGGTTACTGGTTGACAACACCTAAAGCTGCAATGGAATAACCACTTGAAACACCTGCTTTACCTTCCATATTTCGTTACACTGAGAAAGAAAACAGAAAGAATCTGCTCAAGCAGCAGGAAACGTGACCTGACAGAGCACAGTCTCTGAAACAACTGGGTATAGACTAGTGAGAAGTGAGCAAAGCACAAGGAGACTGAGAAATTCTTACATTGTTCCTGCAGTGTCATTTCTCCGTTCACCATTAAAAAAAAATAAAAGACAAAAAGGGAAATACTAGTATTCTTAAGCTGCAATATTTCCATTTTGGTTTAGGCATGCACACAATAGAACAAGCCTTTCCTTAAAGCCTGTCTTCATACCTCACTCAATACACACAACAGATGCTTTATCAGCTTTACAGTAGCTGGCTTGGCAAGTAGGTACAGCCTGACAGAGGGGACTGCACACAAAGGCAGGTGACAGTGCCAAAGTACAAAAAGACAAGGCCCCCTCCTTGGATTAGAACATGTTCAAGGAAGGCAGGCCAATATCCCCTTTAAAAATACTGACCCACTGCATACAGAGTAATAGAAATTCTCTTCAACTGTCTTTGCTTTTTATGGACAAGGTCATTGCTGGTGTCACTGCTATATAAACTCACCTGCAGATGAGCAAAACATCCCCGTGCTTAGTACCAAGAAAGCTAACATCAGACGACTCACATGTAGCCCAAACTTCTTGCACACAGCCCTAAGGAAGCAAAAGACAATTTGAAACCACAAAAATAATCCCAGGACATGAAATAATAGTAGCCAATGCATGCAAAGCCACAAACAATCCATAGAGCATCCCAGGAGCTTTCAGGCAAGTGACTCCCATTACTCAGACACCAAAAGCACTGAAGACTGCCTCTGGCTTTACATTTAAGATCTTCCTAAGCTATACTAAGTGCAAAACTTAACTTCTACTAGTGTCAATTCCACTTTAACAAGTTTCAGGAAGAAACTGGATCATCATCAGTCTAAGGTCACTGATCACAACACTTTAAAGAATGTGAGCAGGGGCTTTTTACACAATAAACCAAACTGTTGCCAACAGAAACACAGTGCAACCCAATAGTTTGAAAGTCACAAATGAACAGGCAGCAGGTAAAAATAAAATCCCAGCTTTGACAAGGTAATTGTATGTTCAGCAGCATTTTATTAAGTTACCTTGCAAACTGTGAATTAATCTGATTTGCACAGCATCAGCTTCAGGGCGTACTTCTCTGGCAATAACAGTATGCTACCCACACTGCTCCAAAATATTCACAGCAGACAGACTCTAATACTCACTTATAAAAGTAGAGTTCACAAACACAGCTCAGGAATGCCAGGAAGCACCGTAGGAAATAGAAGATAAGAATCTGCAAGATGCACTCAGAGTCAGAACAAGGTTTGTAATGAAGCTTACACACCTAATGCTATCAAACAAGTCCATATAGCAAAGGTTCTGAACAGGTGTCAGCGGATTGCAGGCTGGTTTGACCTGGTACCATGATGACTGAGGCAGGGGAGCCATGGGCCCACACCCTGGGGAAGAGAAAGGGGGAAAGGGAGAAGGGAGATGGGCCTAGGAACATATTTCCTCTGAGGAGGAAAGCTAATTTACTCAATAAGATATCAGAAAGCAAAATAACACAATATAATATAATTGGAATTGAAGCTAATAAATCAAATAAAATGAGCAAGAGAGTGTCCAATAAACCAAAGGCCTTACGCTAACGCTGAAGGTGGACTGCTGCAACAAACACCCACTGCTGAGCTCGATCCCGAAGGGAAGAGAGAGAGAGACAGTCCTGTGACCACAGTTTTTATCTTTCCCTCTGAGCGGAAACACGTAAAAATGCAAAGCCTTGTACAGTCCTCTGGGGAATGTAGTTCTTCCTCTCTTCTGAGACAAGTATACCCAGAACTATAGATGATCCACAAAGCTGGAGCATTAACTCTTTAACTCTCAAAACACTACATGATGTTATGATGTGGAATATCAATAATATAACAAAAATCGTAAAACATGACAACAGGACAGAACAACTCCAGAAGTAGTGAATGTAACACTTTCCAGAGGTCCCGATCCTGCACTGGAGGAATGCTAAAGCTCTCAGCAGCAAAAAGCCTGCCCTCTAAGCTTAACATCCTTCACAACAAAGAAAGCAAATTGAACAACCACAGCCCACTGATCAGTTTTTTGTTGTTCTTGTTGTTTTTTAAAACATTAATGAATTATTTCTATTCTAACTTGCAAATTATTATTTTTTTATTTTATACTTTACTAGGGAAAAAAAATAAAAACAATCACTCACAGCTGGAATAGAAAACAACAGGAGCTGTTGTTTTCCTTGACAAACAGAAAACACTGAAAGCTCACAGGGGCCAGCAAGAGCACATGGCTACCAGGTAATTACACTCCAAGTGGCCAAGAATCACCTGCCCTGCTTGGACAATTTCTTAACCAAACTAGAGACTGGAAGTTTCCCCACAACTGCCCGCTCACTCTTCCTTGGTTCTTCTCTAACTCCAAAAACCCTTGCAAATCCTTACAGAGAAGTCAGCATCTATAGACTTAGCGTTTGTAAAAACACTAATTTGCTTCTTAATTCTGACAACAAAGCAGCTGTGTAACACGAACTAAAGGTGCATTTATCCATCACAAAAGCAATTCTGATATACCTCATTTACCTTGTTAGTCTGCAGGACTCTTGCATGGAACAAGGCTGGTAGGGCATGAAGCCATAGGTATGCATAGGAGCGAATGGCATAGGCTGGAGAGTATTCCCATGTCTGAAACCCCTTCCCATAAATGAGGTAGTGTGTCTAAAAAGGAAATTAACATATATTTATAAAATGCCTCACACCATAGACAGTTTTCATAGAATCATGGGGGTTGGAAGGGACCTCAAGAGATCAAGTCCAACCCCCCTGCCAAAGCAGTTCCCTATACCAGGTCGCACAGGTAGGCATCCAGGCGGGTCTTGAATTCATCTCCAGAGGAGGAGACCCCACAACCCCCCCCTGTGCAGCCTGTTCCAGTGCTCCGTAAAGAAGTTCTTGTGCACATTTGTGCGGAACCTCCTGTGCTGCAGTTTCTGTCCATTTCCCCTTGTCCTGTCTCCACACACTGCTGAAAAGAGTCTGGCCTCGCCACTTTGTCCCCCACACCTCAGATATTTATAAACCTGGATCAGGTCCCCTCTCAGTCTTCTTTTCTCAAGGCTGAAGAGACCCAGTTCACTCAGCCTTTCTTCATAGGGGAGATCCTCCCTACATTTTGTTTTCCAGCTCTCTGAATTCTTAGCCTTGAACATACAGTTTGACAAAAGGGTGTCAGAATGTCTGCATTTGTGCAGGCCAGCCCCAGGCTGGAAAGACCCCATCTGCACTGCTGTGCCCAGACCTGGGACTCCAGCACAGGAGGGATGCGGAGCTGCTGCAGTGGGTCTAGAGGAGGGCACGAAGATCCTCTGCTGTTGTGAAGACAGGCTGAGGGAATTGGGCTTGTTCAGCTTAGAGAAGAGAAAACTGTGGAGAGACCTCACTGCGGCCTACCAGTACATGAAGGGAGCTTACTGTGTACATGGTCTGACAGTGACCGGACAAGGGGGAATGGCTTTAAAATGAAAGAGGGAGATGTCAGTTACATGTGAAGAAGCAATCCTTTCCTCAGAGGGCGGTGAGGCGCTGGCACTGCTGCCCAGAGAGCTGTGGGTGCCCCATCCCTGCAGGCACTCAAGGCCAGGTGGGATGGGGCCCTGGGCAGCCTGAGCTGGTGGGGGGCAGCCCTGCCCATGGCCAGGGGTGGCACTGGGTGGGCTCTGAGATCCCCTCCAACCTGAGCCGCACTGTGAAGCTGCCAAGTGGTGCACAAGCAGCAACCACCCACCGGTTCCCAGTAGTTGAAGGTCTCATCACAGTCAGAGATGTTGCTGAGTAGTGCAGCGCAGAACCTGGCCGAGATGAGACACTTGAAGGCCGTAGATCCTTCCGGGGCCCACACTTGCCCTGCCTTGCTCCCGGATGGCCTGGGGCAGAGAACACAAAAAACTCACGGCAATGATGCACTAACATGAGCAAAACCGCCGATGTCACCCTGGGCAAAGATCGCATGTATAAAGTCCCTTAAAGCACACAAGAGCTCAAGAAACGGCCCTATTTCTGAGCGCCTCCCCCCCCGCGGGCATCCGCTGCTTTCCGCACTGCCCTCCTCCGGTCGGACGGTCGGCTCCGGCCCGGCCGCTCCCGGTCCACCCGCGGCCCTCCACCGCCTCCCGCCCGTCCAGCCGCCCCCGGGCACATGGCGAGGACCCGCGCCACATCCCCGCTCCCCTCACGCCGCCACCTACTCCGCCCGAGCCTCCTCCGCGCCCGTCGCCTCCGGGCGCGCGCGGGCCACCTCCCCGCCGCTCCCTCCTCCTCCTCCTGCACGCGGCCTCTGCCGGGCCCCTTTGGCCGCCATGCCAACTCCGGGCACCCACCTGCCCTTTCGCTCGCTCCGGCGGAAGCGACGGAAACGGCGCCGAAGCCGCGGCCGCCATGACGAGTACGGGCACGGCCTCGCACTGCCTGAGTAAGCTGCCGGGGGCGAGGACTGCTCCGCGGCTCCAGGCGGAGCCCTTCGTCGGCCGCGCGGCGCTCAGACGGCGGGAGAGGGCGTGCGGTGCGTTCCTATCGCGCAGCACAGCACTGCAGTGTTCTAGCAGGAGCTGCATCCATCAGAGCTGTCGGTAGCACAGCACTCTTATATCGTGCGGTCATCACAGAACGGCTCAGGTTGGAAGGGAACTTAAGGATCACTCAGAGCCACCCCCGGCCATGGGCAGGGCTGCCCCCCACCAGCTCAGGCTGCCCAGGGCCCCATCCCACCTGGCCTTGAGTGCCTGCAGGGATGGGGCACCCACAGCTCTCTGGGCAGCAGTGCCAGCGCCTCACCGCCCTCTGAGGAAAGGATTGCTTCCTCACATCTAACCGACATCTCCCTCTTTCATTTTAAAGCCATTCCCCCTTGTCCGGTCACTGTCAGACCACGTACACAGTCACTCCCCCTCCTGCTTGCAAGCTCCCTTCAAGTACTGGCAGGCTGCAATGAGGTCTCCCTGCAGCCATCTCCAAGCTGAACAAGCCCAATTCCCTCAGCCTGTCTTCACAGCAGAGGTGCTCCAGCCCTCTGAGCATCCTTGTGCCCTCCTCTGGACCCACTCCAGCAGCTCCGCATCCCTCATTAGGTTCTCATGTACCCACTTTTTCAGCCTGTCCAGGTCTCTCTGGATGGCATCCCCTTCTTTCTGTTGTGTCCACTGCACCACCAGCTCGGTGTCATCAGCAAACTGCTGAGGGTGCACTCCATCCCACTGTCTGTGTCAGTCAGTGATAGAGATGCTGAAGAGCACTGGTCCCAACATGGACTCCTGGGGACACCACTCATCACTGGCCTCCACCTGGACATGGAGCCATTGACAACACTGCTGCAACCATCCAACCAATTCCTTACCCACCAAACAGCCCAGCCTTCAAATCCAATTTGGAGATAAGGACATGGTGCAGGACAAAGGCACAGCTCTGGGTAGATTACATCATTTGCCCTTCCTTTGCCCACCAATGCCGTCACTCCAACACAAAAGGCCACCAGATTGGTCAGGCACACTCTGCCCCTGGTGAAGCTGTGCTGGCTGTCTCAGTTAACACCCTCATCTCACATATGCCTTAACATCTCTTCTAGGAGGAAGAACTTCCCAGACACAGAAGTGAGACTCCCTGTCCTATAGTTCCCCTGCATCTTCCTTTCTCCCTTTCTTAAAATGAGAGTGATGTTTCCTTCTTATCCAGTCACTGCAGGCTTTACCACTCAGCCATAATTTTTCAAATAAATTGGAGAGCAGCTTGGCAACCACACCAGCCAGTTCTTTCAGAACCCGGAGATGATACCACATGGTGACACAAACTTGTACACATTCAGCCTCATGAAGTGTTCTCAGACTAGGTTGGACTTATATCTCTTTTTATCTTTTATGATCAGCTTACCCTATCAAAGAAAGGCTCCACTTTAAGAAACAAGCTTTCATTACACACACACATAGCATGGAGGTGTCTACCTTTTATTCAAAGATTTCCACATTTACAGTGTCCACAGATACAGAATCACACCTTTTGTAAAAAGGCACTGCAACACTGCCCAGCACCATGAGATGCAGCCGCGTTCTACAGACATCAGCACCACACAGCACTACTGCAGGGCCACACGTAGCACTGTCCCAGCACTGCACAGCACTACCGCAGGGCCACACGCAGCCGCTGAGAGATTTCCTCCCGAAAGCGCAGCTGCATGGCTGCCACCTCCCCACGGCTCAGTGCCCTGTCACAGCTCTGGAAGGTCAGCCGGCAGCACACGCTGTTTCGTCCCGTCCCTGGTTGCTGGAAACTATCGAGTAAATGGATGCATGCCACTGCTTCACCTGATACTTCTCTAGCAATGGTGTGGAAAGCAACATCATCAAATTGTTCCCCATCTGGAAGCCAAAAGCTGACATCATGCACGTAAGAAGGTGGGTAGAGAGAGAAGCTCTTGAAAAGTCGTAGTTCTCCTGCAGGGAACTGGCGGAGGAAGCGTGCATCTGATGTCCAGAGCATGCGCCAATCATCTATGGCACAGATGAGCATGGCCACGAGGTCCAGATTCACTGAAGCAAAGACAACAACCAAATCATTGCCTGCTGGCTCATAACGAGCTGTCCTTACCACTCCCACACAGAAGCCCTTCTCAGAGGAGTTCCGAGTATCTGTCTTCATGCGAAGGAAAAACTGAATTTTACCAAGCTGAGATTCAAAAGCAGCAAAGTCACCAAGCTCAGCTGTTCCCAAGCTCGTTGCTTCCTGCAGACTGATGCTCAACTTAGAATCAGAAATGCTCTGGTGAAGAGAATGTATGCTGGTTTTAATTTTGTCCACCACCATCTGTATACAGCTGTTCTCTGAACCTCTGCTAACTGCACATACAAAAATCATCTCATGAAATACAGGCATACAGTTAGGAGAAACAAGGCACTTCCTGAAAACTGGACCAGAAAAAACATAAACTGTCCCAGGGACAAAGGCTGCACTTTTTATTACTGCCTGAGCATAAGGCAGAAGGGAAGGTCTAAGATAACACTGTTTTGGAGTTTGACATCTCCCTTGTACATTCTCATCCGTGTCCCCATGAAAATCAACATGAGAAAATAAAATTGCACTGGCCCGCCCACTTGCCATTTCTTCAGCACTTGGAGCCTCCTCTGGGCTCAGAGGGACCCAGAAAACATTTGAGTGACAACCAGCACTGAGGCAACCTTGGAGGAGCAGGGAAAGGCAGTAGTCACTGCTTTGCAGTGGGAAGGCTTGGCTGAGCACTGCAGTGAGCTTCTCCTTTATCGTCCGTACAGGATGATTTGAATTTACCTCTAGGAAACCCCTGCAAAAAACAAAAAAAAACAAATTACAGACACACCAGACAGATTTCCCCGCAATGCCTTCCTTTGATCATAATTTGAGCGCAGCAATTTACCCAAAGCCATATTAGATATGAAACTTGCTTCCAGCAACTAGCCAAGTCTTTCACCAGGAGCACAGCAACAGCTGACATGCTGTCAGGATGCTGGGCATGTATCTAGGTTGCAACCAAGTGCTACCTACTTTTGCTGGTGGAAAGGAATGGAGGTTAACAGCATCACAAAGTTTCCAGTCATCACCAGCATTACCAAGTATGGAAACAAGTTGCATTTTCCTAGCATGTCTCCAAGGCATGCAGCAGGGAATGTAAGAGCTGAGCACTCTTTACCCTAGCTAGCTTTAGTATTGAAGTAGTAGTAGTAGACACCAAGTCAGCTCCTTATTGCTTCCAAAGTACAGTAAAACAGATCAAAAGGTTTAATTATTTGTGTGAGCAAGTATATAGCAGCTTGGCCTCAACCACAAAGTTGCTTTTTCTTCCACAGACCTTTTTTAAGTAGGGCATAACCACAACCAACACAAAGCAGATTTCAAGAAGTAATGAGATGGGAAATTCTGTATAGGGAAAAGGAGGGAATGCAAGACAGTTCAGTTTTATCAAAGACCCATACCAGTGATTCCCACTGACAGTATGCATGTTTTACTGACAAACAGATACCAGTTGCATAACTTACCTGCTAATTTTATCCACAAGTACTTGAGGTACTTGAAAAGAAATTCTTCGGCTTTCCAGTTCTATCTCACAGATCAGAGGTTTGCAAAGCAGAGGTGGTGTACTTCGTGTAAAAATGTGGTTTAAAGCACCCTCTGTACAGAAAAATTTATCTTGACTCCTAGCAATTCATAAAAGCACAGCAAAATCATTGACTTTAATGTGACATAAGGGAGTGTGACAAAGATAATTCATCTTAACACTAACACAACTTTTGCTGAATCACTGATCTTGTTAGACAAAAAAAATGCAACATTAGCATATCTTTATGGATAGATGGTCCAATACTGAAACAATCTGCAATTGTTAAGTTGTGTGGTCTGTATCTTGCTCTCAGTGACCTGTTCTACCTAGTACCGCGTTTGAACTGCAATTAAATGGCTGCTGGAGGTCCCTGCCAACATCAACCATGCTGTGACAGTCTCCTAATCAGATACATATATCATAGTTCCCACATTGTCTAAGATTGACCTTAAATTGTCCATTTCAGAATGGACCATTCTGACCTTCAAAATTCTAATTTATTTTTGGAAAAGTACTTTCTCAAGAAGCTTGCATTTTCTGCTTACAGGCAAAGACGAACTGCAGATGTTTAATGGAAAATGAAGTAGAATTTCTCTCTCCAACAAACAACATACTAAAAGATCATATTTGTGTGACAGGTATGATGGAAGGACATGTATCTTCTCGGGCATGTCACACTGTAGGTACCTGTACCCGGTACATTCATAGCCATGGGCAGCGTCTGCTCGGAAAGGATGAACATCACTCAGGATGAAGCCAGCTCCTGCTGCCACTGCCACCACCTGCCAGCTGTTGTGCCACTCTCTCCTGGGCTGATCAGCAGGTGTGCCACCCTGCCCCCTGCAGAGAGCCACATAGACCTCTCCATCCTGTGTCAGCACTTCTGCACAGCTGGAAGGGAAGCATGCAACAAGAGGCATTGTGTTAGCACAGTCAGAACTCATGTAACACCTGCAAGGCACTGCAGCAGTGCTCAGAAGCTGTATTGCTCTGGAAGGCTGTAGTGAGATGCAGGTCAGCCTCTGCTCCCACGTAACAGCAACAGCATGAAAGGTGATGGCCTCAAGTTGTACCAGAGGAGGCTTAGGATATATATGAAGAAAAATTTCTTCTCCAAAAGTGGTCGGGCAATGGCAAAGTCTGCCCAGGGGTGTGGGGAGTCACTGTCCCTGGAGATGTTCAAGAAATGTGGAGATGTGGTACTCAGGGATACAGTTAGTGGGCAATATTGGTGGTAGGTGCGTGGTTGGAGTATAAGATCTTAGTGGTCTGTTTCAACCTTCACAGTTCTTTGATCTCAGCAGTCAGTGAGCACAGGACTAACTCTGCTCGACTCACCTATGGAAGAAGTGTGCAAGCAGCTCTCTGTTCCTCACCACCCCAGCCTTCCTCCCACAGTGAGGGAAGTTGAAGTAAATGCAGTCAAATTTCCTTTTTGCTGGTAAAAAATAGTTATTCAGCTTGGTGCAGTCCACAGAAAACAGAACTTCAGCTCCTTCAAAAGTAAAGAAAAACCAGGACTCTCATTATGGAGTATTTTAAATAAAGGCAGCAATTAAAGCTCTCCTTTCAGCATACAAAGGAGGGACGTGAGGAAGAAGGCAAAAGACTCATTAGCAGGGTTTGTTGTGATTGAGAAGGGAAAATGGCTTCAGACTGAAAGAGGGGAGATTCAGACTGAATATAAGGAAGGTTTGACACTAAGGGTGCTGTCAGTGGTCTACGGGCTGGTTTGGCCCAGTTCCGTGACGACTGGTGCTGGGGACCCACGGACCCACGCCCTTGGGAAAGGGGGAAAGGGAAAAGGGATATGCGCCTAGAAACAAAACAGTGGCAATGATCTGAGGAGGAAAGCTAATTTACTAAATAAGATATCAGAAAGCAAAATAACACAATATAATACAATATAATTGGAACTGAAGCTAATAAATCAAACAAGATGATCAAGAGAGTGTCCGATAAACCAAAAGCCTCATACTAAATGCTGAAGGCGAGACGGCAGTGAACGCGTGCTGCTCGGTAGATCCCAAAGGAAAGAGTGTCTCGTGACATGCAAACAGTTTTTATCTTTCCCTCTGAGCAGAAAAACATATACAAAGCAACGCAAAGTCCTCTGGGGAACGTAGTTCTTCTCTTATGAGAAAGGTATACCCATAACTATTGATGATTCACGGAGCTGAAGCATTAACTCTAACTCTCAATGCACTACATGATGTTATGATGTGGAATACCAATACCAAAAATCATAAAACCATGACAGGCGGTGAGGCACTGGCACACAGAGGCGGTGCTGCCTCGTCCCTGCAGACAGCCAAGGTCAGGCTGGACGGGACTCTGAGCACTGATGGAGCTGTGGGTGTCCCTGCGCACTGCAGGGAGCGGCACCACGCGGCCTTTAAGGGTCCCTTCCGACTCCAACCATTCTGTGATTGGTCTACTTTAAAGCCCATCCATGCCCTTGCCACCCACGTGTCAGGAAAGCCGGCGAGCTCACGCTCCCCTTGCTCCGCTGCAGAGTTCTGCTAACGGTTCCTTCAGCGCTGCTCCGACTGCGGGACGCGCATCCCACCGGACAGACCCACCCCGAGCGACATACGGGACCCGCGGGGCTCCGCGGCGCAGCGCCCACGCACCCCTCTCCCGCAGCCGCCGGATGCTCGCCGCAGCGCGGCGCCGCGCTGCCACTTCTTCCTCTCTCTCGTAGCAGGTGGCCACCACGCGGCCTCCGACGGCCCCGCAAAGCGCGGCGGCGAACGAGAAGTTGCCCTCGCCCAGCAGCAGGACGCAGCGCTCCGCCATCGCTCCTCTCCCCGATGGCCGCGCTTCCGCCCGGTGACGCCACGCAGCGTGTATGCGCCGAGCGGATCGGGAGGCGGGGGGAGGAGGGGGGGGGAGGCTGGTTGGCGCGAGGTTCAGAAGGGAAAAGCAGCGCTGGTCCTGCCGTTAGGGCCCTGTGGCCTCCGTGAATTAATTCCTCTGTTTCAAAGGTGGATAAGTTACCCCGTGGTTACATACGAAGCCGAGAAATTCAGTGTCCTTTTTTATGAAATTAAATGCTCCCTGTACCACCACCAACCACCAAAAAAGCTTTGTCACATCTAGAATGAATGTGGTCCTCTGCATGGAGGTGGGTAAAGAGTGTTGTCCCTCGGGAGTCAGTGCTGGGACCGGTGCTCTTTAACATCTTCATTGGTGACATCATCAGTGGGATCAAGTGCACCCTCAGCAGTCTGAAGATGACCCCAAGCTGTGGGATGTGATTGGCACCTGAGGACAGGATGCCGTCCTGAGAGACACAGACAGGCTGAGCACTGGGCCCAGGTGAGCCTCAGGAGGATCAACAAAGCCAAGTGCAAGGTCTGCACCTGGGTCGTGGCAGCCCACACTGTCAGTGCACGCTGGGGATATAAGGATAGAGCACAGCCCTGACAAAAAAGACTGGGGGTACTGGTGGCTGGGCATGAGCCAGCAGTGTGCCCTCACAGCACAGAAAGACATCTGGACCCCGGGCTGCACCCAGAGCAGTGTGGGCAGCAGGGCAGGGAGCTGCTCCTGCCCCTCTGCTCTGTGCTGTGACACCTCACCTGGAGCACTGCATCCACACGTGGAGTGCTCAGTGCAGGAGAGACGTGGACCTGAGGAGGGGCACAGAAATGGTGCCAGGGATGGAACCCCTCCCTGTGAGGACAGGCTGAGAGCTGGGGCTGTGCAGCATGGAGAAGAGAAGGCTGCGGGGAGAGCTGAGAGCGGCCTGTCAGTATCTAAAGGGGCTGTGAGAAGGAGGGGACAGACTTTATTGGGGTCTGTGTGATAGGACAAGGGGAAATGGCTTCAGACTGAAAGAGGGAAGATTCAGACTGGCTATAAGGAAGCAGGTTTGACATAAGGGCGGTGAGGCACTGGCACAGGTCACCCAGAGAGGCGGTGCTGCCCGTCCCTGCAGACAGCCAAGGTCAGGCTGGACGGGGCTCTGAGCACTGATGGAGCTGTTGGTGTCCCTGTGCACTGCAGGGAATTGGACTAGATGACCTTTAAAAGTCCCTACCAACTCAAACAATTCTAGGATTGTATGCTTCCATCACAGCTGGAGAAGTGGAGCCCGTGCCTGGTACCAGGGAAGCGAAGGTGTGACATTCCATGCTGTTATGTGTGGTTTCAGCCTGGACTGCTTGCTGCTGAGCTCTGTTTCCAGATCATGTCCAGGCCATGTTCAACTACTTCAGTGGCTCCTTAAAGCATGCCACAGGCCATGGGGAGGTGTGGACAGAAACTTCCAAGTTCTCCCAGTATGGCTGGAAGTGCACCACCAATGAGAATGATTACTCACACAAAGTCCTTATGGGGAACTGGAATGAAGAGCACTGCGATATCCAGAATACTGCACAACTCAAGCCAGTTCCTTCCGAAGTATGTGCTAGGCTTTCTTGGATGTAGCAAATCTCAGCTGAGATATTCCTTGGTCACTTGATTTGTCACATACACAAGGCATTATCCATTCCATCAGCTTTGAACATCATAGAGGTGAGCGTACCATGAGTAGATTCCCTTCTGCTGCCCTACTCCAGGTCTTTTCTACTGAATTTTAAAAATGCAAAGCCAGAAATAATTTAAAAAATGCAAAGCCAATCCCTTTTCTCTGTTGAGCACTCTGCAATGGTTCCACTTCTGCAGGGCAGAAGCTGTGGGAAATCCTTCTTCGTTTCATCTCAGCCTTACTCCTTCTAGCAGTGGTCCCAGTCAAACCTTTGCTGTTCTGTGTTTTGCCCTCAGACCAAAAGAAGTCACCCAAGCTTTGTGGTCTTACCTCAGACTGACTTGAAAGTAGGGGTGTGACTGTAGGTGCTTTGTTCCTCCTGTAAGGTACAGAATTATGAAATTTTTAGTTTATGTTTGGCTGTGCTAAATATGAGTTTTTTCTGTCCAGTATGCTCACTGCTTTGAAACAACATACTCTTTGGATTACAACAAGGACAAGCATCAGAGAAGAAGTATGTGTGCAAAACTGAAACAAAATCTGTTTCTTCTGTAAAAAGGTTAAAGAGGATCTTCTGGATGATATTTGTGCCCAGAGATGACAGACTGATGTTTTCTTGCAGTTGAGCTGTGTGTCTGCACCATCACAGAACAGGTCTTTCAGGTCTTTCAGGGAGTGGCACTTTCATATCATGTGTACTTGCCTAGCTGCCCTCATCATGCTTTTTCCAAAGTTTACACTGAAAATTCCCATTTCTTGCTTCTGAGTTTGAGTCTTTGTGGAAAAAATGGACATGCAGGTGCTGGTCAGCGCTCAGCCAGCAGTGTGCCCAGGTGGCCAAGAAGGCCAACGGCATCCTGGTTGTGTCAGCAGTAGTGCAGCCAGCAGGAGCAGGAGGGGACCGTCCCCTGCACTCAGCTCTGCTGAGGCCGCACCTCAGTGCTGTGTTCAGCGTTGGGCCCCTCACTACAATGCAGACATGGAGGCCCTGGAGCTGTGCAGAGAAGGGAACGGAGCTGTGAGGGGTCTGGAGCACAATGGGGTTTTATGGGGAGCGGCTGAGGGAGCTGGGATTGTTCAGTCTGGAGAAGAGGAGGCTCAGGGGAGACCTTACAGCTTTCTGCAGCTCCCTGACAGGAGGTTGTGGTGAGGTGGGGGTTGGTCTCTTCTCCTGTGTAATTAGCAATACGGGAGGTGATCATCCCCCTGTACTCAGCTCTGGTGCGGCCGCACCTCGAGTACTGTGTTCAGTTTTGGGCCCCTCACTACAAGAAAGACATCGAGGTACTGGAGTGTGTTCAGAGAAGGGCAACAAAACTGGTGAGGGGTCTGGAGCACAAGTCTTACGAGGAGCGGCTGAGGGAGCTGGGATTGTTTAGTCTGGAGAAAAGGAGGCTCAGAGGAGACCTCATCGCACTCTGCCACTTCCTGAAGGGAGGCTGTGGTGAGGAGGGGGTCAGCCTCTTCTCCCAGGTAACTAATGACAGGACAAGAGGGAATGGCCACAAGTTGCGCCGGGGAAGATTTAGATTAGATTTGAGGAAAATTTTTTTATCTGAGAGAGTGGTCAGGCACTGGAATGGCCTGCCAAGGGAGGTGGTTGAGGCACCATCCCTAGCGCTGTTCAAGAAGCGTTTCGATGAGGTGCTAAGGGATTTGATTTAGTAGCTTGGTGGGTAGGGATGGTGATGTGAGGATGGTTGGACTAGATGATCTTGTAGGTCCTTTCCAACCTAATAATCTATGAATCTATGATGAGAAGGGAATGGCCTCAAGTTGTGCCAGGCAAGATTCAAGTTGGACTTTATGAAAAATTTCTTCTCAGAAAGAGTGGTCAGGCACTGTCACAGGCTGCTCAGGGAGGTGGGGGAGTCTTTCTAACCTTTATGATTCTAACAAAACCCGGCTATGTAGAAAAGCTTTTGCCCCAGTTACACTTTTTCTTCTTACTATTTTAGATGTTCTTTCTCAAATTGGTTTTGTTTCTCCTTTCAGGATTTGAACAAGAACCTCATTGGTTTCCAGGCCACCAGCCTGAGTTGGAACCTCCTTTGTTCAAATCAACTGCCCAATCCTTCTACAAAATAGACTACCGGCCACCAGACGACAACTGCTCATGTCCAGCACTCAGATAAAGAACAAGAAGGATGCAGAAAAAGCAATAGAGATGAAGGGAATCTGCAGACTATGCCTTCAGGATAGCAGGAAGCCTGTCTGCCAGAAGTGCTACAAAGACATTTTTCAAGCCAAAACAACCTGTTCTTCATTAAAGCCAAATGTAGCATCTGGTGAAATATGCCGCTCCTGCTTTCTCAGCTTCATTGTTTGAAATTAACCTGTGAGTTTCTGCCACACCACACCGTGTCAGGGAAGCTCAGCTAACACCTTATCTGGAACAGCTTTTAAAATGAAAACTTGGCATTCAGGTGGGAATCTGGTGTATTTGACAATGATCCCACATCACTGAGTGCTCATTGTTTTCCTTTCACTTAAAGCCATGGAAGAAGGTTGCCTGCTGAATTCATTTGAGATTTTAACTGATCTCTTCTAATTTTTGTCTTAGCAGATATAAGGGATGTAGAAAATGGGTCATAGAATCATAGAATCATTAAGGTCAGAAAAACCTCTTAAGATCATCCAGTCCAACCATCCTCCTACCACCAACGCTGCCCACTATTCATGTCCCTCAGTGCCTCATCTACCCCTTCCTTGAACACCTACAGGTGTGGTGACTCCATCACCTCCCTGGACAGCCTGTGCCTCATCAGTCATAACTGAGTGCGATGACCTTTGCAACAGATCTGTGGCATATTTTTCTTTCTTTTTCTTCTTCGTTTTCTTTTTTTAAACAGGATTTATAGATAATCCATTCCAGTAATTCAGACTTTCCTTTCTGCTCATATCTCTTTGAAGAGAGATGCTCAGCAGATTCTGACACATGAGAAGGACTTAATATTGTTTTCTACTACTCAATGGTGTTAGCATAAATCAGATGAATACTGTAGACTTCAGATGCTATTTATTGTTTGAAGGGCACAGACAACATAGTTTCAGAGTGATGTGTTTTGTACCACAAGAGCAGGACATTTTTCTCCTCTCTGGATGTATCTGTGCTTACTGCAGCTATGCAGTTGTCATCTGCAACTGCTCCCAAGTGATTGCAACACTTGAATGCTTCTGTGTAACATGAATCATTCTAGAAATAAAAGATACAGTTGTTCCCCTTTTAGTTGTTATCTGACACCCACACTTTCAATGGGTTTCGATTGTCATGATGTTGTACCAGTCTGATCTCCACTGGGGAAACTTTTCTGTTGCTTGTGAAACACTCAGAAACCCTCATGAAACACTGAAAGGGAAGGCTCGTGCAGTTAGGTGTTTGCAAAACATTAGAGTAAATGAAGTTACACCAGCAAAGTGCTTTTGAACATAGCTTTGTTTCCCTACACAGCAATCTCACTTCGATTTCTTGAACCAACACTTCCCTTGTCTTAAGTGCTCCAAACCAAAAAATACAGACTGCTTATTCATGTTTTATTTGTTAGTAAACTTACTCAGCATAAATAAATAAGAGCGGCCATTGAGTACAGCTGGCATCCGATGAGAAGTGCTCCGGAATGGCCCTGGGGTGAGGTTATGTAGCAGCCTACTTTCTCTGGGCTCCGGCAATGGCAGGCTTCTCTTCACGGGTGATAGGAATACTGTGCTCAGGAACATCGCTTTGTTTCCTTGGTGCGCTCACTGTCAGGACACCATCCAAAGAGAGCGATGAGGTTATGGTCAGGGGATCCACATCAGCTGGGATCCTGTACTTCCTGCTGAATTCTCTGGCAATAAAGCCATGCTCATCCTTCAAAAGGAGAAGAGAAGGAACAGGCCTGATTAGAAGCATTCCCTCAGTTACGCCTAAACCATGGGCCCTTGGCATAAAGTCTAAGTTCAAAAAGCTTCAGCTCCCTAAGGAAAACTTTTCAGAAAGTTAAAGGAGTTTTTATTATGAGATCCTCTTTGTATTGATCTGAGACAGGCAGATGGTGCTGGCACTGTACATTCATGCACGGCTAAAATGCAGGAGCTACAGCTACCTCCAGAGCCAGCAGTCCCTCCTCCTGACAGTCTCCAGGGCCCACACAATACACAGCTCTGCAGTGAGTTCATCCCAGCAATAGTAGTGGATTGATTTCTTAGCAAAAAAAAAAAAAAATTGCAGAAGCTATTTCAGAACTACAGGCTTCCAGCATCTATGAGTAGTGCTCTATTTTTTGACTGAAATATCTGGGCTCCCAGCAGCTTTTGGAGGTGATGGGTACAGTGATATAGCTACTTTATCTCTAGGATTTGTTTCCTTCTTGTAATGAGAGGGGGATGGATAATGCCTGTAACGGTAAAACCTTGGATATGGCTTTGGGCCTCTCTCTGCTCATTTGCCACAGAGACAGCAAGCAGTGGGATGGCTGACAGCAGAGCACAATCTTTAAGGACTATCAACTGATAAATGGGTATTTTTTCAGGAAGATATAGCCTCTTGCTAATGGAACAGGGCAACACATTGATTCATCATACAGTTTAATTACTACAGCTCATTGTTAACATACTGAATGCCTCTTTGCATTCCTGTCCTATTCCCAGAAAGAAGGGGGCTCAAAAATGCTATTTTCCAGTTCAGTTCACATTCCATGAAACACCAGCACTAAATCCCCACTCTGCTGCTTGCCCAGTCTAGGATCAGCTGGGGGTTTGCGCAGAGCATCTTCCATTAGGACTGGTTGATGAAAAATAATGGAAGTGTTTGAGAAGAGCAGAGAAGAGGACTGTTCTTCAGCATCCTTGTTTAACCATAGGTGAGGAAGCACACACTGGCTACAAGTAGCACAGCTAAAGCAGAAGTACCTGGCGCTCCTCATGTTTCCCGTGAATTTCTATCATGTCCCCAAGCACCTTCACCTTTAGCTCCTCAGGGGAGAAATGCTTCACATCAAGATTTACAGAAAATTTGTCCTTCTCCAGTCTCATCTGTAAAAAAAAAGGAGATGACTTCAGGCAAAGATTTCAGCTTCATCAGGCTCTTATCATGCAGCAGGCCATGCTCATGCTGGGCACTCCACAAACACAGTCTGACCTTCTTCTGCATTCAGTCCTGCCTGTTCCATTCATGCCCACCACTACAGCACATAAAATGTGATGCTTTCTCTCAGTATAAACGTAGGATAAACATTTTCTGAGGGATAAGGAAGAGATTCTCTCTGTCTAAATTTGTTAAAACTGATTCTTCTTCTATGTAATTTTTTCTAAGGTGTCTGGAGATTTCCAGTCCCTGTAACTGGATTTTGCTAAGTCTTTCTGGAAAAAGAAACTGAGTGTGCAGCTGACTACAGGTCATCTGTGTCACTTGCAGGCTTTCTCCTGTGTTGTCACTCTATGAAAACAAAAATAGCAGCATTACCAGCTCACCTCTCTTATCTGAGCAGCAGGGTTACTGCTGAAACTTTGAGTCACTTGCCTCCTTACCTTCCATTTTGCACTTTGTTGCCTCCAGCAAATGCTGCTTTTTGCTGGCTCCTGAGGTTGAATTTGCATTTCCGGCCTGTCTTGGGTAAGACAGGGACGTGGCAATGCAGGCTGGCTGTCTGCAGTCACAGTCAGGGAACATACAAGCCTCCTGCAGCTCTGTTCTGGGACATGGAGGCAGCTTCCATGCCACTGAGCAATGTCATCTGAGCTGCATACCTCTTGGCTTAGCCCCTGAAGCAAGCAGATGGTCATTTAAAGATCCTCCCGTCCCATATCTCTCTGAAAACACTGCTCTGCCTGGCAGAGATGCTTTAGCTTGGACCTCTTTCTACTCAGCAGCTGAGGGCTCCCACGCTGCCTGGCACAGGGGTCCCACTGCCTCTCTGCTTCTCAGGAGAAAGCAGAATGGAAAATTTTGTTCATCAGACAGTGAAATTAGGCTTCCTCCTTTTTTCTGCCAGCTCCTACAGTCACTCACAGCACATACAGAGCTCGATGTGTCTCTGTGCCCATGGCTGTGGCAATATTTGCTATCAGTTACAAGTGATTAGCAGACAGTGCCTAACACGGAGGAACCGAGGCAAGAACTCAGCACCCTTTTCCTCAGGCTTTTCCTATTAACCACCTACAAGCAGCATCCCAGCTCTCCTGGGTCCCCAGCTCCAGACCCATCAGGATGTGCACCCAGCAACAACAAAGAGCAGTAAGCAGGGCAGATTACCTCTGAGAGTCCGGTCTCCAGCCAACTGGGCATCCGAAAGAAGGGGGATCTCATCAGGAAGGGGCTGAGGCTGGGGAAAGCAGGGAGTAGCTCTGATTCCTGCAGGTGCTCTCCAAATATCTGGTCAAAGATACGGCTTGGTGTCAGCCAAGAAAACAAAGGTCTGCGGATCAGGGGGTTGTGAATGGTGATATCCATCGAAGCGCAACGGAGAAGCCAAGCAAACAACTGCTGCAGTGCTATGCCCAGCACAGGGAGCAGATTTATACCCGGGTTGCTGGGAGGGCCTCTCCCCCTGAGGCCTCCCAAATAGTGGTGTCAGGGATTTTATTGTCCCAGTCCAGGACTGGTCCCTTCAGCAGCGCCTAGGAGTGTCTGGGGGGTTTGAACAGACTGCTAAGTAGGAGGGGGAGGGGAGAAGACAAGGAGACTAATGGGGCAGCAAGAAACCAAGCCACCCAGCCACCCGCCCCGCGCCCCACGTGCTGTTTATCTGCTGAGTCCCAAGCAGGCTTGGCGGATGTTCCCAGCTGCTTTGGATGCCAGCAGGATCAATGCAGCTCCTATCTTTGGCTCACATGGAAAAGGACAAGGAGCTGTTGTTACCAGTGACGGCACCAAGGCTGCAGCTCTCCACTGCACCCACACACCTAGGATGGGCTCTGCTTTCCCTTGAAGCAAAGGAAGCACCAGGCCTTAGTGGGAGGGCAGCATGGACCCAAGAGGTCTGTGTTGAGGTACTCTGGTGTGCAGCTCTGCAGCCTGGAGTGCACTCTGCCTGGGCACCTGCTGGTGTGTGCACACTAAGGATGGTTTCCACAGAGCATCAGCTGACACCTCTTGCCCTTTGCCCACTAGAGAAACCACTCTGCTGGAGAAAGTAGAAGAGCCCAGCACTCTGTAAGCAGAGATAAAGCAGGCACACAGCAGCCCTGCAGAGCTGCACTGCTACTCTCCTTCTCTGGGATGCAAACTGCCTTGTTCTGCCTGTGCCCTGCAGCAATTAGTTCAGATCATGAGGCTGGGTTCAGCCCAGCAACTGCCCTGAAAGGACAAGAGCTCTGAGGACCTGCAACTTACATACAGACTTCTGGGTTAAGGGCACATCATTCTCACTGCTAGCACTACCAGTGCCCTGTAAAAGGGCCTGACCCTCTTCCTGTCGACTTTCCTGCAAGAACAGGGAGTAGAATTCATTCTCCGCAGAAGCCCCAGCCATAAATACTTCATCCATTTCCATATTATGTTGACAGCAGTGCACTGACTCTCTTGCACTGCAGAGACATGGACTCATGGAAATCTCTGGTTTCAGAAGATGAGGAGCTTAACTGGGTACTAACTCCCAGTTCAATAAAAGTGGACCTAGGCCACCTTCAGACCCTGTGTGACTTCTGGCACAAACATTCCTCTGGTCACAGTGCACAGCACTGAGGCCCTGACCAAGACACAGCCTACACAGCTGGCTCACAGCAGCACAGTTCTGTCAGCACCGGGGTCTGCATCCTGCTCATTGTCACTTAGCGATGTGCGGCATCTTACCACTCCCAGGAATAAAAGGCTCAGCTTCTGGAGAAAACAAATCCCTTTCTGTGGGACTGATTTGAGCACTAAGCTCATAGCACTGACTTTGCATGACTGCACACAACCTGACCAAGCACCAGCCACTATTCGGCATTGCCCCATTCCGGGTGGAGCTGGCAGGGGCAGTGCTTGGGGTCCTGTCCCAGTCTCCTGTCCCCTGCCCAAGGTGGGGAATCAGGGGATGCAGGATTGCACCCTGCCAGCAGGCAGAGGCTGCAGCTCTACAGGAATGCAATTAGGAGCGTCCCTCGTCACCCTGGCAAGGCAGCTTGGGGCCTGTGTGTGCAGCTATTTTGGTCCGTCTTTTTATCACACACTCCTCCCTGTGGAATTCACCCAACTAAAACCTTGCAATCTGCAGTCTTTGCTTTCAGAGGCAGCAAGCGCTTGGACAGGCCTCTTCCTCAGCTCGCCATGGCTGCGCGGACAGTGCCCCATGCCTACCCCATGAGTTCAGAGTACGAGTTTGCCAACCCCAGCAAGATCTACGACCAGAACTTTGGAGAAGGTAAGCAGGGAGATGGAACCCCTGGCAGCTCTCTGTCTTCTTGGTGTGGGAGGCTGGCAGAGTCCCTCTGGAGTGAAGCTCCTGGAGCCAAGGAAGCCCAGGCATGGGAACCCAGGCAAAACCAGGAGGAGGTAGCCAAGGCACAGCCAGGGTCTCTCTCTTTAGGTCCATCTCCTCCTTCCATGACAGTGCTGGCTCCCCTGTCCCTCCCTTGTGCTCCAGTGGTCTGGGGGATGGTCTTGTTCATGCACATACTCTGCAGCATGGAGCTGCCCCCTCAAGCCCCCCACCTCATGCACACCCCACAGAGGCTGGGGCTGTGTTGGACATGTCCTAGTGCTTATCTTCATTGCCAGGGGAAGCTACATCCTGCTCATGGGAGAGGTGAGCCAGCAGTGTTCCCACCTTGCTCACATCAGGACAGGGGGAGTTTAGAAAACTACTGCTAGGAGAGGGGGAGCAGATTTTGTAGCTGGGGACAGTGGAGAAAAGCTGAGCTGGGGTGGTCAGCACAAAGCCCGGCAATGGCTGGCAGAGAGGAAGGAATGTGGGCAGCAGCAGAACCATTCAGCATTGGCAAAACAGCGTGAAAAGGCAAAAAGCTCCAAGGAAAGCCCTCCGGACAATGGCAAACAAAAGGCCTTTAGTTCTTCAGGGCAGTGTCTTCACCATCAGCATTTTCCATGGCCAGCCCCAGCCATGGGCTTTGTGTTGCTGAGCACCCAATGCACCCACGAGTCCACCCAGCATATGCCCTAGCTGGATGTCAGCCTTCAGCAGATGAGCATCTGGCACTGAGTGTGCATTTTGGAGGCACGAGGGTAGGAAATGGCAGAGCCTCTGTCCCTGTTGCACAGCTGATGCAACAGCAAAATCAATGTGTTTGCAAAGGTCCAGGCTCCCTGCTAAACATCTTTCTACACCCCCATCCCTGGGAAACCCCATGCTTCCCACTGGATCTCATTTCTAGGTGTGTCCCCATGTGAGATTTTAGCCCCTGCCCTGTACCATGGCTACTACATCAGGCCTCGGATCAACAAGCAGCTGGATCGAGGCACCTCTGAGGTCAGCCTCAGTGACCACGAGTACCAGGTGTTCCTGGATGTTTGCCACTTCCTGCCCGATGAGCTGACGGTGCGCACTGTGGACAACCTGCTGGAGGTGGTGGGGCAGCACCCCCAGAGGGCTGACCGCCACGGATTCATCACCCGAGAGTTCACCAGAACGTACATCCTGCCACTGGACGTCGACCCCTTGCTGATGAGAGCCACCCTTTCCCACGACGGCATCCTAAGCATTGTGGCGCCTCGAACGGGAAAGGAGGTGAAGACCAGGATCATTGAAGTGAAGATAATCCAGGAGCAGATGGTGAGGCAGGAAGAACTGTCCAAGGGAGGAAAAGGAAAGGAAGAATCCTAAAGGAAGAATCCTAAAGGCCCCAAAGCTCAGCATGGGGTGGGGGGGGAGGGGGGGGCGGGGCAGGAAGGAAAGTTACTTTGCTAGGTCCCTATTTCTCACCATCAGCGCTTAGCAGGGCTGGGATGCAGCCATGCATATGCCAGACTTCTGCTTCTTAAGGCTGATGGTCAGAAGAAGGGGCTTGGAACTGAAAAAAGAGGGGGACTAAAGTTTCCACAGGATGGACTCTAATGCAGGTCTTCCCCTTAGTGCCCACTGAGCACCATGCTCTTCTCTCATCCTACATTGCAAGGACTGCTCTCACCCAGTGCTCCATGGCTTTGCACCTGTCCATGCAATCCCAGTGCCTTCCTGGTGGCTGGGCTTCGTGGAGTTGCAATGCTGTCAAGTACTCACAGCCCTCAGGTGGAAAGAAGAATCTGCCTCCAAGCTTCTCATCTGCCTTGGACTCAACTGCTCCTGGCCACACTACTCTGCGGCAGGAAGGATGGATGATATCTTGGTAGCTCAGGATGCAAGGAGCAGACCAGTGGAGAGTTCATGCAGAGCTTATCTGGAGAAAAGTCCCGTAAACGAGAGCTCTGCCCCTTTTGCAGATATGGTGTTGCTACCAGCTACATGAGAAACTTCTTCACAGCCCTGTGACGTGGGGCCAGGGATCAGGTGTGTTGCTGTCAGCAGCAGCTGCTGCTGGGTCGGCCCCAGGGTTCAACAGGCCTCAGGCACAATTCTTGTCTGTGCCAATTAAAGCAGCCAGAATGCTGTGTCACCAGCCAAATATGGGGGCCCTGGCACAGCTCAGTGCAATGGGAGAGAGAAAAGCTCCAAGATCCCCATGGACAAGCCTCTTCCTGCCAGGATGTGGCTGCAGTCTCTGAGGAGAGGACAAACTCTCTGAGGAAGGAGGGCCAGTGAATACTTCAGATGATGCCAAAATAAAGATCAGCTTTACAACAGGTTTTGTCTATGTTATTAGTAATAATTCTAGAGATAATCCTATGTTCATGACAACCAGTCACCTGCTTGTAATGGCAAGAACCGAGTGGTCCATCAGGAGTGGACTGCCCCAGTGTGTACAGCTCTCAATGCAATCTGTACCTTGGAACCACACGCCTCATCCCATTCTCAGCATCCACCCAAGCCCTGCAGCACTCAGGGGACTTGGGCTGGGTCTATGCAGGGCACAGGTCCTAAAAGAAAAGTGCCTGCAGCAGTTCAGAGCTCTCTCTGCAGTGATGCCAGTTTGCCTTGCACATGTGCCTATCACAGTGCGCTCCCAGTCCGTGACACACTGCAGTGCAAACGCACAGCAATACAACCATTACACAGTTCCCTTCCCTCTCTTAAGAGCCCTGTCTGAGCTCTCCAGCAAGTTCACTCCCCACGCTGTGCCAGGCTCACAGCCTGTCACCAAGACATGTCGAGGGCAGCTGCCGGAGGGGCTGGCACTGCCTGGTACCACCCAGGGCTGCGCCCGACGCTTGCTGCAGGAACCAGGCAGCTGCCGTCCTGCCGATGGACTGCAGGGGAATGCGGAGCGGCAGCCAAGGGCTCCCTGGCTCTGCCAATGTTTTCAGTGCCTTTCTGTTTGTCCAGCGGAGCTCAAAGCAGCAGCTCCAGCGTTTGTGTTTTGGGCTGATGGGAAAAGGCTCCTAGCCTCTTTGTTGTTTCTCTCCACAAAGCAATGTAGTTATCCCAGAAATCAAAACAGTGGCTCACTGAATCAACAGTGTCTGTAGCAAATCCTGAGACACAGAGTCTGCGGTTTCCCAAGGGTATGCAGACTTCTGAGACCCCCAGGACCATGCAGCAGCCTGAGAACTGGTCCTGCTGGGACCAGGGCTGAAGCCCACCAGCCTGCAACGGTCAGGCCTGGGCTGCAGGGCTCTGCGGGAGCCCAGCCACGCAGGGCAGCGGATTCAGATTAAGACTCAGTGCAGCTCCCCGAGGAGAGTAGCTGTGCCAGTGGCCGACCCATGGTATAACTCTCTCCCTCGCGCTGCTTCTGGGAAGCCCCAGGCTTTGCTCTGTGCTCGGGCAGACAAGCGCTGCCAGGCGCCTGGGAGCAGGGCCGCTCCCTCTCGTCTTAGCCCACCAGAAGGGAGAATCAGAGCTTCCCCAGCTGTCCGCACATCCTTTGGAGTGTTCAGACCCGCGCAAAGATGCCAAATCTGTGGAGGGACAGTGTCTGCTCTGGGGCAACATCAACGCAGTACCTTTTGATATTGAGTATCAGCTCAACAAAGAGATGTGTTCTACGAACCTCCTTCCACTTTTGCTGGGCCACTGCCTCCCTCGCAGGAGATTCACTCCCTTCCCCAGGTGATGCCACGCATTGTCCAGACATCCCACTTCACATGCATGAACAGAACTGACAGCTCCTGTTCTCCCCAAGCTTCCGCTTTAGAGCTTCTCTTGCGTAGGAGCACCTGAATGTCTCCTGCACCACCGCCCTGCTGGCATGCCAGGAGCGGGGCAGCAAAAGGCAGAATTCCAGGCCCAGGCCTGGCCGCCGGGGCGAGCAGTTGCTCCCCCCAGCCCCGGGCAGCCGGGGGCAGTCCCCCGGTAGATGGCACGCACGGGCCCGGCGCGGCGGCGAGAAATCTGATCCTTCAGACACTCCCTTGGAATAGCCAGGGGCCGAGCGGAGAACCAGGAAATACAAGCCGTGCCCGTGCACAGAAGGCTCCGGTTTCATGGAGGAAGGAGCGACATGGGCAACCGCTGCAGTTGCGGACGCCCGTGGTGAGTACGGCGGCGGGGCCAAACTCGGGCAGCGCTCAGTGGCCCCGGGGCTGCACCTCACACCTGCTCGGGGCGGGGCGGACCGGAGCGGGGGCTCGCTTCTCGGGGCTATAGCTGGGTTCTGCGAGGATCGAGTTGAAATCCCTACAAGCGCCTCAGCGGAGGTAAAATCTCCAGGCTGTGGCACTGCCCCGCAGGACAGCGGCCCTGACACCAGCCCTCTAGCCCCTCTGCCCGGGTCGCGCCGTTCAGATGCTGTCAGGCTCCCGAGAGGGAGGGGCGGCTCAGCCCCCGCGCTCACGCTACGCCGGCCCCTGCGCATGGGATGGGGGCACGAGGAGCATCGCTCAGTGCCGAATGGGAACACAGAGTGCTGAGAGCGGTGCACGGGGACAGATGTGGGTGTCAGGTGAAGCGCGGGAGACGTTCTCTCCAACACTGCCGTTTGCTCAAGTAGTAGAAAATTATCAGTGCTTTTTAATCATTAAGAGGCACAGCATCATCTAGCGGCTGGAGTCGAAGAGGGGTCGGCACACTTAGGAATAGGAACTGCAGATGGAAGGGGGTAAGCTGCTTCTTGACATATTGTTTTCCACTTCATCTGCCATATGTTGGGGGTTAAACAAGGTGCCCAGGGCATGCTTTTCATGGCTGCAGTGAACAAGAGCAGGTCCCTCAGAGCACAAACAGCATCAGCAGCACACATTGTGTGGCAGTCCTAGGTCTGAGCAATGCCAGGCCATGTACAAACACTTCTATCTCTTAAAGGAAACCTAAGCCCAGGTTGGGTGGTCACTTGCTCAGTCAGGGCTGAGCAGGAGAGCAGTGTGGTGGCTGCCTGGCTGTGGCTGGCTCCTCAGGGTCAATGCCAACTTCTGCTGTCCCAGGGCTGCAGGACCAAGACTGCTGTGTCCTACTGGACGTTATTCCCAAATGGAGAGTTAGAAGCTGGGGTGGTGTTTTTGCTGGTGGTGTCACCACTGTCTTTCTGCTCCCCTCTGGCAGTAGAGGACAAAGCTCTTGCCCAAGAACCTTTTGCTCCAGCCACCCTTTAGTGACTTACATGGTAATATCTGCCCCATGCAGGGTCTGAAGCAGAGGTCTCCCAGGAGCTTCTCACTGTGTCCTGCAAAGGAAAACATCTAGGTGAGGAAGGGCTTCAGGCTTGCAAGCTTCTCTATGATACACAGGCTGTGAACAGACAAGTAAGGAGAGTGGAAGGTAAATGAGTATGTGCTGTAGGTTATGTGTCTTGTGGGACATCCAAAGAGCACTGTGACCAAGCTCAGGCTGTGCACTGCAGAGGCTTGCATGATTCATGGTTTTGCCTTGGTGACAGAGGGAAAAAGATGCTGCTTAATTTTAGTTCAGGTGTTTCTGGGCACTAGTAATGCTTTTATTTCTGGGTATGTGCTCAGTGTTAGCAAAGAGCTCAGTTTCCTAACTTATGCTGAAACTTACAAAAGGGAAGGTAGGTACCTGCCTTCTGTATGAAGTTCCTGAAGTCTTAAGAAAATCCATTCCAGCAAACTCTTTCACATCAGGACACTGTTAGTGAAGGAAGGAGTGTCCTGGGTCTGGGTGTCTGTAAATTCAGCTCTGGGCAGGATTATCACCTCAATGTGCATGGGCAGCAAAGGATGCCAGAATTTGGGACCCAGCGTGAAGCAGAAATTAGGTTGATAATGACATGGAGAAAGGAGAAGCAGCAGTGCAGAAGCAGGGATGCATGCTGCCATGCAGAATACAACGTGCACCCAGCAGGCTGTGAGTTAGTTACAACTCGTCTGACCTAGTTTTGAGGAGAGGAGAGGTTTGCCTCACTCCTTTCCCTTGCTGCATCCATTCTAATTACTGCAGATCTGAGGAAGGGAGATGCTGTCTCCTGCCTGGCTGTGATTAGCCTGCAGACAGCCTCAGAACAGCTCCAGACTACGTGCTGGCTGCTAATGCTCACTCTGCAAAGAAAGACAACCAAAACAAGCCAAAGCAGCTGGGAAAGCCGGGGCTGGAATCTGCCTCCCAGCAATGAGACTTTGGACTCAGCTGATTTCACGTTGCACAGTGCTATTTTAATTACAGCATACAACCTGCCTGCAAAGGTGCAAAGAGCTTCAGCACAAAGCCAGGCAGGGAGGGCCTCAGAGACCCTGCGGGCTCACTGAGATAGTGGAAGGGGATTTGCAGGTGGGAACCACACCAGGACAAACCCATAAGAAGCAGAGCTGGATCCTTTTGTACAGACACAGCCCTTGCCTTCCCCAGAGCTACCCTTGACTTCCCAGCTCCTGGTTAATCATTACCAGCTGTTTTGAAGGTCTCCTGGTTCTTTGCCATTCCTTTTCTCCTTTTGCCGTTAGAACACTGGAGCCATTACCACACACCAAGCCCCACTCTGTAACTGCCTCTATAAGCTGTGCCTCAGGCACCACTTTGCTCCTATTTGTGGCAGATCTGTCCAGCAAATGCAAGACATGCTATACACCCTGGGTGATCTCTGAGAGCTCTCTAGCCCCCTTCAAAGCACTGGCTGCTCACATTCAGCTGCAGTTCTGTTAGGTGCATTTGTGTGCACAGGAGCAGCTGCACCAGGGCTGGCACCTGCTCTCTTCCATCCATAAAAGCATTCTGCAAGGATAACATTTGCTTCATGCTTCAAGGATAACATTTGTCTCATGCATCTGGCTCAGAATGTGACACATCTCTGCTCTGGCCATGCTGCCTGGCCAGTACCAGCCTGTGGGAGCTCAGTTTGTGGCTCTGCTGTTGCAGCTGGAATGAATTTGGCTCCTGTTTGTGTCATGGCTGGGACATGGTTGTCTCTATCTGGACACACAGATTTGTGTTTGGCTTGGCTCATATAAAGTGCACAGCTTGTTTGGTTTAGTTGTGTTTAAGTGGAAAACTGTGATCAGGAAAAAAACAGTCTGAAATATTAAGTTAGCACTTTGGCTGTGCACAGCTGCTCAGTGGGCAAGGAAACCAAAGCATGGGCACAGGGCTGTCAGAGCATCTGGTTTTAAGAGAAATGTTTCATCTCAGTATCCTATAACCATACTGCTGTGGAAACATGTCTGTAGCACATAGTAGAGGAATCAGAATAGGGAAGTGTACACCTACATCTCCTCCCTGGAACTTCTCCCTGCAAAATTTGCTCACATTCAGAAGGTGCCTCATTCCCTCAGCAGGGCTGCAACCTGCACAGATGCTCACAGAACTCCCAGCAGACCCTGGCAGTTCCAGGCACCCATACAGCGGTGGTTGGATTGGGAGGGGGGCAGGCTTTTGGATCTTCCTGCACATATGCAGAACCTTGGGGTGTGCTTCTGAGTTTACATGTGATGAAAACATATGCTGAAGCTTCTTGAGGCTGACATCTCTCTTTGATTCCAGGAACTGTCCTTTGCTTTTTAAAAGAAAGAAGGAAAAGCAAGGTAAGGATTTTTGAAGGTGCTCTAGAGTATAAGAACAGGGGGGTAAATCAGCCCTTGGATGGCTGGCATTTATCAGCACTGGCTGCAGATGGATCCCTTAACTGAGGTCCTCTCCCAAACTCTTCCATACTTGACCTTTCTCAAGAGAAGTCTGATAGAGGCCAGAGGCAAAATTTCATTAAAATGTAAAACAAGGGGGGTTATATGCCATGGAACTTGGCAAGAGAATGGAAAGGGGCTTTATCGGAATCTCTGAAATGCTGGAGTTGTGCACCAAAAAGTGTGTAAGTACCCTGTCATGCAGCACAGCAGGAACTGCATCAAACTCCCATAAGAGCTGTGAACATTCTTCTGACATCAGTGCCTAGAATAAAGCAGGGAGAAACTAAGTAGCCCAGTTCTGTCCTATGGCCTTTGGACCACGCTGGGCAAAACATGTTTGCAGGCAGCAGTGGAAATGACTAAGTTAAAACTGGATCTGACTTCTCCAAAGGCCTGACAAGGAGGCTCTCTGTGCTCTGTACATCCTTCTAGGTTCTGCCAAGAACACTGCGGTCCACAGCATGTTGTCATCCCAGGAAACCTTATTTTTTCCAAAGAAACAAGCCCAGGCTTTCTTCTCAGAGGCAGGCCTTAAAGACAGCAGGAAGGCTAAGAATGTCAGATGGGGTGGAAATTTGATTTGTGTCCAGGGGAGAGAGCGTGTGTGCCAGACGCTGCTTTTTGGAACTCAAAGCTGAAACAATAAATATTTGTGTTAACCTGATCTGCTTGTGTCTCTTTTTCAGAAGCCAGTGTGAGACATGAGAGCCAACAACATAAGCCTGGCAGGAAGGTAAACAGCTTCACAGGGTTGTTTTCTGACTGGATACTGGCAAAACAGAGTTGACCTTCGCTTGCTAGCCTAGATGAGCAGATGTGGGCAGTTCATTCAGAGCTGTGATGTCTCATCCAGTATAGGCTGGGAGGGTTGTGGGAGCGTTGTGCACTGCTGCACAGTGATACAGGTCCACTGCTTTTCCACTGAAGTGCTGAGGAAGCAGTAGGATGATGCTTGTCTCTGAACCTGAGCTGTCAGTGGGCTGGGTGGTGCAGGGGCAGCCAGTAGGGCATGCAGGTGCTGCAGCAGCTTGGTTGTGACCATCTTGAACTCTTTTCTTCCCAAAGGCTCCAGCATATGAAAATGTCACAGAGTTTCCAGTCTACGCCACCATGAATAAACACAAGAACACAAAGCAGGATGACAGCATTCATTATGCAGACATCCAAGTGTTCACCAAGGTGCGGGAGCGCTCTGCAGAAGAGGTGAAGAACTTACAAATGCAGAATGCCACAGAGTATGCCACCCTCAACTTCCCCCCGCCCAGGCTGAAATATGACAGCAAGAATGGGACCTTGGTTTAAAAACGTTGGTAGACCCTGCCTCTTTCAGCATTTAGAGGATTTCACAAATGTAGAGATGCTGCAGACTCAGGCTAACCTCATGGACATGTCAAGCCTGCCTGCAGAGCAGAGAGGCTGTCTTCCACCTGCGCAAGGACACAGATGCATTTACTCTCACATGAGGAGTAGTCACCTCTGGTTCTGCTGGCTAAAAAACAACCTGTTCCCCTTGGCTCTGCACAGCTCTGTGTGGGAATGCAGCATACAGGTTTCCATTCTGGGGTAAGGAAGACGTTGCCATGGGATTTTATGTCAATACCAAGAACAGAATGTGGTTGATACCAGGAGGAAATGGCATGGAAGTTCTAGCAGTAACTGCCATAAGGTCTTCCTTCGATGCGAGCCACTTCACACTGCAGTGATGCATATCATCTATCTTATTTTCTCAAAAATCAGTGTTTTCCCACCATGCACAGCACACTGAAACCAAGGCCAGAAATGCAGAATTAACTGAGAACAATTCCTACCACTGAAGGGCGGCACTAGTATACATTCTTACCCCAACATGTACATAAGAGAGCAGTGAGCTCTTCTCTCTGAAAATGAAAGAAGGAAAACCTGCAGCTTATCTGAAAGGCAGCCACTTAAAGCTGCTGCCTATATCTAGGGTAGTTACCGAGCCCTTGGGCTGCAGTAGCTGTTCACATGCCTGAGACACTGTGAATGAATCCTGGCTTTGCGCTTTTTCTTCATTAATTTTTTATTTTTTGTTGTCAGCCTTATTATAAAACCCTGCAACACAGAGCGCATGCCATGCAGTGTCTTCAGCTAAACCTCCCAAAGGCACTTTTCAGGATTTGCTTATGGGTTTAAGATAGTGTTAGCAATGCAGGACAGCAGCTGTCCAAAATCTTCTAGCTGCATCTGACCATTATGGCGTTGGCAGCTGATCAGGGATCCCAAGCAGTATCCTCGCACCTCATGTCTGTAGTTGGTACATTTTGTTCCTAAGTAATGGTCTGCACAGTCAAGCACAGGTCATGAAGCAACCCGTTAATTGCCAATGTTGAAAAATGGACATCCTGGTACCTTTTATAAATGCGCAAGGTTTTGTGTACGATGGCTTATCTAAATGTAAAAAGAAAATCACGAGGGAGTTCTGCTTGTAACAAAAAATAAAGCTGGTACAGGTACTGTATGCTAAGACGGAAGCACTGTGAGGACCAATCCTGCTATTTTTTTTACCTGGACAAGTCTTTTTGCCCATGCTATCCAGCAGATCTGAGGGGCTATTACAAGGCCAGACCAAGGTTTGCAAACAGCCCTTTTTAAATAACAAATGGAGACAGTCTATTTTTGTACCTGAACGGGATTTTTTTTTTTTTTTTTTTTTTTTCCCAGGCTATTGAGCTGAGCTCAGCTGGGCTATTGGAAGGCCTGCAGTGTAAGGCATAGAGTCATTTCGATTGGAAAATACCACTGAGATCCCCAGGTCCAACCTCATCCCATCGCACTGTGCCCAGTGCACATCCCTCAGTGCCACCTCGGTGGGTGTGGAGCAGCCCCCCAGGCATCCTGCTGAAGTACAGCGTACCCTGGAGGCGATTATTGCCCTGAATTAAGAATTGCGGTAGGGATTCGGCTTGATTGCCAGGCCCCAGATAAGAAGTGAATGTTGCACGTTGAATTTTTTCCCTAAGAGCCTTGTTTTCGCACTGATTAACACTCCAGCAGCCTGTCTTCTCTGTTTCCCAAGATTGGCCTGCGTAGGGGCTAAATGAACGTGAATATATCGAACGCTTGGACATTAAAGATACGATTTTTTACTTCAGCTGATGAACTGCCGCTCTCTTCCCGCGCCCTGCCCTGAGGGGAGGGCGCGCGTCCCGTCTTCCCGCCCCCGCCCCGCTCCGCTTCCCGCCCTCCGGCGGCCGCCCCGCCCCCATCCCCGTCCCCATGGCAGCGGCGACGCGCGCGGGCTGGGCACAGGTAGGGTTGCAGGGGGCGGGTTTGAATCTCACCCGGAGCCCCGTTCTCCCTGCGCACCCCTTCCCCGAGGTTCCGCAGCCCCCGGGCGCCCTTCTGCCCTCTGGGGTCACGCTCTTTCCCCGCGCTCCGGATGCCCGGTCTGTCAGCGCCTGGCCTGCTGTCCTGCCCGGTGCCGGCATCCATCCGTCTTTCTGTTTTAAATTAGCAATTCCCGCTGCCGCGTTGGCAGTGCCGCTTTGGGTTCCTCCTCCAGAAGCGGAGGAGATAGTTAGCTCCCATGTGTACTATAAGCCAATGTCACCGGGAATCTTCTATACGTGTTTCTGAAGGAATTCTGTCCACCATATTAGTTTTTCATGTGGAAGAAAATAAAAGACTTATAACTTTCCCTAAGTCCACGGGTGGTAAAACTTAAATGTATTTTTCTACATTTTTCTGCCTTTCTACAGAAGGCAGCAACTTCCCCTCTCTGCCCTGGGTATATCCAGGCACTGTACTGCTGAGGCTGTTTCGTCCCTTTGTGTTTGATGCCTTTGCTTCTCCTCCTCAGGATTCAGGAAAGAAGGCGTGCTGTGCTGTGCTGTGCTGTGCTGTGCTGTGCTGCTGCCGTGTTCCTGCTGTGCTGAGCTGCACTGTGGCTCCTGGCATGGGAACGCCACTGGGCACAAGGCCCCGTCACCCACCACAGTCTGCTGTAGCGTCTGTGAGTGTCCAAGCTGCGTGTGAGCGCCATGCTGGGTGCTTTGTGGGGAGGTCGGGAGGGGGCACTCCGTGAGCTGTGTTTTGAATTGTAGAATCACAGAATGGCTCGGGTTGGAAAGGTCCTGAAAGATCATCTAGCCCCAACTCCACTGCCACGTGCAGGGATGCTGAGCACAACTTCAAGAACCAGCTCAGGCTGACATCTAATCTAAATCTCCCTCCTTTTGTGTAAAACCATTCCCTCTTGTCCTATCACACCCATGTAAAAAGTTGATCTCTCTTTATATACTTGAAGTCTGCAATGAGGTCTCCCCAGAGCTTTCTCTTTTCCAGACTGAACAAACTGAGCTCCCTCAGCCTGTCTTTGTAAGGCAGGCACACCAGCCCTCTGATCATCTCCGTGGCCCTGTACCCTTTCCAAAAGCTCTACATCATTCCTGTCTTGGGGACAGTATTCCAGATGGGACCACACAAAGGGCAGAGTAGAGGGGAACAATAACCACTTTGCCCTGCTGGCCATTCCTCTTTTGATACAGCCCAGGACACAGGCACACCTCGCACATGAGGCTCGCTCATGTTAAGTTCTTCATCTGCCAGGACCCTCAAGTCCTTTTGCACAGGGCTACTTTGAAGGAGTTCTCCCTGTCTTGTATGCATATCTGGGATTGCCCCGACCCAGGTGCAACTCTTTGCACTTGGCCTTGTTGAACGTCGTTAGGTTTACATGGGCCCACGTTTAAAGTCTGTCAAAGTCACTCTGGATGTCATCCCTTATTTCTGTTGTGTCAATTCCACCGCACAGCTTGGTGTCTTCCATGGCACTTTGTCCTGCACCTTGCCCAGGATTCAGCACAACGGTTATGCTGAAAGCAGCCAGGAGAGGGCAATGTTGCCAACCAAACTGGCGCTGTGTGTTTGCTCGGAAGGAGAGCGATCAGGAGCAGTAGAGTCAAGATTCTTTTTGCAACACTGCCTCTCGTTCCCTTCATATTGGATCCGTTTTTGGGGAATTTTAAAAGTCATTCTTGAAAGTAAGAATTATAACGAATTATTTTCAGTGAGAGGCCCTATTTTTCCTTTTTTTTTTCCTTACTGCAAATAAAACATTCAAAGGGATCTTTTATGATGCTGTAAAACTGAAACATAAATATGATCCCTGCTACAAGACGCTTGATATTTAAGAGTGAAACACAAAGAGGTAATTTAATTTTTAAAGCTTATTTTCAGCACACACATATACCCAAATTGCATTTGTATTGCCACAGTAAACAGAAGAATGGCCCAGCATACTCTGCCACTCAGACTAGTCATCAGAAATGGCCTACTTTCTATTCTCTGATATTCCTGTTGTCAAAGAGAGGCAGTTCTGTTTCAGAGATAAGGATCCCCATGTAGAAGCAAATCTTTTGATGACAACAACTCTGATGGACAGCATGCTATGAGCAGGCCTGTCCCTGGACCTGCTATGCGTAATCAGAACACTGCCCGCTGCCATGTCCTAGCGGGTGGAAGCTCCTTAGCAGGGATGTGAGATTGAAAGTGGCCACTTGAATTTCAGATTTCAGTCCCAGCTTTTATTTGTTGATCCAAAAAGGCAGGCAGGGGAGGGTGTCCAGCTTGAGCTATGTCTCCAAATGAAATTCTTCACAGTTCCCCCAATATGTTCAGCTGACAATATTTTCAGTTTCTCAGGGATGGCACTACCATACTATGAGTGACACATCGAGCTTTAAGTCTTTTGTTTTGTGCCGGGAAATATGGGAAAAGGGAGCAGGGGTGGGTGAGAGGGAAATGCTTGCCAAGATAATAAAAAATGTTTTTTAAGTCATTTCTACTAAATGCCACTGAGGTCCATAATCAATGAACTCTTTTTTCAGTCTATCAGCTTATTATTATTTAAACAATACCTTCAACAATTTTATTTTTTTTTTACACTTCTTATTCCTCTGCTGTTTTCACAGATTATCTCTTTACTCATTTTGAAATCCAGTAAATGTGGGTCATGTCTCCAGAATAAAGTCTGTGGTGGGGGACTGCCTGCCTGTGGCTTATCTCCTCTTCATAGGACAAGTGTATCTAGAGCTTATAGGGATTGTGAGCATATAATTCTTAATCTGCTATCAAATTCATAAAACCTAACACAATCAGAGAACACCTCTCAGCCATCTGCTCACCTCCCTGTACAGCCAAAGAACATTTGATTTCACTTTAGTACTTCTGCAGTTTATTTGGCTTTTTTGTATGTGATTTTTTTTTTCCTTTTTTACAACCAGAAATTGAAGGAACATAGGGAAGGGATGACCTCAGTATTCTTCCTGTAAATGTCTTCCATGAATGTATGTTTACCCTGTGGCACTGAAAAACAGTTAATAAATATAACTTTTTATTTGAGATTATTATAAAGTTCACAAAAAAGGCTCAAGATTAGTTTTGTTTTTCAAATGAAGTCATCTTCTGATGGAGAACCTACTCATTTCATTGTATGAAATGCAATTGGAATTACAAAGGCACAACCTACCTCTTTGCACTGTACAAAATAGGGAGAAATATTTACTGTCATCTAGTTAGTGGCATTATGAATCATTTTGAGTCTCAAGAGCAAACTGGATCAAGGTGCTAACCACCAGCATTGCCTCCTTGCACGATTTTTTGCAAAGATTCACAGTAATATATTGTTTTGCTTAATAGATGTGACTTAGCAATTTAAAAGTTTAAAACTCATGTCACAAGTGGCAGGTTGGTTGTAGAAGGACATCAGCTGCTGCTTGTATCTTCCATATCTGACAGAGAAAACACTAGCATGGTAAAATTATGCTATGGCTTTTTCCTCCAGAGCCTTCAGACAGAAAAACATGTTTGTTTTTACTTGTCTTTCCCTTAGCAGTGGTTGGCCAGGTATCTGGATCTATGAAGGAGTGGCATGTTGCTAGGTGGTGCTTCTGTGCTGCCCTGTAGGACAGCAGAAGGGGGCTTCTCCACACTATTCTTTTTTAAGAAGGTGTATTGTAAGGTGAGATAAAGTTTGGGAGATTGCCTGAAGATATTTGATAAAGGTTATTTTTTTTCCTGGAATGGATGTAGTTTCTGTTGGTTTAGAAACTTTGCTGGGTATTGTATTTAATTCTAATTTGAAAGTTTTCTTTCTTATTTTTTCTTTTCATTTTCACAGCAGCTAGAGTGGAGCCCAGCACTGTGAAAATGTTATTTGCTGCGTTGTGGCCTCGTTTGCAGCTTCCTGTCTCTATCGGCTTGCTAAAAATGGTGCCACTTCTTTAGGGCTGTGGAACGATTGCTGAGAGTTTAAGCTGGCCAGCTCTTACAGTCTTTCTAGCTAAGCAAGACATCTGCTCTTTGCTGACTCGCTCCCTGCCCCCCCACTCCAGACAGGCCTGGCTGTGTTTGGTTGGTTTGAAAACGTCTTTTCCGCAGCAGGTTTCATGTGAGTATGACTGCTGGAAATAGGTTTCAGATGTTTCCCAAACTCAGCGCTTGGGCTGCTGTGGTGTTTCTATAGGAACCGTATGACATCTCCCTGCTGCTCACCCAGCAGCTCTCTTGTGAGCATGCCCAGTGCAAGCCTTGACTTTGGCTCAACTATCTGTGTGCGCTAACGGGCTGCACATATGGGAAATGAATGCGGTTCCTGATGAGCTCCAACTCTTTGTCTTTGGGAGGAGGACAAAAAGGCTGTGCCCAGAGCTGGAGGATCTGCTCTACACCCTCTGAGACCCTCGCCCCTCATTGGGCTCGTGGAGAATGCTTGCCTGTTTGGCCAGGGGGAATTTACTGGATATTCTGCAGGAGGGCTTCACAGAGGTAAATGCATGCCCCAAATCTCATGCGGACTTTACCAGGGTGAGGCAGTGTGCGTTTCTGCAGCATCTCTTAGGAAGTGCTATGTCTCCCAGTGCTTTGTGGAGAGGAAAAGGAAAAAAATGAACAAGATTTTGCGGCCAAGGAGTGGGGAGAACTGTTTACTAACAGAAAGCAATATGGGGCTGCTCTGCAGGGGGCCTGCAAGTCAGCAGCAGTTCTGAAAAGTTTGCGGCTGGATTACAGATGATGATTTAGCTTGGAGCTTTTGTTTTCTTTGCAGAGCTTTTACATTTGTACAAGAAAATATTATGAATTGCTACAAGTTAGGGAGAATGGCTTGTCTTATGGAATTGTCCTTTCTTAAGTACCACATACTCACAGGTCTCTGTATCTGACGGCTGTTAGAAAGCCTGTAAATCTGCTGTGTGGACTCAGTTTTTGGGAGAGAGTGACAAAGAATGGTGTCTTTTTGTTTTCCATCATCTTCTGTAGGTTGAATTTCAGAGGGACAGAAATTCACCTGGCTCTGGAAAATGTTGTTTTTAAAGTGCTGTTTATTTGATTATTGTAGCACTGGGGAGGCAGATAAATCATAAGCAGTGAGAGCTACCAAGAAATTCCAGAGATGGGAATCCTGAGACTGCATGGGGAGGGCAGATAGCTGTTAGCTTCCCTGTTCAGGGAACACAAGAAGCTGTTTTGGTTGGACTCTGGGCACTTAGTACAGAATGCCTGGGCTGCTGCTGCCTGGCTGCACTCATCATGCAGCCCACGCTGGAGCACCTTTACATGTCAGAAAACAGAAGAGGAAGTAATATCATGAGGGCTCGTGATGAAACCAAACAGTGGCTGCTGCGTCCTGAATCATGAGAACAGCTGTAGCACCTTTGTATCTGGATGATTTGCAGTTGTCTCTACTGTAGAGAAGCTGTTCTCATGATTCAGTCCTTTCTTACGTGGTGGCAGGGACGGTCTCTTGGTGTGTTTTATTATTTCATGCTTTGTTTGTGTTTTGTGTTTCTTCATCCTTTCATGGCTTAGACACCACCTGTCTGTTCTGTCCCCATGATCTGTTCATTACAGAAAATGCACATCCCTCCTGGGCTTAACACTACCAGTCATTAAAGGGAAAGCAAACCAGGTATGAAATGTGAGCCTCACAGCTTCATTCCAGCTACAGGTCTCTGATTGCTCTGCTAGGCCATACAAATACTCCATCCTTCCTCCACAGAGTATCTCAGTCTCGCCTTTAGCTAGTAAAGTATTGTTTTTGTTTAAGTTGTAGAGGTTTCCTGCTCTCGAGAGCAGCTGATCTTTCCCTGGTGTAAGCTAGCTGTAATCTGTATATCAATGGGAGCAAAGAACAATTTTATGTTCAGTGCTAGCCCCACTCAGAGTATCTGGTTTTACCCTTAGGCTGCTCAGCTGTGGAAAAAAAGTCCCTCTCCCCCTTGTAAAAACTGACATTCACTCTCCTGTTAGACTTCATTTCACACAATGAACTGAGGTATTGCAGGAACTGCCTTCCTAACCCAGGGCCTGCTGCTCTTTTGAAAGAGCATCCTTTCTGCCCAGGTGACTCTTAGTGACTAGATACCTTGAAATGCAAGGATATACTTTCCAAATATGTGCACAGGAGATTAACGTACAGATGTGTCATACTTCAGCAGTGATTTTTAGAAAAAAACCATCTTTTGCTAGCTTTGAGAGCAGTGAGAAGCATTGGTTTATTTGCTTTTAAGTTTTTATAATCTGCTTCTACAAAGGCCTTCCCGAACAAAAGCAAAAGAAACCTCAAATTTGAGGGGCACTGGATGGCAAATTACAGAACTTATTTAATTAAAGTAATAATGTCAGAAAGCTTAGAAATTATACAAGGCCTTAAAATTACATCCTGATGCAATTAGTCTGTCCTTTGAGCTCTGCCGTTGCAGTCTTTTGGTTCAGTGCTCTAAACAGACAGGACACAAAATGCCTTTCATACTGAGACCAACCTTGTTGTACAAGGGCTGTTATTTTTGACCTTGTTAGAGGTGGTGTTTGGGCAACATCCACAGGCTATAAAGAAAAAAACAGAGTGAATATTACAAGAAGCATTATTCTTCCAGGCAGAGTCCCTAAATCCAACAATACGAATAGAGTCATATTCATCAACTGTATGTGTAGAAAAGATGACATCTCTTCTAGAAGAGAAGCTGCGAGTCTAACATGACAGCAAGGATGTCAGGCCCATTGAAAGCATCCACCAACTACAGAGTGACTTTTCCAAGAAATATATGAATGTCTTCAAAATGTGCAATCCCCTAATCTCAGAGGAGATTAAAATTGTGGGGCAGACTGGGCTGATGGATGGTTGAATGAAATATAAGCCCTAAGCAGCAGGTCATGAATTGTACTGTTTAAATTAGAACAGCAAATACATCTAGAACTGGCGGGAGATTTGCAATAAAGCTGCTGCTTTTCTTCCACCTTTGGAAAATAGTAGTTAATGGCTCTTAATTCTAATTATCTGTAAGGGCTCACAGAACATGAGACCCTGAAGACATCACATCACAGGCTGTAGAGAGAAAGCACAAAGTAGCTACTGACCTCAGCAGTATGCTTTCCAGTAAGCAGGAGGTCTGAGACCCTTCTTCAGGGTATGTGTTGGTAAAATGGCATAAAATGAAATCCTGCACTGCAAAGTGTGTTTGCTACAGAACCTGTAATTTGGTAATGGATGTACCTGCACATTGTTGAACTCCTTACAACTGTAGGTGACCCCTAGTACCCAGCTTTCAAATCCTCTTCTGCACTGAAAAGTCTGTTAGGACTTCCAGTGTTGTTCATATGCAAGGACGCTAGGATGATCTGTCTAGGAGCTGAAGCTGTCTGGGCTCCAAGTTCCTGCAGGTAGGAGAGTTACTCTTCCAGTTGCAGAGTGCAAAGAAACCTGGCCTTTTTTTGGAATGCAAAGCTCTGTTAATATAAATAGGATTACTCTTAAGTCCAGCACAATCCTGATAACCTCTGCTCTGTATAGCAAAGCTTAGGCTGCTTTGTTTTTCCTCTGAAAATCCTGTTTTTGAAAGAATTATTGGTGCAGGGTTTGAGCTTACTGTCTGCTCTGTTAAGTCCAGGATTTAGGTGAACAAAAGTTCAAACCAGCACATAAGGAAGTAGCAGAAATCTCCTGAACTTTCAATGGCTGAGAGAACAGTTACTCAGGGAAAAGAAAGGGACAAGCTAGGAAGAACCGTATCTATTCCCTCTCTGATTGCTCTTGGATATGGCTGTCAGCCAGGAGTTGTTTGAGGTGAATTGTGTAGAGCTACTGTTCTCCTGTCAGGATAGAGTGGACGATGATACCTGGGGTATTTTTTGCTTTGCAGCAACTTACAACTCTTGGTAAAGTCACTAGCTCTTCTCATTTTTGGATATAAAATCAGGAAATACTGATCAGTTCAACCTTCTGAGCTTATGCAGGAAAATCTTATGCTTTAGTGGTAAAATACGTACTGTAACTCTGCTAATGAAATACAGCCTGCAGTGTTTATAGCAGCTACTGCTATGAAATTCTCTCCTTTGTGGTGGTGACATCCACCTTCCATTGCCTCAAAATCCTCCTTTTAGCAGCACTGTTAACAGTGTAAATGCACCAGACTTTAGGAGTTTTCTTTTTCTGCTAATTTAAATCTTGTGCTTTTAAGACATGGAGACCAAAAGACAGCCAAAATGTTTTCTTACGGATGCATGAGGCTTATTTTTTTATTGACTGGTTAAGGTATCTGAATGGAGAGCCATATAAACTCCTGATAAAGTTGCAAGCTTTCTATAGACCAGAAGTGATTTTGCCTTTGTTGTATTAATAGGAGAAAACATTCCAGTTCAGACTTTGTCAAATGATTTGAAAAATGACAGCAAGGCGGTCAGCCCAGTTGTTAGAAGGAGAGTACTTCCCCAAATTACACAAACTTCAGGTGCAATTTTCACGCAGTCCTGTTCAATAGGTCTTTATTATTGAATCAGGATAATTCTGTAAAAATGTTGTGTTACTATAAACAAGCCTACCTTATTTGTACTGATACTTGCTTGAATAAAGCTTTGTTGAATATGAGTAATAGAAGGATTGTGCTCTCTCTAGCTCTGGAATCAGACTTGTGAGGTTAGGGGCACTGAGATCCAGTATCAGTTAAAATAACGTTGCAAGAGGCAGAGCAGCTTCTTGCAGACTGACAAGAGTTGTCAGTGCTGTTTTGGAAATCGGCCCAGAAACATTCTCTTGTACAAAAGAAAGAAGTTAGCAGTTGTTGGTTCATCACAGTCCCCATTAAGTAGAAAATAACCTCCGAAACAGCAGTCAAAACTGACATGCACTGTTGCCATATCGGACCATGTGACAGGCCATGTCTGCTCCAGCAAGTGTGTGCCAGCTTTTCCAGTTCCTCTTTCTTTCTTTCCAAAAAAAAAAAAAAAAAACTGCAGTCCCTGCAGCTCGCATCCCCTATCCTGCTTTCCATCTCTGCTGACTAAGCAGCAACGGCCTCATGGAGGTCCAAGCACCTTTCTGAGCCAGCAGGCTGAGCCATGGTATGGTTAATGTTGGATTTCCTATGTCAGGATAATTACGAGTGAAGCCATGATCAGACTGTGACTTTGATGGGTTGTGAAAGCATAAACTCTGACATTGCTGAGATAATAAGGAATGAAGTCTTAAAACCTGCTGCATGGGCAGAATAATAGGAAGCTTAGTGAAACAGGAGGTAATCCCATAAATGGATCAGTTTGTTTACCCTCTGCATGCTACATCAGCCCAGCCCAAAGTGATTGCTGGCTGTGGAAGTGCTGAAGGGGTGGGGTGGGAAGGGAAGGCATTTAGGACCTTCAGGTTGTTGTCCCTGCACTTCTCACTCACCTGAACCCTGAGTTTCTTCCCCTGCTGGCAGTGCTCACAGCTCTATGAAGCAGCACCCATTGTGACCCAGAGAGGAGCAGTGCTGTTTGCTGTCAAGGTCTTGCAGGTGGTTAAGTGCTGTGGCAAGCCAGTTTGCTGGTGGGCCCTATGCAAACATGAAGTTGTTCTATTAGAAATCCTGATGCATTGGAGTTGGGGGGGAGAAACAACATACAACAGGGTACCCCTTCCCTGCTGTGTGATTCATGCTCTCGTGAACGATCATGCTACAGGGCAAGCTTCAGGGGAAGGCTGTTTATTTTCCAGGAAATCCGCCCTCCTTGTTTATTTTGGTAGATGGTAGAGTTTAATAGGAAATAGCACAGATTTTCTTGCTTCTGCATTGTCGGTTTTCTACTTTATAGATACCTGGGAAAAAACGAAACAGGGAGTGGGGAAATGAAATGAGTGAATCAGTTCTGGCACTGTCTTGCTTTCTGCTTGCTCTTCCTGTCCTGGCATGAGGCGAGCTTCACCACAGCGTGCTGTGATGTCAAGGCCACACACAGCGGGCTTTGGGGTTCAGACCATTTCTTTTCAAAGGCAAAAGACAGAAAAATAGCAACTATACAACTCCCCTCTGAAATGGCAATGACGTGCAAATATTTTGTTTTGTTTTCCATTTTCAGCAACAGCTACAGGCATATGTGGCCTGGGTAAATTCCCAGCTGAAGAAGAAGCCAATGATAAAGCCAGTCCAAGACCTGAGACAAGATCTCAGGGATGGAGTCATCCTTGCCTCACTTATTGAGATTGTAGGTCAGTAATGCCATATGGCACTATTTTTCATCTTGCGGTTTTAGTTCTCCTGTAAAATGGTCTGGCTTTGGCTCTGACATCTGTTGGGCAAATTGGAGAGTGCTAATGATGGCAACAGAGCTTGGGGGGAGGGTTACTTCGAAAGAAACCTATCATAAAGCAAATCATAAAGACAATTCCATAAAAGGCCATATGTGTTAGCAGACAACTGCAACACAGCTAAATTGCAGACCTTTTGAACTATGTATGTGGTCTCTCAGGTATCGCATGACAGATGTGGAGAATCCTGTCTGGGACCCAGAAACTCCCTCAAGGCTAGAGTTATGGATGGATTTATCTTATAGAGGAATGGTATTAGTTTATGGCATTGTTGGAAGAGTGATCAGCTTGCTGAGATTCTGATATTTGTAAGAAATGAGAGCAGAATCAATTCTGAGGAATAATTCTTTCTCTCTCTCTGAAAAACAGTGTAACATTTCCACTCATAAGTCACAGTGACTCAGGAGTAATCATGGAATAAGGAAGTACAATTAAAAATGTCCCTTTCCTCATAATATATTGTAAAGACTGTCTCCAACCTAGTTAAAGCTGTTATGAGGTATAAGCAGGACAAGAAGTGCATGTCTTCTGTCTGGTCTTCCTGACAAGACATACAATCAGCGCATATACCTATTAGCAATACTTGAGGTGACACTAAGCACTGTCCTCTGTAACAGATTTTTTTGCTTCTTTAGCTGGTGAGAAGCTGAATGGAGTTCAGGTCAACCCTACCAGCCAGCAGGAAATGAGGGAAAATGTGGAGAAAGTATTACAGTTCGTGGCATCAAAAAGGATTCGTATGCATCAGACATCAGCAAAAGGTATGAGCCCCTGGCAGTTGCCACAAATGATTCTATCTGTTGAAGGCCTAGTTGTATTTTTGTTTCATGTGAAACAGACAGTATGTTGATTTGTGGAGGAGGATTTTTTTCCCCTATAGTTTACTAACAGAGTGATAAGGAGGTGTCAGTCCGTGACTTTTTTTTGCTAGTTTTAATTTTCAGACACCAAAGAAAATAACCAGCCTTCATGCTTCCAGTGCCTGTGGATATTATTTTAAGGCCGTCTCTGAAATTTGGAAGCTTTATGACTTTTATATTAATAGATTTTTAGTATCTCAATCAAACTGAGTTATTTTAAAAAAACCTAGTTTGAAAGAATGTAGTGAACTCAAGGTCAACATGCTTGAGCTAGCTTGTATGCTGAAGGAAATGCCTTGCATGAAATAGCTAAAACTAATCAGTTAATATTTGCAAGGTGCTATAGACAGCTTAAGGTACCTTATTGCTAAACCAGTACATTACTGATCTCTGGTCTGCAGTATTAAAGAATAGTGAATTCCCTGTGCTAACTGAAGTGATTGCCATTACAGTTGAGCTCCAGTAACTGATATACTCTTTCCAGGGAGCTTTCAGAAATTATAATATACTGTCATTTAACCTGCTGGACTGTTAGTTGGAAATGGACACTGGGGGAGGAAGGCTGAAGTCTGCTGAAAGCATTTAAATGTGTAATCAGTAGATGACAGTCTGCTCTGAACAAAACAAGCAGAGCTAAGCATCAGTACTATAATGCAGTTCTTTTTGTGTAGTTCTTATTTACTGGCATGACCTCACTCAATTACATTCATGCTTTTTGGTCAGATGCAGCTTTGGTGGCACATCATATTATGTTACTTCCTTGGCTTTATTTGTCTTTTGTAGATATTGTCGATGGTAACTTAAAATCTATTATGAGGCTGATCCTCGCCTTAGCTGCTCATTTCAAACCAGGCTCCGGAAGAGCCATGAATCACAGCACTGCTGGCAGGATGGGGAAAAGCTCAGCAGCATCGTTCACCAGTCATAGGCCTCACTCAGCTGCTGCAGTGGCCCAAGGGGCAGTGGCTGCTCTGGCAGTTGTTCGCCAAGATGTATTGCAATCTGGCTGGGATGTTTTCCGGCACAGACAGAGGTAATGAATTTTTCTGAGTTATATGTGGTCAGATTGTGTTAGCAGGTGGACACAATTCATTTTAAAATAGATGCCTCTTTGTCCTGCAATTTGTGACATAAGGCAGCTCTTAGATTGTGTAAGCAAGAGACAAACCACTGCTGTCTCACAAAACCTGAGTTGGTGGTGTCCTAACAAAGGAGAATGCTGGAAGCCTGGATGCTTTATAATGAAAATTACAGGTATCCCAGGTCTTTTTGGGATTTTAGAGCAAAACTACTTCTGGACCTGTGTTCACCAAAAAAGAATGTGACTTTATGGCCAAGACATAGGGATCTCTGCCACCACATCTTCTCCAGTTCAAGCTGAGCACAGTGCCATCTCAGTGCTTTGTTCTTGCAGAAGTTCCATTTTCAAATGAAACAAAACTAATGTCTTTACTACAGGTACTGCAGAACTGTGGTTTTCCTATTGTACCCGTTCATTCTGCATTCAGTGCTGCTCTTCTCCCCAACGTTTCACTTTCTGCTATGTAGGCAGATGCAGTGTTGTGTCTTGTTAATCAGATGATGAAGTGTAAATAGTGGAGTTCTGGTGATAATGAGGGGAAATAATCCATGTACAGAAGGAATTCTGAATGGTCCCAGGTGACTGGAATCTTACTAATGTGATGCCCATCTGTAAGGGTTGTGAAGAGGATCTGGGGAGCTACAGACCTGTCAGCCTTACCTTGGTGTCAGGGGAGGTTATGCAAGGATCATCTGGATCATCTTGAGTGCAATCAGATGGCTTGTGCAGGACAACCTGGGGATTGAGCCCAGCCAGCATGGGTTCATGATCCTGCCTGACCAACCTCATGTCCTTCTACGACCAGGTGACCTGCCTGGTGTATGAGGGAAAGGCTGTAGATATAGTCTACCTAGACTTCAGCAAAGCCTTTGACACTGCCTCTCACAGTATTCTCCTGGAGAAGCTGCAGTCCCTGTCCTGGACAACTGTACTATTTGCTGGGTAAAGAACTGGCTGGGTGGTCAGACCCAGGGAGTGGTGGTGAATGGCATTATGTCCAGCTGGTGACTGGTCACCAGTGGTGTTCGCCAGGAGTTGGTATTGGAGACCATTCTGTTTAACATCTTTATTGATGATCTGGATGTCAGAATTGAGTGCACTCTCAGTAACTGTTTGCAGATAACACCAAGTTGGGGAAGTGTCGATCTGCCTGAGAGGGCCTGGGCAGGCTGATTGCTGGGCTGAGCCCAGTGGGATGGAGTGCAACAAGACCAAGTGCCGGGTCCTGCACGGTGCTCACAACAACCCCACGCAGCGCTGCAGGCTTGGGGCAGAGTGGCTGGAAGGCTGTGCGGAGGGAAAGGAGCTGCGGGTGTTGGCTGTAGGTGGACAGTTGGACTAGATGATCTTCAACCCTAATCAGAGAACTGCTTAGGTTGGAAAAGACCTTCTAGATCACCAAGTCCAACCTCAGCCAAACCATACTACCCAAATTCTAACAACTCACTGCTAAATCCTAATGATACTGTGATTCTGTGAGTTTAAAAGGAGGGATCTGTTTGCCTGCATTTCCCTCTCAGCAGGATGATGAAGTAGAGCTCCCTGTGGGAAAGTTCTTTTAATAGGAAGTTTTCTAGCTGTTCCTTCCTTCCTGCCTTTAGCTTTCCTCCTGTCCTCCTTGGAGACCAAAAGAATTTCTGCTCCCTACGACATGAGGCTTCACTCATTCTGTGATTGTTAATTCCAGAAACAGCAGTATGGATGAGGAGATTGAAACCCCCTACTGGAGTGTTCGGGCACTGGTGCAGCAGTATGAAGGGCAGCATAACATCCCCTTGGAGTCCCAGCCCTGCAGGTAAGGAACTTTATTGCCAAGTCATGACCTGTTGCATTCATTTGTCAGGCATTGCCTAAAATGCCCTTTGTCATTGTGATGGATGAAGTTTGGAGGAAAGGAGATTAAACCAAACAAACATTGTTACCTGTGGAAATGGAAGTGAGAGACACGTGGATCTGAACAGTGCATTGGAGAAACACACCAGTCTGGCAGTCCCTGGGAGATCTACAGCCGTCTTCATTGCCATCATGTCCTCATCCAGCAGCTTCAATTGTTTCTAGATTTACAGTTATCTCTATCACCCTTCTGTCCTCCAGGCTTTCACTTTCAATCTAAAGTGCAACATTTAATTATTTGACTGAAAAATCTCCTGCATACTGCTATGATGCCTCAAAAGTCAGAGTTCACTATGGTTTCCATTGGAGCTGGCTTTGCTCTTTAAAGTAGGACTTGGATCTTCAGAAGTACGTGTTCATACAGCCTTCAGTTTCTTGACTGCACAAGTTAAGCAGGGCCAAGCTGGGGTAAGTGGAAGGCTTTCTGAAAAATAGAATCTGTGGAAGCCAGGATTGGTTAAAATGGCAGCATGTAACACATTTCCAGTATGAGGTGGTATAACTTGCAGCTGTGAGCCTGGGACTAACACACAAACTGGTGCCTTACAAGCTCTTCTCACTCCTATGGGCTTTAGGGAAGAACTTGGAACTCTTGCCCCAGTTTACTTTGGCAGAGAAGGGAGAGGGAGAACGTGTCTGTGTTTATTTTCATGGATATAGGAGAGACAGTGTAGACAGCAGAAGAAAAACTGTGTTATGGTGGAGGAATTATTTACTGTGTGTAGATTCCTAGTAAAGGACATCTTTTTCCCCATATAACAAGCAACTAGCTTGCACACTGACTGAACATATTAGGTTTCCTTCTGGCTATGATGCTTTGCTCCATTTAAGCTCTTCTGGAACACGCTAGGAGCTATGTAAGCATGGTTGCATCTCTTTGATTCACACTTTTCTGTCCCCACTGTAAGTTCCAACTTCATTTCATTGCCTCTCTGTCTTGCCAGGGCCACTCCCTGAGTATGCCTCAGCTGGGCTCTTATTTATCCTTTTTGTGCAAGAGCGAGGAGATTCATTTTCTTAGGGCTGATTGCCACTGACAGTTTCTCAGGAGGCAGGGTTTCTCAGCTCCATAGTATAAAGAGACCTCTGAATACCAGAGCATTAGGATCACTTGGTCCAACAGAGAAGAAGCAAGGAAAAAGGTAAAAAAAAATAATCAACGCAACCATTTGGTCACATTTTGTTGTGTGTCAGTGCGAGGTCTGCTTTAAGCACAGGCGGACATACTTGAATGGAATGGAATGGAATGGAATGGAATGGAATGGAATGGAAAGGAAACTCCATGTGAGCTAGTGGTTCCACATGGTGTCAGTAGAGAGTGTACTTAGACGTTGCTGCTCCAGGGGGAGATAAATTCTGGAGCAGGACACAGGATTTAATGGCTAATGTCACAGGACTTTGGTGTTGATTCTTGAATTCTGATCTCAGTAGGATAGTGACTGAAATATGCTACCTCCCTCCACTCATTATTCATTTTAAGGTAACTATAGTATTTTACAGGTACTCTCCCACCCTGTCAGACAGGTGTTGTTGAAGAATGGCTGTTTGTGGTTGTATTTTGCTGCTCAGTGAGACTGTGTGTGCGCATCCTACATCACTTGGCTTTTTCCCGGCAGTGCCAAGAGTTCATATGGTATGGTGATATTATTATTGATGATAGGGCATAACATGAGAGTGAGAGTTTTTATGTCATCACTGACTTCCAAAATTTACTGTGGATTCAGAAAATATTCTGCCATGCAGGTGAAAATCTGAAATGAATAGTCTTGCTGAAAAGTGAGAGTTCTTGCATTTTTCAGTCTGTTTCTCTTTGGAACTTTTAAAACTGTTCTTTTTTCAGGAAAGAAATAGCACATCTCTACACTGGAGCACAGTGCATCTTGTAGGCACTATGGATGTGAGCTAATGTGGGTGGATAGAGGCCTGGGGCCAAAACAGTGAGGGCTGATGTGTTTGGCAAAGCTTTAGCATGGTCTAATTCTGGAAATGCTGTGTGGAGCTTGGGAAGAAATGAGGGAAAAAAGCACAGAAAGAATCTTTGCAATGGCTACTTTCATTAACAAGAGCTGCTTATCTGGAGTTAAAGATCTTGAAACTACCCAAAATTGTTCTCAGTCATCTCTTTGTGCTCATCTATCTGTTCATAGGGAGCAGAAAGGGGAGGCCTCAGCCTTTGCAGGCTGCTCAGTATTTTTCTTATCCTAGAGTTCTGCTAATCCTGTGCTATGGGTTGCACAGAGAGCTACTGTCAGCTCAACAGGAAATGATCAGAGATTGGATCAAGCTGGGGCTGAAACAATTTTAATTAAAACTGGGAATATGCTGCAATATGTAATTAAATTTTAATCACAGTATCTAGAGAATAGCACTGTTCCCTAGTTATCATGTGGATTTTTGTTAACCTCAGAGATGAGAGTCATAAACTGTACTGTGTTTATCAGCAAGGCCTAGGAGATGGGCTGGGAGAGATATGTAAGTGCTGGGGTCTCCCTGTTGTCAGAGTGAGACTATTACTTTGAGAGCTGCTGACAGAGCAGGAAGGATTATGCTTTTTTTGCATGCAAGACCCCAGCTGGGAAATAGATCCAAGCTGCCAGACAGGAAAACTTTACTGTAGCCTCCAGTACTGCCAGTTACAGAACTTGTGCGTGAGCAAGGAGAGAGCAGATTGGGGCTCATCTGATGCTGTTAACCAGAGGCACAGCAATTACAAGCACTTAGGTTGGCTTCTGAATTGCAGGAGGAACTGCCAATTGGGGAAGGATCTATTTATACCAAAGCTTATGAAATCAGGAATATATATATTTCCCCGTTACAGGGCACCAGTCACTGCCTGGTGCCTCAGAAATAAGGCTCAGCAGCAGCGATACTCTGTATTTTGTTTTGACACGTCAGTGCTCACAGTGACCATGCTTTCTTCTAGCTCTAGTCATTGATGTGCCCAGAGAAAACAGGAGCAATATGACCTCCAGCTCCTGATGATGTCTTCTGCTGGCAGCGGGTTCTGTGGTGAAAATTAGATTCTCATTTCTCTTCCCTTACAGAGAAATTCATGAGCTTAGCTTTGCAAACTAGCTGAGAAATATGCCACTTGTATTAGTGAGATGAGGTCTGTATCAGCAGCCCCCCCACTCCGTCTAATTGTGCTGCTGCTGAGCCTGTCCCAGGGCAGCACCTCCTCTCCATATCAGTTAATTTCTGCATTAACTCTTCAGGGAGTTTGCAGCCTGAATATCAGAATTCCCAGAAACAACACATCTGAAAACTAAATATAATAGAAACGATTCATGGAAAACTTGCCAAAACCAGGCTGATTCCCAGGCCACCGAGTCCCTTGTGCATCTCTCCTCCTCTTCCCTCCCCTTCCACCAGCCCTCCCTCCCCCTCCCTGAGACAGGCATCTCAGAGAAAGGCTCTGCCTCGCACAGCCGTGTGACAGCAGGAGGGAAAGGGAGCTGGAACCAGCAAGGAAAAGGAGTCGTCCGCCGGGCTAGGAAGGGCTGCATGCTGTCTTCTGAGGCAACATCGGAGTCGAGAGGAACAGACTGCCGCGGGAGCACCTTCTCTTGGCTATTCGCTGGCATCTGCAGCAGGTGCTGGGAGTCTGAAGAGGGCAGAATGGGATAAGAAACGCCACTGGCAATCCAGATCAGTCCTTGTGATGCAAACAACTGGGTGTGCAGCTGACCAAAATGCAGCAGCAGAGGAAAATCAGCGAAAGCAAAACCCAGGCTGCAGAATTTCCTGACTCTGCAATCAAATCCATGCACAGGGGCTGCTGATCTGCCATCAGATGGTTTCTTGCAAAGACTCTGAGGTTTTTTTGGTTTTTTTTTTGGCTGTGAATATTTCAGTTAATGTGAAGCAGTCTGGCTTGCAAATATTTATCATGTAATTTGACAGGAGCTGGCGTTTTCTGCACTGAATTCTGAGCATGTGAAGGAACAAGGCATGTCTGTAGCCCGAATCCTGAGGCTTCCTGGGAAACGGATTCTGTGAGGCGAAAGGTTAAAGTGGGATCATGGGAGGGAAGCAGGTCAAATGGTGAGCGATTGTTGCCATTGTGATTTGAATCAGCGGGGGTGGAGTGTTTATTAAAATTGTGGGAGTTCAAGCTTATCACTGCGGCTGTTTCCCTGAAGCCTTGGTTCTGCAGACACTGACATCTTTGGCACTCAGCTGAGCAAGGAAGGATATATGGGTTAAGAATCCAAGCAGTGGTAAAATGAGTAAAGTGGAACAGTTTGCATCATAAAACTGAAATAGCTTTAATTTCCCAGCATATATATATATATATATATTTCTGCATGCTTTAATTATAAATTATTATATACTTCAAAGAGGAAATCATATCAATGGATATTTTGTGCTCTAAATGACTTGGCAACTGATAGAAAAAGAGTAGGAATGTTTTCAGCATTAACTAATTGATGGTATGATGAATGAGACCACCTGACCTCTGCCACTGCTTCATCAGGCATCTATGTGCATTTCAGTGTTGCTTTCACTGTTTGACATGGTTTTAGAAATCGTTTCTGGTGCCATGTGAACCCTCTGGCCTCTTAAAATAAGAAAGCTGCCTAGAAGGGGGACTGTGGACATAGGAATGTCTAAGTGATTATCTGTAATAATGTATGGTGTGTGTCACCTGTAGTGACAGTTCAGCCTATCCCTGCCTAAGCTGGGAGCCTCTGTATTTCATGTGGGCTATGGATCTCTTTCTGAGAGGTTGGGAATAGGGGGAATGTTATTTCCAGGTTCTGCATCCCTTTGTTTTTTATATCCAACACGTTCTGTTCACTTTTCCTTCCAGTTCTCTGCTCATACCTCAGGTTTGCCACTTTTTCATCCAATCCTTGCTAATGCTGTTTTTCTTGAACATCTCTCATCCTTTCATCTTTAGCATGAATGAGAACCAGCAGTGTGCTTCCTAGTGGCCATATCAGGATGATGGTCCAGTCAGTCTGAGTAGGGGGGGAGAAATGAAGATCTCTTACTTCTAGGAAAATATATCTCTCTGATACTGGGCGTGTTACATCAGCTGAGCTCCTGCTTTGCTATTTGAACGCTCCACCTATGATCCTTATTGAGTAATGCAAACCCAGCTATACTTACTGGGCTCTCACAATTATTTTATGTTGGGTGCCCATTCAGTGACAAGCAGTAGCAAGCAAAAGGTTACAAATGTTATATATTAAATGTGTCTAATTAAGGACTGCTGTAAGGCATGTAGTCTTCCAGAAGGTAAACCCTTGAGAAAAGTCATCTGGCCTGTAGCCCTTAAACAACAACACACACACTGTTTGAGCAGGGCACAACAGGCACTCTGACTGTTAGAGATCCCCATTATTAGAAGGTAGTAATTTTTTAACTTACTAAGTTGCCTTCATCTCTTTCTTTAAAGTGCTGAAAGTCCACTCTATTTAGGCCTTTAAATCTAGATTGTTTAAAGGTCTGTAGTGTATATGAAATACAGACTAGCACTAGCTCTGGGAATGGAAGAGACAGAGCTGCTAGCAAGTACTTTCCATCTGTATTGCAAGGCTTTTCTGATGCTAAGAGAGCTGTAAAATATATAGCAGCAGTTGTTGGGAAGATGTGGAAGGCAAGCTGCTGGAGCATCTTATTTTTCTGAACCTATTCTATTACTTCCATGTTGTTTCCTTTTTGTTCTCTGCACTCTGTTTCTATGTTGAGGATAAAGAAGAAATAACTCCTGCTTACACTTTCAAGGATTAGTTCCTCAGACTTTGGAGATTTGTTGAATGGGTCAGTGAGCTTCAGCCACCTTTTGATGTTGCCTGGGTGATGAATTTAGGAAGAATTACTGAGAAAAGGTTGAGTGTTTGGACCTCACAGTCAGCTGAGATGGCTCCAGTGAAGCTATTTGGGTACTTTCATGAACTTTTAACTTGAGAACTTCTGAATGAGTGGTGTCTGACATTTAAAAATGTTTTGCCTTTGGTATTTGAAGGTTTTTTTTTTTTTCTTGCAGTGATGCTTTTAAAGCCCAGAAGCGAGACATGAAAAAAACTAAGGTGGCTTTTTGTTTAGCTTGCTGTATGCAAGATTTGCTATAAATTGCTTCTGAGCAGACCTTTAGTAGACTGTGGTCTTACTTCTGTGTGAGTTACATGCCTACTTTAGTTTGTTGATGACTTTCCTGCCTATTGTGCAGAAAAATATTTTAACAAGATTTCCTGCAATTTTGCTTTCACCTTAGATGAGAATGGTGTTGATCATTGCACTGAAATAATTGTTTCTTGTTTCCTGTGCAGTCTCACATCACCCAGTCCCGTCCACTGCACAAAGAGTGAATCCACTGGAACCCAGTCAGAGCAGAAAGCAGGATTTGTGATTATCCACACTGACGAAACAGAAACTAAAGCAGGTAGCTTGCTGATAGTGCTTAACAGCTCGCACTTTCATTGGAATTTATTTGCATTTGTTTACTGAAAAGTTTGCCAAAGACTGAAGTAAATACAGAGAATGGGCATCTTCAAAAATCTCAGGACAGTACAGTGATGCCATTAATATGGCAGCATTTGTGAGGGCTTGCTATATGATGCTTGGAAAACAAAATGCTCTAGAGAACGTTTGAGAATCACATATAACATTCACTGTAGGATGAGTGCTTTAATCACTTGTATCATTAGGCTGTATTGAGAGGAAAAAATGAATTTGAAATTCCTAAAGACACAGTCCATGTGAACCTATAAAGCCTGTGACGTGGAACTTGACTTTGTGGAGGAGCCTGTGTTTATAGCTGTATGGGAACTGTTGAATCACGGCCTGAACCACTGATTGATCACCTGAGGCGAGCACTGAGTCAGCTGAAGGGGCACAGGTGAAGGTAATGTACCTGTGTGATTGGAAGGGGTGGAATCTGTCTCCACCTCTCCCAGACCCCATTTAAGGGCTGACCACCGCCAGTGAAGGATCTCTCGTTGGAGATCCCTTCTCAGTGGAGTCATTGGTGAGTCTCAACCATCGTGAAAGGTGAGCCGCTCTCTTTTTACTGATTGTCTGTATATCATCTACTTGAGCCTATCTAAAATATGCTATCTTCTGCACTATTTCCTTTAAGTGCTATTCTTGGGGGTTATTTGCCCTACAATAGCACATCTGTACGTAGGTCAGGTGATTCTTTGAAAGCAGTTGAAGTGTTGTTGTGGTGTTTGCATTGAAGTTATTGCTGTATTGCCACAAATGCCCTGTGATATGATTAACTTACGCTTGTTATTTTCATACAGATTGAAGGAGATGTTTTCAAAGAAGCTCCTAAAGTGATTTTTTTTTTCTTTTTCCTTTCCAGGAATGTAGCTTAATAATAGCTCTTCCTGGTTAGCTTCTATCACAAGAACAAATGACATCTTTCCTAGAAAGTACTTGGGTGCCTCAGCCAGTATAGCCTGTTGCAGTGCTCTTCTGAAAGTATTTGATGACTACCCTAGAAGGTGGATTAGCTGGCAGGCCATGGTGGGCTCTTCCTTAAAATCTTAGCAGTGCTCTCTGTGTACTTGCTGCCTGTTCAGTTGCAGACACAAAGCAGCTTGAGCTTTGATGAAGGGGGAGGATGCTGTTCATTTTTGATGCAGGCATATTCAGGAAAGCTTCATTTGCATGAAGAGTGTGGCATGAATCCTTGAAATAGACAAATGTCTCACTTGAAGCAACTTCCTTGATACCAGCTAGAACAGATGCCAGTTTGTCAATGACTGACACTGTGGACAGCAGGCAATTACAGTGTTGTGCAAGTCTTTTCTACCTCTCTGTGTATCATGGCCACATTCAGTTGTTCTTTCTTCCAGAGGAGACAGAATCTCATTTCCAGCCTGAATGGCAAGCAGGGAACCCAGGGTCATGTTTGGAGAACTCATGGGAGGAGCAGCTATTGGAACAACAGGATCATTTGGGAAAGGAGATGGAGGAAGCAAAGAAGATGATTTCAGGTTTGCAGGTAATAGATATTCTTCTCAGCCAGCTTTTCCATACATATCCACTTTCTTTCCACCAGGTGTAGCTGGAAGGTAAATTATCTTGCAGCTGAGCCTGGAACTTGAGAGTTGAGCAAGAGTCCTGGCCCAGGCAGGTCTCCTGGGGTGACTGTCAATAAGTCAGTTGGTTAGCAGAGATGGTGGCTCTTCCCTGTGTCTCTGACCTCTGTACACGCTATTGCCATGCAAAGCACATATGTTACCACACAAAATTGTAAGGGTGCAGAAGTCTTTTCCCATGGTTGTGGCCAGGGCACTTAGCAGCTTGCATGTTTTGTTAGCGGTCTGGAAGAACAGAGCAGTCTCTGTGATTTGTGATCAGAAGTAATGCAGAGAGGCAAGAAATGCTGGGAGATCAGTCAAAATTCACAGGCTGATCAGTTGTTGTCACATAGGTGTGCTTCAGTCTTTCGGTGAACTGGACTGAACTATAATGCTTAGCATACTTCTCAGCCAGTGACCTTTTTTGGGGGACCTTTCTCTCACTGCTCTGTTCCAGTCCCTCTCTGACCAAGTGACCCTCAGCCCAATGTGTTTGTGTGATTCTGCATGGGGAATAGAGCCCCTGTTGCATATGGTAAAGACCCTGAACTCTCTCAGGACTATTCCTTTCTGTTTGTGCTAGGAACCATACTCTCTTTGAATTGTAAATATTTATGTGCCAGTAAACAAAGCAGAGATTGTCTGAGAAGCATAGGCAGCCAGGAGGGTGCTTTCCCTGTGGACAATGGGCAAAGACTCCAAAAGAAAATAGATGCTTGTGCACTGGTAAAATCCGGTTGCATTATGTGCCCACTGGGAGCAGGGAGAGATGGCACTGGGAGGACTGGCGTGTCCTGTTCTTCTACCTCTGGCCCCATGTCTTAGGAGTGGAGGTGAGCAAGCTGGCATTGCTGCTCCCTTGTCATCTGGGAGTAGGAAAAGGCAGCTGATGTTGCTACCCAGGAAATAGGATTTGATTAATTAATTATTTTCCCCCCTCTTGCTCAATATTTTAGAGCTTCCAGTTCATTAGAGTTTGACTGATATACCAAGGACCTGGTGTATGTGTGCCCCATGAGGAGCTAAAGCCGTGACAGCTTTTTATGTTCCTGTGTGATTCTTGCTTGATTGTCCTGCTGGGCAGACTTTGGGATGCACTCAGGGAGCAGTTTTCCAAAGAGCCTTTGCATTAACTGAATGCAGATTGCTGGCTGTTTGATATTCAGAAGCATTTGCAGCACTTTGGTGGAAGATTCTGTCAGTAGGCAGAACCTGGCCCATCAGTCCTTTGGAGATGAACTGGAATATTGCTGCAAATCAGATATTTTGTTTGTAGCTATAGAGTTGAAATAGAAATAAAATAGAAAATTGATTTAAGAAAAGAAGACATTACTTTAAATTTTTGATTGATGCAACATGCTGGCACATTCTCATGTCTTAGAGTTCTAGAAGCTTGAGACAGAAAGGTCAGTGTAAAAAGCACCAGCTGGAGTAAACCAGTCCTGCCAGTCACACTTCTTACAGTACAGGATCATCCAGCCTGCAGGATGGATGATCCTGTACGGTAGGCTGAATTCAGTTTACCGTGGAGATTCTGGCATGTTCTGCAGACATGGCCTACTTAGAGCTGCTGAAAGACTTAATGCTGTGCTTCTAGAAACTGTTGATATGACTGACTGTTAGCCAGGTCTGTAGCTAGCCTGTTTTTCCTTTAAAACCTCTGGAGAGGTTTTTTGTTTTGTTTTTTATTTTCCTAGGCTTTACTGCTCAATGGATCTTTACCTGAGGATGAGCAGGAAGGGTCCTTTGAACTGAGTGAACATGGAGCCTGCACAGAAGAGCAGCTGGTGAGCACTTTGTACTTAGGTTTCTCTAACTGAGCAGCCCTGGGTAATGTTCTGCCACAGGCAGGTGCTTTACACAGTTATAATCATGGGGTATTTTTGTGTTCAGATCATAATCCGAAGTCGCCTGGACCAGAGTGTTGAAGAAAATCAAGACCTAAAGGTTAGAGGAATTTATTCTTTTTTCTATCATGCCTTTAAAAACAGGGACTTAAGGAGCTTCTTATTTGCTTTGCTGTGTGGGAAAAGGTGGGATGTATTTTTTTCATAAGCATGTATCTGAGAGAGAATACTCAATTGGGTTGATTCTGAATGGGTGAAAAGATGCAATTTAATCAAATTCTTTTGGATTTACAGAAGGAGCTGTTGAAATACAAACAAGAAGCTCGAAACCTACAGGGGATAAAGGTAAGGAAAGGGATGCTTCATCAAACATAAACATTAAAGCTCTGGAGTTTGCTGCAGCTCATGAGAAGGAGCAGGGTGATCAGCAACCATGCATTACTGTGGATTTCAAGAGAGTGGAAGTAGCTGTATGAGGGGAGTTGGAGGTAGGGAACCCTAAGCTATGTTTCTGGTTTGTGGGATTGCTTTTGAGACAGGCACTGGGTGTTTGGTGTCCTGGGTTCTGTTTGTGTCTGTAGGGTTGGGATCTGCACATTAGGATTGGCCGAACAAACTCTTGACAAGAGGCAAAAGAGTATAGAAAGTATCCTTGTCCTTTTCAGCTGCAGCATTTTTCACCTTTTTTGGCCTGTTCTGTTCAGTTTCTCCCTTTTGAGTTACAAGCACTCATAATCTGTTCCTGAGTGGAGGTGTTTTGTGAGCTGCATGTCAGGTTCCTGTGAAGGAAAACAGCAGCACCTGTCCAAGGTAGAACTCTCAGCTTGTGGGTAATAGAGTTAGAAGTTACAGAATTAGTCCTGACTTTAGCCTCTTCAGAGACGGTTTCATTTCACAATTAGGTCATACTGAGAATTTGTTTCCTTGTGTCCCTCCCTGACATTGGCCTCTTACTACCCTCTGGCTGCTGCAGATGTGTGGCTGGAGACACCAGCTGTAGGCCACTGTAAACATTCTTCAAAGGCAGTGCTGTTTTCTTCTAATAGGGAGAATTGTCAGGATGCTTCTGAAAGTTCAGGAAGAAGCAGAGAAATCTCTCTGTCACAAATGTCTAAAATGTTAGCAGGGAAATTGCCACTGAGCAAGAGCAAGGCAGAAGGGCTGTAGAGTCTGCTGAAGCAGATGTCTGTATGTCTTCTGCTCTCTCAGGCCTTTGATAACATTTCAGCCCTAGTGTGTAAGGCCTCTGATCTAGATCACTTTCCATGGAAGGGTCTCTGCCTCTGTCTTGCACTTACCTTCAGGTGTCCTTTTTCTAGGATGCTCTGCAGCAGAGGCTGGTTCAACAGGATGCTTCAGTTCTTCAGCTTAAGCAGGAGCTGCTGAGAGCAAACATGGACAAGGAGGAGCTGCACAATCAGAATGTGAGTCACTATGTTGCTGCTGCTGAGATAATTTTAGAAAGAGCTTGGCGGCACTGGGAGTTCCAGTAGCCAAAGGATGGGGTTTGTGGTTGCAGCATAGTTTTTGAGGTCATGGGATAGTGAAAGACCAGTCAAAGGTTGCTCTACAGTAAACACTGTAGAGTCTACTAGCCAACTGTGGAGTTCCCAGTTCCTCACCCCCCCTTCCTGTACTCAGAGCCCTTCAGCTGAAACAAGGAGGAGCTTCCTATGATGTTTTCAGTGCAGTTGCACAGTTCCTTCCTTATGCTGCTCCCTGCATTAGCAAGTAGCATGTTGTCCAGTGGAGCTGCAACACTGTCCTCCTGAAGAGGGAAGTGCCCTGTTCAAAAGGTTGCTGCCCTGGAAGGTAGACTAGGTCCCTCAAACCCTGCCTTCGATTAGCAGAAGGCACAAAGAGATTGTTGCTAACTCTCCAGGAATGCAGACCTCACATCTAGTTGTTTCCACAGGTTGATCTTCAGAGGAAGGTTGAAGAGAGAAACAGGCTACTGGCAGAATACAAAGTAATGGAACCTTTCTCTTCACTGGGAACTTTAATGGGGACAGTTGTTCTCCTGTGAACGTGACTGTTCTCTCCCTTGCACTCAGTCAGCTCTTGGAATGGCATTGTGGGCACTGAATAAGTTGCAATAGCCATGGATGTTTGTCATGAGAGGGAGGGATCAGATAATTCTTGTGTTCTGCCCCTAACAGATTTTCAGTGTATCTTTCATTGCTTTGGTTTTGGTTTGATGAATGTCAAATGTGCAGAAACCAGGTAAAGTCTGTCACTTGTTTGCCTTCTGATCCCTTATCAGTCTGTTTTCTGTGTATCAGTTGTTTGGCCTCAGTCGTGGGCCTTGGCTGGGTAAGGATGCTCCAGGCATCAGTAACGTGACTAGCCTTTTCAAAAAAGGCTTTGATACTCAGATCTAACATCTAGCCAAAAGGATACAGATTATGTAGGTCAAACTGTAGAGGAGCCTTGTCTTGGCAGAGTATGTATTCCCTGCCATAATGATGACTGTGAGCCTTACCATGCTTTGATTCCTGTTACAGAAGGAACTGGGCCAGAAGGATCGACATTTACAGCAGCATCAAACCAAACTGGATGAAATGCTTAGGCAACTTTCTGAGGCCAGTTACCAGCAGGTGTGGCACCAGATAGGCTGTACTGATGTCCTAGGAGCTGGTACTTACCCTTGGTAGCTCATTTTGTGCTGATTTTTCTGTTCCTTTTATAGGTAGATTTGGGATGGGAGCTGGAGCACAAAGAGGCCCTGCTAGCTCACTGCATGAAGAGAGAAGCTGAAGAGGTATGGGAAGCAGAAGTATTGATCTGCACATCAGACTGTTGGACTGATGTTTTCATTCAGAACCCTCTAGATATCTGTCTTCAGAAATCATATCCACCCCAGAGAGGCCAAGCTTAATATAATCTAATGGACTGTGCCCTACACAAGGCTGGCTTACTCCACAAAACATCCATCTTACCACAGCTGTTGGCAGTGAGCTCTCTGGCATAGCTTGTAGTTGTAAAATCATAAGGGATGAAACAATGAGGAGAGCGCAGGATTAAGTGGAAAACAGAGACTCCTGGATTCTAGCTTCAGCTCTAATGCAGGCTAGCAGCTAGTCCAGGACTCACCTTATCTTCTCCTTGGTGACCCAGCTATTGAGAACTTGGAAGTTCTGGTGGAAGGAACACCAACCCTGGTATCTGACAGCACCTACACAGTGAGCAGGGGGTCCTGGTGGACAAGAAGCTGGACATAAGTCAGCAGTGCATGCTTGCAGCCCAGAGAGCCAACTATATCCTGGGTTGCCTTAAGAAAAGGGTGGCTAGCAGGGAGAGGGAGGTGACTGTCCCCCTCTACTCAGCTCTTGTGAGGCCCCATCTGCAGTACTGTGTCCAGGCGTGGGGCCCCCAGCACAAGAAAGTTGTGGAGCTCTTGGAAAGGGTCAAGAGGATGGCCACTGAAACGGTAAGAGGGCTGGAGCACCTCTTCAGTGAGGAAAGATTGAAAGAACTGGGCTTGTTTAGCTTGGAGAAGGCTCTGGGGGGACCTCATTGTGGCCTTCCAATGAAGAGAGTGTATAAGTAGGAGAGGGAATGACTGTTTACATGAGCGGATAGTGATAGAACAAGGGGGAATGGTTTTAAACTAAGACAGGAGATTTAGGTTAGATAGGAGGAAGTTTTTCACTCAGAGGGGGTGATATACTGGAACAGGTTGCCCAGGGAGCTTGTGGATGCCACTGGAGGCATTCAGGGCAAGGCTGGATGTGACTTTGGGCAGCCTGATCAAGTGGTTGTCAACTCTGCCTGTAGCAACGGGGTTGAAACTAGATGGTCTTTGAGGTCCTTTTCAACCTAGGCCATTCTGTGACTCTGTGATCTCTTGAGTTTATAATATAGAGTCCTTTGTGTCAGTAGGAGGGCATTTCTTGTCCCAGTCTGTGTTTCTTCACCCACATGTGAGAAACTGTGTTTGTGCTCTGGCCTATAGGACTGCATGCACACTCCTTAAGTGAATGTATTTACCTACTAAAAAGTAAATAACATTTTTTCATGCCCTTTCATCACTTTGAAGATGGCAAACTGAGATCTTTAGGGAATTCCTAACACTTATATTCCTAGTGTAACATGCGTCTTCCACTGAACAGGTGATGGGATATAGCAGTTACAATGCTCAGAGCAATGGCTTCTTCCAGACAGCAGGAAAAGGAGCTGCTTCCACAGCCCACCGAGGGGTAAGTGAATGAAGGGATGTTTCCCAGACCGATTAAGGTGAGGGCTCCATGTATCCTGGAATCTGTTAAGGGCAGTTTCTCCTTTCTAAGGCCTGTGGCTTTAGTTGGGATGAAAGCAGCCTGGATATAATCTGATTAACGTGTGGTCTCTTGGCAAGACAAATGACTTGCAGCTTGTTCGTGATGCACTTCGAAGCCTGAGGAATAGTTTCAGTGGCCATGATCCACAGCACCACACTATTGACAGCCTGGAGCAGGGCATATCTAGTCTGATGGAACGGCTACACCGTATGGAGACACAGAAGAGGCAAGAGAGAAGGGTAAAGGTTTCCCAGTGCTTGCCTCTTAACTTCTGCCCTTCATACACAACCCTGAACTAGACTACCACTTCCCAACTGTGAGGTAATACTTCATTTTCACTCTTTTGGTTTCACATCTTAGATCCGAGGGAAGTCTCCAGCAAGTAGAGCAACAAATGAGTGTAGAGACTCCTGGCCTCCAAACTCCAGTAAGTGTCATTCTGTTTCTGCCACTTCTGAATTCATTCCTCAGATTTCCTGGGCAAAAGTCTAGGACACAGCATCTGCTGAGGTGTCTGCCACATGTTCTGCTCTTTACCAGAGCTCACTATCCTCACTTTGGTAAGGGCAAACAAAAGAGGTCAGGGACAGGCTATAGCAGCTTGTTTGTAAAGCACCATTACACTGGGAATGTCTGAACCGTGTGGGTAATACTGTAGAAGAAATAATTACCCATGAGATGAATTGGAAATGTAATATTATTTTGTCTTTCCCACTGGCTTGCACCATCTAGTGGACACATAACTGTATAGATGGCTCTCTTCCTGCTTCCCCCATGGTGTCTGTCTCCTTTTATATATGCAGAACAGCACAACAATTTCTGACACCATGTTCTGTGGCTCCAGCTGCAGCAGCTCCACATTTGCTTTTCATTGTAAAGGCTGTTTGTTTCAAGCGTTGGTTATAAGTGTTTCTTGGGAAGTCCATGAGGGAGGCTGTAGAAGATTCCAGGAACTGGGGAAAGGCAAAGGCCACCTTTCAGTTGCATTGGAGCATCCAGCAGCATGTACAGGAGGAAAGCAGGACAGGAACTCAGAAGTCTGAACGGGAGGCTGGGGAGGTTTTGCTGGGTTCTCCCTCTTCTCCTGTAAACTGCAGATTTTAGGGTCTCTATGTGTGTACCATACCTCTCCTTTTCTCATTAACCTTTAACAGATTTCATCTGTGCTGCAACAGGAAAATTGAGTTTTGCAGCCAGAAACCTAGAATCTCTCAGGTGTAAAGAGTTCTAACATGTCTCCAAGAAAGTGTTAGAAAATTGGTGTCCATTCTGTTTTCTGCATGCTAGGAGAGCTAAAATTGTAGAGTTGCTCAGTGTGAAGCTTCAGCTTTCTGCACAGTACATCGAAAGGGAAGGGGAAACTAGGCATTATTCATTAGCAAAGAAAAATCTGTGCACAAACACTCATCCTAACCAAGCTGAATGGGCAGATGAGGAGGAAACAGATAACCTTTTGCCTTAGTGATGGTGATCAATCAGACCGTCCTGCTCTACCCATCTGCAAGTGAAGGTAAGTGGTACTGTAGCTTGTCTAGAGAAAAGGATAGATTACTCTTCAGTCATGACCCGTTCCAGAAAGGTTTTCCTGTCACTGCCTGTGGAGTAGGTGGTAAGCAACAAGCTGCTTAATAGGTAGGAATAGATTTCCCAGAGGGCAGTGATAGGAAAATCTTATAAGCTAACACATCTGAATTTGTTGTTACCTTAAAGTGCGAAGTCTTTCATTAAGCAGAGGAATTTTTGGTCCTTCCCAGGGATAGCTATCCTTGTAACCTTGTAAGAATCTCACCTGCAGGTTCTTTGCTCTTGTTGGCAAGTTTGATGCTAAGAGCACCTCTTTTCTCCTGTTGTGTCATGAGACAGGTTGTTCTCCAATTACTGTGCTCTTTTCTTTGCAGAACTGCCTCATTCTCACAGCACACCTGTGATGAGCACCAGTGCCTGCACCAAAGTGTTGTACTTCACTGACCGCTCCCTCACACCTTTCATGGTCAACATACCAAAGAGGTGAGACTTAGGTTTTCCTTACCTCCTTTGATTTGGGAGGTGCTTGTTTCCTTGAAAGCATTAGTCTGATTTCTTCTGGGTATGGTCAGCACTAGCACAGGTTTTGTTTGCATTAACTTAGGCACTGGATTTTCAGTCTCTGACTGAAGAAAATTGCTTAAGCAGTAACCTAGCTGATACATTTGTTCTAGAGCCCTAGGAATTTTGTTTTTTTTATTAACTTCAAAGAGAAAGCATCAAAACAGTTCTATTCTGGCATGTAGTACGGGACTCCTGTACTAAAAAATCACATCAATCAATGGAAAAAAAGGGAAAGGGGAATATGCTGTTTCAAGATGGTTCTGAGAAAATTAGGAGGAAATTCTTCCTCTGAAGTGGACCTCAGGGTTGACAGGTGCGTTCCTGTTTGTCCCATCCCTGTGGCTGGTGTTGTGAGTGCCTAGCATGACTTGTGCTATGGCCATGCATGCCATACAATAACACTTGAGATAAAGTCTGTTCAGTGTACTATGGAATAGTGTTGGACTTCTTTTGCAGGTTAGGGGAAGTGACTTTAAAGGATTTTAAGGTAGCTATCGATCGTGAAGGAACCCACCGGTACCACTTCAAAGCCCTGGATCCAGAGTTTGGCACAGTCAAAGAGGAGGTAGGTGTGGAATTTAAGTATCAGCCAGTGCTGGGTTCAGTGTTGTGACACATCCCTGGAGACCTTGGTCACATCACTTCTAAATTTATAAAAAAAAAATCTTTGAATGTGTCTTGAAACAGACTGCCAGTTTTCACACTTATAGGTTAAGCTTCTCTTCTAAGGAGTTAAAAATGGGATGCTCTTGTCCCCAGCCAGAGCAATGATATGTGATTGTATCTGCCTGGGGTTTCCAGAACCTGACAGGCAAAGGCTAATGGCAGTCTGTCAGCATTGCACTAGAGATATTGAGCAAAAACTCAGGCTACACTTCTAGATCTTACAGTGGCTTTATGAAATGTGTTGCAGCATTTATTTAAAAGAAAAACAAAACATCCTGCTATGTAATTTTAATGGTTTTTCAGAGGTGACTGTGTTTACATGGCATCTTTTCCTTTGTGTGCTGCATTATGCCTGTTTTTGCTCAGCCTGGTGTTAGTATGGATTGAATTCATTAAAGGTTATTGAGGGTATTTTCTGCTTCACAAATTGATGCAGACAAGTGCAGAGAGTTAACTTCCCTTGGGAACAGTCACCTGACTAGTTAGCCGTTCTGCAGAAACCAATAGGAACTGTGTTCTGATGAGTTAGAAAAGGCATGTTTCCTATGTTTATTTTACTTTTTCTGACCAAAAAAAACCCCAACACATTAGTGTTAAGGTTGAAGAAGGAGCCAGATCTAGTTTTCAGCTTTAAATCTGAAAACATTGAGATATGTGTCAGTGTTGGATGAGGTGTATGTTATGTGAGCTGTGTAGTAAAGTTGCAGCTGGGATCTCTGACTTGATGCCTGCCTCTTATGCTATGCAAGTGTGGGAGAACAGTGTCCAGACTTAGATGTGACTGAATTCTTTTTTTTTTGTAGGTATTCCGTGATGATGACATCATTCCTGGTTGGGAGGGGAAAATTGTGGCCTGGGTGGAAGAAGACTGTGGGGAGAATTAATCAAGCTTTTAGGTCTTGTCACTAGTGAAACCTGTAACTGGCTGCTGAGCTTGGAGAATGACCAAAAAGCACGTGTGCTGGAAGGAGTCCCAATTCAAGCTGCCAAAAGGAAGGGCTTCTCTGCAAACAATGTGTAATGCATGTTGTGTGCATGGATGCTGGGCATGGACACCTGACTTTCTACAGCCAAATACAGACAGCACTGTGGGACTGAAACAATTCACTATGGGAAAGAAACATCTTGCTTTTTCTTGTCAACTAAACCCTGATGGCCTTAATGATGAATTTTTCCTTTCCTCTGCTTCTCCGTTTCTGCTGTTTGTGCTGCAGTCTCGTGTTGCAGGAGCAGAGTGAGCTTTGTGGACAGTCCAGACCGAGGAGACCTGGGGAAGGAAGACAGTTTTCTGGAGGTTTTATGCATGATCTGAAGCAAAGATCATCAGCTTGGCAAAGCTCCCTTTCTCCCGAATTCAGGCTTCTGTTTCCTAGCCCTGCTTTTCCAGCTTGTCTTCCAGAGCTGTACTTCTGAGGTCCTCTGGGTTTGCTTTGTTGCCTTGCGGACTGTGGGATCTTGGTACTTGCTTTTCTGCTGAAAGCTTTCATTTGGGGAACTAGGAGCTGAAATCAGCTGCTTCCCCAAGGTAATTTTAGCCCCCTCTCTTCCCCCTTGTTAAGCCCCTGTCTTTGCACTCCTGGTGCCTCCTCTCTCAGCACAGCAACTGATTGTCACCTCCTGTGCACAGGCAACACTATGCTACTGTCTGCTGATTACCAGAGTCACCAGACATAAATACACTCATGGTATAAGTCCTATCAGTAGCATCATTATCTTGTTATGCCCAATGCTGTGGTTTCTGGAGGAGCAGGAACTGAATGGCTGGTTGGTAGTGTATGAGCCCTGACATCCCAGAGGCTTTGGTGGGGTTTTGTTTTTTGTTTGTTCTGCTTTTCCCCTGCTTTGCCTCACTCTGTCCTCCTGCTGCCTGTCAACTGTACTTGCACAGCAGTGGCTCTGGTCTGTGGCAGACACTGTTGACTCAAAAGGTCAAATGGCAAGTTAAGGCTCTACTCATTCTCAGTCTGTGTGGCCCTTTCACGGACTGCCTGCGTGTCTGTACCGTGTATGAGGCTCAGAGAGGGTGAACCTGGTTTTACTGTTTTATATTAACCGTCCTTTTGCAAATATGTTACTGTTTGGAATGATTTTGTACCAGTTTGCATTGTCTGAGGACTGTGGATATTTTTATACCAGTGCAAGTGCTTTCTGTATATTTCTGCACGTGCTATATGGTGTTTTACTCTAATGGATGCTGAGATGTTTTGTATGGTTTCCTGTTCACAACAATACTGGGCTTGACTTTATTTTACTATGGAAATCCAACTAGTTCTTACTGGATTTTATGTTTTGCCACCTTGTACGGACAGTAAGAATGCTGTTTCTTCCCTCACTGCTTCACTGTCCAGGAAAGAGCTCAAGGATTTTACAAGGCCCTGCACCAGTCTGCCACAAGACAGCACACATGCTGCTCTGCGCAGTTTGTTATGGTGACTTTTTCTTTACAGACAGAGGTCAGTATCAGTATAAAAGCTCATCAGTGGTCAAGTTCATCAATGGCTGCAGGGCAGGAGAACACATCTCACTTGGAAAAGAGGGATTTTCTTCCTCCCTGGAAATAGTTTTCTGTTGCATGATCTTTAGTGGGTTGTTAAAGACAGCATGGGGTTGTTGTATTGGAATCAATTGTTGTATTTCAATTGCAATTTTTTTCTCAAGTGTTTCTTCAAGTTTTGCTCATTGCTTCTATTTCAGCAAGAGCCACAGACCCATGATGGGATTTTATGGAGGCAATTTTCAGGGTCTGTAGCTGCCAGTTCCAGGGGCCAGTGCTGCTTGGCTGTGGAGTGCTGAGGGCACAGGAAGCTATTGTCAGAGCTTCTAATGGATGCCTTGCACAATAGATATCCAGTGTTCCTATGGAGAAAGATACAGGAGACAGACCAAAGCCTCAGTCTTGTTCTTAGAGCAGTTCAGGTAATTCCTCGTAGGCACATATAACATGCGTACTGCCACTCAAATTTGGCCAAATGCTTTCCATAGCAGCAACAGACTTTGTATTTGGCAAGGAGGAAGACTGAAGACTGTTACTTTAATTAGTGCTGCCATCACACACAAACTAGAACAAAACAGGTGTTACCTTAGGCAGCACTCTGTTCTTGAGTTGCTCAATGTGGCTCCTTCTGTGCTGGCACTGCAGTGGAAGGCCCTGCTGTGCTGCATTCACCCCAGAGTGCTGCTCCCATAGGGTGCTTGCATTCAGCTTTGCTTCTGCCACAGCACTGTAGCCTTCCAAACTCCTTCCGAACTCATGCAGGAAGAAAACATCTGGGAAGTGGTACTAAAGGGGAAGAGGAAAGGCAGCAAGTAGAAAGGCCTTGGACTGGATGTTCCTTGATGGTGACAGCACAGAATCTGTTGCTTTTACATGAAATCATGCTGCCACTGCAATAACTGCAGCAGATTTATTCTGGGAACATGCTCTTCGTGTCATACCCAAGACAAACATTCTGCTGGTTGGACTCTGTATTTATTTCTGCCTGTCTGCCAAGTTACCTACCCTCTCCTATAGTTTTAAGTTCATGCTGTAACATGGTTATACGTAAAATTATATTTTCGTAGAAACTCGACCTGGCGTTCATCATTCGCTATGTGAACTCTCCCTGGGCGCGCAGCCGCACGCGCACCCGGCGCCCTTCCCCCCCGCCCTCCCCTCCCCGGCCGCGCTTTACGGCAGCGCAGCAGTGTCGCGCGAGCCGTGCGGCGCCGCGCCCGGACGGAGGAGGTCACCGAGTGGCGGCGGGGCCGCGGCGGCAGCTCCGGCTCCAGCATGTGGCGGATGTTGGCGCGGCGCGTGGCCCCGGGGGCCGCGGGGTTTGCGCGTGGCCGCCGAGCGCTCAGCGCCCTCGGGGTCGGTCGCGTCGCGGCGGGGGGGGCCGTGGCTCCGGGCCGCGGTCCGGCACGAAGGCCCAGCGAGCTGCTGCCGCCTCCCGCCTGGCCCCGGCTCGTGCCGTGCCGGCGCTGCAGTCTGCCGGCGCACCAGAAGGTGAGAGTTCCCTGTGCCCGGGCTGCCTCGCCCTCTCCGCCTCGCTCAGGGCTTTCTCTGCACCCTCTCTTCCCGGGATCGTGCCCCGGGAGCTGCAGTGCCCGCGCTCTCCCCACCCCCTCGCGCGGCACTTCCTCCGTAACCCGCCCACGTCCCCGAGCCCCGGTACCCGGCGGCTCCCTCCCTCGCCCTCAGGCCCTTTCTCTACGTCTCCGCCAGTTACCTTGGCCAGCTCCCATCCCGTATCGGCGTGCCCCGGGGTCTTTCTGCGCCTGCAGGTGGCCCTCCCCGCCGGGGGCTGGCGGTCGGGCTCTCCCTACTGTCGCTCCCGGGTCCCTGTTGCCGGGGCTGCTCGGGCTGTTGACGCTGCCCCTCCCCTCGCAGGTGGCGTTGCCGGCGCTGTCCCCCACGATGCAGATGGGCACCATCGCACGCTGGGAGAAAAAGGAGGGTGACAAGATCGGTGAAGGGGATCTCATCGCAGAGGTATGCCAAGGGCACAGAATGTGCTGGGCTTTTACTGGGCTGCACGTGTGCTCTCCGTTCTGTCACCCGAAGACATTTTCTGAAGATACTGCTGGAAGCAAGTGACCTGAGGCCTTCCAGAAACTGGTTGCTGGATTTGGTCTTTCTGACCAGGAGCACTCACCCCTTCTGAGAGGCATGCGCTCCCAAGCTGGCAGTTTTTGCCAGGACTGTGTGCTGTCAGGCTGGAGAGTTCTGAGTTCACTGGTGTTTCCCTTTCTATAACGATGTCCTGTTCTCTCTCTCAAAGGTGGAGACAGACAAAGCAACGGTTGGCTTTGAGAGTTTGGAGGAATGCTACTTGGCCAAAATCCTGGTACCAGAAGGAACAAGAGATGTTCCTATTGGGGCCATAATATGTATCACAGTAGAAAAGTATGTATTTCTCTGACCCTCTAGTTGAATTTTCTCTGTTGGGGTTTCATGGGTGCCTTGTGTTAAAAGCTATGACAGTGTCATCAGACTGATTTTATGTTTTTATTTTTGTTGAATTTTATTTATTTGATTGCTTTTAGGCCTGAACATGTTGATGCCTTTAAAAATTACTCTCTGGATTCTGCAGCATCTGCTCCCCCTGGTGCCTCAGTGCCTCCCCCTCCAGCTGCAGCACCCTCACCCCCAACTCCACCTTCTCCTCAGGCTCCTGGCAGCTCTTATCCTCCTCACATGCAGGTAAGAGAGCATTATTAACCATCTAAGGTTTGTTGCATACTTTTTCCTTTTTTTTTCATTGTTTGCTATAGGCCATTTTGTCATAAATACTGTCAGGAAGTGGAGAATATTAGCTGTTTGGGGTGGTCTCAGGAAGTATTTTTGTGGCAGTGATTTTTTTCATCCCAGCTGCCAGTAGGAGGCTCTTTTTTCTCTAGATTGCTTGAGCAGACAAGAAAAAAACTGCTACGTTCCTATGGTTTAGACAGCTCTGATGCAGAAAGACCTTGTACTTAGTGTGAATGTACCCTGAGGGCCCTGCTCATATCTTAGAAGTCTGTGATACTCTGAACATACGAGATGTTTGTGAGCAACTGAAAAAGATGTGCATTTGTGGATAATGTTTGCTTAGATATGAAGTATACATCCATTGTAGTTCTTTCTGAGTGCTTTGTAGCAGGATATTTCTTTGACATTAGTTTGAAACAGACAATGTGAAGTACTAACCTTCTTTCAGAGCTGAGGCATGTGGAAGGTGATTTGTCTGAGAGGTTATGAAAAGTCAGTAAATGAACTGGGCATTCATTAAATGCTTCTTGATTTGACTTGAATTCAGTTACTTAACTTGGTTAATTGCTTTATCTGTCCAGTTCTACTCTAAAGCTGTTACCACATGTGCTGTATTTGTTGTACACAATATTTGTCGAAACCTACAGCACCTCTAACTGCTTATTGGAAGACAAGTCTGTATAGCTGTTACAGGAACTAGACATGTTTGTTAGAAACTAAGTGACTTGCTGTAGCCTTTGAGCCTTGTAGACAACAGCCGTGAGACTGTGGCTGTGGAGGGTGGTGCTAATGAACTGGCTATCTAGATTTCTTCATTTTTGCTTTTGCTTGTTTCCTTGCTTTTACAAAAAAAGCCAAAGTTGAGATAAAGCAGAAAACTGTGCTTTGCTGTACTGGAGCCAGATCTAAAGATGTGCTAAAGGTTGGCTGCTTCTTCAGGTTGGCATCATGTAGTCAAGAGTTCCTGACTGTGTCCCTGCTCCTTTTGAATCACCAAAATCTGATGCACTTGTATTCTGGCTTACAGGTTGCGCTCCCTGCTCTGTCACCCACAATGACAATGGGCACAGTGCAGAGATGGGAAAAGAAGGTCGGGGAGAAACTGAACGAGGGAGACTTACTAGCAGAAATTGAGACAGATAAAGCCACAATAGGTGAGTCAACTCCAAAGCCGAGAACAGATAAGGGAGGATCCTGTGCTGAATGTTCCCCAGCTACTCAGGACATGAAGATGTGGGGCAGTTAAGAAGAGTTTTGTTGCTCTCACGCTACTGGAGAGCAAACCACTGGAGCTCTAAGGAATAACTCTTTCCCCCTCAGTCTTTGGTAGGAATGTGCAGTGCACAGAGATGTTTCCTACCTTTTACACTGAAAAGAATTCTTTTGTCTACTAAATACAGGATACAGCTTTAGTTGCCATGGTCTTTCAGAATTACCATTTGGCATAACAGGCACCAAAACAGTTTTGTTTCTTTCCCCCCTCAGGCTTCGAGGTGCAGGAGGAAGGCTACCTGGCAAAAATATTGGTGCCTGAAGGAACAAGAGATGTGCCATTAGGAACAACCTTATGCATCATTGTGGAGAAGGAGTCTGATATTCCGGCCTTTGCTGGCTACCAGGCGACTGCAGTAACTGACATGAAGGCACAAGTTCCTCCTCCTCCCCCTCCTTCACCAGTAAGAACCATTCTTAGGCACGGAAAGAAATTACGGGGATGATTAGGAGTCCCTGTCTGGATCTGAACTGTGGTGCTGGTTAGACCGTGTGTGAAGCCCTGACTCCATTAATGTTTACGATCCTGTGAGTGCAAGGCTAACACATGCATTTGTGATAGAGAACACTTCTAGTCATCTAGTTTGCCCTCTAAAAACTGGAACAGTGATTATTATGAGAGCTTCTTTACCTATTGCCTTTACCAGTTCTGATGCCTCCCTGATAATCTGGAGTTTAAATTTCATTATTTCACTGTTTTGGTAGATAACTCAATAGGTTGATTGTCATCCTGCATTGGAAGTTTCTGATTTAATTTCTAGTGCTAGGAAACCTCTTTGAATCCTTTCAGATTACAGATTATTTATGTTATTCCCTTGACTGGTAATGAGATGGCCCTGTTCTTTTGTTGCACTGAAGTGAAACCTTGAAGATTTTTGCAAAGTAGTCATGAAGCTAATGGCTTTGATTATTATATGAAGGTGGTGGCAACTCCCGCTGCTGCTGCTGCTCCTCCTCCTCCTCAGCCTGCTGCTTCTCCAGCAGTCCCCAAAGCTGGGCTGCCTCCTCGGAAGGGAAGGATCCTGGTTAGTCCCCTAGCAAAGAAACTGGCAGCAGAAAAAGGAATTGATCTTGCCCAAGTGAAAGGTAAGATGCTCTCACTGTCCAGTGTTTGTCCCTCTAGCTGTGTACTTGCCCATTTGCTTTCTTCCCCGCTGGGAGCATCCTTGCTGTGCAGCTGTCCCCACCAATTTCTGTTGACCAAAATTTCCTTGAGATGCAATGCTCTTTTGCAATGAATTGAAATTCTCTTACATTTTTCTTTGACACCTTTAGGTACTGGACCCGATGGTAGAATCACAAAGAAAGATGTGGAGTCATTTGTGCCACCAAAGGTTGCCCCAGTGAGTAGACTTGAGGTCATTAAGGATGGGTATGCAGAACAATCATCTGACAGGATTACCATTTCAGGAACTTCATAGCAATATATATCAGTAATATGTTTCAAAGTCACTCAAGTACTACATTTAATAATCAGTTATAAGCTTTGTCATGAACCTAGTTGTGGCTAGAGACTGGAGAAGTGTCTGTTGCTCATGAGCAAGAGACAGCATAGGTTCAGTGCTTGCTTTCCATACTGAGCTACTCTACAATCAATGTTTGAATAGTCCTATGAACTCTGCTGTCCTCTGATTTGCAGACTCCAGCAGTAGAAGCAGTACCTGCAGCTGCTGCAGTTGCAGCAGCACCAGTGGGAACCTTCACAGATATCCCTATCAGCAATATTCGGAGGGTGAGAACATTTGTGTCATTCCTGGCACCGTGATCTGCAGTGAAGATATGTCTATTTTCATCTCTTCTGTCATGTACCTTCAGGTCATTGCTCAGCGGTTGATGCAGTCTAAACAAACAATACCTCATTACTACCTTTCTGTTGATGTAAACATGGGAGAAGTACTGGTGCTAAGGAAAGAACTCAATCAGGTGAAGTATTTGGGGAGTCATGGTGAAATTGAAGTGGAGGTGAAGCTGCATTCTCTCACAGGTTTGCCCCTGTTTTTTGGTGATATCCCAGTTTAGCTTGGGGAAAAATAGTCCTTTCAGAGTCTTACCTACCTGTTGTGGGTCAGTCCTGGGCTGTCGGTGACAGAATGAGAACTTTGAACAAGGTGCAGTGCACTGACATCAAACTTCCCTAAGAGGGCCACTTTGTACTCTGCGTGGTGGTGTTCAGCTCTTTTGGATGAAAAGTAGGGAAAAAAACATAAATTTTTTTAAGACTAAAAAGGGTAAAAGTTTTAAATAAAATATATTAATTATAAGCCAAGATTGGGGAAAAATAGACACTAAAAAATTGTGTCCTAAATTCTGAATATGTATTCACCTCCTACATTATTTTGGCACTTCTGATGTTAATGTTTACAGTTAGTGTGATTTTTTTTTTATACTTTCTCTAATAAAGGCTCCATGGCACTGACTCCAAATTATTTCAGTTAGCACGTACAGGGCAAACTGACACCTCATATCTCTTCATTTACAGGTGGTCTCAGATAATGTTAAGCTTTCTGTCAATGACTTCATAATTAAAGCTTCTGCTCTGGCATGCTTGAAGGTGCCCGAGGCAAATTCTTCGTGGATGGACACAGTTATTAGGCAGTAAGTTTATGGTACGGTCGAAGCCAGAAACTTTATTTATTCAGTAGAGAGTTCGTGGCACAGTAGCAGATGATCTGGTGATATTTCATGGAGGGAGGGGAGCAGGTTTTGTACAAAGGTTGAGGGGGTTTAATCCAAGTGCTAAGAATCTTTTGTCTGGTGTTAGTGCAGAAGGTTAAATAGCTACTGAAAATGATTATTAACTTAGAATTGTCTTAATGTTTTTTGTTTGTTTGTTTGTTTTCTTTCTGTCTTGCTAGAATAACTGGCATCTGTATTGTATCTTGCAGAAATCATGTAGTGGACGTTAGTGTTGCAGTGAGCACTCCTGCAGGGCTTATAACTCCTATTGTGTTCAATGCACATATAAAGGGCCTGGCATCTATCAGTAAGGATGTGGTCTCTTTGGCAACTAAAGCCCGAGAAGGTAAACTTCAGCCACATGAATTCCAGGTGAGTAACTCCAATTGCTGTTAATTACTACTGCCATTGGCTTTTGTCAGTGTTCAGAATGAGCAAAATCTGGCTTGTGATGTTTCAGTCATCCTCATTCTGCATGAAACACCTTTTTGAGTGTTCTGTGAATGTCTTTTTCTCGTAGGGTGGTACTTTCACAATTTCCAATTTAGGAATGTATGGGATTAAGAATTTCTCTGCCATAATCAATCCACCTCAAGCCTGCATCCTTGCAGTTGGTTCCTCAGAGAAAAGACTAGTGCCAGCTGATAATGAGAAGGGGTGAGTATTCATCTGCTTCTGTACATACTGAGCTTTTGAATTCAAACTCTGAAATAACAGCTATAAACACAACTGCCTTGTTTTCCTTGTAGAAAAGGAATTAGTATGATCTGCTTTCCAGTGTGGACTGTTTTTTTTAGATGCCTACAGGGAGACATGGGTCTCCAAGCACTGTCGTCATTGCTACTTCTCTGATGAAAGCCTTTGTTACCGTCACCAACTTGGCAGTGATTTATAGAAAATTGTGTTAATGTTTTTTTTTCTTTTCTTTTTTTCCAGATTTGATGTGGCCAGTATGATGTCCGTTACACTGAGCTGTGACCATCGTGTTGTGGATGGAGCCGTTGGAGCACAGTGGCTTTCTGAGTTCAAGAATTTCCTTGAAAAGCCAGTGACTATGCTGCTATAATTTAACCATGCAAAGCAGAATTTTCCTGGGTCACACTGTTCTGTTTTAAACAAGCTATTTAGACTTTAGTATTCAGACTTATTAAAGAGTTCCATTTTTTATTTTAAATATGTATTATATTATCTGGTAATGTTCTTACCAGTCTGTACAGAGAAAAGGTTTGCAAAAATGCTTTTCAAGGCAATATTACTGCTATACTGTATGCTTATACAGTTGGTTAACTTGCAAACTCTTCCAAAACACTTCAGCACCCCAGATTTAAAAATGATCCAGGCAGTATGTGTACTTCCATCTGCTTCTAACTAGGTTGGATGATGTGGGAGTGCATACCAAGTAATTTTCATGACCTCTGATTTCAGAAATTTGAATTGCAAACATCTCTTCACAGGAGTTCAGATGAGATGGTCACTGAAACATAGAAGGTGAATTCCCTTATTCTGTTCTCCTGCTGGGATGGGTAGCAATGGCAGGGACTGAAGCCCCTGGGAATAGTTTCTCAAAGGCCAAGTGTTAACATTCCAAGTCTCTTTTGGAATTTAGCACTGGTTTGGACCTCAGCTTTGGGATCCCTTCTGAGCACTTTAAAGGTGAAAGAACACCGATACCAGTGGTGTCACATCTCAGATACCACAGAGAATGTGCTGTCTTGTCATAGACTTTCGCTTATGTGTGCTTCTAGTATGAAGACTCTTTAATTGCTTTTCCTCTTGCTGAGTTAGTATCAGACTGTGATGCTGTGGAAGTAACTGTTTTTCAGATTTTCAAGAGAGTGTGTGTTGGAACCCATATAGGCAAGTCACACATGCTACAAATCCCACCTGTGGGTGTTAATCGTGTGGTGATGCAAACATTTGAAAACTTTCAGGCATCCTAAAATTAGGAAGCTCTGCATTAGTCACTGGTACTGCAGTTCTTCCCTGAATTGTCTGTGTTGTCCCAGCCTCAGTAAACTGCAGAATGTGCTATCCATGTATATATTGTATGTAGAGTGTTGGAATTGCTTGTTGGACTTCAGTCCAGTTACCTCAGTCATTGTATCCTGAAAGGGATGCAGTGCTGAACATGCTTAAATTCCACTTTCCACATGGAAACATTCACATAAGAAGGAGGATTGTGTGGTAACTTCAGTATGACCAGGAGAATTGAATGGGGGGGGGGGAGAAGTTAACCAAAAACTGAATCAAACCAAACCAAAAAAAGACAAAAGCTGATCGGTCTTGTGTATATCACATTAAGTACTGCCCCTGTAAAGTTCTGCTACAGAACTCACTAAAGATATTGAAAGAATATACTGTGGAAATTAAATATTTTTGTGGGAACTATTTAATGTCTGGTTGCTGTGATAGCTGGTTTTCATGCCTGGCTTAAGCAAAAAGTGCATTATGTTTTTGGATTTTGTTTCTTTTTAATGACCTAAAGTATCTCAGTTCCAGACTTGCTCTAGTGAACCTATTAAATGTTTTGAATTGACAACTACTAAAATACTTTGCACTGTTTTTCTGTTGAGTCGTGTGTGGCTGTACTGCTGTTGCACAAGCAGAGCTGTTCAGCCTTTCCATCTGCCAGCAACACTCACCCTATTAACCTTGTTGTGATCAGATGTCCCAACATAATACATGCTTCATGACTATCCTGCAGCTCCAAGCTCGAGTCATCCTACCTTCCTTGCTGCACTGCTCAGCAGTAGCTCAAGTTCTGGCTCAAGAAAGGTTTGACTTTCTTCCTGCAGTAAGAAGAGTAAATAGCATACCCAAGGCTGTGCTCCCCATATGACTCTGGAATAGGATTTGTAGTGCTGTGTGTTTGTCCATGGTGTGTGTGCTTAGAGTGCTGGCAGTGACTTGCAGCGCTGCTTGCAGCCTGCAGCCCTCCAGCTCTGATTACTTCTGCAAGGCCTCCTAAGATTCAGAGAAGCAAAGCAAAGCCTGGGGCTTAGTGGTCTTCCTGAAGTTTGTATTTTAAAGTTGCAGCTTTTCTTAGTCTGTTTTGATTATTGCTGTAACAATCATCACTACAATGATGTGGTGTAGTGTGAATTTGTCATAGGCACTAAGCTCACTTTTGTTTTCCCCTTCACAGCAATCACTAACCATTCTTAGTCATCTTTGAATTTATTGTTCAGTAAATGAGTGCAGGTGGCTTTCCTGGCTGAAATGCTCCAAAGTTGTTACTGGTTGCTGCAAGCATCCTGGAACTTCAATTCTTATGATGCTTTGAATAGTACAAAGTCTGTTTTGTGGTCTCATTCACGGATTTCTAAACCAATAAGCGAGGTTGGGCATATTAAGTGACGTAAAAGACTACAAAGTATTGCAGTTAAGGGTAGCAGGGATTGTCTGTAAGAAAACAGGAGCATGTGCAGGACTTGTAGAGCTGTGTATGACACACCTCTGCTGGCTGCTCCAGCGTGAAGTATGCACAAGAGCTGCTCTAACCACGTCAATTCAGTCTGCAAAATAGTTTTTTAACAAAAAAAAAAAAAAAAAAAAGAAAAACAAAACCCTGCTACTGTTGTATCTTAATGGTGTAGTAAGTGTATGTATGCATCTACATACTACTGTTAATATATTCAGTTATTTCTTGAGTATTTGCAATCTTTACTGATACTTTTTCCAAAGCATGGTGGGCCAATATTCCTCCTGACTTCCTTTTCTATGTATACCCTTGAGATATTCACCTTTGAAGATGAGAAGATCCATTAACTCATTACCAAGTGGGAGTCAGGATTCTCATTCTGGGCTTTTGTTTAGCTCTGCCATCTGAGAACACGAACTAAACAATGCAGCTTTTATTGTCCAAGCTTGGCAACTGGTGCTGTGATTAACAATACCCTTTTTTCTTTATTAAATACCGCCCTTGTTGTTTCTTCATCCACTAATTCTGGCAGATCTAGTTGTGATTTGTATTTTTCAGGGACATCAATGATCATCACATCATCCTAAAACAAGAAAATAAGCAATTAACTACTTAACAATGAATTAGGAACAAGTATTTCTAAGATTTTGGTAAAGACAAAAAACAAGGTTATTCTTTTTTGTTGTACCTTGGAAATCCTTAGATCACACTCAGAACTAACCTCAGGCAACTCAACTTCAATTCTTATTGGTTTGTTGTTTGCATCTTTCACAGAGGCCATTTTGTAGGCAGGGGTGCTTAGCTCCTCTGGCACTTCTGTGCTGGTGATTTCCTCTATCAGTTGCACTTTAGGTTGTCTGAGACTTTCTTCCTTCAGCAGGAAGGAATGTTTATGCTGTCCTCAGTCTCCATGCTGTGCAGCAGCTGATTGTGTGTCAGTTCTTTCAAGAAAAGCAAGGTTTTTATATGTCATTCAGTTACTAAGAACTGAAGTGCTAGCTACTTGACACATCAGAAAGTTTTAGCTCTGCAATTAGCACTTTTGTCAGTTGAAGGCTGCTGTTTCTCCTTCCTGTCTCTTTTCACTGCCAGCCATTTAAAAGTTGCTGTTTTCAGAGCATTGGTTACAGCAGCAACCTCTTCTACTCACTTTTGAGGAAAAGAAACCTAGCACCACTAAGGATCAGACCTGGGCAGAGTTCCCATGTCTAGTGATCACAGAAAAAGGGAATTTGCTCCTTCAGAGTCACTAGTTTCTTAAGCCTAAAATAAAGGAAAACAGAGACAAGCACCAGAGGTGAATGCGGATGGGCCATCAGTTGGGTGTGAATACTACCCTCTCACCCTGAATTTATTTATTTTTTTGGAAGTGCTTGGTTTATGCTTAAGAAGTGGGGTCAGACAGATGAGGGCTGAGGGTGCCGTAGAAATCAGGCCCTTAAAGACAGCAGCAGCAGCTCTCCACGTACCCTTCTCTGTGTCCTGACCAAGGCGAGGTGGTGGCAGCTGCCTGCCTTTCAGTCATTGACACATCCTTTCTGGGCTTCCCTTCAGCTTGAATGATTCAATTTTGTATGAACGTGAGAATAAGGTTGCATCATTCCTCTATGAATGTAAGCGTTACATGGAGCAATTTTGTTCCATTGTTTCTGGCTCTTCTCTCCTCTGCAGAACATCTGGGTTATATGCAATATGTGTAATGCTGTAAGAGTCTACAGAAAACAAGTTTGTGTCAAAATTAGTGCTTTGGCAGCACGTGCTGCAGCATGCCTGCAGTCCCCATCCCTGCAGGCACACAAGGCCAGGTGGGATGGGGCCCTGGGCAGCCTGAGCTGCTGGGGGGCAGCCCTGCCCATGGCCAGGGGTGGCACTGGGTGGGCTTTCAGGTCCTATCTGAGTCAAGCCGTTCTGTGATTCCCTGCACCGCTTGAACTGAAAGCAAAGGAATGGGGTTTGTGGCCTCTGGGCAGAGAGCTGCCAGCCCTGTGCGGGTGCGGGCCCTGCAGGGGGCCGTGCTCAGGAGCCACGGCTACGGGGTACGCACCCTCTGCCGGCCTCGGTCGCGTTCCCGTTTGGGTTTTTTTTCGGGACGGAAGGCCGTGCCCGCTGTCCGCTCCGGGCCCTTCCCCTGGCGCAGGACGCGCACCTCCGTCGCCCGCCGCCTCTTCCAGCGGCCCCACGATGATGGGGATGCAGCTCTGCGGCTCCGCGGGGCCGGCACCCTCCTCCGGCTGCAGGCAGCGCCCCGTTGGAGGGCTTATGCCCGGGCGCCGCTGCCCCGCACGCACAGCCGAGGCTCGGGAGGGGCGCTGAACCGCTCGGCCCGGGCGGTAAAACCCGCGCTCGGTTCCCCGCCGTCCCCTCCAGCAGCGCCCGCCCCGCCCACACCGGAGCCGCGGCCACCGCCGCGCGGCAACAGAGCCCGGAAGTTCCTTCCTTTTTCCGGTCCCGTCTTGCCCCGCGAACGTCTCCCGGCGCCGGTGCTTCCGGCCGGGAGCGGCCGTGCGGTTCCGCCGCGCTGCGCTGAGGGCGGGACGATGTCCCGGGTGCCGGTGGGCAAAGTGCTGCTGCGCAACGTCATCCGGCACACGGGCGCGCACAACAAGGTACGGCCCGGCCCGGGCGGGGAACGGCTCCCGGGGAGAACGCGGTTTGCTGGTGGTTGGGCAGCGCGGCTTTCCGATGGCGTGCGGTGCGTTTGCTCCTCGCTGCTCTCGGTGTTCGCAACGTGAGTTCATTCAGATTGCGTCGGGTCGGAGCGGCGGTGCTCAGGTGTGCGTAGTACGAAATTCGTTCCTGCGCGTCTCAGCTGCTCTGAGCCGCTGACCTCATGTTCGTGGCATCACCTGTTTGCAGCCTGAGCCGGGGGCTCACGGACAGCGCTCTGTGTTTGTATGTTCCCTCGTTTCACACCCGTTCCCTGTTCATAACTTTCAGATCCAGGAAGAGACAGAGATGTGGAAGATCCGGGAGTGGGAGAAGCAAGCAGAGGAGATGTACTGGCAGCGGCGGAGCAGGATGCTGTCGGACACCTCCAGGTGGGCTTCACATAGCTGAGACCCTTTGCCACAGCAAAGGGCATTTTGTGATTGCTGTCTCTTAGCAGTATATGGAGACCACAGAGGTTATGTAGTTACATTTTCACCTGCAAGAGTTCAGACCAAGGCTTGAATCTGACCTTTTATCAAAGAACCACAAAACTGTAGGGGGTGGAGAGAACCTCATTGAGTCCAACCTCTCCTAAAGCAGTTCCCTATGGCAGGGTACACATGTGGGTGTCCAGACAGTTCTTGAATATCTCCAGAGAAGGACTCCACCACCTCTCCTCTCTGGGCAGCCTGTTCCATCACTTTGGCAGTAAACAAGTTATTCCTTGTGTTTGGATGGAGCTTTCTGTGTTCCAGTTTCTGCTTGTTGCTCCTTGTTCTATTGCTGCACACCACCAAAAAGAGTCTGTTCCTGTCAACTCAACTCCAACTCTGCAGGTAGCTGTAAACAGTACTGAGATCCCCTCTCATCCCTCTCTTCCCCGGGCTGAACAGCCCCGGGGCTCTCAGCCTTTCCTCGTATTGGGGATGCTCCAGACCGTATTCACAGTTCTCAAAATTCAGCTGTTGTTGATCAAACTGCAATTTCAGTAAAGTCAGTTCTGCTCCCTGAGTTTCCCATTTTCTGCTTTTATAACAGCTGTGTCTCACGGCTGATTGTCAGTCTGCTTCTGCAGAGTGAGCTGTTTTTTGTGATAGTTGAGGTGACCCTTTGTAGTTGGGTGCCTTGGGCATCTGTAAAGCAAGCGAAGGCGGTGACAGAGCTTTTATTTGAGGTAGAGGCGCTACAGAAAGAGATGTCAGAGATAAGGAGGATGAACTCACCCTTCCCGGTGACCGTTTAGGTTGAGGAACGCAGCCGCCTCTGGTTCGAACACTGGCGCGGCCGGAAGGAAGAGAGCCAGGGAGGGGGGGGCAACCCGCGCAGGCTGTGAGCGGATCTGTGCTCCCGGAAGCACCACCGAGAGGGAGAGAGCGAGAGGTTGGGTGGACCTGGGCTCCTCCGCTCCAGTCACTCAGATGCTCATTCACTGGTTCAGGCTGTGACCAGGCAATCCCACTACAGCATCCGTGCATGCCAAGAATTTTGCTGTGTGCAGTAGGGGTAATAAATGTGAAAACCTATGTTAGTTACTGAAGTGGTTCTTTAAGAGCTGTAACGATGACTGTCTTTTAAAATGATAGTTGGTCTTCTTGCATAGATGGACACTCAAGACTTGCTGGATTTTTGCTCCCCTCGCTGGACTAACCCCTTGCTCAGAAAGTTTCTCCATCAGAACTGACAGCTGAAGGACAACTGTTCTCTTTCTGCAGCAGTCGGATGCGCAGTGATGGCTTTGATGAGGACGGCCACAGGGCCGACTGGAAAACAAAGAACTCACATTTTCTTGACCCAGTCGAAGATGATCTTTTCAGAGCACGGTCATGGAATAAAAAGCTCTACGAGTGTGAAGCCAACATGCCAGACAGGTCTGTGGAGGCCAATAATGTTCTGTGACCATAATTGTAATTTTAGCACCTTTCCGGAGTACTGTACTGGAAAGTTACTATGAAATAGTGTTTGATCTCATTCCATAAGTAAGCTGCACAGACTCTGTGATGTCACACAGAGTAAATGATTTGAATTTACTGAATTTGTATTTATCAATAGAATATTCAAGTCACAGGAAGCAGCAAAAGCTCAGCCCTATACTGTCCATCTAAGTTCAGTATTTATTACTTTGTCCAAGAAAGAGTCTGAAAAAGTAACATAGTGCTCTCTGGTATTATTTTAAATAAGTAGGAGTTGTATTATTGCTGTAATTAGAAGGAAAGAGCCTAAAAACAGAAAGTGTCTTTAAATATTACTAACAAAATCAGTGGATTTTCCTTCTTTTTGTCATTATTCAGAAGGTTCTGATGTCTCTCTTGTTGTCTGAACTAATGCTCATTCTGTGATTCTGTCTTTTCAGAAGTTTTTTTTTTTTTTTTTCTCCCTAAGCATCAGTCAGTTTGTCTGTTGCTAATAAATGTTTCTACTTTCTTATAGATGGGGTCACAGTGGCTATAAGGAGCTGTACCCTGAAGAGTTTGATACAGATAGGTAAGGCTAACAGGTTCACAGATGTATCCCAAATTTGTCAGGTTATGCAGGGAATTTTACAAACTGACAATAATTATACATCTACTTTTAATGTCAAAGCATCATTACTTAGTTACAGATACCCACTGAAAAAATAAAGTAGTCCATTAATGCAGTCTCCCCCCTTCTCAGTCTCAGGAGGACTGTATCTCTTAATTAGATATTTGACTTTAACTTGAGTTACTAAAATGCTCTGAATGTTAGTGGTCTGCATGGGCCAACAGAGAGCCAAAGCAGTTGGCTGAATCCGAATGAGATGAATCAAATATCAGCTCAGGGTTCCCCTTTGCATTATAATGTACCTGTGTTTTCTGGTTTGCTCTCCCAGTACCCTGAAAAGTGGAGACTTAGCTCTAAAATAAGATCTTAGAACTAATCATTTCAAGGTACACCTAGCAGTAATCAAATACAATATTTGTCAGACTTACAGATTGGATATAACCCTCCGCAAATTAGTTTTTCAGCACTCGGTGGCTTTCAGTATGTATTCTTGTTGGTTCTGGCTCAAATATCTTAAATGGGGACATTGATAAAGTGTGGACCTGAGCTGTTAACAAGCATTTGAAACAAAAATACAGCTACTGAAGTTTGCTTCTCTGAACTATTAAACTGAATTGATGGGCTTGATTGAAACTTAGAGATAGACGAGTGCTGGCTGCCTACCTGTTTTTTTGTCATCTTTTGTTCTTCTTACAGTGACCAGCAAGAAGGAGACAAGCGAAATGCTGTCAACGGGAAGAAGAAATCTAATCTGAGAAAACAAACTGCCTACAAGTTGCACAAACGGAAAAAAACTAAGAAATCACACAAGAAAAAGCAAAAAAAGAGATCTCACAAAAAGAGAAAGAAAAAGAAAAAGGAGCAGGGAAGATCATCATCCGATTCTTCCACAGAGAATGAATGCTCTGAGGAGCATTCTTCAAGCACTCAGAAGGGGAAACACAAGCGCAAGAAAAAGACCAGGAAAGTGCCTGCTAGGGAACCTACCTCTTCCTCTGAGCAGGAAAGTGACTTTTCCCATGCAAGCAGCTCAACCACCAGCAGCTCTGAGGACAGTGAATCTGAGGAGAAAAAAGAGAAACGCCTCACCAAAAAGAGAAAGAAATGTCACAACTCCGTGTTGGAGCGGCACAGTGAAGTACCAGAGAAGAGGAGCAAGAGGAAGAACTGGAAAGTGGCTGCTGACGAGAAGTCAGAGGATAGCTCAGACGAGGACTGATGGGGAGATGCTGAGCTTGGGATGCAGCTTAGACAACGCAATAGAGGACAGAGGCAGGTATTTTTCTTTCAGCACTGTGGTTTATACATCCTGCCATCTGCAGGGGAGAAGGGGAGAAGCTGAGCCCTGGCAGACAGATGTAGCTGCCCTCCTGCTTTTCACTGTTTCAGTACTCAGGAAAGCAGGGGAGCAGTTACCTGTCCTGCATGTTCTGCCAACTTGAGGTTTTCTTTATGTTACTGGGTTGTTACTGATGAACAAAAGTGTTACAGGCTGACTGCAAGGAAATACAGGCAAGTTTGCACCATTTTTTTTTTTTTAATTTTTAACAGTTGTTGGTTTGTTGGGTGGTTTTATTTTTTGGGTTTTTTTTTTTGTGTTACCCAAGTCATGACCAAAACTTGCAATAAGGGTGGGAAGACACAAGAAGTCCATCAGCTGAATTGCTAACAAGGGAAATGTCACTGGATTTAGCTCTGTGGTAGCTTTGTTTTCCCCTCTCCAGCAGAAGATCTGTGTGGCACTGTGCACAGGTCAGTGGGGTGTAGAAGGGAGCATGAGGGAATGCTCTCCTTCAGCAAAAGGTGCACTGACTCGTTCTGTAATTATGAAAAGAAGACACCAGCATGACTTTTTCAGACTTCTTTCCAGCTCCTGGCAGCGCTGGGTTGTGCCTGGTTCTCTTGGGGGGCGCTGAATCTGTGCTGGCAGAAATGCCTCAGTGGGTGTTGTGTTCTGGCTCTGGTCTGCCTGATGTATTAATGAGCGATTGGTTCAGAGCAGCTTTCCCTGCAGGTAACAGCCAAGCCTTGTTTTCACCAGATGAATAAATGAAGACGTTTGATGTTCCTGTCACTGTTTTGGAATGAAATTCAGCGGCAGCCCAGGCCTGGGTCATCGGGACTGTGCTGTGCTGCTGCCGGACCAGGACAGGGACTGGGGCAGGCCGACAGGAAGCAGCAGAGGGGCGGGTGGAGGTGCACCGCGTTGGTGCGGCTGTCGCGGCGCTGTCCCGCGCGGCTCCGGCTTCAGCCCGCACCAAACGCGAGCGGAAGTACTCAGAGCTCCGCGGCTGCAGCCCCGCACGGTGCCGCCCCCGTCACTTCGCCGCGGGCAGCCGTCCGAAGGGCAGCGGGGGGTGGGAGCCCGGGGGGGGGGGGGGGGGGGGGGGTGAGCTTCCCCCGCGGAGGGGCTGCGCAGTGCCTAAGGCCGAGGCTCCCGCCCCCAAGCGGAGTCAGCGCGAGGAAGGGGACGGACTCCCGCGGGCCAGTTCTTTACGAGCGCAGCCGAGCCTTTATCGCAGCGCTTCTCCGCGCCCACAACGCCCGGCAGCGCCGGGAACGCGAGTCCTCTGTGAGCTGCGCACGGCGCAGGCCCGCGCGCGTGGGATCCGGGAGCGGAAACACGTGAGACCACAATCTTCCGGTTCCGGCGCGCTGTGCCCTTGGGCAGCGGGGTGCGATGGCTGCGTCGGTGCTGCTGCGGCCCCGCGCCGTTCCGACGGGTGAGTGCCCGCCCGCCCGCCCGCCCGCGGCCCCGCGCTGCTCGCCCCACCCGGCTCTCATCCGGCCCCGTTCTCTCTGCAGCTCTGCTCCGCGGGACCCTATTCCACCGCCCCGCCGTGCTGGCGGCCGCCGCCGACCGCAGCGCTCCGACCCGGCGGATCCACGGCAGCGCCTCGCAGGGCCACGGTACGTGCGCGGGACCGCGGGATCGCGGGATGAGCTGCGGTGCTGTGTGTGGGTGCGGCCGGGAGCGTCCTCAGGCGAAGGGACCGGAATTGTAAGGCTTAGAAGCATCAGTAGGGATTAATGGTTGTTACGGCCCAGCAGCGGTAATAGCGAAGCGCTGCAGGTAGAACCTGCACGGCGGCGGAGCTGCTGGGACACCGGGGTCGGTCCGAGAGGGCCGGGGGCGGGAGGGGCGTGCCGCTCTGCACCGCGGGGGGACTCGGGGATGGCAGAGGCAGTGAGTTGAGTTGGAGCTCCGCTCTGTCACTGCCCGACACTGGGAAGTTGGTGCTCTCCAGCCGTGACAGTGCAACCGAGGAATGGAAAAAGAAAAGAAATGCATGTAAAAGGTTTAACTGCCAAAGTGCTTCCTCTGCTGGCCTGTCCGTGTGGGGACCTGTGTTTGCTTGGAGCTGTCCTGTTGAGTTTCTACTTCGTTGTGTTCAAGGAGACTTCTCTTAACAGCAGTAAACAGGGTAATATTAAAGGAAACTTTCTAGATACTGTGGAATAAATTTTCTATACCAGTAGTTCAGAAGGATCTTGGTTTTGCTCAAGTCAGGTTGAAAAAATCATGTGGGGCAGATTGGGCCAGGCTGCCTGTTTGTACAGTTGCAGCACTTGATCAGAGGTTTGCACTGAAAAGCCCTCTCCTTGCAGGCAGTTCCAAGGCCGCATCCTTGCACTGGACCAGTGAGCGTGCGGTCAGCGTCCTCCTGCTGGGCCTGCTCCCTGCTGCCTACCTGTACCCTGGGGCAGCTGTGGACTACTCCCTGGCTGCAGCACTCACACTCCATGGCCACTGGTGAGCACAGCAGGTTCTTCAAAACTGAGTTGGGTCTGAGAGTTGGGGCAGCCCTAGCCTTGGGTGTTAAGGCCAGATGTGGCTGTGAGTCATTTGGCTTCTCAGTCAGTGTGACACAAACTGCAGGCTGACTCTCTCTATAGTGACTGTCAAAATCTTTGATAAGATCGGTTGTACCTTGGTCTGAAGTTAGCACAGCTTGCAGTGCAGGGGTGCTGCTCATTCTGACCATTATTCCACTGTCCCATTACAGACAATAGCCGTCATAATGCAAGAGTTAGTTGCCTTTCAGATTGCTTCTCTTCTGTCTAGGGCTTCCTTCCTTGCACCCCGTTTCTTACGTTTTCGTCATTAAGGTTTCAGAATCCCATGTAAATGAAACTGAGCTTCATGTTCTCTTGTGGTAGCATCTGCTGCAGGACTGAGTCTTGCTAGGGCAAAATCCTAGGAAGATAATTTAATGTGCTTCCCTGCTTTTTGTTCTGTTTTGCTTTTTACCAAATTGACACCTGTCGCTGCATCAAGTAAATAGAACAGAGATTTTGAGAAGAGAATTACCACATCAGTTCAATAGCATCCTCTCTCTTCCTGTTAAAGCAGAGTTCACTTCAAGGCTGACAGATGTAGAAAAAGAAACAGTATGCTAATTTCTATCTACTTTCTAATCTAAATATATATCCTGGAGTCTTTCTTGATCGTGTGACAAGGCTGGTCCCAGAGTTCAGGCAAAAAGAGTATTTCCTTCTGTTTGTTTTCTTCTGGCCTTCAAAATTAGATTAGCTGCCCACGGCTTTGTAGAGGCACATCTCTGTTTGGAAGAACTGTAACCAGCACTTCCATCCTGTTAAGACAACTCTGAGCTAATATTTATATATTTTAATAGAATGTATGAAATGTTTTTATATATCTTTTTCTTATGCATGTCCTTTTTTGAGTGAGAGCTAGATACCTTACAGGTAATTTTGATAAGAGGTGGTGAAAAAACTGATGTGTTTGCGCCTTAGCAGTGCTGCTCCAGCAGAATGCTGACATGAGCTCCTTCCTGATGTCAGCTTTTTTCTCTCATTCTTTAGGGGTCTTGGACAGGTTATAACCGACTACGTCCACGGAGATACTCCTATTAAAGTGGCCAATACAGGTCTGTACATACTGTCGGCCGTTACCTTTGCTGGCCTCTGCTACTTCAACTATTACGACGTCGGTATCTGTAAGGCTGTTGCCATGCTGTGGAGCATCTGAGATGCACCAAGTCGCTACCAATTGTGATTGTTCCTTGCTGCCTCTGCTTTACCATATTTTTAACAAGTTTAATGTGAGAACAATGTATAACCAAGGGTCTGTAGTATGTACATATAGCAGCCAATTTGGAGCTCATATTTCAGAAATAAATACCCATCTTTCTTTTGATTTATTGCTACAGTGGGAAAAATCTTAGAAAAGACGTAGATTTAAAGTGGGTGATATCCAGATGAGAGTGAGTTGATTTAAGCTGCACTGCAAATAGGAAGGGATGGCATAAATAACCAAGTATAGCTGAGGCTAATTTCCTTTGATGGGCAGCTTCCATGAGCGTTCTAAAATATTATATTCTGCTTTGTAAAGCAAATTCAATGATAACTGAATTATTATTTCTGACGTAACTGAACTGTGTGTAAAGTACTCCCTGCAACTCATTGGACCCTGAGAGTTAATATAGCAAAGGGAATACTTTTTTTTCTTAATTCATACAATAAAGAATTTACAGAAATTGTCTGTGTCATTCTGAATGATTTTTACTACTGCTGTTTTTCTCTGAATATATATGTGTATTTTCTAAAATCACTTCAAATACTCAAGCTGTTATAGCTTTGCTTTATTCATTTAGATAATATAAAACAAGCTGTATTTTTATGAATGTGTTGTCCTTAATTCCTAAAGAGTTAAGAAAGACTTGACTTTATTGGGAATATCACTCTTGTGTAAAAATACAGGAAGAATGGATTTAGAGAGTTTTGTAGATTAATATGAGGAGCTGTAAATAGCATACGGAATTCATAGTTTCCCCTGGAGCCTGTGTTCATCTGCAGCATCTTTTGTTTTGTAAATACGCACAGCTACAGTTCTTCCCATGTGACTGAAGAGAATGAACTTAAACCTTTATAGCCTTGTTTGAGTCTCAGCATTCTTTTTCATGTCTTTAGACCTGAAAGCATTTCAGGGGGAAAAATGCAATTCTTGTTTTCAGCTTTCTGATGAGACTTGCAGAGTCATAAGGAGCAGTTGTTTCCACATTCTGACGGTACTTTTGTGGTACTATTAATAGTGAGAGGAACAGAGGCATGTTACCACTGGTTTGATTAGGCAATAAACAGAATAAGTTGCTGAATTCTGCAGATTTCCTGCTTTGTTTTATAATCTTTATTTTTAAAACTATTGGGCTTATTTTGTTTGTTTTTCCTCATTTATATAACCATGGGAAATACTATGCAGCTGCCTGTTTTGCTAGACTTGTTGTCAGAATTGAGATGATTGTTTCCATCTGGCATGGTCTGATTTAGGTATTGATGTACTATGTTGCTGCATCGAGGAGGATGCACGTGCGTGACTCACAGGTTGACAGCTCTGTAGAAACTGAGCAGCTCTCTTAGGAAACGACATTTCCTTTTTTGAGAGCAAATGTGGGTTCTGTCTGTATGTGGTATTCTTGTTTGTGAGGCCCTGTGTGAGGAGGGACCCGTGTCAGAGTTCTGGTAACACAGTAACCCAGACAACTGATGTAAAAGCTAACAGTGCTGTGACCAGCTTCCTGTGCTGCCCCAGACAGAATGGGAAGGTAACAACCACAGCTTTCTCTGGGAGTAGCTTGCGTTCCAGTTCTGTCAGTTCCATGCAGTTTTCTTCTGTTCTTTGTTACTTATGGTTGTAACTGTTTGATCCAATTTCATTCTTGAATATTAATCAGGCAAATTAAAATGGGGCTGCGTATGTTAATACATTTTTTAATTTAAGCCCCTGTAGTGAATTCTTTCTAAGCTACAGTGCATTCAGTAGTGCTTATATATGACTCTGGAGAATTGCGTTTCTTGCCTCATATTTCTGCAGCAACTGGGTAGGTAAAGCAGCATAGTATGAAAGCTGATGGTCATCGCAGCACTTCCATGTCTCCAGTCTCTGTGACTTCTTTTTTAAAGCCCTTGAAGTATTATTTGTTTTTAATCCCAAAACAGATATTGAGATCTTTCTTCTTTCTTCTGCAAATCTGAAGAATTTTCAGTTTCATGACAGCAGCTTACCTGTTCTCTCTTGATTACTTCTTTCTCTATGGCACATGACAATCGTACCCTCTCTCTAACTGTCTCTTCTGCCTGGCAAGGTGAAAATCCAGGACCCTAGCTGCAAACCATGTCCAGGTAATCACTGTCTACAGTTGGCTCAGAGGAGGAGGAGCAATGCCTGTATTATATATAGAAGATGAGTCATACATTTTCTGGAGAGTAAATATTTGGAATTTTTTACATGTACCTTTTTTTGCCGAATTCCAGTGTTTGCTCAGCTCAAAATGGGAAAAAGTGCACAGCTCAACCCCAACATGTGCTATGCTGTCACATGTAAAGAACAAGATAGCTTCCTTGCCACAGGCATTTCTACCTTTGTGATTAACAGCCTGTTGCACATACAAATTTTTCCTTTTATAGTAAACTGCAGCTTACTGTCAAGTTTTAAAACCCCTTACATTTTCTTAATTTTCTCTGAAGACAAACAGCATGATTAAAATTTCAATTGTTTAGGTAAGTTTCCTAACTGTTGTTGTTACTTCTGTTGAAGAATACCACTGTGTAACTGAAATAGGTAAAGACACGGGAAATAATGCAAAAAACACAAAACAAAAGTAGTGACACGTTTATTGGCCAAATTCATGGTTTGGTGTAGGAACTGTGCAGTTCACTTTTTCTAGCTGTTTTCTCTCCACCCCCATAATAGATCTTCTCAATGTATGAGGCATTTACTTCAAAACTGTTTGTTCAACAAGCTCTAAAGATGTTTGAGATTAAACTATACAGGTCTATGAACACATGCACATTCTTGTTTATTCACTGCAGTTCTGTTTGCTGTCACTTGCTAGAAAGCATTCTTCTGCTGGTTTTCCTCAAGAACTTGCATTTGTTTTCCATTTTAAAAACTGTTAAATTGTAGCTGGCTAAAAATATAAAACTGCCTTACTTTGGATTTTAAATGAATTAGACTTCTTTTGTAAAAAGCCAAATCACATTTTAAGAGTGTTGAAGTATTTCATAGGATGTACCTTTCATTATGACTTGTTACAAACTTTGTGGTTTCATCAACTTCATCTTCTCTCGTCAGTTTCTTTAAAATTAGTTTTCTTAAGGAGTCTTCTTCCTCAAAGGCCAAGAACATTCCTTGTTCTAGTGAGTACTCAAACTTAAAAGCCTTGGAGCTGCAAGATGTAAATGTCTTTTTGAAAAATATAATGTTACTTTCACCAGGAATGTCTTTGGGTACTTCTCCTTCCTGTGGAAAAAAAAGTAAAGAATGGGTTAGTCCCAGGACAAGACTTCAGCAGTTCTCTTCCAGCTCACACTTGCATTCTTAATCTCCCACTTCCATGTACATGGGGTTTGGAAAGCAGATACTTACCTTAAATCGAATGACCGTTTTCCCATGTTCTTTCTCACAACACATGTAGTAACTCTTATCTTCTACCTGGACGCTGAATGCAACAGGCATCCCTTCTGAAGGTGAGGTGGTTTTGTAACAGTGAATGCTGAAGTACATTCCACTGCCTAAATATAAGTTGGTTATCATTAATAGCTTGCTCAGAAGAGAGCTGCAAGAACTTAGCCGTGCTTCTGTCTTTATTGCTGTCTTCCTGTGATGTTTTTTCTTACAGGCTGCTGGTAGCATATACTTGACTCACTGCCATCATTCAGTAAGAGTTTGAATTTGCAAGAAAGCATAGCATGTTATGAGTTAGTATGGGTAGGATGTTGCAATCTTGTGTTCATGCATAAAGTGAGAACTGAATATGTAATCTTATTTCTAGATGAATATGTATGTATGTGGTAAGTGTTCTGTATGTACAGTTCTAAACAAATTGTTGAAGCACACAAAAAGCAAAAACAAAATCATAAATGACTGCTTAATTACTGCCATTAGAGGTATAAGCTTTTAGCTTAAATCCAGTTGGTTTAAACCTTTCTTCTTTACCCTTTGTATTATTGCTATCTTAACTCAGTGATTACAAAGAACATTAGCACATCTAGAATAAAGAAACAGGATAGCATACCAGATTTCACCTCCTGATCTGTTACATCTTCGAAAGCTGCCACATTTAAATCTGGATGAACCACAAGCAACTGGCTGTTGACATTTCGAAAGAATCGTTGGATAGTTTTTTCCTTACAAAAGGCATCGCATTCCAGCTCTGCAGAAATATTGAGCAAAGAGGAACAAGTAATTTTTAAAAACACCCTGCTTTTGATCTACTTGGATCTTTGCAGATCGCTACAGGCTTAATTCTGCAATTAAAGATAGTGCAGCAAGCTGTTAGAACAGCAATCTCAAGAAGAGCTGAAGCCGTGTCATTCTTTCTACCTCTGGCTCGTAGCAGCCCAGACGAGGTAGAAGGCTCCCAGAATACAAGAGAAGCTACAAAATCTGTTGACAGTAATAGAGAAACAGTGCTCTCTTCTGCCCAGTGATTACAGTTGCACAAAAAGGTCCTTGCATTATGTAAGCAGGTATCCTGTAACTTTGGAGGAAATAAAGCAACAGCAACTTCAGAAGGAGGTGATCTGTAATTCTTTCGGAGTAGCCATTAATCAGTTGGAAAATTTGTTCCCTAGGCTTTTGCAGGTTAGTATATTTAAGCAGGTTAATTTAGATAAAATGAAGTAATAAATGATGAGCTTTCAGCTTACCATCATCTTGGTCCCAAGCAAGCAGTGCCGGGGAGGGGGGAGGATGGGGAAGAAAAATCATTAATCTCTGCTCCACAGAAAGAAACACATTTCTAAACAGTTTTGTCCTGGAAGATTGGAAAACAACCAGCCAGCCATGAAGGATCGCAAGCACACCAAGCTGAGCTCTTCTCACTACAAAGCATGTTTCATCTGTGAGCACAACAAACTTAACACCAAAGCCATTTCATTTGAGAACTGTAGTTATCATCAAACCAAGAGGCATGCAAAATATTGTAGGAATACTTAAGAGTGAGCAGCTAAGTTCAGTTTAGACCTGTATCCAGGTGATGAATGGCATGCAAAATTATGCTTCCATCAACACCTTTGTTCCAAATGAGCAAATTTCATTTTGAGTAATCTAAAATTGCTTCTGAAGAAGATAGCATTTTTCAAGGTAAGATTGGAAGTTAACCATTTATTGGAGCTCCACACCACAACATTCCAAACCTTCCAGTGATTCTTTACTGGAAATATTGCGCATGACGCAGTAACAATTTCACTGACTCAACTAATTTGCCTACAGAGTTTCAAACTGAAGCTTAGGGAAAAATTACGCAAAATCAGAGTGATAAAGAAATTGGGTTTCATCAGTATTGGAACAGAGGAAGTTAGTAAAAGCTTAAGGTGCTCAGCAGTAATATGGTACTGACCTGTTGCCACACTGGGGCAGCTGCCTCAAACTCAGATGCTTTTTGCACTGAACAGCCTGGCTGCATAATCTAAGAACAATGGTTCTATTAAGTGGGTGGGGACAGCAACTGCTCTGAGGGTTGTTCTGGTTGTGAGGAGGTTAAAGAAGGAATTCCACAAAACCAGGGATGCCTGCTTAAGGAAAGGATTGAATTTGATCTTCTATGCAGCTATCAGAAACACTGTATCTCTTCCAGCAACAGGTAATAATTACCTTCAAAATAGAGGCAGAGGTTTTCTCTAAGCCGTACTGCACACACAGCAATCTCTTCGCAGCTCATCTTCACACTGCCAAGAACACACCGAGAAGATTCAGAGCTAAGAACAATGCTTCTTACTCTGTGGGCTGATGGAGTTCTTGGGCTAGTTCACTCCAAGTGCACAGTACCATACTAGCGTCAGCATGTTTCACGATATAATGAAGAACTGTTTGTAGTTAAAGGAAAATTGGTCCCTTTGTCTGTTGCTGTAGGGCAAGTAACACCCAAGAATGGCACTCAAGGAAAATAGTGCCGAAGATGGTATATTTTTAGTAGGCTTAAGTAGCTGGTATACAGACAACTGGTTAGAAGAGAGTGGCTCACCTTTTATGATGGTTGAGGCTCACCAATGACTCCACTAGGGAGGGATCAACAAGAGATCCTTCCCTAGTGGTGGTCAGCCCTTAAATGGGGTCTGGGAGAGATGGAGCCAGACTCCACCCCTTCCAATCACACAGGTACATTACCTTCACCTGTGCCCCGCAGCTGCCTCAGTGCTCACCTCAGGTGACCAATCAGTGGTTCAGGCCGTGATTCAACAATTCCCATACAGTTGCCCGTTACCATAACTTAGAATTATACACAGCATCTTTCAAATTCTAATATTTTATTACACTTTTCATTGACGATGACTTGAATTCTAGCAGCACAATGGGAAGAATACTAAAATAAACCAGAAGTGACAAGAAGTCACCTGTCCTGAGAAGGACCTGGATGTTGGGATGGCTATTGTGTATAACTCTTAAGAAATAAACACTAGAATGTATTTGTCAAAAAAGAATAACAATCTGGTGGGAGTATCCTCTTCAAAATTAAAACAGCATTCACCGCCCTTAAAGGAAAGGGAGAATAAAAATAAAGGAAGTTATAGCACAGCTATAGACAGCTATAGACAGGCACTCTCTCTCTCTGGCAGTATAGTTTTAAAATGTCCTTTTCTGTACTGCTGAGCTTTTTGAGGTGTGTTGCCCACTCTTCCCAGCACAGCGCTGGCCATCGGGAGCCAGCACCTGTGCGAAGGCTTCAAGCAGAGCCATATGTGTGCAGCAGAGAGCAGGCAGGGCACACAGACACTGTCAGCATCAAGGAAACAAAGGCAACGTTGTGACTGTAAAAACAGTGAAATCAGTTTATGGAAATAGTCTGGCACGGGAGGTGTTTCATTCATTCAGACTAACTCCTGCCAATACATTATCTTTTTTTTTTTTTTTTTTTTTGCACCTGCTGCTGGAGTAATAAATGCACATAAATGTTAAAGCCAGCAAACAATGGGTAGAACCAGCTCTTGCACCAGCACTCTTTCAGTCAGAACATCTGACTCGCTGCCAAGGCTCTTTTTCACCACTTAGAAAGTAATTACTAAACAAACAAATTGCACTGAGCAATGCCACCCGGTAACTAAGAACGGACATCAGCCTCTGGGATAGGTGCGGCGGAATCACAGCGATTTCCCTGACCCCTTGGAAAGCACTGTAAGGAGTGCACTGGAGGGCAATGTTCTCCTTCCTGCACCGTCTCCGGCCCCAGCTACTGGCTGTGGGACAGGCAGCTCAGAGGCTGCGTCCCTGGAGAAAAGGAAATAGCCCCGAACAACGCCTGCCTGATTCGGAGCAGAGCAAAGCAAGAAATCGAGGACTTATCTTTCGTTCTGAAGCAAAGGGGAAGGCACGCATTACATTTACTGACAAAGCATTCAAGGACAAGGTGGCCATCGCTTTATGGGGTAAAGCAAACTTAACCCTAACCCTACCGCCAGCCCGCAGGGAGCGCCGCCACCTGCCGGGCACGTCGCGGCCACGGGGCACCCAACGCACGGCCGTCCGCTCCGCCGGACGGGCTCCAGCCGAACTCGGCGGGCACGATCCTACCGTGCTCCTCGGCGGCTGCGGCGCGGTGCAGGAGGGCGGACGACGGAGCGGGAGCGGCGCGGAGCCGTGCGGGTGCCGGGAGCGACGCTCCGAGCCCTCGCCTGCACGGCCCAGCGCCGGGCGGAGCGGCCGCGGGAGGAGGATTTCAGGCGGGTTAGGTTACATCAGCGTCCGGGAACAGCAGCGGTGGGCAGGCTGCAGGGCTAATTCCCGCTGCGTCTGTGTACGTCTGCATTTATTCTGTGGCACTTCCTCCTCCTCGGTGGACAAGCCAAATCATGTAAATCTGAGGTTACGAAGGGAACTTTTTTGTTTTGAGTCCCGTTATCTCACGCAGATGTCATCAGCGCATATCTCGTTTTCACGCCAACCCGTCGCAATGAGCTTGCTCATGCATTCAACCCCGGAGCAGCTGTTTTGCCATAGGCACTGCGCTGCTGGGCCGCCTTGAGTCGGGCACTGCGTGTGCCACCCTCGGTCCGAAACAGTACCGGGACACACACCTATGGTGTGACACCTCCACATTTCCTCTCCTTCATATGAACGTCCCTTTAGGGAAGCAATACTGTTTCCTTTGAAGGAAAAGGAAAGCCAGAGGCTTGCGGCTAACAGTCGGCACCAGGTGAATGGGGGAATGAAAGTGAGGTTGGCTTTAAACTAAAAGACGGAGAGTGATGTCGGTTAGATGTGAGGAAGAAATCCTTTCCCCAGAGGGCGGTGAGGCGCTGGCACTGCTGCCCAGAGAGCTGTGGGTGCCCCATCCCTGCAGGCACTCAAGGCCAGGTGGGATGGGGCCCTGGGCAGCCTGAGCTGGTGGGATGGGGCTGGGGGCAGCCCTGCCCATGGCCAGGGTGGCACTGGGTGGTCTGGAAATTCCCCTCCAACCTGAGCTATTCTATGATTCTATTATATGAATTGATGGCTCCTGGTTTGTACCAGCTGTATGTCATTTCCAGGGTAGTCATTACTTGTAAATAAATAAAATGTTGACAGCCTTGCTAGCACCCTAACGGGTACAGCCACACTGCTCAGGAGGCGAGTGCTGCTTTTGTTAGCTGTGAAGCACTAAACGCAGTGACAGTCACCATAACTGTAGTGTAAGTGCTGGTAGTACAATTCATGCCATTAAAAACAGGAAATTAAACTTGTGCTCTTCTGCAGTCTTGAAGGGCTCATGGTTTAGTAGTTGGACTGTAGGAGAAAAAGAGCAAGCCCTAAAGCAAACCAAGACCAAATGTGAAACATTCTAACATTCTCCCTATGCAATGTCTGCTACTGCTTTTGGGAGTGGTGGGGAAAGCCAGATGTGTCTTTAGAGCCTACATCTGAAAATGAGGAATATAATTTCGAGGCCAAAGTAGTTTCTTTTGGTCTCTCTTCTAAAATAATAATCCTAAAGCAAACATACCAACACAGATCGTTTTACTAAAAACAGCAGATGTTGTCAGCTCCACCCATAGGGAGCGGCACCTTAAGATGAAAGCTACAGACATGTTAGAAAAATGTATTGCTCCTTTAAAGCTGTTGGAAGAAACTAATGACGCTGATTTAGAATAACATTTAAGAAGAGGAATTCATCTGTTACAGAATATTTCTCAGAGGGAAAAATTTTGCTTTGCCCAGTCGTTGGAGTGCACCAACAGAGAAAAACTTCATGTTTCAGGCAGATAAACACAGAAAAACACATTTTTGGCTTTCAGATAATGTGTGCGTGTGTGTATACATCAATTTACAGACACTTGGTTACACTGACAGAATTCCATCATCCCTGGTCAACTTCCTGATTTGTTACCAGGTGGTCAGAGCACCTGGGGTTGTGAGTGCCCTATTTGGTTGCTTCTTGCAGTAATAACTGCATAAAGAGGTTGATAAAAACATAAGTGACTTCTGTCCCGCTCATCTGTTCCACAGTGTTGTAATTAATCTCCTTCTAGAAGTTATAAACTACAGTTGCTCTCTTCCAATGAATATAAAAAGCTTCTGCTCTTTGTTTTCACCCCCGAGTAATTTTCTTCTCACTCAAACTAACATTTGTCTGTTTTTTCTTCACTCTAGTTGTTCTTCTTTGAACCTGTGCAGCTCCATCACTTCCAGCCTGTTGTGTGTATAGAAAGCAATCCAGAAGAAAATGGTTCTTTGTGTCTGCCTCTGAGACCATAAGCATCCCACTAAATCCCCGAGTTCTTTCCTCTCTGTCTTTGCACACTTGTGTTTTTAGGAACTGATAACAGTGGTTTTGATGTCAGTTTCTGAGCTTCCATTTCTACTGATGCTTTAACATCTCTGGTTTCAGAGGAAGTGGAGCTGCTTGCAGGGGAATGGCTTAGATGTTTTTCTCTCCCATCTCAGCTCTTTCTGTTGACTTTTGTATCCAGGATGTGGTAAAATACACTCAGGTGCTTCATGTATTTAAATTTAGGTGTCGGCTCATGAAAACACGAGAGCATGTGTTAATTTAATTAGCATGTAATCAGCACATCGCTTTCCTGTCTCTTCAGATCTGGTTCCGCAACAGCTCGCTGTGCCCTGGCAGCCTGCTGAGCAGCCCTTCTGCTTTGAGGAAGCGGTCAGTTCTTCTCACAGCAGTTTCATTTCTTGCCGCGAGTTTGGCTTTCAGAGGACCTTTGGGCAGCACTGCCTTTCTTTTCTGAAAACCAGAAGCGAAAGATGTGGAAAATTCCCCCCGCTCTCCGCGATTCCGGCTCTGTCCCAGCGGCGGCCATGAGCGGCTACGACAGGCGGGAAAGCCTCGGGCGGGCTGAGGGAACGGGCGCGTCCCCGCGGAGCTCCGTCCCTTGGTGGGCTCTCTCCGGGCCGCGTGCAGCAGTCGATGTTGTACTTTGTTCCTTGCTGTCCATCCGTGAAACAGGCAACAATGACGAGCAACGCACGAAAAGCTGATGAAAGCAGAAGCAAACGCAGGAAAGAGCTGGAGGTGAGCAGTGAGGAGGGGCCTCGGCAGCACCTGCCCTCTGTGTGGAAGCCACCTCTCCAGACCAGTATACTCTGGTGCTGAGCTTGTTTCAAGTCATAGAACCTGTGTGTGTATGCATACTTACATATATGTAAGATTTCCACGTGTTCTGTTATCAGGATGATGGTTCAGAAAGCCCTCAGCTGTCCTCTGCTGACACAGCGGATCCAGTGCTCTCAGACGGCCTGCAGCCCCTGTGCCAACCCGAGCCCCTGGAGCAGCTGCTGAACGGTGATGTACACACACACCATGAGCCACCACTGAATGCAGTGCTTGTATGCTGAGGTGGATTCATTCCGCTGTTTAAATGAAATCACTTTGTCTTTTAACAGAGATGAACAATGAAATCAAGAACTTGTTGACAAAGTATGCCCACATCCTAAGGCAAGTTGCTGTGTTCCGTTTCGCTCAGTACTTCTCTGGATTCTCTTGCTGTGAAACATTACTCTGGTTGCAGTCGATTTATTATTTTTTTCCTGCATAGATTTTGAAATAAAAATACTCTTCCCTGCTATAATGGAGTAACAACAGTGTTTGGTCGAAAACGGAGTGTTGGGAGACTCCATTTTTAAGTAAAACATAAAAGCAGATCAAAATAGTGAAGAAATTACTGGCCTTAGTATTGAATTTCACCTTTACTGATGTGTTTTTCTTTTTCCAATTAAGTGAGAGAGCAGCAGTGGATGCTTCTTATGTGCAAGAGCTTGATGGAATCCTGAAGGAAGCAAGAACCCTAGAAAACCACTTAAAACAAAAAAAAGAGGGTCTGAAGCAGAGATTTTCTATGATTGCAAATACTCTGCAAAGCTAAATGAAGTCAATTTTATTGTAGAAATACACAACAAAATGGTTATAATAACCAATTTATAAATATCTTCTGTAAATACTGCTAGCAGTTCAGGAAATGTTCAACAACTTCAGCAGCATTTTATTTTTCAAGTAGGTATATGCACTATAGAGGGTAGTGGTAGTACAAAATACACTAAATATGTATTTTGAATCCCATGATGACTTCAAGGAATTTTACAGCTTAGAACAGCATTCTTATTTGCTGACCTGTTGTTTAGACTGACCCCATGCTTTCATCCAAAGTAAATGAACTTTTGGTACCAAAATCATTGTAGAATGTACCTTGAATCTTGCTTTCATTGTTGTCTCAAAACATAATTGAGCATGACTGAAAAGAGAAGCTTAGAAATAGAAGAGTTCTATTAAGACTGTTACTTTAGAAATGCATAAAGAGGGGTTTAAGTCTTAATTTAAGTATATATTTTATTATGTTTTTTGCTTTTCAAATGAAATGAAGAGCATTTTAGTATAAAAGCGCATTGTCAAAACTTTACTGGTAGTATCAATAAATAAAAGCTTATGTTAAATGTTATGGAATTTTATGTCTAAAATTCCACTGATCATTTTCTTGATTTTAATCCAGTTTATCTAAGGATGATTATGGAGTTTTTGAACAGTTTTTCTTTCTTGCCATTTGACTGTTAAAAACAAGATGAAACAAAATATACAAAGTATTATTTGTACTATGTGTGAAGGTAATTTCATAAAGAAAAATGCTAGCTAGTCCTGTTGTTATAGCAGAATGTGTCTGTCCCTTCCTTCCCCAGTACTGTATACTTTAAATATTTTCAGGCTTAATCCTCCTTTCTTTCTTTTAACTATTAAAGGTCACAACTGAATGTGTTGCCTGTCACACTGTTACTCTGAAAACTGACATCTGTGAAGAGATTTTGCAAGCCACCTAAAGATGCAGTTGCGTACTTAGTAGGATTTTCCAAGTGCCTACGCACATAAGCGCCTTAGATGCTTAGGAATTTTTAAAAATCCCATAAGATGACTATCTGCATCTTTAGCACCTAAAGACTTTTTAAAAATCTAACTTCAAGTATATGTAATCTTTTACCAGCTTCTGGTAATTTTTTAATCAGTCATCTTGGTAATTCTATTAAAATGGAAGAACGTAGAAGAAAGAAAAGAAGATTTTGGAAGCTAAATTTGCTAGAATATTGTGCTGGATGAATGCAGAATCATCTATGAAGATGAATAAAAGCAGAAATTAAAACTGGTGCCTGGGAAGTGTGAGAAAATCTTCCTGTAGTAACTTACAGTATGTAGGGTAAAAATACAACTTCAATTACTGTTCAATATCTGCTTGTTTTATCAAAGCCAAAAGAAGTGTGCTGCAGCTTTTTTAGCTCAGCTGGATTCAGATCATCTAGATTTAGTTTGTGTGGCTGATAAACACAAGTTGCAAAGGTCTTGTTCTTCTATCAAGTTCCAATAAGATGTGGAAAATTTGCTTTGGATCGCATAGAGTAAGTTTCTTCCCTTAGAGGATCAAGAGAACACAGACTCATAGTGTTACTGTTGCAGTAATCTGTTCCATTTAAAAACTTGAAATCCAATAAGAAATGGTAGAACTGTACCTCTTAGAGGAATGAAGCTACACATGAAGTCATACTGGCACCTATCCCATCACTATCCGCTTTCCAGTTTTACTGAAGGAGGTTTGAATTGAAAATTAATTGGCTTTAAAGCTGCCAAATCTGATCAGCAAAGCTCAGCTGGTAACTACATTTTCTTTAAGCTTCTCCCCATGTTGTTTAAGCTGCATTACCTTAGCAAATTAGCAAGAAGGTCTAAGATGACAGATCAGTAACAGAATATAAATGGATTTTTCTAGAAATTGTGGAAGCATCTGAGGCAAAGTTCTGTCACTCCTGAAGTTGCAGGGATTTTCAGCTGTGGGTCTATTGTGTTTCTGAGCTTGCTGTGGGTGCCTTCAGAATCCAGAAATTGTAAGTGATGAAAAGCTAATACTCAGTTGTTCTCACTGCTCTGTTCTTATCTAAAAGCTGAAAATGGAGAACAGCAAATAACGTGGAGATAGCTGAGGTGTTCAGGGAAGAAGTGTCTTCACCCAGAAAGGTTAGTTGTGGCTTTTCTCTTAAAATGAAACTGCTATTTAGCATAGGTGTAGGAATATGGATAAAAACAGAAAAAATGAGGTTATGTGGTTAATAGCTGTATTTGAGGCTCGTGAAATTCAGGCTATAGCATGTCAAAATTCAACTTTGATAATCTTAGAACCTCTAGGATTTTCTCTGAATCATCTTTGAAAATTTGGTGATCAAGGCAGCACTTACAAATGAGGATAAGGAATTGTAGATTGATCAGTCTATATCTCATCCTGTGGTGATTCTGAACTACAGTTCTTAACAACCAATTCCAAAGCATCTGGGGAACAAAAACTTTAGAAAAAATATTTCAGTCAGAGGTGCTAACTTAATATGTATGGGAAAGTAGGGGTGGAAGGGGTGTTACAAGTTGATGTAACTGACACTTGTACATTGTATTATATATAAATAGGAGCCATCAGGAAATAGAGGCTACAAGGGAGATTAGAATCAGAACAATAATTCTCATATTTCCTGAAAGGTCAGTTTGAGTGGCATTCTCTAGGGATCTGTCTCAAGCCTGGTTTGCTCTGTATTATCCGGAATGATTTAGAAGAATGACACTACAGATTACAGTTATTTTTTTTTCAAGCTGAAAAAAAAGGGTCACAGTTTTTATTAGTAATATATATTGAAAATTCACTATAATCTCAATAAGATAAAGAAGATAAAGATAAAATGCAGCTAAAATTCAAAACAGGTGGGAAAAGAGTCACATTTATCTAGAGGAATCAAGTATTCTTTACAAACCAGAGCAATGGCTAGGGTTGTTATGATGGTACTGGGAAAGGGAGAAAAGGAGAGGAGCTTTAAATAAAGTATACAGAGCACGGCATTAAAGCACTTCTGTTCTGCTTTGCTCCGTACCAGTCACATCTTAGCTGGGGAATGGGAAACAGGCTAGGCAGAGTCTGGAGTGGGAAAAGGGAATAATAAAAGACTCAAAAAGCATGATTTTTTTGAAAGGTTGAAGTTTAATTCGAGGAAAGCAGAAAACAAGGGAAAGTGTAATAACATGAGTAATAAAAAGGACAGTCATTAGGTATTCACTGCATCTCACAGAAGGGACAAGAAGAAATCAGTTTAATTTGCAACAGACCATTTAGGATGAGTAATAATCTGTCCCACTTTAAGGGCACAGTGGGATGGGTTACACTGAGTACTGTACGAGCTGCCCTGCCTGCCATTAAGGTTGGGGTGGTTCATACAAACTACTGGGAAAGAAAGAAGCAAACATGGCCACAGTAGTGCATTCACCCAATGACAGCATTTCTCTCTTTGCATCCTGAGGGATGGGGATGGGTTCACCTTAACAGGACTCAGCAGGATGCAGCACGCCTCTGGTCCTGCCTGATTTGATTCTCATCTCTTGTGGCAACCAATGTTCCTGAGGTTCTTGCAGTCTCTAAGGGGCAGAATTGCTATTTTTGAAACAAACAGAAGTATTTTGTGTCAAATGAAAAAAGCCAAGGAAAACTGACAACGATGTTTAACAGAATGGCCTTGAAGCCTGGCTACTGGCACGCAGACAGGCTCCTTTCCTCCCCGGCACGTTCTCCAGCTTCAGCTGGCGGAGCGGCAGGAAGCATGTTTCCACGCGGGGATAGATGCCTTCACTGCTCGGTACCTGAGCTGCTCGCCAGCCCGGCCCGGCTACGGGAGATGCGGGGATGCGGCCCGGCCGAGCGCGGCCCGGCGGAGCGTCAGCATCCTCCAGCCCGGGCTGGCGTGCTGCCACGGCTTTTATTCTGAAGCGATGATGTCAGGCAGCTCGGTGCAACCTCAGAGCCCCGCTGCGCGCTGCCGCCCCGGCCCCGCTCCTCCCGCACCATCTCCGATCCGATGCCTTCTTCCGAGCAGAGTATGTTTTCCAAAATCGCTTTGTCAGCCATCAGCATCCTGCTTGCTAATTTGCGGCATTTGCTCTCCTCTTTGATGCAATTCGTTCCAGGTAAAACGCATAAACAAACAAATCCTTCTATCCCATCATCCTGGAAAGGGGTTTTCTCCGAGCTGTTGCCGGAGCCGCTGCTGGCACACGGCGGCGGAGCAGTTCTGTTTGTAGCGATCGAAGAGGAACGAAGCAGTTTTAAATGTTTGCTAGAAGCCAGAAGTTATCTGTTATTTATTGAAAAGATGAGTGTGAGAGGCAAGCACATTGCACAGCCTCTTTCGGATTATGGGCATATGCAGAAGGTTTAGCGCTGAGAGGCTGCTGCGAGGTGTGTGCGTGGCTCGGGAGAGCATTTTTTCGGGCAGCGACGTTACAGACACTTTGAGTGCAGCAACTGAGAAATGATGCCATGGCATTTTGTATCACCACAGTACACTGCTGTCTGTGTTTTCGCTGTGCAATTTGGGCGGTCATTTTGTTTAGTCTAAGAGAGTGAAACCTGTTACCACAAAGTAGGAAAACAAGGAAGATCATGACTTAGTTTACTGAAATCTCTCCTTTCTTATTTGGTTTTGTTGGTGTTAGTTTCTTCTTAGAATTAAAGATTGCTTTGGGAGTTATAAAGTTCTGAAAGGGCTTTGGGCCTGCCCAAAACCTGTCACACATGAAAGAACAGTCAGGGGAAAAGTAATCAGTGTAAAATAAATGATAAATTAATTGCAACAGCTGTATCATTTAGTTAAAACTTTGGCTCTCTGCTAAAGTCTCTTGCAGCTTCCTTTGTTATTCTTTGAAGCTGAACTATGTAGGCATGTAAAGATCTGTATTTCTTCTACCAATTATCTAATTAAAATAAGAAATTTGAAAATTTCTTTGTGTCATTACTTGCATCCTTTTAAAATTTCTGAATTTCACTGTCTTATTACTGAGGTCTTGTTGATGAAGCTTGGTGATGGTAAAGTATTGTCGCAACTTAGCTAAAAAATGAGTGTTAAATTGTGAGAAAGAATGCTTTCCATTATTTTCTTCAAGAATTTGAGTGAAACAGTGAGAAACATAAGAAAAAAAGTGAAAGTTAAATTTGTTCTTTTTGATACATTTTTCTGTGATGTCAACCACACCTTACTTGTGACATCTTTCTGGAGTTAAGTGTTCTAGGGACTACATTATGTAGATCAGTATTTAAGAAAGGAGTCGTACTTCCTTCATGTCATCAAATAACACCCACAAAGTTTAGAATTTTTTTTGTCATGTCTTTCTCCCCTCCTTTTCTCCATTACTTCTCTCATGTTTTTTTGTCACTTTTTGTGTGTGTGTGTGTGTGTGTGTCTGTGTGTGTCTGTGTGTGTGTGTGTGTGTTCTTCGATTCACTGCCTGGTAGCAAGGAAGTGGGTGGCTGACTCCCGGGCAATGGGGAATCTCCTGGCTAGATGGAACGAGGAGCCAAGTGTGGGGACCTCCCAGCAGACACAAGGCAAGTGCAACAACCTCAGTTCTGCAGTCAGTGTAAGACACAGGCGAGCTGCCAGCCCTGTTGATCAAACCCTGGTGCAGACTGAATACAGACTGGATGGGGGGAAATAACAACCATAGCTGCTTCAGTTTGATGTGGGCAAGGGAGAGGGTTGGAGAAAGCTAGTTGGCTTGTCTTCTAATTCCAATTCATAATTTATAGGGAAGCTATAGCCGCTAGTTTGTGTTAGATTCATTGCTGACCTGCCCAAAGTACATGGATTCCCTTCTCTGGATAAAAACAATCCATGACAAGGTGGCAGTTTGTGACAGGCAGAGAAATCGTGGCATGCTTGTATTTGAAAGAAAGAGTGCATGAAGAAACAATATCAGGCTCTGGTAGCTTGCAGTGTTTGGGAAAGACTGGAGAATGTACTGTACTTGGCTTTGCCTCCGCTCTGGTATGCCAAAGTGTATTTTAGGTCTTAAGCTTGTTTTTAAAGGTTGGTAGCAGCTTGGAAATTAGACCCCTGAAGTATTGACTTCAAGTTGACAGATTAAAATCTTGTACAGATATCCAGGTATAAGTCTTATCAAAAATGTAGTGCCTTTGATTTGTTGCTTATTCAAGTACTTCCATCTTGATCTGTGGTTTGAACAACCATGGGCTTGTATTTGAGAGATCACATAAAAATCTGCTTCCCATTGCTAGCAGAGTCAGCATTTATTTTATGTACCTGTTGCTCAACATGAAGAGCTAGCCTGTCTTTTGTCTTTTGCAGAGATTAATGTCTTGGGTGGCTAGATGTTAAATGTTAAGTCTGATTTCTACATTTAGACATGAGCTCTGATCCGATGATGAAATGCTTTCTTTGTAATAGCTCTTGAGCAGTGCCTTTGGCTGTGAAGTGTTTCTGTTTCATCTGCTTCATGCATTTTGGAGTAGGTACAGATATATGTAACAGGTTTTAGTATTAATTTTTGATTAAATCTGGAGGGTAGATTTTATTAAGATTAATTGTAACAAGGAAGAAGTGCACATGGGGCATGTGTTGTGTTGTTTATCTGCATTGTATTTTTTTTTCCAAACACAGCAGGTGGTTCAGAATAGGAACAAACCAGTTTCCTTTGAACTCTTTGTTTTGTGTTATACTGTCCTGCCATAGCTATTACAGAGGCTTGATTTTTTGTTTGTTTGTTTGTTTGTGGGTTTTTTTGAGTGAATGTGAGCCTTTCCTGTGACAACAGGGAGAAATGTATTGTACTGGATCCTTCTGTACTTGATCCTTTTGGTCTTACTTCCGTGCTTTAATTATCCTATGTCATTTTCTGCTACTGTTTGCATCTTGGTGCACTGCAAAATGTTGATTCATCACTCACACACAAAAATGTAGGTTGCGTTCAGTCTCTGCAAGCACCTGTCAAATCACATCCATCCACCCACCTGCCCAAGCCGCCTAAAAGCATTGCTTTGCAGGTGAGGATCCCTGAAGCCATTTCCCAGCCATGTTGTTCCCAGAGCTGTCCAGTGAGATGTAATAATGAGATGGCTTACATAATATGATTGCAAGATTTTTTTTTTTTTTTGTGCTGTGCTGAATATGGTGGAGGTCATTGCTTATTTCTGTTGTTTGTTCCTTGTCCTGAGTCTTCTCATAAGCAACTCATCGGTGCAAACTTTTTTTTTTTCTTTTTTTTTTCCCTTCTTTTCAAAATTGTCCTAGAAAACGTCTGTTCTGACTCATCTGGGCATCATGATTTGATTACGCATAGTATGTTTTACTGTTGGGATCTTCATCTACTTGAATAGTTGCCAGAAGCAAAGATACTCCCTTGTCTTGCTATGCTTCTTGCTCTCCCTGTGGTCTGATGGCACAAGGCAGTAACTGATGTGACTTTTTGTTGTGTGTAGCCTGGTCTTAGATGATTTCTGGACCACGTCTTGAAATCTCAGTCATGGCTACCTAGGTTCAAGAAAGGTGAATTCATAGAATCACAAAATCACAGAATTGTAGGGGTTGGAAGGGACCTCTAGAGCTCAGCCCCCTGCCAAAGCAGCTCCCTAGCCCAGGTTGCACAGGTAGGCATCCAGGTGGGTCTTGAACATCTCCAGAGAAGGTGACCCCACCACCTCTCGGGGCAGCCTGTTCCAGTGCTCCGTCACATGCACTGTGAAGAAGTTCTTACACACAGTAAGACTAGCTAGACTAACTACTTCGAGAAGGACTACTAACATGATTATGTGAATGGCAAGATTATCAGAGTAGGAAAACTCGGTTCATTTAGCTTAGTAAGTGATATGATTGCTCACTCTAGATACATATGCCAACAAAATGGACAACACAACACAAGAGGGAGAAATGCCGATGCCACACAGCAATGCTGACAGAAGATAAAGAAAGATAAACTGCCCCACTAATAACTTCTCTCTGTGAATTCATAGCGTTCTTCATATCGTCTGGGCAGTTGTCTCCAAAGCAACCTTCCAAGTAAGGCATCAGATCCAGACATTTTTAAGATAGAGTTCAAATATAACTTAAGCAGCTGGGAGAAGATGATGCTGCAGGTCTCTTCCAGTCCTGTTCAAGCCCACTCATGAAGTATAGCTTCCTAAATTCCCATAGGTAATTATGTAGCTCTCCAGGAAGTTGTTTTTTTTTCTGCAGTTCCATTCTTGGTTATGCCATTTTGCTTTTGCATGGCTGTAAAAATATCTCCTTACAGACATATTGGTCTTGTTATTTTTTTACAATTTTACATATTCACAATCTTCTTCTCAGTGTACTAAAGGTTTATTTATTGTTATTTATATTTGCAGAAGCAAATACTGGTGACAGTCATTACTCCTGCTAAGTATTAGTTGATATGGAAAGCTTCCTCTTCCTTATGTGTAAGGAAATACCATGGGGCACTAATGTTGGGATCAGATTGAGTGCTTCATATAGGATTTAATCAGAACTTAATTGAATTTTAAGAGGGAGAGGATGTTGGTGGTTTGAGGTTAATTGCTTTAGCCTGGCAGTCTGAATTCTTTATCTAGCTGACTTACCATATTAGAGACCTAAAGAAGGATTTGAGGATTGGCAGGCCAGAGAACTACATGGAAGGGAGCTTGCAGTTCAATTTCCTGCATGCCTAACACCCTTTCTGTCTCAGGATGTTCTAAAGAAGTGAGCTCAGGGAAATGCTGTGTGTCAGCAGAGGTCTTCTGCAGATACTCTTCTGCTCTGAAATATCACTTGTCCTCTGTAGACGTGACTATGTGGTGTCAGAAGCTCTCAGGTAAATTGTGCAGAAGCTTCACTTAATCACTTGGATTAAAGAAGGTAGGCTAGAAGAAGCATCTGCAGTGGTGAAAGTGACTGCCATCACCAGAATAAACTGCGGCAACAGAACATCACTATCAGTATACAGTCTGTTCAGCCTGAGGCCTTTTCTGTCCTAAGATGAGCTCAGGAATGGATTTCTGTATGCCAAGCAATCAGTGTTTCTCTTGCATCTAAATCTTCATCTGTTCTTGTTTAGTTCAGGGCTAAATAGCCTTATGGAGAGGATAGAGCAGTGCAGCAGAGCAGCTCTCTTGACCTGTGGAAATGGAGCCCAGTGCAGGTGAGCAGGTGGAAGCACTGGGAGGGAAAGCAACCGCCTGTGCACTTTCTAGGTAAATCCCCCTTTGCAGCTAAATGGATTGCTCTAACAATCCTTGTGTTGATGAGGCTTTGCAAACCAGGCTACTGGAGCTAATAGCTAACGGTATGCCCTCAGCACACAGCATTCCCTGCTCTTCATGCTTCACCAACACTTTTGTACTTTGGCTCTGCCTAATAACATGCAAACAGGAGGCTACATCAGAAATGACCCTTTTCTGCTGTCGCTTATTTCTTGTCAGGTAAATCTGCTTAGTCTCTTTCTCATGACAGCATAGTTCGGCTCAGTTTCATGTGTGTGTGTTCTTCATCACTTCCCTTTATTTCTTTTTTTTATTTTGGTCAGGGAGGGGGGAGGTCTGCAAGGGCAAGAGCTAGTGATTACCTTCTGAGCTCCTGCAATCGGATTGTCCCGGTGAGTTTGAGAACTGACCTGTGCACCTTTCAGCAGTCTGAGCTGCTGGTTTACTGCATTACAGGTGCTGCCAACTTGGCGGAGTCCTTCATGTGCAGTGTAGAGAGGAAACATGACAACCTATATTTGACAGTCTGTGTTCTTCCAGGGTTTTGAACTCTCTGACATTGAACTTGTAAAATCTTCTTGTCTAATGAGCTATGGCTTGCCTGGATTTACAGGACGGCACTGGGAGTCCTTGAGACTGCTCTTTGCTCTCTGGGATGTTCTTTCTAGTGAGTTATATTGTTGCTGGTTTGTTTCTTGGCAGTTGTGGTGGTGTGTGTGTGTATATATATATATATATATGTATATATGTACCTGTATGTATATGTTTTTTTCTTTTGACCTTGGAAGACCTTTTGTACTATGGGCAGAAAAGAATGATATAACAATAATAATAATAATAATAATAATAATAATAATAATAATAATAATAATAATAATAATGTAAACTCAGTGGAAAATGTCGTAAATTTTTGTTAAAAACAGATCGATGATTTGAAGAAACTTAATGCTGTGGTACATCCCCTCCCCAAAATTTCATTGTTGTGGTTAAAGGGAATACTATCAGTAGTATAAAATTTCTTCATTGTAAAATTTTCAGCATTAGGAATATCATATGTTATCTTCAGCTGCAAGTAATACTGATTATTGCTATGGTCAGCCTTATAACTCAAATTTTCAACACCGTTTCAGAAGTTTTCACTGAAACCTGTCTCAGACTAATTTCTATCCTGAGGTTATCTGTAGCACCATCGAATATGATTGGATCTGAATAAGTTGTCTTCTTTTGTATGTCACTGCACTGGTGACTTCATCCATAAGCAGCAGTTAGAAAATTAGTTCACAGCTGTTAACTCCAGGGAGCAAAATCTCTTTCCTTCAGGGACTTTTCAAAACCCTTCACAAAGGAAAAAGGTAGAAAAGTTAGGTCTACATCTGAACGAGTAATGAATATAGCTCAAATAGATTGAAGGCCAAGCACTAGTCACTGGACAGGAGAAAGAAATTAAGATAATTTTAAGTGTAGCAAAATTAAGGAAGCAAACAGCATATCCTACACAAGAATAATCATTTCTGATGTGTTCTTGTTTTTCGGCACTGCTTAAATTCTGGAAACTCTTCGGGTAATGTCTGATTAGATTACACATTCTGGGAAAGTATTCCAGTATGTACACTTCTCTGTTGTTTTTTTTAACATACCGTAACTGTGATACCAGGGCAGAGTTAGAGAGCATTAGAATGCGTTTTTTCTGTCTGAGGGCTGCCCGGCTCTGTCTTGCTTTTTACAACACTGTGGGTAGAAATGCTGCACGCACTGCTTTCTGATCACGTCTTTGGCCTGTAGCAGTGGGCTGAAGGACAAGCTTTTTTATATTGCTACCATCAGAAACCACAGGTCTCCTCTTTTGAGTTAATCTGTGTATCAATTTGGAAGGGCTTTTTTTGTTTTTGTATTAATGTAACTTAACAGATTCTGTTGACAAATAACTATGTCTTGCTTATTGGAATAAATTCCAACATTGAACTTCCTTAATTAAACGTCTCTTTTTTCCTATCTTAATTTATTTTATTACCTCCTTTGGACTGCAGAACAGGTGCCACTAATGGATTAAGTATAGTTTAGTATAGTCTAGCTCTGCTAGACTTTCAGCTCCCTGTGGATGTATGGGATATTATGGAACAAAACTTTAGTCTGAATATCCTGCGCAGGTTGGCTCCTTGCAGGATTCTGAATATCATCCTCCTAGATACGTAAAATCAAGCTCTAGAAATTGTCTGTTCATTCAAGTGTAATTCTTAGTTACTTGCATTTTGTTCTCATTGCTTTATTTGCAGGTATAAAGAATTCGCTGCCTGGTCCATCAGAAGAGCAGTTCAGCTTACCCACTTTGCAGTGCATCTCTCCCTTACTACAGACAGTGGAGGAGACCCGAGAGCCCATCCCAGCCAAAATCAAAGGACATATTCCTGAATGGATTAATGGCAATCTTCTGAGGAATGGCCCTGGGAAATTTGAGTTTGGTGAGGAGAAGTAAGTCTGGGTTTGGTGAGTTTGTCAGAAGACTCTGGCCTGAGCAATAGCTGAAACCAAAGGGGAACACCCTGAATGGCTTGATACTGTTTGGACCACCTTGTAGTTTCTTAAGTTAGGCAAGGAGGAAAAGCTTGCGTCATCTTTCTTTTCAGAACATCTGCTCCCTCACCAGAGCTCAGTGAGCTCTGAAAATAGGAAGCATGGTTAACTTATTAAGGCTGGAGAAGCTTAGTCACAGAAAGGCTGTGACCTACTCAAAATGGTGTAATGAGGGAGCAGAGATGAGGCTTAAAACATACATACTTCCAGTTTTTGTCACTAACAAAAGTCCATCCTATAAACACCCTGAAATCCAGGGAATCATTTTCAAAGTTGAGTGCACTAAATTGGGTAAGTTGCTTTAGGATCAAATCCAGCTCATTCTACAAGTAACATATCAAGACATTTGAAGAGGGCAACCTTGCCTTTGGTTTGGAATATGTCATTCTAGCAAACTGACAAACCTAGCTCTTCTTCCTGCAGATCTGATGGCAGCAACTGGCCAAAGACAATCATTGAACTTCCAGAGGTGTCTTAAAAAAAATCCAGACTTTCCTTTAAAACCTCATGATTTTCTCCTTTTGGAGAGAATGGCACCCTGCAAATCACCTGCTGAGAGCTAAAGGCTCATCAAGGCTTTCAGCAGCAATTTATATTCCTGTTGTGCAGGAATGCACAATTTCTTCTTCCTATGCAGAAGTCTGCAGGGTGGTTGGTTTACCAGCCCAAATTATTGCTCCCATACATAGCATTTTCGGAAATCCCTGTTACTTTCAGAAGTAATACAGAGTGCTCAGATCTCACTGATGGCGCTCTGTATTACTTCTTACATGAGTTCTTTTACTTCAGGCTGCAAGCCCGCGAATGTACGTGATCAGTTTCACTTATTTGAGACCCATCACAAGGCTGTGCATGTTTATGTGCTCATGAGATGTGGGCATTAGGTCGTCACGGACAAAAACAAACCTAAAGGTAAGAGAGAACAGTGTAGCAGAACTTAATGTAGTGCACAACTCTTGTTCTCCTATTTCTCACTGCTTGTAGATACAACCATTGGTTTGATGGCATGGCCCTACTGCATCAGTTCCAGCTGAGAAGTGGCACAGTGACATACCAGAGCAAGTTTCTGCAGAGCAACTCCTACTTGACTAATAACCAGCACAACCGCATTGTGGTCTCAGAATTTGGGACACTGGCAATGCCAGATCCATGCAAGAGTGTCTTTGCACGCTTCATGTCACGCTTTGATCCACCAAGTAAGAGGGATTCTAAAATACACAAAATGTTATGGGGTTTTCTTGGGGAACTGATGGTTAGCTTTGACAGGAGCTGTGAATCAGTCTGGTATGAGCCTATTCTGGGTCCATCTTTTTCTTAGAAGGTTGTCCCTTGGAGCAGTCATTTGACATTGGATGCAGCTGGGAAATGCATGTTCACTTTAACGTTTTAGTGCCACTTTGGCTCACTTGGTTCCAGTTTGTTGCAAATAGCCAGCAGAAGTCTCCCCAGAGAACACCTTATACAGACCAGATAATGGGCATTACAATCTGTTATTCTCCTGGAGACACTTTGCCCTTAAAACACCTTACCTTGCTAAGCTTACAGGGTAAGTGGGCTAATCCTTCCCTTCCTGTACTAAGGTGCAGGGGATGATATAAGTAGGGTGAGAGAGGGTATTGCACAGGAATGGAAGTATCACTACCTATAGGGTACTGTGTAAGGCAGGAATGAAATAGGCTTAATTTTAAGCCAAGTGTCTGTCACTAAAACCAGAACAGACCTAAAGTCTGCAACTTGTTGCTTGTGTGTAAGACTATCTTAAATTCCTGCGGTGATGGATCCTGTCCTGCCTGTCATCTGTTCTCTTTAAGGTATTTATGCCTTCACTCAGTGGTCTGCCTTGCTCCTCTGCTTCCCACTTAGCCCAAGTTGCAGCCTCAAGTATTACCTCTCATTTCCAATTGTATAAATTGAACATGGCACTCATCATATGGCTGTCAGAGGAGATAATTTTGGCAGGGGAGGAAAGGGACAGAAATATGAAGAAATAAGGAGGTCAGATGCAAAGGGCATATGTGAGTACCATGGTTATCTTGGTTTCACTAGAGTAATTTCCACACCTCCCTTACTAAAACCATAACTTCTGTATGTTTTTGAAGAAGACAAGTTAAAATGCAGTATGTGGAAGCAGAAATCAAGTTTCTTACCTGAAGGTAACGCAATTTTGCAGTTTTGTTTGGCAACTTTTAGACTATGCATTTGTTGCACACATGAGAAACTGAGCCTATTTAAGCCTCTAGGAATTAGTGGCATTCTGTGTATTTTTTCAGAACTTATAAGGGGAACAGCTCAATTTCTTTGGATTCAGCTCAAGCTCTGCTGCAGAAGTTTTCCAAGTTCAGTAGGAAGAAGCACCAGAACCTCACTCTGGAGCCTTGTGTGTGTGACTACTGGGTTGAGGGTTGGCTCTGGAACAACTGACAATGTTGACAAGGCCTGAGTATCCAGATTTTATATCTGCTGAGCTACATAAAGTTCTCTTGGGTAGAGAAGTCTTCTTTCTTAGTACCAAGAAGCTACAGAGCAATTGGGAATCGACAGAGTAATTGGAATCTATCAATGATCTGAGAAAATTCAGCTGATAGTTCTTTTCCTGTTGTCCTGATCTCACTTGTCCAGACATTTTCCTGGAGTGACTTTGTAGATTAGTGAGATACTTCTAATCTTGGGGGATTAGTGTCACGGCAGATGGGTTTATTTGTTTAAACATGATGTATTGTCAAGCAAGCTTAAACAGAGCTTGCGTTTTGTTTCAGAGCCAAGTGACAATGCCAATGTGAGCTACGTTGTGTATAAAGGAGACTACTATGTCACTAGTGAGAACAACTGTATGTTTAAAGTGGACCCAGAAACACTTGAAATGAAGGAAAAGGTATGGGCTGGTGGGAGGTGTGGGCTGACTTGTGGCACTAGAGGATCTCTCCTCTCTGTTTCTAAAAGCCCTTAGTAACTCGTGAGAAGCAGAGGGGAAGTGAGATTCCACAACAAAGACCAGTGCAGCTTTAAGCCATAGCTGTAAAAGCATCTTTTCCTTGTATGCCTGAGTTCCTGAAGAGTCTGTTCAGCAGTAAGGCAGCTCTCCGACAGTCACTGCCTGCTCCAGCAGGCAAAGGGAAAGAGGCTTGCAGTGTGGTTTCCGTTTGTCATCTTTCCAGCACGCTTGCTACTTGTCTGTACTTGTCTATGTATGAAGAATAACGTGCATACAGGAAAAAGTTAACATCACTGATCTCAAATCTGCATTCTTGCTGTCCCTTCAGTCTTCTCATCTGCTCCCTTTATCTCCTCATACACTGTCAGCCCCAAGCACTGCAAACCAGCCCTTCAAAGTCTCAACTAAAACCTCTTTGTTGCCACTGGCAGTGAAGCCAGTGTAAAGTCAAATTTAAGTCTGCCTGCCACTTTACTCTTCCCCATAGTAGCCAACAAACCAAAAGTTGAGTCTATGTTCTATGCATTGCCTCACAGCAGTGTGGCTGCATTTGGGGACAGAGTATGACTTATGAAATGGTGGAGTAAGCTGTGTGCTCCCCTGCCAGCACTGTTAGAGAGGATTTGGACATTTGCTGGGCTGAACCATTGTGAGAACTGAAGAAGGATTCTGCTTTTCCTGAGTATTAGCTGTGATCCCTGTATGTCGCTACAGATTGTTTAATACTGGAAAATTCCATCTCAGTTCACTGCTTTGAGAGAGGCATTGTAGCTGTCCCTTTCAACAGGATCAAAAAGCTCTGTTTATGAGATACTCTGTGCTACTTTCATATTGAAATCGGGAGTTTGATGATTTTCCGTTTTGTAAGCCACAATTCAGTGATGAAAAAAATAGTGTAGGTGGTGTTCCTGGTTTCAATGCTCAGTCACCCTGTCATAAAAAAAAAATCTTCTTAAGCTTCTTTTTAAATGTAGACTGGACTAGCAGTTTTTTGAAAGTGAAGGAAAAGATGTTTTCACACTCAGCATCTCATATTTGAGATGCCTTAAGGGCATGGTTTTGTGTGCTCCTGGTGGCATGGCCTTCTTTTCAAATGGGGCTTCCCGTAGAGTCTCAGAAATATTTTTTGAAACTTTTGGAAAAGCAGGATATCTTTAATGTTTCAGTGCATGTGTTGATCTCTCTCCAATTTTTCCTTCAGACTTCCTTCCCAACATATCCCCTATGCTCTCTGAGTCGAAACTGTGACTGGACCAGGAAGAGGTCCAGCAGTGTTCACAGCTGCACCTTTGTCCCAACTCCTATCTGTAGAGTTAGACTGATCTCTGTGTGAGGACAATATGCATTGACTGTCAATTACCTGTGTGCGCTTTCAAAACACTTGGGGGTTGGACTAGATGATCTCTAGAGGTCCCTTCCACCCCCTACAATTCTGTGATTCCACAATCCTGTGGTGGTAGGTAATGACTGCCTCTTCTTGCATGCCTGCAGTGGTTGCTACATTAAGTTTTCATTAAAATGCTCTATGGACAACATTCCTGCAGTGTCAACACTCCTGGCCGGTAGTGATGCTCATATTTCCCAGGGAAGTGGTTGCTGCTACTGGTTCTGTTCTGTTGATAGAATGAACGCACTGAGGAATGTGCTTAAATTTCAGGGATTTCAGGTAAAATGAAGGTTTAAATTCAGATCGCACATTAGGGCCATAATAATTACACTACTTTTCCTCAGAGTTTAACAGAACTAATGTTTAGAAAGCCTGTGGCTTGCTAGAGAGCAACAGGAAGCTTCTGTTCTGACTGAACATCTTTGGGATTTGCAGGTAGACTGGAGCAAGTTTGTTGCTGTGAATGGGGCAACTGCTCATCCTCACTATGCACCTGATGGGACAGCATACAACATGGGAAACTCATATGGGAAATTTGGTAAGACTGGGCATGGCCACACTTGGCCTGCAGGCAGGCAGCTTCCTGTTGCTGCAAGGAGTGGTTGCTGGAAAAACTTCTGTGTCTGAAAAGACCCAGAAGTCCCTGCTTCTATTTGTGTCAAAATGATGGCAAATCTAATTAGTTCTTATTTCAAGAAGTCAGTCAGGCTCATATGAACGACTTTGCTCAGCAGTTTATTTCAGATGCTTCTGATTTTGGCCTGTGATTATCCACACAAACAGAAAGGCTCTTAAAAAAAAAAAAAAAAAAAAAAAAAAAAAAGAAAGAAAGATACTAACCCTGTGGTGAGGAAAGGGGAATAAGTGTAGAAGAGAGGGGGAGCAGTCTGCGGATCACAGTGCTGATTTCCCACGTCTTCTTGTAAGGTTTCATGGAAAGCAGAAGAAAGATGCATATTCTCATCCGATACTGATGCTTCATCCAAAGAACTTTGACATTAGATACAAGTTTTTCAATTAGATTAATTGGCTTTTAATAAGAACAGTAAGGAGAACAAAGTAGAATTAATTGGAGCAATCTGTCTATTTTACAGTAAACTTGAAATTTCTGGGATATGTTTTCTTCTCAAAATGAGAAGAACATTCCATCGAGTTGAGACTAGTTAAACCTACATGGCTGTTCAGAGCTGTTATTCAGTGCTCATTACATAAAGGCCCTCTTTTTCAGGCACCTGAGCCACTGATGTTTATTGTTATAGATAAGGCTTGTGTCAAGTCAGTGAACATTTGTTCAGTTTTTATTGTTTTTCATTCTTACCGTTTTCATTTCCTTTTGGCTTTAGCAACATCTAGCTTTACAGCACATGCTGTTTTCAGCTGGGGAGACTAAACTTGTGATTATTATTCAGATATGTCCTTCATAACTGCCCATATACTTGGCGTTAGTAAATGAGTCATCACCAAGGCTGCAAGTTTTCATTTGCTTTGATACACGAGGAATGAACTTGGTTTTCTTCCTGGTGCTATTATTTTATGATACTCTGAGTCAACATAAAGAATGTATTACAAATAGTAAAAAAATTGATGGCAGTTATCAACCAGACTGAGAATGTTCTACTTTATTTGACATCCTTTTTGGTGATCATCCACTGATTTCTTTACTGACTTGATAATGGTTTCTTTTTGTTTGTTTTCTGCTCAGTTTTGTAAACAGTAAGTTTCCTTACACTAAGGAAACAGAAAGGAAGTGAGCCTGATTTACCTTTGTGAATCTGGATAGTTTCACATCTCAATGTTTCTGAATCCTTTTTCTTCTTTTCAGGGACTACATATAATATCATTGAAGTCCCTCCACAAAAGTCAAACTGCAGTGAGACATTAGAGGGAACAAAAGTGTTATGCTCCATTGCTCCAATGGATAACATGAAACCCTCCTACTATCACAGCTTTGGTAAGAATGCTTCCTGTCTCATATGCCATAGATTTAGACTACTGTGCAGCACAAGGTTTGTTCACTGCCCTCTGCCTCAAGATATTTTTTGTTGTTTTATTTGTCAAGTTCTCCAATGATATCTCCTTCCCTCTCTTTTCAGGGATGAGTGAAAACTATATCATTTTCATTGAGCAGCCCATCAAGTTGAATCTGTTGCGGATTATTACTTCCAAATTCCGTGGGAAGCCTATTTCTGAAGGGATAAACTGGGAGCCTCAGTACAACACTCGCTTCCATGTGGTGGATAAGCACACTGGGAAGGTGGGTGGATCGTTGGCCTTTTAAGCAGCTGTGCAACTGTAGCTAGAATCTTAGATCTTGAAAGAAGAGCACTTGCTAGCAGTCACAGATAGCAATATGAATCAATACAGAAGTTACCAGAGTATAGTCTTTAGAAGCATGGGTGTGGATTCCTTAGAAATGGCCTGACTGCATGTATTTTCAGTTCTATTGATTCATCTTCCCAGCCCTAAAAGAACAGGCAGATGTGAGAAATCAGAGGTTCCTAGTAAGTACTGTTAAGTATAAAAGAGTCAGGCAGAGCCTGGGAATGATGTCTATCCATGCATGGATGCAGCCAAGGATAGATAGCATGAACATACCCATGACAACAAGGAGCCTGTCCTAGGTTGCTTTGTATTGGCTTTTCTTCATCTGGCTCTGCTTATGTACTGGCTTAAAGCAGCTGTTCTGTAGCAACACAAGGGCATTACACAAATTTCAAGGAATAAGTAAGGTAATGAAATGAGGGCAAAAAGAGAAAATCTTGGAAGTGTTTCTACCATTTTTTGAGAGGAAAAGTCGATATCTCCTGTGATCTCTGTAGGTGCTTCCGGGGCAATGGTATACTGAGCCTTTTGTTACTTTCCACCAAATCAATGCCTTTGAAGACTGTGGCTGTGTGGTCCTTGACCTGTGCTGCCAGGATGATGGAAAAACTCTGTCTGTCTACAAGCTTCAGAATATGCGGAAGAGCGGAGCAGATTTAGATCAGGTAAGATCTCCACATTTGTGTTGCTTTGGATCTGCTGGGACCCCATGCTGAGTTATTTTTCTAAAGCAAAGCTAATGTAGATGTAATGGAGAGCATGATGGACAGACCACAAGGCAGGGGATATGAACTGAAGAAAGGAACCCAGGTGTACAGAAAAGCTAACATAATGGTCCCTTGATGCAGTGGTGTTACAGTGGTGTTTTTCTTTCATTTAAAATCTCTTAGCATATAGTGTCTATGGAGCATTTCCCTGAAACTTTTTAAAAAATGAGTGTGTGATACAAATCTCCATCAAGCAGGAAGAATGTGCTTCTGTTTAAAAAAAAAAAGTCTCTTTTCTAGCGATACTCATTTTCTCTATCACCATGTAGTACAAGGAAATATTTTTTCCCCCAGGAAAGTATGCAAAATGAGGTTTTGCACTAGTTTTACATGGATAAAGGAAGAAGAAACCCTGCTATTTAAAGGCATTACTTCATAAAACCATCCCATATTTTGTAAATCATAAAACATGAACATCCAAGAAACCCCTGCGTTGATCCTCACAGTCACTTCACTACAGCACCTTCCCATATATAACACATCCAACTCTGTTAAAAGCACATTTAAAAGTACATAGGATTCAGTATTTTACATAAATCATACATGGGAGAAACTGGGGGTGCCTTCAGTTTCTTGTGGTACAGATATGTTTACTGGAAACCCACCGCATGGTGGGCAAGGGGCAGTTTCTGCAGCATGTTCAGACAGATCAGAATTTCCACCATGTTCTGAGCAGTCCGGAAGCGATTCAGTTCTAATCTGAAAAGTACACGGCTGTGTCCCCACGGGGATGTTTTGCTTCGCTTTTTTTTCCATTTTTTTCCCCCCAAGATGCGGTGAACATTAATTCAAGTTCAGCGTTAGTGTTAATGTGGCCATCTGTTCTACAAACTGATTCTAGCTTTTGTTCAGTCTTCTCTGAGCACGGAAGAGGTGTTATTTGATGTTTGAAGGTATCCATATGTGAACATTAGATCATGGTTTCCAATACCCATGTTACTAAACTGGGTAGCCTAGACACTGAGTGGTACACAGACACATGAGTGCAAGTCATTTCAAAACTGTCTTAAAATAACTCTGTATTCAAAGACTAAGGCATGCCCAAGCATGATTTGTCTCTTTCCCCGAATTATGCTTAGTGCTTTTGCTTGTCAACTAAATCATAATTTGCCTAACAGAGCTCCTCAGCCAATCAGATTCTTGTGGCTATGTGAAACACAAAAGCTTTGAAAAAAGAGTTTAGGAATTAATGTTATTAAAATGGAGTTTCACATCAAACTGATGAATTACATGTGAAGTAACAGAGTCCCTGCCACTTATTTTATTTGGAAGGTTTAATATTTGGGAGTATTAAGGTTTCTAAACTGTACTTCAACAGACCTTTTTTTTTTCCAGGGGTGAGGAAGGCTCCTCCAGAGCCTGGTATAGAGCACTAAGTCAGATATTTCCAGTTGTGCTCTGGCACAAACCCTTTTTCACAGAATCACAAATGTGTAGGGGTTGGAAGGGACCTGTAGAGACCATCTAAGTCCAACCCTCTGCCAAAGCTGGCTCCCTAGACACAGGTAGGCATCCAGATGGGTCTTGAATGTCTACACAGAAGGAGACTCCACAACCTCTCTGGGCAGCCTGTGCCAGTGATCCTTACTGTGAGGAATTTCTTACACACATTTGTGCGGAACTTCCAACGCTTCAGTTTGTGGCCATTTCCCCTTGTCCTGTCAGCATGCACCACTGAGAAGTCCATCATCCCTTTGCCTCCTGCTCCTTAGGTATTTATAGACAAGGATTAGATCCCCTCTGAGTCTTCTTTTTTCAAGGCTGAACAGACCCAGGTCTCTCAGGCTTTCCTCATAAGGGAGATGTTCCATGCCCTTTATCATCTTTGTGGTCCTCCACTGGACTCCTTCCAGGAAATCCCTATCTTTGTTGTACTGGGGAGCCCAGAATTGGACACAGTGCTCCAGGTGAGGCCTCAGCAGGGCAGAGTAGAGGGGGAGGTTTACCTCCCGTGACCTGCTGGCCAAACTCTTTTTAATGCACCCTTTTTTGGGCCACCAGAACACACTGCTGGCTCATGGCATACCTGCCATCCACAAGGACAGCCAGGTCCCTCTCTTGAGAGCAGGTCATCCTCAAACCTGTACCGGTGCACGTGGTTATTCCTCCCTAGGTGCAAGACTCGACACTTGCTCTCATTAAACCTCATCTGGTTCCTGCCCAACTCTCTAGCCTGTCCAGGTCTCACTGAATGGCAGCACAGCCTTCTGGCATGTCAGCCATATCATCAGCAAACTTGCTGAGGGTGAACTCTATCCCCTCATCAAGGTCAATGATGAAGATGTTGAACAGGACCAGTCCCAGCATGATTTCCACTCATTTCAGAGAGCACCAATGTTTAAGCTCAGTTTAACAGCAAGTGGTATGGTCAGTGTCCATAGACAGCATATTCCACAATGGAAGGGATGCATGGGGATCTCCAGGTCCAACTGGAGACTGGCTCCACACAGAACTACTCAAAATGCCACTCTCCTCTCTTCATCACCATAACTTTCTGTCTCTATTACAGATTTTTGGGTCAGTAGCCCGATCTTTCCCCCGTCGCTTTGTTCTCCCACTGAACGTGAATTCAGATACACCTGTGGGGAAGAATCTGAACCCTCTTTCTTACACACTGGCAAAGGCTGTGAAAAATGCAGATGGCAAGGTATGTGTTAAAGACTTGCATAACTGTGTGTACAGCTGTGGTGATTTGTTCATAACTAGAGTGGGATTTAGTGTTTTAGTGCAACCACACTGCCTTATAAGAGAAAGCACGGACAAATTGTGACTTAAAAAAAAAAGTGCAAGTGTGTTAAAAGCCTTTACCACAATTGGCTGGATTTGAAGCTCTTTACTGACAATATCTCCCATGCTTTCACCAGCGTACAGAGCTGTGCTTTGCTTCTAGCTTTGAACAGTCCTGCAGCTTTAGGTGGTACAGAATGTATGGTTGCTGGGACCAATTGGCTCTGCTGCCCAGCTGAAGCTAAACTTATGCTCCTGTGTTGCATACTTATAGGTCTGGTGCACACATGAAAATCTCCACCCTGATGGTTTTGAAAACTTCGGGGGCTTGGAGTTCCCCCAAATTAACTACTCACAGTACAGTGGTAGGAGATACCGTTACTTCTATGGATGTGGTTTTCGGCATTTCGTTGGAGATTCCCTGATGAAGGTTGATGTAGAGACCAAGAATTTCAAGGTGAGGTGAAATGAGGTTTTCTCTTCTCAGCACTTCTTAACACTGAGGAGTCATTACTCTGAGCTGGTTTCTAAGTTCTGTCATCTATGAGGCGCTTTTTGCTTTAGGTGTTTGTTTTTTTTCTTTTCCATAGCGGTCTGAGATGAGGTTCCTAATGTTATTTCTCATCTAGCACTCCTGCCAGACAGGAGAGGAAATCACTCCAGGTTCCTAAATAGTTGAGGAACCAGAAAGGGTTGCATAAAGAATGTACATCTCTCCCAGGTCGAAGAAGATTAATCTCTTACCAGGGAGAATAGAATAGAAAATACCCATGTAGCATAGTCAGTCAGCAACAGACATTGCCAGGGCATTTATAACTCAGGCAAGAAAGGCGGTTTAGCATCCTCACCTGCAAACACAGGCAGGGATTTATGCTGTGTCTCCCATAAGTAGAGAAATAGTTTTCTCCAAAGCTTTTAGCTCTTATGAGTTTGGAACTTTCCCAGAGGCTTGAGGAAGATAGGAATTCTTAAAAACTTAAAACTTAAAAGCTTAACTTGAATCATTCTGTTCCATGTACTCATTTTGCAGTAAGAGTGCTCTCCTTCAGTTCAGCACTGGGTGCCATGGCTCTGTCTGCAGTAAGGATAGAAGCTGTGCCCTTGAGTGGTGATGGTGTCTGATCTGTTCTGGCAAGGCATATCAACTCTGCGTGGGCACATTCTGGTGTGTAGCTGGCTGTGCTAGCTGGATGCTGGTTTCTCTGAGCCTATAGCTGGTACCTGTGCCAGTATAGGCTGTTGAGTGGAATGAACACCAGGAACCCTTTCAGTGCCTGTTTGCACAGTGCTTGGCACAATGGGCATTCTGTCATCACACAGCATTATGTTAGTGCAAATCGAAAGGATGACTCAAAAGGTTGAAGTACAGGTTTCCTGGGGCATGAGGTGCAGTTGGGTAGCTCTGCAGGGAGCATTCTAACCTGCAGCTCTGCTGTTTGTAGCAGGCGAACATTGTGAAATGAAACATGTCCATATGCTATTGCACTCAATAGATCTGGAAGGAGGATGGATCCTACCCCTCAGAGCCTGTTTTTGTGCCAGTGCCTAATGCCACAGCAGAAGACAGTGGAGTCATCTTGTCCGTTGTGATCTCCCCTGATGAGGTAACTTGTTCCTATTAATTCTTACAAGTCACACAGTTCTAAACCACAACAATGGGTTTAAGGCTCTCTAGCAGATGGATGTCTCATTCAAGTAGAGCACATCTGTCCCCATAAAGTATTTCACTAACATTAGAAAACTAATGGGCAATGTAACGCATCATTTGGAAAGAGAAAAAGAGAAAGAAGTGTCTGTCTATAGCTCTAGTTGGTGCAGATTTTTTTTCTTCCTTGATAATGTATTTCTGATCTAATTCAAGATTAATGACGACATTCACCCAACAAATACTTAATCAACGGCATCTTCTCAGAAAAGCACTCAAATGGGCTGTAAATAAATAAATAAGATTTCAAAAAGAATCAAAGGTTAGAAGCATTTCCCACATCTTTTATTCATATCATGTACTTTATTTCTGTCTTTAAACTCTGATTGCTTCAGCTGCCAGTCAGTGGATCTTACATAACATTGTTTCATTTTTGCTACATAAAAATTAGCTTTCATTTTATTATTTTTTTCTTAGCATTCATTTACTGTGAAGGTAAATATTTTGCCCTTCATAGTTGAAAAAAAAAAAAAAAATCCAGCTTAGTAGATATTTTAGGTGAAGAAAAAAAATGCAAGTCAGTGGTCATTTAATTATTTTGGTGATTAAACCCATGATAGATTTCACAATAAGGAGCATAAACTCTATTTTGAAAACTAGACTAGTTGGAATTTTTGCCCCAGAATTATTATCTAGATGTTCAGTAGAGAATTGAAGACAGTAATGTCAGTAATTATGTCAGTGTGTTAATAAAGACACCAGTGACACATCTCTCCCCAGGGTAAATACAAACAAAAATCTAGTTGGAGATTTCACGGGTACATTGCTGACAGAGGTACTGTTATCACAGTTACAGCAACAAGCGTAGAATTAACATTCTCCATAAACTTACAGGAGATCCTGATACAGTGAAGAAGCACTGGACTGCTTCCCTTGCTCTGTGTCTCACACAACTAGGTGAATCTCAACTGGGAACATCAGTACTGATGTGACATCTGTGACCACCAGTGCTCCTGGCTGTGCTGTGTGACTGGCTTAGCCAGTATGGTTTGGTTGTGCCTGGCTGTGCTTTTGGGCTCCTGAGTGTGGGACAGACGTAGTGTTTCAGAGACTGGAAGGGATTTCAACTTGGCTGTTAATTCTGTCTTTCTTCTCATCCTGTAGAACCAAAGTGCTTTCCTTCTTGTCTTGGATGCAGAGACCTTCAGAGAACTGGGGCGAGCAGAAGTCCCTGTACAAATGCCTTATGGATTCCATGGGATCTTCAGTTCTCGCTGACAGAGAGAACAGAGAGCCACCTCCTGTGACTCAGGGCAAGGTCAGGCTCAGAAAGAAACCTCTGTTTTCTTTTACAACATTACATTATGCCAAGGTTAAAGGAACAGTTCTATACCACAACCTCTAAGTTACTGCTGCATTCCTCACAGTTCACAGTGAAGGGTCTGAGGAAGGCAGAAGCTCCATCTCTCTAACAGCCCACTGCTTTATCTTAGTTTCCTGTCTAACTTGTTAGAACACATAACAGCAGTCTTTCAAGGGAGAAAACGGAAACCACCATGACCTTGTCTGGGTAGCAGTGAACTACGAAGAGAAGAGAGTAGTAAATGTCAGTTGCAGTGGCTTTGGCTGAAAAATGTAAAGTATGAGAAATGAATAAAACGAACTACTAACATCTAGGCACAGTGTAGGGTTGTAATTACACCCCCACTGATTGCCTTCAGTGAGCCCCAGAGAATAGCTAAAATGCTCATAGAAGCTGTACTCGTAGTGCTGTCTCTGTACATTAACTGTGCGCTCAAATAAAACCCTGTGACATTTCTTCCTTTCATTGTGGTCCTCACTGTCTGCAACAGGGTGGGGGGAGCCCCCGGTACAGATCGGGGCGGAAGGAGGGCTGCAGAGCTGCCCAGGGCCGCCAGGGGGCAGCCGGCCCCTTTGCGAGCTACGAGTTCAGCTACTTCGGGGGTAGAACTGGTTCTGCAGAGCTCTTTCCATCACTTAGGCAGTGTTGCTCCGTAGGCTGCTGGGGAAGCTGGCAGGCCAGCTCCTGTGCACGGATGTTTTATGAAAACACTCCCTGCAGCTGTCATTATATATATATAAAAAAAAAAAATTAGGTGAAACTACTGTCCTGTGGGCCCAGCCATGGCTAACATCACATCTGCAAGGATGAATGAACGGGTGAAAGCCCTGGGAAAGGAAAAATAATGTGCACAGTGCACAAATGTTGAGTCTGTGACTGGAACAGGAACTTCTGCAGACAGCCCTGTGAGTGTGTATGCATGTAGATCTGAAGGTTTGCACAAAGCTCCACTGAGTTATAGTCAGTAAGGTTGGAAAAGACCTCTAGGATCATCCAGTCCAACCATCCACCTACAACCAGTATTACCCACTGACCATGTCCCTCACTGCCATATCTCTTATGTTTCCTGAGCGCCTCCCTGCACAACCTGTGCCAGTGCCTGATCACTCCTGAAAAGAAATTTTTCTTAATATCCAGTCTGACCCTCCCCTGATGCCAGTTGAGGCCATTCCCTCTCATCTATCAGTTACTCAGGAGAAGAGGCCAATGTCTTGCCACAACCTCCTGTCAGGGAGTTGCAGAAAGCTGTAAGGTCTCCCTTGAGCCTCCTCTTCTCCAGACTGAACAATCCCAGCTCCCTCAGCCGCTCCCCATAAAACCCCATTGTGCTCCAGACCCCTCACAGCTCCGTTCCCTTCTCTGCACAGCTCCAGGGCCTCCATGTCTGCATTGTAGTGAGGGGCCCAACGCTGAACACAGCACTGAGGTGCGGCCTCAGCAGAGCTGAGTGCAGGGGACGGTCCCCTCCTGCTCCTGCTGGCTGCACTACTGCTGACACAACCAGGATGCCGTTGGCCTTCTTGGCCACCTGGGCACACTGCTGGCTCATGTTCAGCCGAGCGCCGACCAACACCCGCAGCTCCTTTCCCTCCGCACAGCCTTCCAGCCACTCTGCCCCAAGCCTGCAGCGCTGCGTGGGGTTGTTGTGAGCGCCGTGCAGGACCCGGCACTTGGTCTTGTTGCACTCCATCCCATTGGGCTCAGCCCAGCGATCAGCCTGCCCAGGCCCCTCTGTAGGGCCTGCCTGCCCTCAGGCAGATCGACACTTCCCCCACATTGGTGCTGTCTACAAACTTACTTAATATTACAATGAACTATAACCCTAACTCTAACCCTAAACCAAAACCTAACCCTAAGCATAACATTAAACATAACCATATGCCTAACAGTAACCCTAACCCTAAACATAATGCTAAGATTAACCCAAATCAAAACCATAACAGTACACTAACTCTAACTCTAACCCAACGCTAAACTTAAAACAAAGCCTAACCGAACAAACCCTAACATTAAACCCTAACAACAACCCTAACCCTAAACATAACCTGAACACTAACCCTATCCTTAAAACTAAACATAACCCTAATCCTAACCCTAACACTTAACCCTAACTTTAACACTAACACTAACCTTAAACCTAACACTAAACCAATCCCTAACCCCAATCCAAACCCAAGGCCGAACCCAACCCTAAACTTAACCCTTATCATAACCCTAACCTAACACTATCCCTAATCCAAACCCTAACCCAAACCCCAACCCTAACCCTAAATCTTAACACAAACCCAAACTTACTGCTAATCTTAAGCCGAACCCTAACCATAACACTAATCCTAACCCTAAACTGAACCCTAAAACTTTCCTGATCTATAACCTTTAGCATAACCCTTAACCAAACCCTAACCCTAACCATAGCACCAACCTTAACCCTAACCGTATCTTTAAAACTAAATCTAACCCTAAACTTAAAACCTAACCCTAAACCTAACCAAAACCCTAACCCTTACCTTTCATCTAACCCTATCCTTGAACCTAATCCTAACCCTTACCCTAACACTAATACAAATACTACCCAAACCCTAACCCTACCATAATCCTAAAACTAACACAAACCCTAACTTAACACTTATCCTGAAAGCTACCCCTAACTGTACCCTAACCCAAACCCAAATCGGGTACAATAACACAATAATACATAATAATACAAAAACTACCTGAACCCCTACTCAAAAATGTACTCTAACACTAACCCTAACGTTAACACAAACCCAAACATACCTCTAACCCTAACCCTTACCCTAACCCAAATCCTAACATTAAACCAATACAAACCTAAGACCAAACCCAAACCTTACCTTAACCATTACCCTTAACCCTATCCTTAACCCTAATCCTAATCCTAATCCAAGCCCTAACCCCAACCCCAACCCTAACCCAAATATAAAAAGACTGTTCTCTCCAGGCCACAGCTTCTCCAGCAGAACACTGCACGCTTTGCTCCTTTGATCCGGCTTTTCGGTGCCCATCTCGCCCTGTTTATTTCTGACCCTAAACCCTCTTCTCTAAAATCGCAGACTGTAGGAAACGAGGCACCCCGCTTGCTTTGCGCTTACGCACCCCAATGCAGGAGCCGCGAGCTCACGGCACCGCACAGCGCGGCGGCACCGCCCCGGCGCCGGGCACCGCAGACCCCGGCAGCACCGCAGCGCTCCGGCTCCGTGCGCCGCGGGAGGCGCTGCGACGCCGCCCGCTCAGGACCCCGGATGGAGCCGCCCCGCTATGGCGCCGCCCGCAGCGCGCGTGGCGCGGCTGTCCCGCGCAGCCAGCTTCAGCGCCTGCCACCGCCTGCACAGGTGAGGGGGTCCCCACGGGGCTGCTGGGTCGCGTCCTGTCGTCGATACTTGTGTTGCACGGGGAAGCTCCTGTGGCTTCGTTCGTTCGTCAGAAGTAACGCTGGTTGCAGTTTGCTTCAGGCGCTTCCCACCAGGAACGGAAATGATTTTGTGCTGTTCGTGCATGAATTGCAGCTTGGGAGAGACGGTTGGTACGGAACTGCAGACCTAAGTGCAAAAATAAAAATGTTGTCATGGCTTCACGGGACGAATGGGATTGAACTTGGTGATCAAAGCGAGGATGTGCTTTGACTCTGTGACGTACTCCCTCTGTGCTGCCCTTGGGGTGGGAGAAGCCGTGGATTCAGTTCGGGAGGGAGTGAATCGCTGAATGCCTCAGGTTGGATGGGACCTGAAAGTCCGTTCGGTTCCATCTCCTTGCTGTGGGCAGGGTTGCCACCCACCAGCTCAGGCTGCCCAGCATCCCATCCAGCCTGTCCTTATTCCCATCCAACCTGGGTTTATCCTGTGCATGGACTTATCTTATCCAGCCTGGGCTGGGGCGAGCAGTGGGAGGAGCTGGGACACACAACTGGAGTGACGCCGTGAAAATCTGCAGTGGATTTTGAAATGCCTTGTCTGCCTCCCACAGTAAATCTCTGAGTGATGAAGAAAACCTGAAACTCTTTGGGAAGTGCAACAATCCCAATGGCCACGGGCACAACTATAAGGGTAAGGGATTGGCTTCCATGTGGCTCTTTGTGGACGTGTGGGTGTCCCTGGGCATCAGAAGAATGGCTTCTATGAATGGGTGACTCAGTGCCACTGCTCCTAATGCAGTGAATAACTTTCAATTAAGAATTGTGCTTATAAGTGTTGTGCAGCCTGCAGCTGGTGAAATACTGCTGAACATGTTGTCTGTCTCCATCACCAGTGGGGTTTGTTCTCAGGCTCCTGGTGTCGCATGCATGACCTGATAATTCCTTTTCTTTTATGTTTCAGTTATAGTCACTGTGCGTGGAGAGGTGAGTGTGCTCAGCATTCCTTCTGTTCCTTGCAGCAGTGGAGCAGTGGGGCCCCGTCTCCAGCAGATCCAGCTCAGTTGCTGGGTTTCCTGTGGTGCATGCATCACTGCAGGAGGTTTTAAGAACTCATCTAGTCATGTTGCCCCTAACGAGTCTGAGTCGTTGCTGAGGTTAGATTGGATTGGATTGTTTAGGTTTGATATTAGGAAAGAGTGGTCGGGCATTGGCACAGGCTGCCCAGGGAGGTGGTGGAGTCGCCATCCCTGCAGGTGTTCAGAAAATGTGGAGAATGTGGCACTGAGGGACACAGTCAGGGGCCAGTGTTGGTGGTAGGTGGGTGATGGACTAGATGATCTGAGAGGTCTTCTGCAACCTTTGTGGTTCCATGATTCTGTGTGTTTCAGGCAGCCTTATCCCCCCTGGTGTCAGGGAGCAGAGCCACAAACTGTTGTGTGCACATACAGGGGCAGAGTACAGACAGTATGTGAAGCTGAAGAGGGATTTTTCTTGTGTCTCTAATTTGTGCTGGCTCAGAGCAGCCTTGGTAACAAGGGCCTGTAGCTAGGCTGCTAATCTGCCTTATGTTTTCCCTCCAGATTGATCCCGTCTCAGGAATGGTTATAAACCTGACAGACCTGAAAGAGTACATGCAGGTAAAACACCCCTCTCCCAGACACTCCTGTGTTAGAGGCAGGTAGTTTGTGTGGTAGAAACATGGTGAGTTAATAATGGTGGGAAATAAAGAAATTTAGGAGTGATATAGAACTGAAATGTTTTAGCGCAGTGATGTGAGGCAGTGCCATGTCTCAGCTGGGAGGTTAATGGGTGAATGCAGGGACATCTGAACATCTCTGCACACACTGCTGTCTGGTGCATGGTGCTGGAGCCTGGACAATCCTCTCTTTCTGCAGCAGGCAATCATGGAGCCACTCGACCACAAAAACCTGGATAAGGACGTGCCCTACTTCGCCGAGGTGGTGAGGTGGGTGGAAGTCTGGGGGGGTTATAGGGCCAGGCAGCAGTCTGCAGGGCTCAGACCTCAGCTGGGGTAGCACTGTGAGTGCCATTGCTGTTGGTTCTGAGTCTGCTGCTGTTTTGCTTCCAGCACCACAGAGAACGTTGCAGTGTTCATCTGGGAAAACCTCAGGAAGCTCCTGCCTGTGGGAATGCTTTATAAAGTCAAAGTGTATGAAACGGATCAGAACATTGTGGTCTATAAAGGAGAAGAAACAATTTCTCAGAGGTGAAATGAGCCAAAGCTCAGCTGGTCGGTAACTTCTCACATCAGTGATGCCATCAGCCCTTCTTGCTGTGTCCTGCACTGAATCATTGGGTATGTACTGCAGAAGGGCCGACCAAGATAATTCTGCAAGAGATCTTGTGACAGTTTGGATTATCACAATTCACTGATTCATCTGCCTTTACCCAAGACATTCCAGTTTTATAAAACCAGACCACTGAGCTGATGTGCATTCTGCAATTGTACCATGCTAAATAAAGCAGCTTTCCAGAGAGGAGGTGACTTGGCAGCATGTGTGTCTTAGAATCATAGAATAGCTTGGGTTGGAGGGACCTCAAATATCATCTAGTTACAATCCGTTGGCCATGGGCAGGAAAGCTGACCACTGGATAAGGCTGCCTGGGTCTCCATCCCACCTGGCCTTGAATGTCTCCAGGGATGGAGCACCCACAGCTTCTGTGGGCAGCAGTGACAGCACCTCACTACCCTCTCTGTAAAAAACTTCCCTATGACATCTAATCTAAATCTCCCCTTTTTTTAGTTTAAAAACATTTCCCCTTGTCCTATCACCATCTACCCATTTAAAAAGTTGACAGTTTATTGGCATGTGACATGGGGTGCTTTGAGACCCTGCTCGCTATAGATTCCTAGAAGTTTTTTTGTATAAGCAGTGAGATCAAGTATGCTTTTATTTGGGAGGTTTTTAGGAATTCTGTAGGAGCAGCATGAAGCTTTCCTCTTTCTGGAGAAAGCAGCCAATGAGTGCTCCTACTGCAGTGGTCAGCAGCTATGTGGTGTTTTCACCATCAGAACACCATGCTGGATATCTCTTTGTAGGTACTTGGTGTGCACCAACAATGGGACTGCTGCTCCCTACCACCTCCCACAACCGGGTGGTTATGGAGGATGGGGCTGTGACATGTTCAGCTGAATGCTAGCCAATTCCTCTGAAGATTCCTGAGACTGTAGGCATTTTGTGAAATCCAAGTGCTGGAAGGGGAATGCACGTAAAACCAGTTAGGGAACAGTGGTGGTGCAGTTCATCTGGCTGCAATGAGGGCTTCCCACCTGCCAGCCTGGGAAGGAGTGGTGATTCCCCATCACATGAGCAATGTGGTGAGCAGTACTCAGCCACTGAGAGATATGGACACAAAGAATAACTAAATGCATATAATTTAAAAGGTTATAGTAATGATTCAGAGTAATAACTCATGAGCTCTACAAGGAAGTTTGTGGCTGAATAATGACAGCAAACTGCACCATTTGGAGAGGTTAAATGGAGCTTCCCTAATAGTTCATCTTTGGCTGGAATGTTCTGGTTTCTGCTCCTGAAAATACTTTGCTTGCTTTCTTTTAAGCTGTGGCTGCTAGACGTGAGGATGGTCCTGTGCCTTCAACTGTTACTGCTCAGACAGTGTGGTCAGGCCCAGCTCACGGTGCAGATGCCCCCAGCTGACATCATCCTCTGTAACAGCAAAGCCGCAGAGCTCTAACACTGACCCCTGTCCTCCTAAGGGCAGCATTTTGGGGAGCTGAAGGCTCTGCAGTAGTTGTGTCCAACTGACACACAGCTGCACGTGGCCCGGCTTGGTTCTCTCACTGAGAACTGCAGCCACTGCCACTGAACCACACTCATGCATTAGCTTCACAACAACAAGGTCACGTATCCCACTAGTGTGATGACTTTGTTGCCTTCTGTTTTATGTTTTAAAATATTAAAAATTAAAATAAGCTTTATTACTTATATACATTAACTGTATTGTTTACTTGAAGAGGGCTTCTGCAAAAGCAGTGCCTCCTGTTTTATGGCCCATGACATCAGAGGCAGATGGTGGTGGTATGGCAGTAGAGGCAATATGCTGTTTCATGATGTTGCCGTGTGACAGATGGCAGCAGAGGAGCAGTCTTACACAGTGGTGTCTGACATGGAAGTGTGGATGAAGAGAAGGTGTTCAGTTTCATTCCTCCGTGAAGAAAAAATATCCCCCATTGACATCCATTGATGCTTGCTGAATGTTTCTGGTGACCAAACAGAGGGGTGGGTGCTGCTTTTCAGCAGTGGCAACAGTGGGTCGCCTTTGCTGGTGCAGCTTTTGTCATGTGCAGCATGCACCTCTTGTTCATTGATGATGAAGATATATAGCTCATGGTATTGACAATGTTGAAAAACAGTGTACTGTGTCTGAGAACATGCTTGTTCAATAGTGTTATTGTGCTCTTTCCACCTGACATAGTTTCCATGGAAATAAATGGGAGGCACTATTTATGGTGCAACCTGTGTATACACGTCCTAAAACATTTCCTCTTCACTCAGTGTGACCCAGGCAAGCTGGACACCCATAGTCTGCAGTATCACACAGGTGAGAGTGCTCAGGCCTCAGCTGGAGGGGATGGCATTACACCCCTGTTTCTCACCGTGTGGGGCACCAGCTGCCTTTGTTCCAATTGGTGCTGTCCTGGGAGGCTGTGCCCCTCACTTGAGTGTTCTGCTGTTATTCTCTTGTGTGATCTGTCAGGATGGCTTACCTCTGTGATGTAAACGGTGTTCTGTGATTCAGAAGTCCTTTGGATTTTCAGTAAGTCATGGGGACGCAACCCTATCATGTGGTGGCTTTCACAGAAGTGTGATGCAGCTACTGACAATGATGTCAATAAACAAGCAGATGAACACAGCAATACACACTATTCTTAGTGTGAAATTGGGTACCGGGCCAGAAAAGGGTAGCCTACATTTGTTTTACAGCAGTGCAACATAACCCTGACAAAGTCCCACAGTAACTGGGAATTTCTATTTATTGCTCCATTGCATGTCTGGGAAGTACTCAGGTCCTCCTCTCTGATCTCGGATACCAGGAAAAGCTTCTCCAAAAGAGGGGCCAGGTACTGGCACAGGCTGCCCAGGGAGGTGGGGGCGTCACTGTCCCTGGAGATGTTCAGGAAATGCGGAGAAGTGTCACTAAGGGTCACAGTAAGTGAGAAGTATTGGTGGTGGGTGCGTGGTTGGACTGGATGACCTTAGAGATCTCCAACCTCAATGATTCTGTGATCTGTCAGGTTTTAATTGTAGCAGAGCTGGAGTGATGGAAATTAACCAGGGATTGGGAAATGGTGTGAGGTGCCGGGGGCAGGCAGTGTTGGGATTGTGTTGCCCTAGGGGTCCTTGTGCATGCCTTCTGTTCACAGGGGTCTCAGTTTTTGCAGGAATGTGTCAATCCACGCAGGAAATTCTGTGGGAATCAACCTCCAAATTCGTGGCCTGGGGAGGACTGTATGGGGAGTTAGCTACCATTGTTAAACATTAAGCAATTCTGTGCTGTGACTTAGTTACTGAGTGATGAAATTGGCCAGAGGAGAACTGTTCAGGTGATGGGGGTGTCCAGGACAGCAATTAAAAGTTCAAAACTAATCCCAGGAGAGCTACTGTAGCAGCATGACTTCCAGCTTCAGCACACATAAATGAAAATAATGATATAATGGTGGCAAGACCAGAAACATGCTGTGCTGTATTCAGCAAGGACTGAGTGGAAGACCCCCTCCTGGTTTCCTGCCCCACATAGTGGCAGTGTTACGGGGTGGGGGCAAGTAGTGGGGATGAGCCAAGTTCAGTGTTACTCCCAAGGGTGATGTTTGTTTTTTGCTTTAGCCCCAACAATGACCACGTTAATGAATAACCAGCGTGTCCTATGGGGCAGCCCAACTGTTCCTCCTGAGGTCAGTCTGCAGTTCCTGGCTCATGGGGCATGGTTCTGGGCCCTGTTGCAGTGCAGAGATGCTGGGGACAGGGAGCAGTGGCTCTCCTTTTGTGCTGTGTCCTGTGTGCTCACAGGGGGAACGAGTGTGTGGTTGCACTGCACGTACAGGGGTGTTAATGTGTGGCTGAGTAGTGGTTGGGGCATTTTCTGATGTTTGCATGCTATGTTCCTGCCACCTGATGTTCCTTTTATTGCTGTGGGTGTGTGTGTCCCTAAGTGCAATAAAGCTGTTTGGATGGGAGGGTCAGCAGCCCTTTGGCTGTCACCACACCGGAGGCAGGAGCTGTTTGTTCACTCACTTCAGCAGGGCTTGGGAAACTCAGTGCCTGCTCCCGACATGATGCATAAATGCAGGGATATGGCAGGTCCATATCCACATGTTTGGCCACATGTTTGACACTTGGAGCTGGGGCTGCTGCTGCTGGGAGTGATGAGGCAGCGGGGAGCAGAACTGGAGCTGCCCCTTTTTCTGCAGGGATGGAAACGGAGCAAGGAAGGTTAATGTTTAATCCTGATGGTCAGGTTGCTCTCAGAAAGAGTAGTGCACTTCCTCCTTCTGTATCGAGGGCAAGAAATAGTAGTAAAAGGTTAAGTCTACTCTCCAAGAAATTGGGGCTGTTCAGATTTCCGCGAAGCACTGAGCTTCCCTGGGTGGCATGAAGCTGCAGCAACCAGGAGAAGGGTGGGGAACTGGTTTATTGCTCAGGGCTGCAACCGTTCTGGTAATGGTTAAACAGCAGGGAAGGCAGGACGGGGGGCTGGGGTCATTTCCTGGGAGAAAGGGCTGCTGTAAGCGTGAGGGCTCCTCCCTCATTCTTTGCGCGCAGGGATTGGTGCAGCCCAAGATGCAACATCCCAGCCTGCTCCCCACCCTCAGCCTGCTAACAGGGTGTTGCTGCAAGGTTAACTGGGGGGGTTTGATACCTACTATCTGAGCTGTTATCTGACCAGATAGTTATATTGACAGGAGGATTAGAGTAGAAAGGCAGTCTACTGCACTAAGTAGAATTTTATTGAGTGCTGTGCACTGCCATAGTGGAAGGTACAACATTATTCCAGTTACTTGGGAGCTGCTAATTAACCAGCCAAATGTAATAGCTGGACCATGAAAGTGAAATTCTGTGAAATTCTGTTGAACATTCCACAAATGTGTTGATCACTCCATACGTGATGCAGTTGAAATGTCATTTGTAATATTGTGCTTGGGACTGCTGACTTCACAGAGCAGCCAGCCCACAGCCCTCCAGGGGTGGGAATAAGTGGAAATCAGCAGGGCTCCACTACAAAGCCCAGCTATGAGAGGAAGGAATATCTCTTCTTTGATGCAAACCACGGCTTTTTGAAGCAAAGTCTGAACAGTGGAATTGAGTGAGATATGTCCACCTTGGAGCGACAAGAGCCTTGGTGGGGAGCAGAGGGGCATGTTGTGGGGAGGCAGCTGGGCTCTGGAGTCCGCAGTGCCGAGGGCTGTGTGCTGGGTTCAAGGACAGGTGAAGGCAAATTTCCCTTAAACATGGCCATGAGCCATAGGGGCAGACTGCGCTGGTTGGGGCTGGAGCCTGGCCACATCCCATCCAGCAAACACTGTTCAGTGAGTTGCAAGAGCCAGCTTTTATTCTTTGGTTTATTTAGATTAGCTTCAGAAAAAAAAATTACTTTCCAGATGTTTGAAATTTCCTTAATAAACTCTATCTGTATAAAAATACAACAAAATAAAATCAAGACATTCAGTGGCCCGTCTAATCTTGTCTCACAGGAAAAACTGCTGCTGATTTTAAACAAAACAAATAAAAAAACACCCACTCCACCATTCCAGAGAGCCAGAACCAAACCAGGGGAGCTATCCAGGACACAGAACAGCTCTGCCTCGGCTCACAGACCTCTCCTCCAGCTCCTCAGCACATACCAGTACTAGGATCAGGAGGGCACCTTTCCCCTTTCCTAAGCATTTCCATGCTTTTTTTTTTTTTTTTTTTTGTGCTTCACAGGACCCCAGGTGTTGAGGAAAAGATTAACCATCCGGTGCCCCTGGTTGGAAGGGGTCTGCTCCTAAATCAACTTCTCCAGCTGTTCTGAGCAGAGTGATCTCTGACTTGCTAATCTTGCCACGTCTGCTGGCCCTAGGTGAGGGAAGTAAGGGGTGATCAGCTCTTTAGCCATAGACCCTTATAATCTAACGTGGAATTTTAGTTATAATCTTAATACACAGAAATGAGTGATTTTCCTGAGTAGATCAGCTGCCTGCCCTCCCACCTGTGCCGCAGGTGAGGAAAGAAGCAGCACAGCTGGGTCCTGTCCTCTCCCCATCTGCTAGGAGAGTAGTTTGCTTGTAGTGAGGAGCATCAGCAGCTGAGTGATGGCAATGAAGAAGCTGCTCTGGACTGCGGAGACGGAGTTGGGAGTTGTTGTGGCTGTAGTTGGCTCTGTTTCTGGAGCTGAAAAAAAAACAGAGTAGGTTAGAAGTGCAGAGGACCAGCACAGACCTACTTGCTGTCATTTCTCAGGAGTGTGTGTCAGACCTGTGGTACAGAGTGGGATGCATGAATATATTCATTGATGTCACTGGAGCATGATCAGGTTAGGCCTGAGGCTCCTGGGGGCAGCAGATTCCGTGACTACAGAAACATTACCCATGATGGTAAGCCACAATTTCCACTTCACCTCTGCATGACAGAGAGAAGAGGGGGATAAAGCGTGCCAATACTTGCAGAAATAGCCGTGTCTTAGAATCACAGAATAGAATCATAGAATTATTAAGGTCAGAAAAGACCTGTAGGATCATCCAGTCCAACTGTCCACCCAGCACCAGCACTGCCCACTAAACCATGTCCCTGCGTACTGCACCAACCCTTTCCTGCACCACCTCCCTGGGCAGCCCATTTCAATGCCTGACCACCCTTTTGGACGGGAAATTATTCCTAATATCCAACCTGAAACTTGTCAGTGTTTGTTTAGTGTCCCTGAAAGGTGAAAGGAAGCTGGGAAATGTTTGAGTTAAGCATTAATCCTGAAGACCCTCTTGCCACTATGACACGTTTTCCTTGTCTACTGACTACTGGAGAGATGGGAAACACAACACCATGGCACCTTGCTCAGTGTGCTGCTCTTCCAGCTGCAGGACCACCCCACTGAACCCTATTTAATTACCTTCCTGCAGAGTCACTGTCTTGAACTCAGCAGAACTGCTGTCAAAGATGATATAAGCCCTGTGGAGGGAGGGAAGAGAGGAAAAAGGACATGAAGAGCAAATAATGAGATGGGATCTGTGCTGTGACCACCTGTTCCTTGTATCAGAAGTATTCCTTACAGTCACTAGAGTAATGAGCTCTTGCATTCTTCCTTCTGGCAGATAAGGACAATCAGGCTAATGGCCACGGTTTCCTTTGGCAAATATTTCCCACTGATGGAGCTCCATTAGTGTTCATGAAAATAAGGGGTGTTCAATCCCCTCTTTTCCGTCGAACTAATCTACATCCCTACTAATGTGAGCACACCTCTGAGCTGGAAGCACAGTGGTTTCGTGTGGCTTTGCAGAAAATATTTCCTTGGTATTTTTATTTCCTTGGTGAAAATCTGGAGAAGTCACAAGGGTTTGTTACAGCTTCTGCTCTGGGGGTGGGTGGGCTCCTGATTCTGGACATAACCGGGAGCTTGTACAGGGAAGTACTATTCCAGCTGAACACCTAAAGGTGGGACATAGTGTTACCTTATTTCCACAGAAGATATGTTATGGCCTGGAGATGTCCAGTTTGCTGTTGCTTCCTGAGTGGCATTTAGCACTGCTATCTCAACATCACTGCAGTTTTGAATTTCTACCCCTTTCCATTCTCCCACAGTGGTACTTGCAGAGGACAAGGCTTGAAGTAAATACTTGGTTGCAATTCCTTCGGTGGTGTGGTTTCTGCCATCACTTATTGTAACTGCGAAGAGAGCAAGTGAGACAAAGTAAGTTGTCTGTCCTTTAAGATGGCTATCTCAGACCTGAAAGCCTTCAGGGCTTTCAGCCAAGGGAGTGTTTGCTCACTCAGTGTTGTCTATGTGAGGCACAGGGAAGGTGGTGTCCCCTTGCCAAAACGAGAAGAGTCCCTCACCTGCTCCCTCCTACAGACAGGGATCTCCAGTCCCCATATACAGCCCCTCATATGGAAGATGACAGCACCAAGCCAAACCACAGTTCCTGTGAGGAAAGCTGGAAAGCTTTTCTGGCTCCAGTGCAAATGGCAGGGGAGGAAAATGCCCAGGGGATGAGCCAGGATCAGCCCAAGGCTGACTGTGCCATCCCCACCCTATTGCTTTCCCCACATCTCTGTCCCAGGTTGCTGATTCATGGCTGTGACAAGTCTGTGCAATGCTGCTGTGCACTGTGTGGCAGTGGGGCTGTAAGCACACAGAGCAAGGGGACCTGCTTGCCAACAGTCAGCTGTGTACAGCTGTGTGTGCCACCCATCAGCATCCTTCAGGTCAGAGTAGCTTCAAGTGAAACACTTCAGGACTTCCAGAGATAGAGGAGCTGGTGTGAGATGGCAGTTAATATCAAGCTCAAATCCTGTGCTCAGAAAGATCACAGCTCCAAGTAACAGCAAAACCCTTTCCTGCAAAAAACACAGCTACCTGCAGTGGTTGCTCCCTGGGGTGAGGTCCAAGGGAAGCTGTGACCATTCACCCCAGCAGAAAAGGAAGGGCTAAGGATCCTGCTCACCATACAGATTTTCTGAACCTCAAGGCAAAGGGACATCTGTTGGGAGGTCCGGGAAGCAGAGCAAGGCTGCCACGTATGCTGGGACCAGATCTCTTTTAGGATTAAAAGGCATTTTCCATGATTGATGCTAAATGCATGTCAACTTCAAAGCAACCTCTTCCTCTTTGTCTACAGAGCTGTTACTGCCAACAAGGGCAAATCCTCAAGGAGGAAAGAGAAAAAAAACACAAAATAGCACCCCCCCAAAATTCTGTGTTTTCAAGAGCATTTGAGTCCTTCATGTTTTGGCCAAAAGTTTAAGGTGGAAAATAGCACCCTAAGGAAGGAAAGAAAATTTGAAGCTGATTGTATAGACATGGAATAGGAATAAACAGGGGACAAGTAGAACTATCTCGTACGTGAAGTAAAGCATCATTAGACCACACAGGTTCTAAGCACATCTAAGAACAGCATAAGATTCAAGGATCCCACTGGGTAGGGGCAGCAGAGGAGGCACAGTGGGATGGAAGGTGGCTTACCCTGGTAACTTGTGTTTGCCATGTATATCTCGGGTGTGACGGTCACTGAGAAATTGCCCATGGTTGCATTCTGGAGAGAATCACATCCTTCCATCTGCAGGTACACAGGGACGAGTACAGTCCCGAAGAAGAGGAATTGTAGCAAGAAGTGAGCAGCCATCGTCCTTTTGGATGTCCCTGCTTCATGCACCTGGGAACTGAGAAAGCCTGACACTTCCCAGCCTATTTATATGGAGATTTTGATGAGGTAAATGCAAATATTTCCCCCTCCCCATCCAGCTCACTGTACACACCCCTCATGGGTGGTTTCTCTCATGGTTTTAGAGATTAATTCTTCCTGGCTGCTTGGCCTCTAGGTGAACTGCTTAAAATAAAGGGGTGATGAGTTATGCAGGGGTAAAACCCACAGCATGCATGCCATGGGGGAGTCCCAGGGATGCAAAGCAAGTCCCTGGTTGCCTGCATCCCCTTAGCCACTTTTGTGCATGTTTGTGCAGGAGTCCTCATGATCTGTGCTGGAACCTGGGCCCTGGGGACATGGAGCAGCACTGTGCTACTGCTGCCAGCCTCTGCCCTGCCTTCCTTGGCAGCCAAACCAACCCATGCTGGTAGAGGTTTCTGCAGATGGCTGTCTCAGGGCAACCCCTCAGATATCATTCTGTGCAAAGCAGCCCAAGCTTTGCTCTTCTCTCCCTCTGTACTCCCAAGGGTTGTTGGCCGAGATGCCAGTAGCTGACTTTTGCAAGCACTCCTTGAGCCATTGGGGAGGTGACAGCGTGGGCTGGCAGTATCTTTCCACCCTGCCACTGGCCTGAGCGAAACCTGGGGTGCGCAGCACTCATCAGAGGTGTGGGGCTCATCAGAGCTGGTGGCAGGCCTGAGGCAGCAGGGAATGCCCTTCCTGCCTCCATTTGCCCTGTGTTGGCAGCTCCCAGAGGCTCTCGCTGAGGTACTGCTGAGCACATACACATTCTGCTGAGCCACCCTCAGGGTGGGAGCTCTGCATTCGCTTCCCCTTCTCACCTTCCCTTTTTCCAACACCAAACCACCTCACACAGGTGGTTTCCTGCTGCCCCGCCCATGATGTGTGTGGTCATGCTCAGCATTTCAAACAAAAGCTGAGCAGAGGTGGAAGAAAGTGCCAAAAAGAGAATAGGCAGGTTCAGGACAAGGTGGGTGAGAAGGGAGCAGCAGAAGAGAGTGGGAGAAAAAGGGGATGTGTTTCGAAAAATGGTGTACTCTTGGTGACATTGATGTGGGTCAGTGGTAAACTTTACCCTAATGCAAAGGGTGTGGAGAAAATGAGAGATCGAGTTCTTTTGGCTCATTAAATTGGCTGAGGTCATGGCCACGTTTCCTGGTTGCTCCTTCCTCCCTCCCTCCCATGTGTCCCTGCGCAGAGGAGGGAGCCCAGAGGGACATTGTTCCCCGTGAACAGGGTGTGTTGTCCTGCAATAAACAGGAGGGACACAAGAAAGGAAGGCAGCCAACCACAACGGGATGGAGAGGGAAAAAAGTGAAGCAAGGTGGAAGCAGAGGGTTTTGCAAGCACAGCCTCACTGCTGATGCTATTTGCCCTTTGGGGTTTCACCTATAGTCTCCTTGCAAAAGCTACGTGCCATTCTCTGCCAAGGAGGATGAGTCAGTACTGTCTCACTGTAGCAAGGGGTGTTGACAACGGATACATTTGCTTCTGAGAGAGAAATTAATTTTGGAGAAGGGAAGGCAGGACTTGATGATGTCACATATATCATATAAGGAAGGTCCTGTTACAACCACAATCCAGTGCAAAATAGATCTTTGTAAGCAGTGATGGAAGTTGCAGAGTGTGTTACACAATGTATGCTACATGGGGATTTTCATTACTGTTCCTCATCTGTGTGCAAAGCTGTATTTTCCATGGGAAGGGGAGAACCAAGGTCTGCTGTGATGAGGGGACATAGCTGAGAGCATAGTTGGGGGAAGCAATAACACAGAGATTTTTAGCTCAAAAGATGTCTTCATGGTCTGATTCATCTGGGGATGAGCCCATGTCCCCTCTTGGCAAGTGGACAGAAGGTGTTTTCTTGCCCTTCTTCCTCCTTGCAGGCACACATGCCATGACTCCTTCCCTGCCCCGTGTATTCGGTGTATTTGTGGACAAAACTGAAGCTGGAGCTGCAGTTTCCATGGACTTCTTTCAAGGTCAAACTATGATCACTTACGAGAAGTCTTGTGCTGTTCTCTGCGTTCCTGCAGGAGGTGGCTTCTGCCTCCCAGAACCGGTGGGGACAGGAGCTAGGACCCTCACTTTGCCTTTGTGAAGGCTCTTGCAGGGTGTGTGAGCACCCAGATTTTGGGATCTGCCCGTCCCTGGGGATGTCCATGCAAACCACCTTTGACCTTTGCTTGGTGCCACGGGATGGGGTCTGCTCCCCACTCCCTTCCTCACATCAGCTCCCCTCCCTTTTGTCTTCCTCAGGGATAGATGCACCTTCCCTGCTGTGGCAGAGGACTGGAGCAGGCAGGCAGCACTCTGAGGTCAAGGCTGTGCTGAAGATGTGGAGCTGCAGCCCCACAGCACTTCTGGCCTGAGGAAGAGTAGGAGCTGGGAAAACAAAACTTGCAGCAGCAGCCGGCATGTGAGGGAGTGCCTTTAGCAAAACCCAGTGGTATAATAAAGTGTCTCATGCAACAACCTACTGCCATGACTCACAGTGAGACCAGCAGCGGCTCTCCTGTGTGCACTGCGGTTGAACAGGTGATGCCATTGGGGTCAAATGGGACAGAGCCAGAGTTAGGGCCAGGCCAGGTGCTGAGGCTCCTTCCCAAGGCCCAGGCATCCCCTGGTGCTGATGAAAGGTGTTGTAAGGCTGCCAGACATGCATGGGCAGTGCATTTGCTTCAGTCTCCCCTGTGTGGCTTTCTTGGACTATTTGCTCAAAGTGAACAGCAGGTAGTTGAGGTTTACCAGTCTGCTCTGCAAACGGTTTGTTTGGTAGTGGCGAGGTGTTTTATTACTTTCGGGCTGCCGAACTGGCTTTGAGAGATCTCTTGTGCTGCTTGTGGTGTGAGGCACCTGGCCATGCTCTGGAGCAGATCCCTGGGGTCACAACAGTTCTGTGGGGGTCACAGCAGCTCTGGGCTGAGGCTGCAGCACCAAAGGGGAACACACTGCAGCCAGGAGGAGGGAACTGCAAGACCACTATTCCCGTATGCAACCCAGGCTTGCTGCAGGGAAACATTCCATGGAAATGTTCGCCCTCTGCCCCAGTCCCTGGGGTGAGATTTCCCTGTAAAGACTTTAAGCCGCCCTGATATCCCTGGAGGGGCTTTATTTGGGTGTGAATGAGAATTGGAAGATTGTTCTCTGCATTTGCTTCTGAGGGATAAAGTCCTGAAGTCCTGAAGTCCTTTGTTATCTGCATCAGGAGGGCTTGCAGGGAGGGAGGAGGGCAGAGTTTGCAAGGGAGGAACCTGGTTTAAGACTGAGACTTTGTAAAAGGGCACTTCCCTAACAGGAGCAGTTTAACAAGGGAATTTTCCTGCCTGACCTCCGTTGCCTCTCAGTATTTCTATGTCCCTTCAGCTTCAGACTGTCTGCTCTCTCCTCTGGCAGGTTGCATTGGTGCAGCTCCCCACTGAGCCAGTCAGAGTCCTGCAGCTCCCCCAGCTTCTGCCCTCCATCCTCCATCACAGAAGGAAGGGGAAATTGGAGCTAGGGCATCTCTGCTGCCACCTGCAACCCCCTGGCCCAGCTCTGTGTCCATTTGGTGTCTTTTCCTGGCACAGCTCCTGCCTGGCTGTCCCAATGCTGCCACCACACTGCCTCCAGCCCCAGCACTTGTGGGGTTTCCTGGGGATTTTTCCATCTCCCTCCTTCTGCAAACTTGGCACAGGAAAGTGAAAGCCAACTGCCTGAGGCAGTGCTCGTGCTCAGTGCCATTGCAAGCAGATCTGGTGTGAGGACAGACACCAGCACAGCATCAACTTCCCATGGAAAGGGGTGTGCCTGGGTGAGATCTGGGCCCTGCCCATCATTGGAGAGCAGAGCAGGTGCTCAGCTGGGCCCTGTTACTGCACCCCGCGCTTTATTTGTCTTGTGGGTAGTGTGTTTGCCCACAACCAGGAGAATACCTGGTTATACCCCTGTTTGCAGAAGGCTGACGGCCACTGCAGCTGGTAGGGCTCCTGCACAGTGCTGCCCAGCTCAGGGAGACCCGGGGAGGAGCAGGTGATGGCAAGGTGCTGGGCTGCCCAGGAGATGGCAGCAGCTTTCCACAGCCCTGGCGGAGGACGTGGGCACTGCTCTGGGCAGGGCTTGGGCCAGAGGGACCTAAGGATCTCTTCTACTTCCAGCAGTTTGGGGGTTCTGCAGTCCCATCTAGACATCAGTGTATACTGACAGCCCTGGGGAAGGAGAGTAGAGTCAGAGGAACAAGGCATAGACAGGACATGGCTGCAGCCAGGTGGTACAAAATGCCCACAGTCCTTGTGTCATCCATATCCACATTTCATGCTGGGGTGTGCTGTGTTCAGGACAACTCTGAAGGGTGCTGTGGTTGGATGGGGGGCTGGAAAGGCTGGAAAGCCCAGGGCTGGGGCTGCCTGAAGGTGTGGGTGCTGCTGAGGGTCTTTAAATGAGGGTTGGGCTGAGCTGACCGCTTTCAGTTCTGCAGCAATGGGAAGTGCTCTTTATGTCATTGTGGCAAAGGTACAGGGGAAATCTGGACTGAGAGAGGAGGGAGGAAGTGAGAAAAATCTGTATGCGTATGGTGAGCCAGGGACTGCTGCCCTGGGAGGTGGGCAGTTTGGTTGGCACCAGGTCAGCTCCAGCTGGGCTGTGGGGTCTGGGTTAAGGTGTCTGCAACTTCATTCTGGAAAGACAGCTTCCACCTCTCTGGGACTGTTTGTTTATCCCTGCTGCCTCCTCATGGTAGATTTATCCTTCTGAATTTGCTAACAGGAAGGTGACCTCTGGTGCAGTGAGGAAGGAGAGAGGATGTGTCCTATAGGAGTGGTTTAATCATCACTTTCTACTGGCATTTGGAGATTTCCTATTTAATCAGTAATGAAAGTGCCTGGCAATTAATTCAGAAGGGCTCTTGGTGCCCTGAGCACTGCAGTGTTGGTTCTGCACTGACCTTCCTTACATTCATTCCTTTTCAAGGAGTAATAAAGATGCTGTGATTAATTGCAGAAGATACAGATTTCTTTCCTGGTTCCCCACAACAAGAGAAACTCCCTGGTTTTAAACTTGGATGTGTGCACGTAACTGTGGTAGGCAGGCTGATGGCATGGACTGGGGAGAAGGGAAAATAGGGGAGGATGAATGCTAGAAGTCTTCACTTGGGTTGGAGATTCAGCACTGCCTTGGCTTAGTGGTGGCTGCAGTCACAGCAGCAGAACCTGTTGTGTTTAGCCCCAGAGGAGTCCCTAATTAGCAGAGAAACTGCGGAGCTCTGAGCATGTTTGGGAATGCTTTAGCACAGTGGCCCCCTGAGGTTCATTAAACAAATGATTTCAAAGCAGTCAAACAACCAGGATCTTCAAAGTGACAAGGAGCTGGGTCCCAGGGAGAGCAGCACAGCCATGAAAGCAAGATGGCATTGCATCCAAACTGCCTTCCCAAATGGATGAAATAAAGGTGCCCAGATCCCCATAGGACACCAGGAACTCCTGAACTCCCAAGATTACTGAGCTGCTTGACACCAGAATGTACATCAAAAGCCCTTTTAGGAGCTGCCTATTTGGTCCTGCCTCCACCTCCATACCTGCAGCACAGGGGCTGCTGTGCATGAGCACTGGAGAGCAGTGGGGTTGGGGTTACCCCCACCTTGTTTCCGTGAAGATTTTGAAGTCTGCAAGACTGGGTCTGGTAACATGTGTGACAGATATTAATGAAAGTGTCAGCAAACTCAAAGTAAAGGAGATGAGGAATTGCTCACTCTGACACACAAATAGAAAACAGAAAGGATGGGGCCAGTGGGAGGCACACACAACAGATTGCCCCAGGCACAGCTGTGCTCACACAGACGGGCATCAGCATTTTGGGCCCTGCTGCCTGGGCAGGAGTTTGGGTCTTATAGAATTATGGAATGGCTCAGATTGGAGGGGACCTTGAAGACCACCCAGTGCCATTCCCGGCCATGGGCAGGGCTGCCCCCCACCAGCTCAGGCTGCCCAGGGCCCCATCCCACCTGGCCTTGAGTGCAGCAGGTGTCCCAGTGCTGGCTGCACTGAAGAGCACCAGAGCAGATACCTGTCCTTTGGGTTGCCTATCCCAATAATGAGCCCTGATTTAAAGAGAAGTGTGTATTCTTCACAGAAAACAAACAAACAAAAAAACCCAGCAGGTTCTAATCCTTTCTTTTAGCCTTCCTTTCCCAATACGGGGTTTCCCAGCATCTCTAACTATGCGAAACACGTCCCTTCTTCAGATAAAAAAGGCAATTTTCCACTTGGGCAGCAGGAAGCAAAGTGCAGATTACAATACCTGATGATGTTTTGGAGGAATGCTAGCATGTCCCTCTCCCTGTATGACAAGGTCATTATTGGTGCATGACAATGACGAGCAATAGGATGTCAGAGCCACTGTGTGGAGTGAGAGCTCTGCTGGCACCCAGAGCTTTGTGGGGAGTGGAGAAACCCAAGGACAAATCTGTGGACCTGGGAGGAAAGGCAGAACATTGCCAGCCGAGCAGTGGGACTGATTGCTCAAAAGTATATTAAGATGCCCAAATGTGCAGTTATGGATGGTGATCACTTCTTCAGGCCCCTCAGGATACACAGGAGCTGGCTTTAACCTCGTTAGCCCAATTCCTGGCAGTGTTAGTAAAGATGGATTTACCTTCCTGAAAGCCCATTGTCTGTCTTGGGGCTGAATGCAGTGCAAGACTGAATATGAGTTGCAACGATGTGTCTTTTTTTATGGTTTGGCTAAACACATTTCAGCTGATGAAAGCACAGTCATTTCTTGAAATTGTAGTTCAACCATTGGCAGCAAATCAGTCTTCAACAATGGCAAGTCCAGCGGTGGGACTGGCACTGCAGCAGCATTTCTCAACCCTCCTGCCTCCGCCAAGTCTCTTCTGCCTCCTTCCTGGGCACTGCAGAACCTTTGTCAGTACTGATTGAGTAAATTGCTGAAGCAGAACAATGTGTGCTCCCTTTTCCCAACCGGAGAACACCTCTGCTTGCTGTTGATAAATTATATGTAAATTACCTTCCATTTCTTAGGTGCTAACATTAAAAACAGGTACAAGAATACTCTCCACCATGCTGTGAATATCAATGAGATTCTTTGTTTTTACTGGCTTGAAACAATGATTTTTGATGAAGGCTCATTTGAGAGAGATGCTGTGTTCCAGAGATTCCTTCGAAGATACACAAATACAGCTAGGGCAGCCTGAAGCACTCACTGTACCTCTCTCACTATTTCCTTGCTGTGTGGATGTAAATTGGGCACTGGTGGTGGTGAGGAGCAGTTTTCTTGGCTATGGGTACAGTAAAAAACTCCTATCAGTTCAAATCCCTGTGCTCAGTGCTTGGGACTGTGCGTTAGTAAATGCTGTCCTCTTCTACCTACCTCCTCTGTTCCTTCATCCATCAGCACAGACCACTGCTGTAGAAGTGAAACAGCGTAGATGAGAGAGGGCAAATCCCAGAGCCTATGGGTGGGAGCAGTGCCGGGATCTCTCTCCCTGAGCTTTGTGCCACTGAGCAGAGGTTATGTCACACTGCTGTTTGCAGAGCTGAGCTCTGCGGCTGTGAGAGCATCAGACCGCCTCATATTGAAGAGACCACTCAGGAAATACAATGTTGTATTAGGCTGAAGAGCCTAATGCATGAGTGTGCAACGTTTTTGCTTGCCTGGGCCACATATTATTGCACCTGAAGTAATGCCTCCCATTTATATCCATGGAAACTACATCAGTTGCAAAGAGCACAATAACACTATTGAATAGAGCACATTTTCAGCTCCAAAACGCTGTTTTTCAACACAGTGAACGTTGTCATCAGCAATGAACAAGAGGAGGTGCATGCTGCACATGACAAAAACTGCACCAGCAAAGACAACCCACTGTTGCTGCTGCTGAAGTGCAGCACCCACCCCTCACTGTGCTCACATTCACTGTTTGGTCTCCAGAAAAATTCAGCAAGCATCAATGGATGTCAATGGGGGACATTTTTTCTGCATGGAGGAATTCCGTGACACACCTTTGCTTCTTCTGCACTTCCATGTCAGACACCACTGTCAGACTGCCTCTCTGCTGCCATCTGTCACACAGCAGCACCATGAACGGGATATTGGTGGGAAGGTTCCACCTCTACTGCCGTACCACCACCACCCTCCTCTGGGTCAACATCATAAAACAGGAGGCATTACTTTCTCAGCAGTCCTTGTTAAATATACAATATTGTTAGTGTACATAAATAATAAAGCTTATTTTAATTTTTAATATTTGCTATTCAAACAAAAAAACAGAGGGCAACAAAGCCATCACACTAGTGGGATATGTGACCTTGCTGTCATGAAGCTAATGCATGGGTGTGGTTTGATGGTAGTGGCTGCAGTTCTCAGCGAGGTCTCACAGTGTTGGTCAGAGATATTGGATGAAATGTTATTCTTTTTGTGCTTCATCCTTGAAAGTGGCTCCATCTGCATATGAAATATACAAAGAAGAGAATTTCTGTTCTCCCTTTAGTTTGCAGAGGTGGAAGCACGGGGCTGATGGGGTAAGTGATGGGTTTGCTCTGGTGGTTGGTTTGCTCCAGTGCAGCTCTGGAAGAAGGTGCAGCTCCTTCACTTTTTGGGTAAGAAACAGCATCTCCTCTGTAATGGCAGCACCCAGGAGTGACAAATTAATGAATGATACTATTTTGAGAGCACATGTGGGCACCAGCACTCAATTTATCAAAGGTGAAAAGGGACTGCCGTTAATTATATGTGGTGAGGAGAGTGGGAAGCCTGTCTTGTCCTTGTCACAGGCATTCCCTCCTGTTCGCTGTGGCCCAGGGATTTGCAGGTAAATCAGTCATTTTCTTCCAGTCACACTCCTTGACTGTTATTTCTTCCTGTTTTGGTGATCATTTCTCCCTGATCCTTCAGAGGAAGTTCTGTTCCCATTGGAGAGCAGTGATTTCCCCAGGTGGGATCCTTAGAGGCAGGGACAGGGAAAGTGGGAGAGATGTCCAGCTAGGGAGTGCAAGCCCAGGTGTCACCCTGCCTAAATCACCCATATTTCTACCCTAAATACACACGATACTTAAACACTGCAAATCTGGGACAATCCTTCAATTTTATAAACTCTGCAGATTGATTTTCCGATGAAATCCTCCCACTGCAAGATCCAGGTTCATTTATATAAATTATACAGTGATTTATTTAATGACCTACTTTGAGTGCTATAAATTCCACCACGTCCAGGCAATTTATTATTTAAACACTGCATAAATCATGCAGGACAGAGAGAGGGGAGAACATGTGTGGAGGGAAATAGCTGGCATGGTGCCTGACTGGGAGGAAAGCAAGGTGTGTGTTGGTGCACTTGTATGGAGGGTGTGAGTCAACCCACACTGGCAGAAAACTTGGCTTAACTCCTGGAACAGCTTCATGGGGAATTGTCTGAGGTTCCTCCAGCTGCATACATTATAAAGGCATTGATTTAGTTCAATAGAGCCTTAATAGTCAGTGAGTGTGGCACTAGAGAGGAGCCCACAGAAAAGCATCAAAAGGCAAAAATGTCTCATCTCAGCTGAAACTGCTATCATTCTTTCTCTTCCAAAATGAGAAGGTAATGGGCACGTAGACATGTGAATCACAAAATGACTTAGCTTGCAGGAGGCCTTAAAGCCCACCCAGTGCTACCTGGCCATGGGCAGGGTTGTCCCCCACCAGCTCAGGCTGCCCAGGGCCTCATCCCACCTGGCCTTGAGTGCCTGCAGGGATGGGGCACCCACAGCTCTCTGGGCAGCAGTGCCAGTGCCTCCCTCTCCCTGTGCCTCACCTCTGCTGGTGCAGCCCAGGGGACTGTCAGCCATGCACACAGATCGAGTGAAAAAGAGCTGTGTTCAGACATCTCATGCTATGTGCTGAAGGAATGACCTCCATTTAAAGATGCTCTAAATTAAATAAAGGTTTCAACAGTGTTAATGAGTTAATGGTTGCAAAGAGCTCTGAAAATGCAAAGACCCTTATAAGTGATAATTATTATTGTTGTTATTATCAGGTCTACAGCAGCAAAGCACATGTAATTGGTGGTTAAGCTCCCCAGATGCAGTCTAATCCAAAGGCACAACACAGCTCCCACCACCAAGTGGTATAAGCAGGATCAGTTCAGCTCAGCTTGAGGGAACAGTGGGAGATCTATGAGGTCTGTTGGGTACCTGGGGCCAGACCCTGTGCTGCTGTTTGGCATTGCCTTCTTCAGAAATATTAATTTTAATGTTACTAGCTGAGTTACTTCCCTTTATGTACCATGTCAGGAAAGGCATCAGCTTGTCTTTTTTTATTCACATACGCTCCTCATAGGAGGAATTGTGTTCCCTGAAGATCTTGTGCTCTCAGGGGAGAGAACTCAGAGATCCTGAGGATCTGATCCCATCAACTGTCTTAGGAGATGAAGTGTGGAAAGGAAGAATGCCCTGAAGGAATGTGCTAGATCGCAGCCTGGAAAAGAGATGTCTTTATCTTCATGTTGTAAAGAGGAAACTGAAGCTCTTCTCACCTCTCTCTGCTGTTGTTTTGTTCCCCTTGTTTGACCAGTGAACCCAAATGCCCCATCCTTGGAAACACCCAAGGTCAGCCTGGACGGGGCTCTGAGCACTGGTGGGGGCTGTGGGTGTCCCTGTGCACTGCAGGGAGTGGGACCAGATGGCCTTTAAGGGTCCCTTCCAATTCCAAGGATTCTATTATTCTATGAGATCACCCAATGGAAACATATTTCAGCATTGACTGGGCTTGCCCTGTGTACCTTGGAGAGATGCCTAAAATTAGCAGGGATATAAAGGCTGAGTACCATGACCAAGGTTGTCTGAGACCCATGGTTGGAATCATAGAATCACCAAGGTTGGATAAGACCTACAAGATCATCCAGTCAAACCGTCCACATATCACCCCTAATTCTCTCTAAACCATGTTTCTCAAAACAGTGTCTAAACATTCCTTAAATACCTCCAGGTTTGGTGACTCCACCACCTCCCTGGGCAGCCCAATGGAATGGGAGCAGCTCTCTCCTGTCGCTGTTAATGGGCAATACTCAAAGGTCGCACAATTTTTATTTTTTTTTCCTTTGCTGGAGTCATAGTTTTTAGTTGTATTTCTGCACTTTTGAGAACAGTTACTTAGCTCCCTTCAGAGATTCGTTCACACTCGTGGATTTTCCCATTTTAGCACACTCTGATTATTATTTCAGGCTGGAGTAATGAGTAGAGGGAAGATGTCATTTTAATATAGGTTAAGTATTACAGTGTCAATAGTTTTTTTTGTAATTACAGAATATAAAGAGGACAAATGGCTAATTGCAGAACATTAACAGGATGAATGAGTGGAAATAGCTGAAGTTTACGGTAACCTATCTGACCCTTATTTTTTTAACAGAAAGTTACTTTTGTGAGGAAGCTTTTGACACAGATTTTCCCCCACTTGCAGAACTTGTGGGCAGAGTCAGTGTAACAGCCTTAGATTTGACAATTCTCATTTGCCCAGAGAGCTGTGGGTGCCCCATCCCTGCAGGCACTCAAGGCCAGGTGGGATGGGGTCCCGGGCAGCCTGAGCTGGTGGGGGGCAGCCCTGCTCATGGCCAGGTAGCACTGGGTGGGCTTTCAGGTCCTCTCCAATCTGAGCCGTTCTATGTTCTATGATATCTTTTTCATCTCATAGCAACTTGTGCAGGAATCAAGCCTTGGTGAGCCGCAGGCTGGGGTGCGTCATGGTGCAGGATGCAGATGATCTTGCTGACAACACAAAAGCAAAAAAACTATAGGTGAGATCAAAGGAAAACCAGAGGGAGTATTCAGCGCAACTGTGGACCCCAGCTCCAAAGACTTTATACATCACCAGAAAACCTGCAAGCAGCTGACCCAGATTTCTGGCATCACAGAACTCCTGGGGCACGGGAATAGCTACATGCTTAGCGAGATCAAGTAAACAAAGGAAGAAAAAAACCACAAGGGAGCTTTATCCACAGCAAGAGTTCAAGCTCGTTTCCCTTAGAGCAATTAAAGTTTTGCTAGAGATAATTGTATTTTCAAGAAAATGGTTAATGAACTGAATAAACAACAACGGGAGGAAATGCAAAGCCAATAACTGTCCAGCTGTGATGCATGGCTCTGTCTGCAAGCGCTTCCATGTGGCCACCTTGTCCTCACTTCCCAGGATGCTGGGGGTCATCTGGAGCTGACACATGGACACAGAGCCTGGCCTCCCTGCCTGGGATAAGCTGAGCACCAAGCCACAGGGCAGGATGCCCCTACAGACGTCCTCCTCATGTTCACCTCCTGCAAAGCCAACTGCAGTCATGTCCAACCTGTGGTTGGTGAGCTGTATGATGCCTGGCCCACCCCCGCTGTGGCTGCTCCCTACCCTACACCATCACAGTGTCAGCTCTGCCCTGCTGGGCAGCCCGGCCTGGCCCCAGGCAAGGACCCATAGCCCACAGCACCCACACAGCAGAGTGCGGTGGGGACTGTGTGGGCTGAACCCAGGCAGTTTTTGCAACGAGTATGTGTGTGAGTAAACACTTTGAAAGATGAAGCCCACCAAAACAGATTGATGTGTTCGCTTCACAAAACCAAGCTCACATCCCACTAGTTTGATGGGTTTTTTTGCCCTCTTTCTTTTGTTTTAATTAAAAATATTAAAAATTAAAATAAACTCGATTACTTATGTCCAGTAACTATAGTGCATATTCAATGAGGGCTACTCCAAAAGTAATGCCTTCTGTTTTAGGATGCTGGCCCACAACATCAGAGTTGGATGGTGGTGGTATGATGGTACAGGTGGAGCCCTCCCACTAATATCCTGTTCCATGTTTTTGTTGTGTGACAGATAGCAGCAGAGGGCTAGTCTGACAGAATGACGTTTGACATGGAAGTGGGAATGAAGCAAAGATGCGTCATTGAATTCCTCTTGAATCTACCCTTGCTGAAGGTTTCTGGAGACAGAACAATGGATGTGAGCACAGTTAGGGGTGGGTGCTGCATTTCATCAGTAGTGACAGCAACAGTGGTCACCTCTGCTGGTGGAGCTTTTGATGTGTGCAGCATTCAGACTCTTGTTCATTGTTGCTATTGATGGTTACTATGTTGAGAAATAGCATTTTGTAGCTGTGAATTTTCACTATCAGTGTTATTGTGCTGTTTGTATTCATTACACTTTCCATGCAAATAAATGGGAGGCATTATTTATGGTGCATTCTGTGTATATGTTTATTATTATTATTTCCTCTTCACTCAGCACAGCCCAGGCAAGCCAAATGATTGGACACCCATAGCCAAGTATATTTGGTGCTAAGCTGGGGGTCGGGGATATGTGGAGAGGTGCACACAGAAACATGAGCATGCATTTGCACTGGTTCCTGGGAACATGAAGTTCAGGAAAGCATGTCCTTCAGAAGGGACTGCTGGTGAGTATCACACACAAGCTTTCCTCTTGTGCCCTTGCTGTGCATGATGCAGCTGCAGTTGCACTGCGACTCAGGTGGCAGGCAATCATTTTTTATAATGGAAGGGAAAGAACTTTCCTTAATGGAGCATGATAAGTTCCTCTGTGATTCTCTTTTCCATCTGCATGGTTTCATAATGGGGAAACAAAATCTATAGCAGCACAGGGGCAGCTCTTGCTGAACACAGTGCCCTGGTGAGGTGGGCAGGTAGGGCTGTACTTCCAGCATGGACTAGGAGGAATGGATGGGCACAGCCACCTGTATTTGCTAATTAATAGGATTATGAGCTGCTTTGTCAATGACAGCAGAGCGAGCTGCCCCAAGTGGGAGCCCTCTGCAGTACTGGCCTTGTCTGAGATTTGGGCATTCTATAGGGGGAAGAGCTGTTTGCAAATAACAAAACTAAAGCAGACGCTTTGTTTTAAACCAACCACCACAGCCTTGCTTTACAGAGGATGTGGCTCATCTTATCATAGAATCTTACGAATCATAGAATGACTTAGGTTGGAGGAGACCTTAAAGATCATCCAGCTCTAACCCTTGGCTATGGGCAAGGCTGCCCCCACCAGCTCAGGCTGCCCAAGGCCCCATCTCACCTGACCTGCTTTAAATGGGAAAAACTCCATCTGGTCTGGGACCTGGAAGCTAGCTGGAGGTGTCAGTTAGATGTGAGGAAGCAATCCTTTCCTCAGAGGGCGGTGAGGCGCTGGCACTGCTGCCCAGAGAGCTGTGGGTGCCCCATCCCTGCAGGCACTCAAGGCCAGGTGGGATGGGGCCCTGGGCAGCCTGAGCTGGTGGGGGGCAGCCCTGCCCATGGCTGGGGTGGCACTGGGTGGGCTTTGAGGTCCTCTCCAATCTGAGACATTCTATGATTGTATGAGATGGCTACATCTTGCTCAAGTACTAATGCTGTTGGTACAGCTCTGTGAGAAGCAGCCTCCAAAGCCCATGTTCGCTTTGAAGAGTGCTTGTAAAGGCAGCACTGAAAGCCAGTACTGGTCTTTGCCAGAGCTCTTTGTCAGGTCTGTGTAGTGTTAATTACACCCTGCCTTGGATCCATCTGAGAGAGCTGGCACGGGGCTGTGGCGATCAGCTGTGATGTCCCATCTCTTCTTTGATTTCTCATTTAATCAGTGCCCAATAAATGTGCAGTCTCCTCATCTGGACATCTGTTTTTGATGTAGCTGAGGAGTGACCCTATTAAATTCCTGCTCAAACCTTCCCATGATGGGACTGGATTCTTGGGCTCCTCTTCCAGCATCAGAGTAGTGGAGAAATATCAATGTCAGTGAAACCTGTGAAGCCCAGAGAGACCCTGAGAAGAGGATTTGGGGAACTAAATAGGCCAGCTCCTTTTAAGAGCATTTCATGGGGTGGTTTGTTGCCCCCTGCACACTCAGGGCCATCTCATTTAATAGCTACTGATGAGTGATAGACTGTTGGATGGATTTCCTGCTCCGTTGTAATGCTTTATCAGTCCGAGTCAGTGATCTTTGCTTATGGCCATGAACTGAAGCACTTTATCTGCAACTAACTTACTCCTCTCAGGCTCTTCACCTTAGAAATGCTGCTCTGGATTAAATGGAATGGCTGGCTGTAGTTTTCATTTCTGATGAACAGGTGATAAATTATAGCACAGAGGAATGAGATTTGCTCTTTGTATGTGTTCGGCAATATACTTTATTCTTCTTGCAGACAATTTTCTCCGTTGAATGCTATTTGCATTGGAAAGCATGGGCTTCATTATTTTATGGGTTAAAAATCTGATTTGTTTGCTTTGTTTCCTCCTTTCAATGAACATGGTTTAATAAACGCTAATTATCCTTAATGCCTTAAATTAATTACAGCCATTTTCACTGCCCTTCAGCATCCATGCTGCATTGTGGATGGATTGCCATGGCAACATGACTGCTGCGCTGCACATCACATTGGGCTGTCCTAGGCCATGGCAGCCTTTGGACAGCATGCAGTGCCCAGCTCCTGATAGGCACACTGAAGCCAAGGGGATGCTAGGGTGGTGAGGATCCATTGCTGGAAATAAAAAAGGGTTTAAGATTCTCCCTCTCTTTGTCTTATAACCATAGAACAGCTCAGATTGGAGGGGACCTCAAAGCCCACCCAGTGCCACCCCAGCCATGGGCAGGGCTGCCCCCCACCAGCTCAGGCTGCCCAGGGCCCCATCCCACCTGGCCTTGAGTGCCTGCAGGGATGGGGCACCCACAGCTCTCTGGGCAGCAGTGCCAGTGCCTCACCACCCTCTGAGGAAAGGATTGCTTCCTCACATCTAACCGACATCTCCCTGCTTTCATTAGAAAGCCATTCTCCCTTGTCCTATCACTACCAGTTCATGTAAAAAGCCACTCCCCCTCCTGCTTGTAAGCTCCCTTCAAGTACTGGCAGGCCACAATGAGGTCTCCCCGCATTCTTCTTTTCTCCAAGCTGAACAAGCCCAGCTCCCTCAGCCTGTCTTCACAACAGCAGAGGTGCTCCAGCCCTCTGAGCATCCTCGTGCCCTCCTCTGGACCCGCTGCAGCAGCTCCTCATCCCTCCTGTCCTGGGGGCCCCAGGCCTGGGCACAGCAGTGCAGGTGGGGCCTTCCATGGGCAGAGCAGAGGGGGACGACCCCTCCCCCTCCTCTCCCTGCTGCCACCCCTCTGTTGCTGCAGCCCAGGGGACTGTCGGCCTTCCGGGCTGCAAGCGCACACTGCTGCCTCATGTCCCGCTTCTGTCCATCAGGACCCCCAAGTCCTTCTCCGCAGGGCTGCTCTCAAGGAGTTCTTCTCCAGTCGGCGCTCATGTCTGGGACTGCCTCGACCCAATGCAGCACCTTGCACCTGGCCTGGATTAATCTCATTAGGTTCACATGGGCCCAGCTTTTCAGTTTGTCATGGTCCCTCTGCATGGTGTCCCTTCCTTCTGCTGTATCAACTGCACCACTCTGCTTGGTGTCATCAGCAAACTGCTGAGGGTACACCTGAGCACACCATCCATGTCACTGAGAGATGTTTTGACCATTTAGCCAATTCTTTATCCACAGAATAATCCATCCTTCAAATCTCTGAAATTTGGACATAAGGATGTGGTGTGGGACCACATCAAAGGCACAACTCCAAGTAGGAGATGTTAGTTCCCCTTTGTCCACTGTTGCCGTCATTTAATCACAGAAGGCCACTGGATGGGTCAGGCAAGCTCTGCCCTCGGTGAAGCTGTGCTGGCTGAGTCGGATCACCTAAACCGAGGCTGCTGAGAATGTGTTTGATTTCGTATGGCTCAGCGCCTTCTGGTTCCTCCTGCCTGGTGGAGCAGCAGTAGCAGCCGCGGGAGAGGATCCGAGCAGCGGGGACGGCAGCGCCCCGACAGCCACCAGATGGCGGCCCCCGACCGGGCAGCTCTGCGCCGGACAGCCCCGCGACGGGTCCTGAACGGGGAAAGCGATGGTCCCAAGCGCCGAGAAGGGGCTGAGGAGGTGCAGCGGTTTCGCTGTGCGGCCCCGAACCTCCTCTCCGCCGCCCGGGAGGGGCTGCTCGGCACGGCGCCATGAATAATTTACGGCTTTGCTGCAGTGGTTCCAAGCCTGTGCGATTTGAGGAGCTTGTACGAAGGGAAGAAATGCTGTTATGTTTTTGTTGTTCGCTAATGCTTTGGGCAGGAGCCTTGAAGGGATAGAATTGAGATCGATAAGAGGGAAGATGAAGTGGCAGGTTGTCTGTAGCTGTTTGGGCACATAATTCACCACTGGGGCAAGGAATGGCTTTGGCATAGATGGGAAAGAGAGAGGACCGTTGTGATGGAGACTGTTGCTCCATCCTCACTGTGACATAGGCTTCCTACAGGGATCCGGTCGCATCCCTTTGCCGCTGCCACTCTGTTCCCCAGCTGTAGTAAGGGATGCTTCTGCAGATGAATCCTGCAGTTGTTCACGCAGGAAACCCCCGTCAATGGCACTGCGCTGAGGGAGCTGCCTGGGTTTGACTCTACTTTTGTGTGAATGGCAGCTGCAGCCTAAAGTAGGAGTGGTGATGCACAGGTTGCCCAGAGAGGCGGTGCTGCCCCGTCCCTGGAGACAGCCAAGGTCAGGCTGGACGGGGCTCTGAGCACTGATGGAGCTGTGGGTGTCCCTGAGCACTGCAGGGAGTGGGACCACACAGCATTTGGAGGTCCTTTCCGACTCAAACGATTCTATGATTTCATGAGTGCTTTGGGAGTGAGTTTTACACGGGTACAATGAGGCAGAGATGGGACTGCTCCATGTCATCTGTGATCAGACCCTACCTGTTGTTATGCGGCCCATGCCCAGCACAAGTTGCTCACTGAGTCACTCTGTTATAGCTGCAGGGATATATTCTGCATCTCTTCCTTACTACTGTGAGTTTGTTCATGGGCCAGTGGCTCTGATATTCAGTGCTGCTGTTGTTGGAAAAACTAAATGAAAATACAGGGCAACAAATCAAGGAACAATTGCTTCAGTGGTTTTTGACAAAGTCTTTGCAGCTGATCATGATTTTTTCCAGTGTCTATCATGCGCATGCATTTTTCTGTCACTTTTTTTTTTTTTGCAAGAAGTTCACTTCCTCAGAATTGCAATTAATTTTGTCGCTGAAAATCTTTCTTGGAGTAGCTCTTCCTTTTCCCAATGGCTACAGTGAGTTTGCTGCCCTGGGGCACAGCCTTGGTATTTTGGAGATACCCAGTGACTGGCCAAGTCATTGCCTTCCCCATTGCTCCTTCTGCAAAGGCAGATCAGACCACAGCCTTCCTCTAGGGAAACTCTCCCCCAGCCTGACACCCATTTCTTGGACAAACCCTGTGTTGGCATCGGCATCACTGTGTGCTCAGCAGGAGAGATCCCTGCTGATCCCTGGAGGTTACCCATCACATTCCAATCACCAAATGGAAATCTAATCGAGTCCAGTGTTTTATGTTGTCTTATTTTCAGAAGAGGGATAAATCGTGCCCTTTTCTTGTATATGCATTTTTAGTTCTAGCTTATCTGGCTTCCTCCAATCCTTTTTAAAATGGTCTCCATCACAGGGATTGAGTCTTCCCTACAAGCCCTGTGCCTGGAAACCTGTTCTTGCAGTACATTTCTGAATAGACAGAAAAGCTATTGGACTTTCTTTCATTTTTGCTCAGCCTGTGCCTCAAAAATACTCATGAAGAATAAATTCCCTTCCCTTCTTCCCTTCCTCCTTCCCTTCCTCCTTCCCTTCCCTTCCCTTCCCTTCCCTTCCCTTCCCTTCCCTTCCCTTCCCTTCCCTTCCCTTCCCTTCCCTTCCCTTCCCTTCCCTTCCCTTCCCTTCCCTTCCCTTCCCTTCCCTTCCCTTCCCTTCCCTTCCCTTCCCTTCCCTTCCCTTCCCTTCCCTTCCCTTCCCTTCCCTTCCCTTCCCTTCCCTTCCCTTCCCTTCCCTTCCCTTCCCTTCCCTTCCCTTCCCTTCCCTTCCCTTCCCTCCCCTCCCCTCCCCTCCCCTCCCCTTCCCTCCCTGAGTTATCCTGTGTGTGCAAGCACAGACATGGACAGTGAGTGAGTGGCTGAGGGTTGATTTAGTCATGTATTTTTCTTCTAAGTGTAACTAGCATCAATGAAACAACAAAGTGTATCAGAACTTGTATTAAACATACCCCAATCATTACAGTTGTTTGCAATTCTCTTCGTGATTCACATTTTTGGAAATCTCTGTTTCCTCTTCAGTTCTTCCTGTTAGAACACTGCATTTTCTGTGCTGGAGCCTGAAAATGATCAGCAGGAGGAAATCTCTATTCTGAAAATCCTTATTGTTTATTAGTGGGGGTAATTAACAGGATCTGGCTAAGCTGAGGATATCATGAAGTCTGGGAATGCATGTACACATTTGCCAGTCTAAATACTGCACTCAAATTAATAAAGGAATTGATGCAGACAATGGCTAGTGTCTGGGAAGAGCTCTTGAGGCTATGATGAAGGCAGTTGACTCCTTGAAGCTTCCTTTTGCTATAATACAGCTAAAAATAGCCCCGCTCCACACATGCAATTGAGCAGCTGTGGTTCAGATGCCTCAGAAACACCCAAAATAGATAAGGGCTGGAGGGCCCCAGCAGGTATCCTGAGGGTTGAAAAGGAAATAGGAGAGTTTGCTTGAGCTCTATCTCTGTGTAAGTAACACCAACAAAAATGACATATAAACACCACATTAGTGACACTTCTGGTGAAGGCTCCCAGGATGTCACAGGGCTGGTGCCTGCCCTGGCTGCTCAGAGGCTGGGGAACAGAATGGTGGTATGGCCTTGGAGAAACTGCCAGAGACATGATGGAAGCCTGCAGCAACAGTCAGAAGTGAAGGGTTTTGAACAGCTTTGTTATTTCAGCAGCTTTTAGAACGTTTCTATGACGGTAAACCCCTGTAAGAGCTTTTGAACGGAAGAGAAATTGCTGCTGATAAAAATGAAAGAATTAGCTAAGTGCTCCGGTAATCTGTAACAGGTTTACGTGGCAATGATTTGTTTTACTCACCAGCACGATTAACCACTTTTCCTGAGCTGTGATGCTGCCTGGTGCTGGAACCTGTCACTGGGTGAACTTTATCACTTCATTATTCAGCACCACAAATCAACAATGGAAACTAACCAAGTCTTGCCCCAAATCCTAATAATGCAACAAAGTGAGAAGCTGTACAAATTAAGTTGCTTTCAGCAGTATCAGCATTCAGTGACAAGCTGTTATTAGGAGGTGCTGCATGCAGAGTGAGGAATTTCCAGCACTCCTCCAGCTCTCCTCCTGAGTAAGGCTCACTGCAAAGCACGAAGCTTCTCCAATTAGGCACTGCTGCCTGCCTGCATTTTCTTCCTGCTGGTTGGCAGAAAGGGAGCCCTCAGCTATTGTCCTCCCTGGCAGCTTTGTTAGCTTTTTCTGCCTTAGGTGGAACGTGATAATGAAGAAGTTTTTCTTTAAAAGATTGAATACAGCAACATCTGACCTACTTCAGATGGAATGGAGAGCAGAATGATGATCCTGTGGGTTTTGAGTTACTCTATGATAATTTATGGAAGGCAAATGCTCCCTGTGCTTCTTCTTGGACACCCAGAGAGTGGGGGTCAGTGTCCTGATGGAGATCAGTAATGAATGGTTAAGGGGACAGATAGAAGGAGACAGACACCTCAGGTGGTTCTGTTGTAATAGGAGAAGGGGAAATGACATCAGACAGAAAGAGGGGAGATTCAGACTGGATATGAGGAAGAAGGTTTGACACTAAGGGCGGTGAGGCACTGGCACAGGTCGCCCAGAGAGGCGGTGCTGCCCTGTCCCTGCAGACAGCCAAGGTCAGGCTGGACGGGGCTCTGAGCACTGATGGAGCTGTGGGTGTCCCTATGCACTGCAGGGGAGTTGGACTATATGGCCTTTAAGAGTTGCTTCAAACTCAAAAGATTCTATGATTTTATGAATGCGCCAAGCCAGACCCATCCTGACAGGACAGATGTGGCGAAGGGCTGTACCTTTGCTTAAGAACTGACCTGCACATTGGTGTGATTTGTTCACCTGTTGCTCCCAAAACCCTGACCAAAGATAGTGCTGGACAGGATCGAGGGCTGCGGCCCTTCTCTGGTGGGGCTGATGGATGGGCTGGGCCAGGGCTGGCAGGGTTCTGTGCCACAGAAGCTCTGAGCAAAGTGCTGTCAGAATTAGTAATTGTTGGGCTGAGAGTAAAGTGGTTACTTTCCTGGTTACTTTCTGATTTCTGAGAGAGGATGAGGCAAGTGTTGCAGGAAACAGTTTTATGTCTGTACAGTATGAAATGACCACAGAGGTCCAACCTGGTGGATGCTGTTCCTGGAAGCAGAGCACTGCATGCTTACTGCTGCTGGGCCTCGGGGTGGTTGGGAGGCAGCAGGCAATCACAATAACAGAGAGCTGTACCTTTCCCTGTGCTTCTGGTGGGGCAACTGCAGGCATCACATCTCCCTCTGAGCACTCCAACCAGGACAGCAATGGCAGTGGAGAGCTGAGCATGGGGTCTGAGAACAGAGCCATTACTGGGTTTGGATAATTTTCTGTTTGTTGAGATGATGATGATGCAGACGTGGGTAAGGCAGGCTGCTAATACCCAGGCATGCAATTACACTCAGCAAATCTGCCTCTGATGGGAACCTTAAGTGTATTAAAATGCTGATCTCTGCTGCGCGGAAGGAAAAATCCAGCTGTAATGACTGCTTGGTAATGCTGAGCATGAAGTCGTGATTAACGGCCTGAATTTTGTTTTTCCATTGCTTAACCCAGAGGGCAGAGCAGCAAACGGAGGGATCCCTGGACCAGTGGCGTATTGGAACTAGCTGCAGGGCAGTGTGGGAGCACCTGGAAAAGGGCTGGGGTGGGTTGGATGTGTGCAAACATGAAGGCTGGGTTGGCTGTGTTCTGCACTGGTGTGATTTGCAGTGAAGAAATCTGACCTCTCTTCTCCTTTCCTCACCACTGTGAGAAACTCCACATTCAGGCTAGTCATCCAAGTCACTTAAATGGGCATGTTAATGGTATCTGTACAAGATGGAGATCTCATCCTTTCCTTCTTTCTAGATTTTTCTGACCTTGGAGACTATCAGAAAGAGCCTTCTGCTCCTTCTGCCTTCTCTGCTTGAACTCTTAGGAAATCCAAACTAAAATTCAAGTTTAACTTGATCAAAGAGGATTTTCATTATAGGAAAAAAGAAAAAGGTTTCTCTGCAGAATCTATCCTGATTGAGAATAACAAAGTGGTATGCAGGGAATGAAAGACAGTTCCCAGCTGTGTTAGCTGTTCCCAATTTAGATGGAAATTAAACTCCTGCTTCATTTATTTATTTTTCCTCCAAAGCCCCTCATGCTCCTGAAATCATAGGATTATAGAGCCATAGATTGGCTCAGGTTGGAGGGGACCTGAAATCCTACCCAGTGCCACCCCCGGCCATGGGCAGGGCTGCCCCCCAGCAGCTCAGGCTGCCCAGGGCCCCATCCCACCTGGCCTTGAGTGCCTGCAGGGATGGGGCACCCACAGCTCTCTGGGCAGCAGTGCCAGCGCCTCTCCGCCCTCTGAGGAAAGGATTGCTTCCTCACATCTAACCTAAGTCATGAGGTGGCCGCACATCCTAATACCAGAGCCACACGTGTGCCAGAAACTGGACAGTGCTGGAGAACTTCCATCCTGTCCTGTCCCTCAAGACTGAAGAGATTGTTGGGAGGAGCAACTTGGAGGCCTTGAGATTGAATGCTTGCCTTTCTTTCTTTCTCCTCCTAATCATTCAATGCCATAATCCAGGAATGATTTTTGAACCTGTCATAGTGTTGCAGTGATGGATCAGACATCTGCTCTGTAAAGAACAATTCATTACCACACAATGGACTTGTAATTATTATCCCAGGAGTCTGGAGCTTAGTGTGGCATTCTGCAGTGTCTCACATCCTGCCCAGATCTGGGGATCATGCTTCCTGTTTTATATCAGTAGTGAAACTTGAACTTAGAGACAATAGCTGTTTAACATGTTGGTCAATTTGGTTTACATATTTACTTTTTCTGAATGAGTCCATTTTGGACCCAGGCTCATTAGTGTGGATTATTGCAGAGATGCAATGCCCAAGGATATCATCTGAGATGTAGGCTTTGGGGAGAGACTGTGGGGCTCTCTGGTGCAGGAGGGCATCAGACCACAGATCTTATTGAACAAGAAGGCAGCTAGCACTTGGAGGCCAAGTGCTCCTCGCTGGAGAGGCACCACTGGGCTGCAGGCGAGCAAATAGCAATGTTGGTGATTCCTTCGCCCTCTCTCCTCCCCCAGCCCCTCTTTTTCAGCAAGGAGACATGGCAGTCCCCAGACTGGGGCTTGTCACCACCCTCCTCCCCCTCCCTCCCTCCTATGGAGCTCCCCAGTGCTGGGCTGCTCCCCTGCTCCCTTAAGAACAAACGCAGAACATTTTCCCAAAGTCCCACTAATTGTGGATTAAGCACTGATTGTTCTGGGCTGCTCAGATGGGGGCTTCTTCACAGCCCTCACGGAAAGGCAGCCTGGTTTCTGCTCCTTTTTTCTTGCTTGCCCTTTTGTGCTGCTCAAGCAATCTGCTCCAACTGAATTGTGTGGTGGTTTGTATGCTTTGCTCAAGTGCCTCTGCTGGGTTGGAGCCTGGTGATAGCCTCCTGAATCCAAACCATCCAAAGGCTCTCTATATAATCACAGAGCTTTGTGTGTTGCTCAAAATCTCAACTAATCTGTGTCATCATGAGATATAGGCACTGCTGATTTCTAGAGGCTGTGATTTAATATGAAAATGGGGAACGGGAAGCATTAAACAATGCTGTAGATCAGCCTTAATGCATCTCACTCCCTGTGTGATGGAAAATTACAGATAAACTCATATTATTAAGAATAGTTTTAATCCCAGGAGATTTTCTTAGTTACAAATAAGTATTTAATGCAAGATTTTTCCTTGCCACCTGTTTGTAGGTTTATTGGGTTTTTGTTGGTTTTTAAATATGGGGAATTATGTACATGACAAAAACAACAACAAAAAGCCAAGCCAACCCTCCCAGCCATGATGTCAGTCTAGGATTTTCATCTCAGATAGCCAAATGGTGAAAATGGCCTTCCAGCTCCACAGACAGGGACAGGCTGAAGAGGTGCACGTCCCACTGAGGCAGTAGAGTGAGGATTTCTCCGCCCTCATGATGGGTTACCACTGTGTTTCCAGCCTCAGTGGTGCCTTGTTCCTCAGTCACTGTGGTAGGGGATTTCCTGGAGACCTCACCCAGGTCCAGGTGAAAGGAAGGTACAAGTGGCAAAGAGCCTGATCCAATCAGCAGCCATCAAGTCACAAAAAGATGGCAGGGCTATCACATCCTGTGGGCTGTGAGGGTGCTGAATGCTCCTGCAAGAGGTGAGTCATCTATGTGACAGCAGCTCCCAGATGGCAAGAAGTGGATGAGAGAAGGGCTGTAAACATATTCTGCCTAGACTTCAGCAAAGCCTTTGACACTGTCTCCCACAGTGTTCTCCTGGAGAAGCTGCAGCCCAAGGCTTGGACAGCTGTACTCTTTCCTGGGTAAAGAACTGGTTGTATGGCCTGGCCCAGAGAGTTCTGGTGAATGGTGTTATATCCAATTGGTGACCAGCCACCAGAGGTGGTCCCCAGGAGTCGGTATTGGGGCTTGTCTTATTCAGTACATTTATTGATGGTCTGGATGAGGGAATTGAATTATCTCAGTAGCTCTGCAGACCAACTTGGAGGGAAGTGTTGGTCTGCCTGAGGGTAGGGAGGCCCTACAGAGGAACCTGGATAGGATGATCGCTGGGCTGAGCCCAATGGGATGGAGTGCAACAAGACTGAGATAGAAGAATCTTGAATATGCCTTTGCAAATAAAATAATTTACAAAAAGACCTAAGAAAGACATATCCTTGCTTGGAAGTTGTTGTGCAGAAGCTTGCAAATTCTTTTCCATTCAGTCTTTACATTCTCACCAAATAAGGTTTTAGTTACAAAGGTCTATAAGCAGCTTGAACTTATGAGCTTTGGACTTATTGCACAGACTTAATGTGTCACATACAAGGGGGAACATGGAAGTCTATAACCTCAGAGTGTATCAGCCAATGAGTAAAGAAAGAGGGACAATGCACTGGGGAAAAATGGAATCCGTGAAGTTCAATAATTTGAGAGACCCTACAGAGGAAATGCCCCTAGTAGACTCCCTTTATTGAAATGAAGAAAGCTAAAGACTGTCTTCAGTCTCTTTTAGGGTATAAGATAATTGAACAAAGACAGTTGACCAAGCCTATTTGAGCAAAATTTTCTCAACAAAGACCAAGTGCCGGGTCCTGCACGGTGCTCACAACAACCCCACGCAGCGCTGCAGGCTTGGGGCAGAGTGGCTGGAAGGCTGTGCGGAGGGAAAGGAGCTGCGGGTGTTGGTCGGCGCTCGGCTGAACATGAGCCAGCAGTGTGCCCAGGTGGCCAAGAAGGCCAACGGCATCCTGGTTGTGTCAGCAGTAGTGCAGCCAGCAGGAGCAGGAGGGGACCGTCCCCTGCACTCAGCTCTGCTGAGGCCGCACCTCAGTGCTGTGTTCAGCGTTGGGCCCCTCACTACAATGCAGACATGGAGGCCCTGGAGCTGTGCAGAGAAGGGAACGGAGCTGTGAGGGGTCTGGAGCACAATGGGGTTTTGTAGGGAGCGGCTGAGGGAGCTGGGATTGTTCAGTCTGGAGAAGAGGAGCTCAAGGGAGACCTCATCACTCTCTGCAACTCCCTGACAGGAGGTTGTAGTGCGGTCGGGATCAGCCTCTTCTCACATGTACCAGTGATAGGATGAAAGGAAACGGCCCCAATCTGCACCAGAGGAGATTCAGGTTGAATATTATGAAAAACATTTTCTCCAAAATAGTGGTTAGGTGCTGGAGTGGGCTGCCCAGGGAGGTGGAAGAGTCACTGTTTCTGGAGGTGTTCAGGAAACATAAGAGATATGGCACTGAGGGACACGGTCAGTGGGCAACATTGGTAGTAGGCAGAAAGCTGGGCTGGGTGTTCTTAGAAATCTTTTCCAATCTTAATGATTCTATGGTTCTATGATGAGTGATCTTCGAGGCCCTGGTTGTGGAACAGGGATGTGTGTCCCCCCAGGGGCTGGTGGCACAGAAAAGGGGAATGCCATTCACTGTCCCCCAATAAAGATGAGTGTGGGGAATGCACACTGAAAGTAACTTCAGGAACAGTGAATTTTGGGCCGGATATGGCTGTTCCTGCTGCATTAACACAACTCATGTTGTAATAATTGGATACAATGTTTGACAGCAGGTTATGCTGCCAAGGATTCCCTCGGGCTTTGCAAAAAAATCAGGTCTACATTTCCCAATTTCCTGTTCCCAGAGCAGGAATGCCTGTGAAATACACACACAGCCCAGGGGGCATGGCTTATTCTGCTGTGTGTAAATGTACGGTAAGGAGGGGGCTTCGTTACAGGAGCCACGTAGAAGGCAGAGCCCAGAGCTTCAGCCCCATGCACTAACAGTGCATGCAGGAAAATTATCAGTTCTCTATGGCAGGCTTACAGAAAGAAGTCTCAGCCTCTCTTTTTTCAGGAAACATAAGTGTAGGGCAAATAACCCCCCAAAATAGCACCCAAAAGAAATAGTGCCAGAGATGGTATATTTTAGATGGGCTTAAGTAGATGATGTACAGATGATTAATAAGGAAAGAGTGGCTCGACTTTGAAGATGGTCGAGGCTCGCCAATAACTCCACTAGGGAGGGATCTCCAACCAGAGATCCTTCCCTGGTGGTGGTCAGCCCTTAAATGGGGTCTTGGGAGAGGTTGAGTCAAACTCCACCCCTTCCAATCACACTCACTTGTGCCCCTGCAGCTGACTCAGTGCTTGCCTCAGGTGATCCATCAGTGGTTCAGGCCGTGATTCAACAGTTCCCATACACTCCACCCCTTCACGACATGAACCACTGATTAAGGAACTACAGGGTGAGCCCTCCTTAATACAGAGGCCCAATACATCGTGACGCTTTACATAATAACCCATCACAATGCATATCGATGTAATCTGGGATGAGTGATGATCAGCGTATGGCTTGTGTTCTTCCTTGGGCCAGTGCTTGGTGGTGTCTACTGGAAGCATGCGGTCACGTTGTGCAGGTCCATCCTACTCTTCATCAGTCCCGGGTAGACCATCACCGGATGTTGCACATGATCTTATAGCAACTCTGGAACACTGCAGCATCATCTGATTCCCTCCAGTGACTCATAGACTCACGGGGAGTAATATAGATGCCTCAAAGGTACCAAGAGGGGGAGGTCTGCCCTCCAGGGTAAGATACAGGCCGTATTCCTGTCTTGGGTCAACACTTCAGCTTGTACAGGGGCATGCCCTGGCCACCTGTACCAAACCTTTTGCCCAGATGTCTGTGGCTGCACGATTATATCAGGCACCAAAGGGGGTGTCCTGATCTGCCACAGAGACATGATAGGGGTTCCTTTAGCAATAAAGACTGGAGTGTTGACCACAATATCAGTAGGCCATGTACCAATTACCGGAGGGACTACCGAACCCCCCACCTCCAATGATCTCCCCCAAGGTGCAAGTAGGCCACACCATTGTGGTCCTACCTGCACCTTCCAAGGCCATCTTATTTTATTGGTGCCCGGTTTCAGGTTCTCAGGGGCAGGGAGCAGAAGATTGTTCTCACGGCCGGTCTGAGGTCTTACCTCATTATCTGTACCTGTAATTTGGATACTAAGTGGGGAGGCCCATGTTGTTTGCAACATTTTCAAGGCACTGGGTCTGTCATCTCTAAGTCTTTCATTCAGATCTCGCAGGGTTTCGTGGAGTCTCCTCATCCACCCCTGCAGAGACTGAGAGTCTGTCTTCATGGCAGCCTTGAGAATACCATTATAGCGCTCAATCAGGCCTGCCCCCGTGGGATTGTATGGCAGGTGGAATCGCCATTCAATATTGTTCTCTTCTGCCCAGCATTGTATCATTGCACCCGTGAAATGAGTCCCTTGGTCGCTCTCAATGACTTGTGGCGTCCCATAGGCAGCCATCAATCTCGTGAGCGCCTTGATGGTATACGCCTGGTTGGAGAAGGAGAAACAGTCCCTGTAACCCGCAGGGGTCCCCATTTTTCAATGACGGTGGCAAGACCATAATAGGATGACCCCATAAATCCTGGAATTTGACCAGGAATTGTTTGGTCTAGGGGAGTAACGTTCTCCCTCCTGCCCCATTTGAAAATGTTCCAAATGAAAGACATGGTTAATTATTGTATATGCATATATATATATATTTTTAAGCCTGGCTGGCTCACCAATTGTAGGGCAAATAACCCCCCAAAATAGCACCCAAAAGAAATAGTGCCAAAGATGGTATATTTTAGATGGGCTTAGGTAGATGATATACAGATGATTAATAAGGAAAGAGTGGCTCGACTTTGAAGATGGTCGAGGCTCACCAATAACTCCACTAGGGAGGGATCTCCAACCAGAGATCCTTCCCTGGTGGTGGTCAGCCCTTAAATGGGGTCTTGGGAGAGGTAGAGTCAAACTCCACCCCTTCCAATCACACTCACTTGTGCCCCTGCGGCTGACTCAGTGCTCGCCTCAGGTGATCAATCAGTGGTTCAGGCCGTGATTCAACAGTTCCCATACAATAAGGCAGATGGAAGGAGTCAGTACAGCGACAAGTAAGGTGCAGAGCCAGAGCATGATGCTGCCAGGGGGCTGAGGTCAGCAGAGGTGAATGTTGATGGGGGAGGAAGCAGTCTTTATAGGAGCTGTGCTAGGTTCACTGATCTTGAAGCATATCTAGTCAGACAGCCCTACACAGCAGCACAAGAGAATGGAATGAAGCCCCTCCCATGCAGCTTCGGACTGAGATAACAAGCACTGAGCTGTGCCATGCTCCCAGTGTGTGTGCCACCCCAGGGCCAGCAGGCAGCAGGCAGTGCATGCACAGGGAATGCACACAGGCTGAATGCAGACAGGGCTGCAGAAATGCAAGGGTGTGTGCTGTTATGCTGATGGATGGATGACTGCCTTTGGGGATGTAGAATAGCAAGAACGCATGGGATTGGGTTGAACATTGGTGTAGGAGGCTTGAATGATGTGTGGCCAGCACAGTGTTGCTGTGTCGATGTGTCTGGGTATCAGACCAAGCAAAGGTGTCGGCACAAACTGTAGTGAGAAAATAGACTCCTCTCTGCTAGCAGTGAAGCTTGAGCTGCTTTCCTGCATACCAGCCATGATTGCCAGTCACCTCCTGGATCAGAAGGGGGTGTGGATATCTTCTTTGCCAGGAATTGTAACGCTGAAAAGCTCTGGGGCTCTGAAAGGAACAAGGACAACTTCCTGTTTAGAGATTGCTACCCGACCCCACACAGTGTGGCCACCCCAGTGTTGAGCTGGAGCAAGTCCCTGAAAGCACCCCTGCTTAATGCAGCAAGAACTGATGCTGGGTTTTTGCTCAGAAGCGTCAGTGTGGTTCCTCATCTGGGACACAGCTCCGCCCCTACCTCGCCTTGCAGACAGGCTCTCCAGTCTGTGTTTGCAGAAGTGTGGCCATCCCGTGAAATTGTCCTGAGGCTGTGCCAGCACACGCTGCCGTACCACCTGGCAGCTCCGGCACTTCTCCAGGTGCCTGGAGCGCCACATTCCATTGCACTGCTCACAGGGATGGTCCCTGCCATGTGATCAATAGGTGGATGCTCCCTGCTGCGTGTTTATACCAGAGCTGTGATAAATCTAACTCATCTGGGTGAATACACAAGGGAAGGGATTTAAGAAGCAGCAATGCTGTGATGATGCTCGGCGCAGCTTGTTGCTACGCAATGCCATGCTGTAACCATGGAGACTGCCTTGTGGACCCTTCCATTGAAGGCTGCAAGGAAATCCAGCAGGCATTCTTGTGCTGTTTTGCACAGGGCAGGAGTGGGGTGCCACAGCCAGGACTTCAAAGCCCATCCAGTACCTTGTGGGGTCTCTCATGCAGCTCCCATTGCCCAGAGTGTTTGCTTTCTGCAGTTATCACATCTCAAAAGGAATAGTTTTCAGTGCAAAAATAGTGGGAAATCAGAAATGGGGGTGAGGTCAAACCAAAGTCTCTCTGAGCAGCTGTCCCAGCAGGGCATGTCCGCAAGTATGGAGGAGGGCCAGTGAGCCATCTCCTGCATGATGTCTCCCTGACAGGCTGAGAGCACAGATACCTCCTTTGCATCTCTTTGAAATGTGGTACCTGTCAGAGCACAGCTCGAGGCACACTGTGGTTCAGAGGATGTCATAATTACCCCTGCTCACTGCACCAGGAAGGGGAGAGTTCTTGCCCCAGAGGTCTGATGCTTTCACTTGGGCGAATGCAGTCTGCAGGATAATGTCACAGACAGTGCCAGCTGGAGGTGCTGCTGCAGAAGATAATTGTAGGATGGTTTTAAAAGAAAAAGCAGCTTTTGGGAAGAATGAATAGGAGAAGAAGTAGGAGGTTTGTGGTGGAATATGATAAATGTTCAGGATTAAGAATTAAACCCAGAAGGGGAAGGTAATCTCAATCACTCCTGAAGAGTAGGAGTGACTGACTGTCCATCTGGAGTGCCTCATGGGTGTGTGGGTGCCGTAAGCTGGGTGCTATTGCAGCTTCTGTGTACTGATAGCATACTGCAATGTGGATGTACATCCTCCAGCCATGGGCTCTTGAGGATCTGAAACCTGCTGAGCTTCAATGGGGAGGAAGACTGCTGGTTGTGAGGGCTGCTTCAAGCAGGCAGATTTGTGGGTTGCTTTACATTAGCAAAGCAGAATAAGATCTTTGAGCTTTAAAACTGTGCTTGAGAAGTCAGCTTAGCAGTGAAGAGGGTTCTCCAGCTGCTTTCTCACCCTTTTATTTTTCTTTTGGCAGGTTATATCTGGTCATGAACTTTTACTGCCATCATAATTTTTTTATGAACTTTGAGGAAAACCTGTTTCCTGGGTGATCACTCTTCCGCAGAGTTCCAGACCAGCAGCCCACAGCCCCGCTTGTTACACTAAACTTCCTTATGCCCATATTTCTCTGGCAGTAAATCCATCCTTGTACCTTGTCCTGCTTAAAAAGCCATGAAATTCTCATGCATTATCAGTGAAATAACCACTGCAAAGAGACATATTAAAAAGAGTCTGAAATACAGTCTGAGCCATTTGTGTTACATAGGTTGAGATAATCAGCCCTTGGTCCCAGAGGAATGGGATTTACACCATGTTGAGATAATCAGCCCTTGGTCCCAGAGGAATGGGATTTACACCATTCCATGAACACTCATCATTTACAGAGAGTGACATTGTGAGAGAACAACAGGTTGTGCTTTCTTGCCGGCAGTGGGTCTGAGCTGTGAGTGGAAGTGATGCTCTGGGTCCTGCTCTGCGTGAAGCCATAATGGGCCCTTCCCTTATGTTTGTGCCTCACCACAGCTCCTTGTTGTTTTTGACATTTCTGCTAAATAAATAGCTTTGAGGTGCTTGATAATTTTTTTTCCTTTTAAACACATTTGCGATGACATTAAATATAATTGCTGTGTGATGTTGGACAAATGTGACTTTTTCTATCTTTCTTACCAATGAGAAAGATTTCAAACTTAAAACAAACAAAAAAAAACCCCAGTGACAAAACAAAAAAACCCCATCAGCTCCAGCATGCATAGAAGCACTTGACAAAGTGCATTTTATGAACAGAAAGAAATTAGATACCTGTCAAAATACATTTGTCCTCAAAATAACTATTCATACATTTCATTTTCCTGCATAAATAGATACTCATCTGTTTCCTCTGCCTGTCATTTGCTACTCACATTCCAGCGCTGACTGTAGGAGGGAAATATTTAAAGTCACTTCCAAAGCAATAAGCAGGCTGGGCTTGGATCTTTTTTTTTAGCTTTCTTAACACCGCTCACATTATTACCTATGAGAAGGGAAACATCTATTTAAAATCAATCCAGTAATATTGTGTTACAAAACATTAATTCCTTGCTGCGATTCCTGTCTGCTTACAAGCAATCTCTGCAGCTGAATGGCTCTGGCAACGTTTGTGTCTGCAGGGCACAGCCCCAGGAAACAGGAGAGAAGAAGGAGGAATAGGAGAAGAAGGGTTGATGTTGGAGGGCTAGGGCTGGGTGCACAGGTTGCTGGAGGCCTGGCTGCTGGGAAAGGCAAAATGGAGATGCATGGTTGGAAGCCAAGGGCAAGTGGGAATTTAAATTAAAAAAAATTTGGATCCAAGTATAAAGCAATTTAATTCTTTTCTTTTAAACATTTATCTTAGAATCATAGATTGGCTCAGGTTGGAGAGGACCTCACAGCCCACCCACTGCCACTCCCGGCCATGGGCAGGGCTGCCCCCCACCAGCTCAGGCTGCCCAGGGCCCCATCCCACCTGGCCTTGAGTGCCTGCAGGGATGGGGCACCCACAGCTCTCTGGGCAGCAGTGCCAGCGCCTCACTGCCCTCTGAGGAAAGGATTGCTTCCTCACATCTAACTGACATCTCCCTCTTTCATTTTAAAGCCATCCTTCCTTGTCCCATGTAAAAGCTCTGATTTCCCTCCTGCTTGTAAGCTCCCTTCAAGTACTGGCAGGCTGCAATGAGGTCTCCCCACATTCTTCTTTTCTCCAAGCTGAACAAGCCCAGCTCCCTCAGCCTGTCTTCACAACAGCAGAGGTGCTCCAGCCCTCTGAGCATCCTCGTGCCCTCCTCTGGACCCGCTGCAGCAGCTCCTCATCCCTCCTGTCCTGGGGGCCCCAGGCCTGGGCACAGCAGTGCAGGTGGGGCCTTCCATGGGCAGAGCAGAGGGGGACGACCCCTCCCCCTCCTCTCCCTGCTGCCACCCCTCTGTTGCTGCAGCCCAGGGGACTGTCGGCCTTCCGGGCTGCAAGCGCACACTGCTGCCTCATGTCCCGCTTCTGTCCATCAGGACCCCCAAGTCCTTCTCCGCAGGGCTGCTCTCAAGGAGTTCTTCTCCAGTCGGTGCTTATGTCTGGGACTGCCCAACCCAGTGCAGCACCTTGCACCTGGCCTGGATTAATCTCATTAGGTTCACATGGGCCCAGCTTTTCAGTTTGTCATGGTCCCTCTGCATGGTGTCCCTTCCTTCTGCCGTATCAACTGCACCACTCTGCTTGGTGTCATCAGCAAACTGCTGAGGGTACACCTGAGCACACCATCCATGTCACTGATAGAGATGTTTAAGAGCACTGGTCCCGGGACAGAACCCTGGGGGACACCACTTGTCACTGGCCTCCCCCTGGACACGGAACTATTGACAACAGCTCTCTGGCTGTGATCATTTAGCCAATTCTTTATCCACAGAATAGTCCATCCTTCACATCTCTGAAATTTGGACATAAGGATGTGGTGTGAGACCACATCAAAGACACAACTCCAAGTAGGAGATGTCAATTCCCCTTTGTCCACTGATGCCGTCACTACATCACAGAAGGCCCCTGGATGGGTCAGGCAAGCTGTGCCTTTGGTGAAGCTGTGCTGGCTGTCAGATCACTTTCTTCATCTTACATGTGCCTTAACATGTCTTCCATGAGGATACACCCCATGATCCTCTGGGGTGCCACTTCTGAAATTTGGTGGCTTCTCCCCTCTGCTGTATGACACAGGCAGTTGCTCTCAGTGGGCCCTGTAGAGAGGGCAGCAGATGGCTGACAGGTTTCTCTGAAACTTGCTGGCTGGATTAATGTGGTGTTTGTACCAACGAGAGGGGCTGCCCAGAAGATTTCATATCTTGTTAAGTCTTACAGTATGAGAAAATCTAGAAGATGAAAGCACCTTTTGACCAAAAGGAAAAAAAACAAAGTGCATTTTAAACACTGCTGAGCCAACAACACTCATTAGCATTTGTTTTTCTGCAGTAATGCTTCTCAAGGGTAAAGCAAACAGATTCTACTTTGTGCATGAGAGAAATTCAATGGCAGTTCAAGAGGAACATGGCTGCTGTGTCAGATCCTCCGTGTCACCCAGCACAGGACAGGTGCATGAATAGCAGGGATGTGCTCTGTCCCAGAATTGCTGTGCTGTGCAGAGCTGCAGATCGGTGGTTAACCTCCTGATAGAGCTGAGAGGGCAATGGCACAGCTTCATCCATAGGAGTGCTTTGCCAAGGGCCTCCAAAAGGTAAACTCCTTTCCAAGAAAACTCAAGGACCTTAATGAGATTGGAAATTGGAAAATTAATGAACTACTGTGGGTAATGATTGCTGTTCATTAGAAAAGGCACATTCCCATTCATTTCATGTTCTAGCTGAGGAAGATACTGAGTTGTGGAATTTAACCTTGAATTTTTAAAAATCTGTTTACCTTTTTTTGGGTGTTGTTAATTTCCTCCCCCCTCTGTGGTTTAGTTCTGGGCTCTGGGCCTGGTAGCCCCTGGAGCAGCTCTCCTGATGTAACAGAAACTTGCTCTTTGAGGCAGGGGCAGAAACCAAGTAGGCAGCACCCACCATCCTTATTATGGGCTTCCTCCTACCTCATGGGTTGTCCAACCTTTTGGCTTGCCTGAGCCTCACTTACTGAAGAGGAATTGTCTTGCACCTTATATATGAACATTGCACAGAAAGTAATGATTCCCATTTATTTACATGAAAACTACATCAGATGCAAAAAGCACAATAACAGTACTGAACAGAGCACGTTCTCAGCTACAAAACTGATTTTTCAACACCATCACCACCATTAGCTGTGCATTTCCACCAGCAATGAAGAATCTGCATGGCACACACAGCAAAAACTGAACCAGCAGAAGTAGCCCACTATCGCTGTTGTCACTGCTGAAACAAAGCACCCACCACCTCACTGTGCTCACATCCACTGTTTCTTCTCCAGAAACATTTACCAAGTGTCAATGGATGTCAATGGGGGACAATTTTTCTGCATGGGGGAACTCAGTGACACACCTTTGCTTCATCTGCACTTCCATATCAGACACTACTGTGTCAGACTGTCCCTCTGCTGCCATCTGTCACATGGCAACACAATGGAATGGGATACTGGTGGGAAGGCTCCACCTCAATATACAAGATAGTTAATGTACATAAGTAAAAATCTTATTTTAATCTTTAGTATTTTTTATTAATGCAAAAAGGAGGGAAACAAAGCCATCACACTAGAGGGATATGTGACCTTGTTGTGAAGCTAATGCATCAGTGTGGTTCAATGGCAATGGCTGCAGTTCTCAGTGAGGTCTCATGGTGTTGGTCAGAGATGTTGGATGAAATGTTATGATTACAGGTAATGTATTTATGTAAACTGAAAATGAAGTTGCAAATAAATACCAAAAAAATTATGTTTTTTTTTTTCAACCACCTTAAAACCCATTCTCAATGTCCTTTCTCAAAACACAAAGCACTGTCCTCTCAGGACGGTGTTTAGCCATCACAATACACACTGTTACTGGCCATCACTGGTGTCAACCCTGCCCTGCACCCTCCCCACACCCTGGGTTCAGCACACACAGTGCCCATTTCACACTGCTGGGTGGATGCTGGAAGAGATGGGTGCACACCGGGGCTGGGCTGGGCTGCTCAGTGGGGCAGAGCTCACAATGTCACGGTGCGGGGCAGGGGGAGGCCACAGGGTGGGATGGGCTGGTCCACATGTTGGACATTGCTGACCCACCCATGGCCATTTTGTGACAGGGAAGTATAGCAAGTTTGTTCTTGGAGAGAGACTGCTCCACTTCCATATTTTGCAGTCTGATTCAGAAGCAGTTTGAAGTACAAGAAGTATGGATCTGAATCAAAAAGAACTATGTGCTGCTAATCCAGAACGTAATAATTTGTACTGAGGCATGCAGGGAACTCTGAAAATGAAAAACTTGAGATTTATCTGTTTATAGACATTTTTTTGTTCCTCAGTACTGCAACATCTGAGCACATAAGTAGTGATTATTATGGGTATTTTAGCTTTATCTTTGTCTATTGTTATTAGGAGGAGCAGATGCTACTACAAAGTTTTTACTCCCACATGTTACTACAGCAGAATGCAAGACAGGTAAAGATGATGGTGGGCAAGCAGAAAGGCAGCCTGCAGATCTCTGGGAGAGCTCTTATTACAGACAGCCCACCTGTGTAAGGAGGTTGGGTGATAGGGGTGGTGAAGTCATTGTGGAAACATCAGACTCTGGAAAACTAAAGAGATTTAGTTTCCATTCCTAAGTATTATAACTGCATTTGTTGGGAAATCTGAAGGTATTTGTAGATTCTGAGCTACTTGTCAGGTTCAGTCATTTGGGAGAATATGGCCAATAAGTTAAAGGCTGTTTTACATGCAAGAGTTATGCTGTTCTTGACCTGCATAGCACTGTTACAGCAATAGAAATTTGCTTGGGTAAAGACAGCAACTCCCTTGTCAAAAGACAAATGTATGTATCTATGTCCATGTGTACAGATGCCTGCCTGTGGGGCATCTCCATACTGCTGCAGCAGTGGTTGCAAGGTGGCATCACAGCATCATAGTATCATTTGAGTTGGAGGGGACCTTCAAAGGCCACTGCTCCCTGCAGTGCACAGAGACACCCACAGCTCCATCAGTGCTCAGAGCCCCGTCCAGCCTGACCTTGGCTGTCTGCAGGGACTGGGCAGCACCGCCTCTCTGGGCGACCTGTGCCAGTGCCTCACCGCCCTTATGTCAAACCTGCTTCCTTATAGCCAGTCTGAATCTCCCCTCTTTCAGTCTGAAGCCATTTCCCCTTGTCCTATCACAGAGACCCCAATAAAGTCTGTCCCCTCCTTCTCACAGCCCCTTTAGATACTGACAGGCCACTCTTAGCTCTCCCCGCAGCCTTCTCTTCTCCATGCTGCACAGCCCCAGCTCTCAGCCTGTCCTCACAGGGAGGGGTTCCATCCCTGGCACCATTTCTGTGCCCCTCCTCAGGTCCACGTCTCTCCTGCACTGAGCACTCCACGTGTGGATGCAGTGCTCCAGGTGAGGTGTCACAGCACAGAGCAGAGGGGCAGGAGCAGCTCCCTGCCCTGCTGCCCACACTGCTCTGGGTGCAGCCCGGGGTCCGGTTGTCTTTCTGTGCTGTGAGGGCACACTGCTGGCTCATGCCCAGCCACCAGTACCCCCAGTCTTTTTTGTCAGGGCTGTGCTCTATCCTTATATCCCCAGCGTGTACTGACAGTGTGGGCTGCCACGACCCAGGTGCAGACCTTGCACTTGGCTTTGTTGATCCTCCTGAGGTTCCCCTGGGCCCAGTGCTCAGCCTGTCTGTGTCTCTCTGAATGGCATCCCATCTCCTGGACACGTCAGATACACGACCCAACCTGAGGTCATCCACAAACTGCTGAAGGTGCACTCTTGCACTGTTGATCCCATACAGGAAAATATTAAAGAGCACTGGTCCTAGTACTGTTCTGCATATTCTGCTGAGAATGAGATATTTCATCCTCAAGCTGCAGAGTACTGTTTGCAAGTGCAGGCTGGTAGAAGAATGGCTCAGGGTCAACAGCCCAGCAGGACTCCATACCACGAAGATAGACTGTGGCTCTGGGGACTGGACTCCTCAGCTGCAGTATGGGGCCTTCAAGGGCTGCTGCTGTCATCTTCTTTCCAAGGCTTCCAATGGAGATAAAGTAGATGATCAGTCACTTCTATGTTGCAGCTACTTTGCTGCCTTGATGCCTGTCTGAGCTTATCATTGTCCCTTATTTAATAATTGTGGGTAATATCTGTTTACGTGTCTGTTACCTGTGCCCATAGTGCTGTATAAAATAACACATTGTTGGCTGGGAGAAATTCAGCCTTTTTCCTCATTTTTTTTTCATAGCAAAAACTGCTAGTTTTGCTCTGGTTGGAGATTACCTCCTACTCTTACTGCTGCAGGCACTGCAGTTTCAGTCCCACCATCACCACTTCTGAATTTAATGGTCTGTCAGGTTTCCTCTTATTATCTCCTGCTGCAGCCAGAATAACTTATCCACAAAGATTCCCCCCCATACTGAAGCAGCATCCAACAGGAAACAGAAGATTCTCTCTGGTTTCCCATAAGCATGTGTGCACTGCCTCAGTTTTAAGCTGAAGATGCTGAGCTGCAGAACAGCTGCTTTGCATTGGTCAGAGCAATGCTGTGAAGCCATGGGTCACGAGCTCATGTGTGCACACCAGCCATACTGAGCTCCCACTGCTGCATGCTGTCATAACCATTTCCCTCTCCCCAGTTCCATTTTAGTTCAGTGGTTCCCATCCTGTGTGGGCTGTGTAGCATTGGTCAGAGTCCCCAGGAGGGTTAGAAAAGGGGTGGGGGAACAGAAGGGTGGCTCAGATTAAGATTTGCTTTCCCTCTCTCCCTCTATCTTCCCCTTAGAGCTGGGAATTCAGACGAGAAATTCACCAAGCAGTGCCTCAAGCCATGTTCCTTTTTTATTTCTCTGTAGTATCTAATAGAGCGCTTGCAGAAAGGAAGAAAGAGGCAGGGGCAGGAGCTGGAGGAGGTAGAATCACTGTGCCCAGCTAAACTGCTCCCATTTTTCCCTGGCCATAGGTGCTGCCATATATTTAGTTGTTCTCTGCACTCATTTGTTAGGCCTTGGATGTCCAATTTTTGACTTGCCTGGGCTGCACTGAGTGAAGAGGAATTGTCTTGTGCTGCGTATGATATATGTAAGTTGCTCAGAAAATAATGCCTCCTATTTAAGCCACAACAGATACAAAGCACACAATAACACTGTTTGATAGAGCAACAAACTGTTTTCCAACATCATTAGCTGTGCATTTCCACCAGCAATGAACAGAAGCCTCCATGCCATGTTTATCAAAACCTGCACCAGAGGAGGGGACCCACTGTCATTCTTGCCACTGCTGAAATGCAACACCCACCCCCCACTGTACTCACATCCACTGTTTGGTCTCCAGAAACATTCACCAAGTGTCAATGGATGTCAACGGGGGACAATTTTTCTGTATGAGGGAACTCAGTGACACACCTTTGCTTCATCTGCACTTCCATATCAGACACCACTGTGTCAGACTGTCCCTCTGCTGCCATCTGTCACACGGCAACAGCATGGAATGGGATATTGGTGGGAAGGTTCCACCTCTACTGCCATACCACCACCTCTAACATCATGGGTCAACATTATAAAAAAGAAAGCATTACTTTCAGAGCAGCCAGAATTAAACATACAAGATAAATAATGTACATAATTTTAAAAAAGTTTTAGTCATGAATATTTCTCATCAAAGCAAAAAAGAGGGTAATAAAACAATTAAAATAATGGGATATGTGACCTTGTTGTCGTGAAACTTATGCATCAGTGTGGTTCTGATGGCAGTAGCTGCAGTTCTCAGTGTGGTCTCATGGAGTTGATCAGAGATTTGTGACAAAATTCTACTCTTTCCATTCTTAATCCCTCAAAATTGTTGTTTGTAAGTGTATATATCGACAAGAAATGATGACGGTGTGATTATGAAACAAGCTGGTAGAAGAAGTCTTACAAAAGTCTGATAAAGAGACCTGATCAGCTCTTTGAGTTGAACTGCACCTCTATGCATTTCATTTGAAAATTCTCAGGTAATGTATTTATGTAAACTGAAAATGATGAAAATGAAGTTGCAAATAAATACCAAAAAATGATGGTTTTTTGTTTGTTTTTTTTTCAGCAGTCTTGAAACCCATTCTCAATTTCCTTTATCAGAACACAAAGCACAGTGCCTACTTTGCTGCTCACAGGACTATGGTTAGCCAGGGCATCTCAGTGCACACCATTACTGGACATCACTGGAGTCAGCACTGCCCCGCACTCTCCCTGTGCCCTGGGTCCAACCCACACAGTACTCATTGCACACTGCTGGGTGGGTGCTGGGAGTGATGGGCAGGGCTGGGTTGGGCCAATTGTTGGGGCAAAGCTGACATCATGATGGTGCAAGGCAGGGGAAGAGCCACACTGCAAGCCATACCAGGTGGCATGCAGCATGGTTGTGAGTTGTACATGCCTATGTTAGGCAGAGGCAGCAGCCAGAACTAGCTTTCTCTCTGTCTCCCCTTCTCTCCCAGTTCTTCACTGGTATTTGCATTCCCTGGAGAAGTGAAGCCAGGAGCTGACTGTATTCCCAGCACTGACACAGCCCATGGTGATGTGCTGTGTCCCTGGGAGCAGTGTGGTGGGGCAACGGAGATTGGGGGCACCTCTCAGGTGACAGAGGGGGTCTGAGCCCCGGTGGGAGCTGGGCCCTGCCCTGTGGATGGGGAGGAGCACTGCAGTGAAGGCACCATTAAATGTGTAATTTGGAGCTGAAATATCCTTTATCAGAAATTTATAACCCATTTTAAATGAACCCATTTTGGGCCCAGAGGGTCCCAGCTGAGGGAGGAGGTAATTCCCCAGCTTTATAAACGCAGTTTGATAGCTTTTATGCTGGGCTAGTATAAAAGAGTCCATGTTGATAAAATACTTGGCTTGTAAAACTGGGGAATGCTTTATCTGCAGTGCTGGAGCTGTGATGCCCTGGTACTATGCATGGTACCAGCTCAGGGGTGCCAGCAGCGCTGGCTCCTCTCTGTTTGCTAATAGAAAGAAGTAAAATTGGTGAGCAAGATAGAACCCAAAGTTCTAGTCCCCAAACTGCAGATTCAGTCCCAGCTCCTTGTGCTAAGCTCTCACCAGACCGAGTTTACTGCTGGTGTAATGAGTGCAGCTCTATCATGGTAGTGATCGTGGGATAATAACAGCTCTAACAACACTGGCTCTATTGTAATACAATTTCTGCTGCAAAAATATTGTTATTATGGAAATTGCTGTGACTGGATTGTAGCTGGGAAAGACTGAGGAATGCCCTGCAAAGTGAGAAGAAGGGTGAGGGGCTGGAGTGAGGTGGCAGCGGGAGAGTGAGAAGGGGAGGGAAGGGGTTTCTGGTGTGTGGGAGTAGGGGTTGGGTGTGAGTGTGTGTGACTGAGGGAGCAATGAGGAGGGTTCTCTGTGTGCGGGGGAAGGAAATGAGTCCATTTGTTCCATTTTGGAGCTGTTTCATTGGGGGGGGGGGGCATTATTTTGGTGCCATTTGCAGATTGCTTTGAATCCATTTGGGGTTGTGCTGGGGTCATTCTGGGGCTCTTTTAAATTATATTCCAGACCAAACCTTTGTGTGTGGGGGGGGAGCAGTTGGCTGATGGGTCAGGCCCGAGGGGTCATGGTCCGTGGGGTTCCATGTGGATGGCAGGGTTTCTGGCTGGTGACACTGCTCTGTGAGAGCTCCTGGCAGCTCAGCATCAGCTTTAGAGTAAAGAGATAAGGCAGTAAGAATGTCAACACCGAGGAGAATGGGTTGCAGGGAAATTTGTAATTGGACATGCTGTTATGTAAGGATGTTTATTCATGCTGCACCCAGATACACCACTGCAAACAGATGGATTAATGGACGAATATATCAGTTATACAGAGAAAAATAATGTGATCAAATCAGAATGAATTTTCTCTTCCTTAAAGATAGGAGAGCAATTACAGCACAATGCAGTCTGTGGAGAACAGAGAGGGGCCATTGTATCCATACAATAGAGAGCAGAGAGAAAACTGCAAGGAGAAAAAAAAATAACATGGAGTCACGGATGGTGACTAAGAAAGAAACAGAATAAACGGTTTTATCTGTGATAAGGGCATAATGTAAACGTGCTGCATTACAGTGACAGCGGGGCGTTGGTGGTTTGGAGCAGAGCTGGGATAGGTGTGGGCTGGGGCTGCACTCTGTTTCCTAACCTTCATAAGCTGTTCTTATACCCCAGTTAGAACCCCTTTGCAGCTGCTAAAATCTGATGTAACCAAAGGTGAAGTGGTGGTGGCTCTCTGGCTGCTGCCTTGGGGCAGCACTGGCAATACATTGCCTGTTCAGGTGTGAGGAATTTCTGACTTCTCCCTTCTCCCCACTCCAGGCACCCGGTTTTCTTTTACAGCCCAGAAATGGATCCTAGATGCTGAAACAACAGCAGCTCACAGGAAATGCATGGGGAGAAGAAGCTGAAGGGTACTGTGCTCCAACACTGCTTTTTGTTCTGTAAGTCATTTCCTGCCATCCATGCACCTCATGAAAGAATTCAGTAAAACACAATTAATGTAATGAGCTCCAATTTCACACCGTGGAAAGCCATCAAATTCAAGGCAGAATGCAGTGAAGCTCTGTGTTACTGCTATTGTGGCCAGCACTCGAACCCTTAAGTTCTGCACACAGCAGTCCATGCTCCAGGCAAGCAGCTGGATGCAAATGCCCCAGTCATTTTGCTTTCACTGCTCCCTAATTGTATTCAGAGCTGTTTTACAGACTTTTAGATATTCAGAGCGAGCAATGCAGGGTTTGCAGTGACGGAATGCACTTGCTGTGCTTGGCTATCTGTGTGGTGATGTTCATGTGGTCAAGATGGGTTTGGCACTACTTTTTGGGGGTTTTTAATTAGATGCAAACTATTTTCAGCACCCTAAATACAGAGCTGTGTAATAAAAGCATGAAGGCAGTGCAACTGTTCTGCTGACCTAACAGAAAACAAGAAGTGGTCCCGAAAGGGAAGCAGGGCTAGGGTGATGATGGTGATTACCATAAGGGCTTGGCAGCAGGGACCAGCAGATGTGTCCCCTCAAGGCCATGTCTGGCCCTTCCAGAGGAACAGAGTGGGGTCTGTGCCAGCTTGGCTTGCCAGGCAGCAGGCAGCTTGCTTTAAAGTTGTTCTGAGCTCACCACTGATGTGGTTGTTGACGAATGACTGACATGACAGAGAGCAAAATGAATCTGGGTCTCTCTGAGGTCCCTGGACAATGGCTTCCAGGATGGCAACTTTGCAGATGCTGATATTAAAAAGGGGGAAAATACAGAATACAGATAGAGCAGCCATCTCCCGGAAGGTATTTAGGGAAGCAGTGACATTTAACAGAGTCAGTAGTGCCAGCAGAGCCATTACAAGTTGTTTATCATGCAAACTCATCCAGCATTCAGGAGATTTGGGGTCAGCCATTTCATTTCCATTAGAATTTGATTTCAGTGCGGCAAATTCACCCTAAGATTTGTACTGGTTGTATGTTTTGTAATGGCTCTGGGAAAAGCAACTTGAAAAACTGTCACTAAATATCACCTGCACATCCCGAGCTCGGAGGGAAGCCCAGCCCTTATTTGACGAAAGGAAAAGGGAGCAGTGCAGCAGAGCGCTTGGGAAGGGTATGGAACTCCTAATTTCTGCAGACATCCATGCAGTGAGTGCAGCAGACACATATTTAATTGACTCATTTTTGTCCCAGTCGGCAAATCTGCTCTGTAGGTGGCATTCAGGACCCCAGAGTGCCCAGCACCATTGTCCTTACAGCTTGTCCTGCTGCCTGGCTCTGGTGGGAATCAGATGAGTTGTCCTCATCTGATTAATCTGATTTCCTGGGGAAAAAAGAATAAAAATTCATTACAATCCCAAGGCAATGCTCAGTAATAAACAATTTAAATACATTACCAAGCAGCTTGTGTTTTATAATAAGCTTCCTAGAAAACATGATATTGTTTTTCTAATAATCTCCTTATTGAAGTGTTAGTGATTTGCAGAAAGGAATACTCACGTATTCTTCTCAGGCCTCAGGAAGTGGATGGATTGTGTCAGCCAGTTTCTCATAAGCGGGTTAGCAGTGCTTGGGCTTGCAGTTAGAGCACGTTTACTTTTCATTCGCATGTTAGCAACCTCTGTATCTGCACATGAATAGCAAGTACTCTTCCATCCTCAGCCATTTTTGTGACTCGTGGCTCTGTTATCTGTAGGCAGAAAGGCAGAGATAACAGTTTAGGATGATGCAGGATCTACCCATAGAAAAGCCCTTCATGCAGCAACAGTGCAGCCCCCAGTGACCAGGAGGGAAGGAGAAGATGACAGGTTTCACGCAGAGCCCTGGTGGGAGCACAGTGAACCTTTCTCCCAGTGACCTCTAATTGCAGCCTTGTTATTAATGGATATTAGAATCAGTCTCTTCCCGTTACACTGCTCCTCAACTACAGAGGCTCCTCTTAGCTTCTGTGTCCCTTGCATCTGCTTCTGCCATTCACTGAGTGTTTCCAGGTGTGGAAAATACATAGAGCCTTAAGAAGAGCAGATATTTGGTTTCCTTATTAAAGCCACATGCAGGTCCATTATTTTTCAGACTAAAATTGCAGGCAGGTCTTGAGAACAATGACTGCAAGGAAGGAGGACCGAGAGTTCATTAAAAAACATAGAAGACCATTTTGCTAATAGCATTCCAAAACAGAAACCCTGCTGTAGACACAGAGGGGTTTACACATGGGCCATAGTGATGTGGCTGCCTACAGTGGGATTGCATGGTCACAGCCTGAACCAGTAAATAAGCACCGGAGTGAGCGGAGCGGAGCAGTCAGACCCGCCGCTCTCTCTCTCCCTCTCGGTGGTGCTTCCCGGAGCACAGATACGCTCACAGCCTGCATGTGTTGCCCCACCTCCCTTGCTCTCTTCCTTCCGTTCGAACGACCGGTGGCTGCATTCCGTATCCCAAACGGTCGCCGGGAGGGGTGAGTTCATTCCCCTTATCTCTAGTATCTTGTTCTATAGCGCCTGTACCTCAAATAAAGGCTCTGTCACCGGCTTTGTTTACTTTACAGTGCCCCATCCCTGGAGGCTTTCAAGGTCAGATTGGATGGGATTATGGGCAGCCTGAGCTGGTGGGGGCAGCCCTATCCATAGCCACGGGTTGGAACTGGATGGTCTTTAAGGTCCCCTCCAACCTGAGCTGGTCCGTGATTCTCTGACAGAATTTCAGAGACTTCCACAGTAAATTAGGATTAAAAAAAAATGTGGAATACGTTGGCCTTGCCCATCTATATACTCGTATTATAAGTCAGGTGCCCCTGAAATCAGTGCCAAATAAATGTTGTAATTGTATTCCTGAGCTCTGAAAGAGACATCCCCACCCTTTGTGGGCTAAAAGCAGATATAGTCCCTGCTCGGATGGCTTTAACACACGTAGACAAGATAGAGAGGGAAAGTACCCACATCGAACAGAAGCAGAATTGAGACACAAAGAGACAAAGACATGAACTGGTGGGAAACTGTGGTCAAATCTCTCCTTGGCTGATGACTGGTGTTTGGATTTATTGAAGCATTTTGGAAATGCATGTAAATTCTGTCTATTTTAGTTCATAATGCAGCATAAAAATAAAAGCACTTCACTTTGTCTTTTTAAAAATGAATCACTGCGTTTTAAATTTTGAAATGATGTTTCATTTCAAAGTTAATTTCAGTTATATTAAAAGAAAAAAAAAAAAAAGCTTTGAAAAATGAAGCATTTACTTCCAGATTGAACATGTTTTATCTGATCCAGTTTTCTGTCAGGTCTCCTTTGCTGCTGCTGCGCACAGAGCCAGGTGTCCACACAGCTCTACAGAGACCTGCCCTCGCTGGGCTGAGGGCTGTGGTTGTGCAGGAGAGGGGAGACCACAGGCAGACTTCAGGAGCTCAGAGAACGCTGCTCCATAATGCACCTCTTGGGGCTAAATGGTTTGAAATGACCAGACGTGAAAGCATGTGGAGAGTCAGCGTGGATCTCACATGCACTGCTTGTTATAAAATTCATTTTTCTAACTGTTTAAGTAATAACTATAATCAATTGCCAAAGAACAACAGTCCCTGTAAAACCAGTTCTCAGCAAGTAGGTGCAAAATAATTTATGTCAACAGGATAAACATTGCTTTAAATTGCACATAATGGCACTGGCTAATGGCACATTGTACTCCTATTAAATGACTGTGTTTATGTTTGTCATGACAGTGATGCATGCAGCCCTCCTCCAGGCCCACATCCCATGCTCAGGTCCCGGTACTCTCAGAAGTTTGCATCCTATCTCCAAACAGATGGCAGTTAGAAGGCAAAATTTTTCCGTTTCTACCACCCGTGTTAGCTTCAATGAGCATGTTACTAAACACTAAGATGCTAATTGGACTTTGCAGCTAGCATTTACCTATTACAGTTTGCCTGATTCTCACCACTGCTTTCTGGTTGTGAGCACATCTTGCATGTGTTTAATTGCTTTGCGTTCCTTCCACTGATCTGAATCCCCTTGTCCCCAGTATTATTTCCTCATATGAATTAATCATCTCCTCTGTGTATCTAAACTCACTGTGAGAAGCTGGAAACTTTCTTACAGACAGTTCACTGTGGGACACATTATAGCAGTGCTGCACAGGGAGGGGTTCCTAAGATGCTGTTCGGCGCAGAGTAGGGCAATAGGGTTGATGGGAGTTCTTAGAAAATAGTGTATCTTAGACACACAGTAAATGAGGAATTTAAAAGATGGGTTTCAGTCCTAGTTCTGCTGCTCATCTGGTATATGAGCTCATTCCCAGCGAAGATTTTTGTGCTTCTCTTTCCACTCCACCCTGCTGTGTGATGCAGCTATTTCAGTTGCATGCTCTTCAGGGGAAAACTTCCTGCCGTGTTGCTGTTGGCAGCCTGCAACGATGCATCATTTACTGCTCTCCCTCCCCAGGCTTTTACCTCTGATACTTGTTACTCCTCTAAGAGATAGGGGCTTCTCATAGCTGTATGTTCGTCACTCAGCCATCTCATTAATCACCACCAAAGCACCTCATTGCAGATTCTTTCACACAGACATCAGTGGTAGATGCATGTTTTACTGCTGCTCTGTTTTGTGGAATTGGGCACGCCATTTGACCTGTCTCACCTCCTGAGAGATGACATTGCAATTCCATTGTAAAATTGGAAGCAATCTGTCTGCTTCATGAAGAATTCATTAGCTAATGTTTGCAAAGTGCACCAAACAAATAAGTTCTAAACTCCATTTGCACTGCTTCACCACATCGACTTCTTTCATCAACATAATTAGTTTTTGTGTGGATAATGTCACCTTCCCCAAATTAACTTTCAGATTTAACCAATCATGATCCTACACTTAGATAAGCCCATGAGCTTTCCTTGGCATGGTTTGTGCCAGCTTTGCTTTGATTTCTGGGCTTGTGTAGCTTGGAGTGCTGTACTGTTGGGTGTGCCATTCTGTTCAGGGCTGCTTGTGTCTGCAGAGGTGAAAACCATGATGTGCAAAGGAATAGACAGAAACTCAGAGTTTACTTATTCATGTGAGTGAGCTGGCCCTTCATTTTCTTCAAGCAGCTGGAACCCCTGTTGGGGCTGTGATTTGCTGCTGAGGCACGTTCCTTGTCTGAACTAATAGAAGCATAAGAGAGGCAATCAATACGTTGGAAATAGCCTATTTCTTCATGAGCTGTTTGAGAAGCAGTGAGATTTCTGCACCCCCCTTTCCAGCCTCGATGCAGCAGCTGCACCGTGTGCTGTGCAGTGTGACGGTGAATGCGAGCGGCCCCTTGCCGATGCAGGCACAGGGCACTGCGTAGATCTCTGAGCCAAGTGCTTGGCTCCAGTGAGGCTCACGTGGTCAGTGGCACGATGCCTCTCATTGGGAATGAGGTCAGAACTGTATTTCAGGATAAATGCTGTAATTACAATTGGCATTTCTGAGGCTCCTGCTGGCAGCAGCCAGCCACAGCGCTGACAAAGCGCTGTTATTTGTGACACCGGCCGGGTGGGGGATCCATGGAAGGGATGCTCCACCAGATGCACCTGTTTACACAACATCAAGCCATCTGTTAGCAAGAATTCCTGCTCTGATTCCTGTGCCCTCTACCACGATGAGGGAGGGAAGGAGAGAGCCCTACCCTTGCCCATTCATTCTCCTTTAAAGCTGCAATGTGGACCACAGCCTCAGCAGTTGGTGTAGGGATGCTGCTGAAGTCCAGCCCTGGATTTGGTGTGGTGCAGCCTAATGTGGGACTCGTAGCCTAGGTTTTCTAGCACTGAGAATTAAGTCAAACTGCATGCTTACCCAAGGCTCAGCTTCACAGTGCTCTGTTGGCCAGGAGCCCTGAGACACAAGGTACAAGGTGCAAGGATGCAACAGCCACTGCTCCATCAGCATGGGGATGCACCTTCTGCTTGGAGGCTCCAGGGACATAAGGTGTGGTGTGGATGTGGGGCTGGTCTCTGATACCATCAGTCCCCAGGGCTAGCCCCTTCCCCTGCTCCAACACACAGCTGGAGGCAGCGGAATTCAAACACCCCCATCCTCCTCCAGCTGAGGCAGGAACTGATGGCAGTGCTCAAGGCCAGGGCAGCAGAGGAAGCTCTCCAGTTGGTGATATTTGCAGGCACCCTGTATCCCTCTGTTCTGCTTGGCTCCTGTCTGGATGGTGCTTAAAGCACACTCATCTGTGGCTTTATGTAGGCACCTTTGCTCAGAGTCCTGCATGGGACATCACTGCTGCAGGGACAGCCATCCCAGTGCTGTAGAGCCAGGTGTGGGCACTGGGGCAAGCTTGGCTCAACAATGTGTTTATACCTAAATTTAGAAAGGAAATGAGATTTACATGTGCCATTTTCAGATGATTACATTTAAATACGGCCCCTTGCTGTGGTGCTGTGAAAGTGGGACATCCTTGTCCTGCTGTGGGGGAAGGCAGTGCATGGCCAAGAGCTGGCTCTGGAGATGAGTGGCCCTGTGTAGTCTGACAACCAGCCTGGGAGGAGGGAGAAAAAGCACTGCTTTTTTCCTCCTTTCTACTATTAGACTCTAAATAATTAACAGGCGAAACCTGCACAGAGGCTAGATGCTGTGCTGCAGCCCGGGCAGGCCCCACAGCACACGAAACCCATGGCTTTCCGTTCTCAGTTCCCTAGCAACGAGCCAAGGCAGGGAAATGTGCTTGGCCTTACCACAACAAGATGTTAAAGCAATTAATATTCATCACCAGCAGCTCCCTGAGCTGAAGTGCCCAGAGTGCAGACAGGGGCAGCCCTGGTGCATTTTGATACAAAACTGGATTGGGCTGAAAATGGGGATACATGTGTCCATATAAAGGGGAATGTCCAAAAAGGAGAGTAGCCATAGCCACACCCTTACCTACATGCACTCCTGGAAATCAGGACTTTCCTAGCACAAGCAGTGCTATCGCCTACAAGAGCATTGCTCACCCTGCTCTGAGATGGGCAGGCAGCTCCTCAGGGAGATAGATAACCTGACAGAAATATATTTTGCTTTCCTATGGAAGCATGGAACAAATAATGGTGTCTTCTTTCCCTTTTATTAATTTTTTAATTGGAATTCCAGTAGAAAACTGGGGCATGACAACATTAATAAAGAGGAAAAGAAACAATGTCACCACAAGCCACCTGCTCCATTTTCTTTCTCTCTCTTCTTGCACTAGATCTCAGTTTGACAATACGTTGTGGCTGTATCAATAGGCATTTTTAATAATCAGCCCTCAGCAGCAGAGGTGCATGAGCCCCAGCCCGTTCCCAGCCCTGCTCTGGTGGTGTTTCTGCTTGGATAACCATTGAAGAACAGAGTAGGAGGGTGTGAGAAGGAGGGACAGATCTCCTCTCCCATACTCTATTTGACACTGTGGATTTCCAGATCCCTTTTCAAGTGAGTCAGCAGAAAGACCCTGAGGCTCACTAACACGTCCTGAGCTTTTCCATGTCCCTGCTGTGAGAATGAATTCTGTCATCCGACTGAAGCCGAGCTGAGTCTTCATGGCACAGCACAGTGCTGCAGATCTCTGCCCAGCTAGCTCCAGCCCCAGCTGTCCTCATGGCTGTATCCTTTCAGTATCTAAAGGGGGACTATGAGAAAGAAGGGGGCAGACTCTTTAGTGGGGTCAGTTGTGATAGAACAAGGGGAAGTGGCTTCAGACTGAAAAAGGGGAGGTTCAGACTGGCTATAAGGAAGCAGGTTTGACACTAAGGGCGGTGAGGCACTGGCACAGGTCGCCCAGAGAGGCGGTGCTGCCCCGTCCCTGCAGACAGCCAAGGTCAGGCTGGACGGGGCTCTGAGCACTGATGGAGCTGTGGGTGTCCCTGTGCACTGCAGGGAGTGGCACCACGCGGCCTTTGGGAGTCCCTTCCCACTCAAATGATTCTATGACTTTAAGACACACCAGGACATCCACAAGACCTATTGCTTCCTTGGTTAATTACTACAAATGCAGAGTTTGTGGTCCTGAGCAGTGCAGGCTCTGGGATACTGGAAAGGCAACCAGCTGCTGGTCTGAAATGGGCTCATGGTGCTTTGATTTTGATTTCTTTTGGATGTAATGAAACTGACCTGCCTTGCCATATCAGCAGACAGAGACACAGGTTAACACACACTGAATTGACCCTGGCTCATTACTTGCTTACATGGGGAGAAACCAACAGGTTTGGAATCTGTAATTAGTCCATTAGGAGGCACTTTCCAACCATCAGAAATTCTGAGGTACTGACATTATGGGTTTTTAAGAGCAAGCAATCTAGCTGGGTTCCGGGTGTGGCTGGAAGGTGTTTGTGATGATGACTGAATTAGCAAAGGCTGTGCAGAGGTCTCTTATAAAGGGACATATTTGCCAAAGGACTTGAGAAAAATGTCCTCTTCTTGATCCATATTTTTAAGGCTTTCAAGGCTCCAGATTTCAGAAATTCATCAACATTTTATTTGATTTTAATAGGAATAAATGTTACTGAGAGGCTTCATTCTATGAAAAATTTGCTATTTCTCAGCAGACTGTTTTCTCTTGGTTTGGAAATACAACGATTTCATGTTTTAAATTCCTCAATATCTTGTTTGCTTCTATGTCCTCACGTCAGTGGTGTGCCCAGTGCTGAAAAAGCAGAAAGACTTGGCATGTAGGGACAGCAAAGGAACCCACCACTGCTCCAGTGCTTTTAGCCCTCAAGAGCGTGAGTGCCCCAGGCTGGGTGTAGCAGGGATGCTCCAAAGCTGTGCCTAAATCTACTTGAGCTCTTGAAAAGCACAACAGGAAAGAAAATAACACAGCACAAGGTTTTAATGTGTTATTAAGGGCTGTTATAAATTACAGTGTATCATTGAGACAAAACATTAAATAATAGATATAATACAGCAGCAGCTCTAGGAAGACAGATTCTCACTGAAGCTATAAATAAAAGGAGTTTGTGGAGTCCTGGCAGTGTCCCAGGGAATGGCTGGCTGCGCAGCCGTGGAGCAGCAGTATTTATGTCCCCTAGTCTGTGGGTTGGGAGCACCTCTGCTGGAGGAAGCTTGCTTGCTGCTAGGCAGGGGAGATGAGGGGGAAGAAAGGGGCATGCAGCAGCCCCAGCCTGCTGTGTGCCTGTGCCCTGGGGTTGGTCACAGTGCTCCGGTGATAAGGATGCTTTTCTGCATCAGAGTTGCAGCTTTGCAAACCCTTTGCCTTCTTCCTGCAAATTCACAGGAAAGCTCTTCATTGTTTCACTGAAAGTACCTCTCATGAGCAGAACAGAACACTTGGACTAGCTTGGCTCCCAGGCTGACCTTGGAGCATTGTCCTCTGGGCCCAATGGAGTGTACCACACTGTGGTTGCCCACTTGCTTTTTCTCTTGCAAAATGACAGCCCATCAGCAACCTATGGTTGTTTTTGTATCATAATGAAGCTTGGACTTTGCCAGTACTAGGCAATGAAGTGCAATAATTCTGACTGTAAAATCCATCTGTTTGAGTACACTGAGTCTTTCCATGGCGTGGAATTGCTTGAGCTTTCCATTTATATTTAAATTCATGCCTGTGGAGAACCTTCCTTTGCCAAAGCAGCAGAGCCTCCAGTTGTGGGAAAAGAGGAAATAGCTGTGTGCAAGCACTTCTCAGCGCGGAGATCAGTGGTGCTGATGATGGATGCATCAAGCTTGTTCTGCACCTGGAGATATAGAGATAGCTCAGCCAGTGTTGTCACTTTCAAGGCCTGAAATGAACCTTGCAAAAGTCTTGTAGGACTGCAGTAAACTCCGGGGCAAAATGCTCACTGGTGTTCATCACATGATGAGAGCTGATCTGGAAGTGATGTGTGGAGTGAAGGATGCTTCTTCTGTCCCTGCTATGTTAATATCTGAGATGTTACTGTAAGGCAATAAAGGCATTCTGTATGAGCAACAACTGAAGAGTTGTTCAAGCTACAGGAATATTCCTCTTTCTCTGATGTGGTTTCTCATGGAAGCCTGCCAAACAGCTGTAGGTTTGTGCCAGCCCAGCCAAATTTATCCACAGCCTCTGTACAGTCTGTGTGTGTGTGACCAGCCTTGGCCTGAGACCTTCAGTTTGTCACTGGTGTGTATAAGAGAAACGGGGCACTGAGCCACACCAGCTGTAGCACTACAGGACCCAGTGATATATTCAGTGAGTAAGCAGGGAGGGGTTGCTGCAAACCATGGCGTATGCAGGGTTTTGGGCCATAGCTCATAGGAAAGTTTATGCTTTAGACTGTTCCCCCTGCACTGCTGTTCCTTTGAGCAATGCTTCATTGGCTGTTTATCTCTGAGACAAACGCACTGGCAGTTATCCTTTCATGTTGAATATTAGGAAGAATTTCTGCGCAGAAAGAATGGTTGGGCACTGGCAGAGGCTGCCCAGGGAGGTGGGGAATCACTGTCCCTGCAGGTGTTTAGGGAAAGGGTAGATGGAGTACTGAGAGGTAGTTAGGGTTAGTGCACAACACCGGTGGTAGGTAGATGGTTGGACTGAATGATCTTAGAGTTTTTCCAACCTTCATGACTTTATGATTCTATTCTGTGATTCTGTGCTTCTTATTCTGAAATCTTCTGCATTAAGCATCACAGTGAAACCTGTCTGCAACTTGCAGTGGTGCTGGCTGCTGTTTGACTCACCACAAGTGGCTGCTTAAATTCAGATTTTTTTTTTTTAATCAAAGAAACCACAAAAGCCTTTTTGTTATGTGTCAAAGACAGATCCATAAACAGGTAGAAAAGGAGGAAAGGAAAATGTGTGGATGTTTTCACATGTGCAGATGCAGACAGCAAGAAGATATTCTAAGATCTGGAATGTACTTATAGGAGCAAACTCAGAAGGATCACAAACCAAAAATTCCCGTGTGACCATCAGATGGGCCTGACAGTGTGAAAAACAAAACCAAACCACATCACATTTTTTCAGCAGTGTATTATGAGCTGGAGAGGCCACAAGGGAATGCAGGAAAATGCTGGTGCTGGTCCAAGCTGCTTTCATGTTGGTGCAATTGTGCTGTTCACTGCAGAATTACTTGTGGCTTTTTACATGATTGTAGGAATGAAGATGCACAAACGTGACCTGGAAGTGAAACCTTCCATTGGTTTGGTAGAGATACTGAGTTCTGGGGGTGGAAAACACATTTAGCCTCGTTAATGCACCAGAGCAGAGGCAGCTCTCGCTAAAGCAGGAAGGTGGCATCATGTGGAGCCTCCTCTCCTTAGCAATTACTTGGTCTGAAGATCTGTTAGGGATACGAAGCAAAGCCCTGAGCACATCACAGCAGTCAGCACTCCTTGCCTGTAATTATCTCTTTTGCAAGCACTTGAAGTGGTGCAGGAGCACTTGGCACAGAACAAGGGGAACAGCTTCCAGTTGCTCTTTTGAAATGAGGAGCCCCTCAGCCACTGCCTGGGCAGTGTGTTCCCCCAGGCTGGGGCAGGGCTTGTCAGGCAGTGGCTCCTCAGGCTTTGCCCAGCAGGAAATCAGCTCCTCAGCTCCTCTCCATCAGAAGTAACCACGAAGAAAAAATAAATAAAACCAGAAAAAAAAGCTTTTCTAAACCCTTCATTTTGTGTCGATAGCACAAGACAGATGTGTCTGGATGCCCTCTTGTTGCTGTTACTGTTTTTTATTCTCAGTGGTCTGCAGTGAGAATAATTTAGGGAAACCTATCCACAGAACACATTCTTGCTCCTAACAAATTTCCTACTGCCATAGCCACAGTGTGGTGTCCATTTCTGCATGAGAGATTTCTCCCCGTACTAACAGCCAGCTTAGATGCAGTTTACATGATTTTAGGGACATCATGAGCCACAGTGGATGCTATGTGATGACTCACTTTAAAGCTAGGTGAACAGCAGCTTCTTTGGTCTTCTTGTCCAATGTGTATGTTGTGTATACAGTTTCCCTTCTGTTCTCTTACCTTGGTTGTGTTGGGAAAGACATCTGCACCTTGGACTGTAGGGCTGAGATCTTCATGCTCAGATGGGTTGGCAAGGACTTTCTCTGCAGTGAAAATCTTGTCCAGAGCCATAGAACGTCTATGGAAAGGGACATTTCCATACGGCTTGAGTTGCATGTTTCAACAGTCAAATATGCAACCCAGGGGTGAATGTGCAATTTAAAACCAACAAAGAAAATGTGAGCTTATATCTCAAAGCATTTTGATCTGTGCTGTATAAGGATGCTTTTAGTGGGAGGTCTAGCTTGGCCTGTGAGATCACATGGCAGTAATTCATTTTCAAGAAGGAACTGTCACTCTCTGTACAGCACCTAACATAGACTCATAGAATGGCTCAGGTTGGAGGGGACCCTAAAACCCATCCAGTGCCATGGGCAGGGCTGCCCCCCACCAGCTCAGGCTGCCCAGGGCCCCATCCCACCTGGCCTTGAGTGCCTGCAGGGATGGGGCACCCACAGCTCTCTGGGCAGCAGTGCCAGCGCCTCACCGCGCTCTGAGGAAAGGATTGCTTCCTCACATCTAACCCATACCTTCCCTCTTGTAGTTTGAAGCCATTCTCCCTTGTGCTATCACTGTAGGTGGTCTCAAATCTATTGTCATATTGAAATGAAATAATACCATTGCTAAGGGACAGTTTACTCATCCTGTTTAAATTCAGTCCTAGTTACTTTAATGAGTTTGACCTCATGTTGAATAACCTTCCTTTTGTGAACAACAGCCCATAGGAAAGAAGAGATTTGCTCTGTTTTGGGAGCCAGAGTGCCAAAAGATTCATGGCACCCGATGAGTACAGAAATTATGCAACTGGCTTATGAGCCTAATCAGGTGTTTCACAAGAGCTCCTGGCAAAACTTGATGTAGGTTTGGATACTTGTTCATAAGTCAGCACTGATAACTGTCATGAAACAGATGCAATCAGTAAAGAAGGAGTTTAATTGCTGCTTAATTTAGTGTTCAAGGCTTAAAGTAGCATTTGCAGAAGTGTGGAGGAGAATATTGCCCTGTGGTTTGCAACAGCAGCACCAAATTGGTGCCAGTGTCAGCAGTCAGATCTAAAATAGCAACGTGGGTACCTGATAGGCTAAAGGAATGTGATCGGTAGTTGGGTGCGAGCAGTGACTCAGTTGTAAGAAATCTGTCCATCTCCAAAAGGTTTGTGCAAAAGCTTTGCCATTATCTACCATTTGGCAGCAGAGCTCTGCCATGGAGTTACTGGTGTGAAATAAACAGCCAAGTATCTTGGCAAAGTAACGCAACATGGGAACTTTGGATATGCTGCATCCACCCCAACTCAACTGACAATTTTTATTTCAGGGCTCAGTGCTGGAGATCCTCACATGAGACAAAGCAGGGGATTTGCAAAGAGCTTTCTCGGGGGAGATCTGTGTTACAAACCCCATGTTCTCTTCTCATCATGCCATTCAGTTTTCAGCAGGGAGTCAGCTTTCTGCAGGAGCTGAGAACTAATCAAAGGGGAGCTCTGAGGGAGGAACGTCACTCTGGGTGGTAGATCAGAGAGCTGTGCCACCTGGCAACTGCACCCTTTGCATCTCATCTGCTGCCTACTTTAGGAAAAGCAGTGCAGGGTGAGAAGGATGAGAACTCATGAGGAGGGTAACTGCCCTCACTAAGCACAAGGTGACCTCTCCTGTTAGGATAGTTCCCCTTCAATGCTCATTTCAGGCCCCTCTTGCTGCCTTTAGCAGTGTCCTGGTAGGGCTGCTCAAGCTGAAACCACTTGCTGGATTCAGAGCTTGTGCTGATGCACATGGGTTTATTTTTAAAGCCATGGATGTTTGTAATTATCTTGAGTGCGAACACATGCTTTCTCCTTGTGAAAGGAAAGCACCAATCCTTAATGAGATTTATTCTTCTAAGCCTGAAATAAATTAAATATGGCAGTATGAGGTTTTTCTGCAGCAATGCAGTGAAGCTGTAAATATTTCTATAATGATTCAATACTTTCAGGCTTTTCTTCAGGCAGTAGTAGCACTTCCAAACATTTCCCCTTAAAGGCTCCTTCTCCACCCAAATGCCTTTCCCTGTGGTCACCCATTCTGATCCTCTGTTAGCAGGAACCTAAGCTGTTCCTCCAGCAAAGTTTTAAGGAACTTGAGACCAGAGCGAAGAGAGGAGCTGCATCGTGGCTTATAAAATAGCTTAGGTTTGAGGGGACCTTAAAGATCATCTAGTTCCAATCCCCTGCCATTGGGATTGAGTTAGGGCTTAGGGGATGTCAGCTGATTTTAAAATGAAATTGCCCTTGTATACACAAGGCCCCTGGGATAGCAATCTGGAGAGTAGGCAGTGCTGCTGTCGTTGTTGCATGCCTCTTTTGTTCAGGTTTTCAGGCTTTAAGGAGTCTCCTGCTCCCACACTGTGCTCTCCCACCAACTGCTGCTTCAGGTAGCATGTCCTCATGCAGCATGAGGAGGAGCGGGGGCAGAAGGCTGAGTGCTTGGCATGGCCTTGGCCATATGGTGTCTCCCATCACTGTCCCACTCCTGTGTCAGTCTGGGCAAACTGGGCATCAATGTGTGCCTCTTTCTGGTCAGCAGTTAGTGGAATGCTCCCCTCTTGTCCCTATTTGTCTGCTCCAGCTGAGAAACTCCCCAGGGAAGGGACTTGTACCACAAACGAGTGACGTGCTGGGAAGGTGACAGGGAAGATTAATGTAAGCTTGCAAGGCTTGAGTTTCCCCTCCAAGTCAAGAAGTCTCCCAGCTGTTTGCACATATGGGGTCTGTGTATGTGGTTAGAAGTGATGCTTGTTCTTCTGTATGAAATGATTGGAAAATAACTGTTTCTGCTCTACTCTCCCACTGAAAGGTCTGATGTGCCATAGATGCCCCAGGACTTACCAGGCTCTGAGCAACCTGGTTGAGCCATGGATGTCCAATTTCCCAGCAAAGAACAGGGACTAGATGACGTTTAATGTCCTTTCCAACTCAAAAGTTTCTGTTAGTTGGTGATTTGACTTTTTTTAAATGAAAGATTAGATTCTCTGAAGGTAGTCCTAACCCAGGGCCTGAGTGCCCACTGTAGCTGTGAGGGACAAAGACATTCCTCATGAGGAGCAGAAACAGAAGACGTCCACAGCAGCCTGCAAAACAGTGCTTATTCCAGAGAATTTGAAGAGAAGTTCTGAGTCAGTATTGTCTGTAGTTTATTTATTTACTTATTTATTTCCCTCTGAAACTCTTCCTTCTAGGCAGCACTAAACTCTTACAAACCTTTCCAGTGTGGCTGTCGCTTCTCTTGGCTGACCATCTCCAAGTTGGCTTTTTCCTGCAGGTACAGCCCCTAGGATGCTCCCTGTGCAGTTTTGGAAGCAGTGTTGTTGACAGTCAGGGTTGACCTGGTCCCCAGAGCATGGCTGAGCTGTGCTAAAGGGAATGTTAGCTGAGAACTGCACTGTGCTTGCTGACAAAGATTCTTTATAATTTGTTGGGATTTTTTTTTTTTTCTGTGAACAGTTGCTAATAATCTGGCACTCAATTTCCATTTAAATGGAGGCATTAACCTCAGGAGCCCCACAGAGGCAGGCTGCAGTGTGTAGTTAAACACAGTCCTTACCTTGCACTGTTTTAACTTGCTGTGTAGCTGGAGGTAAATAAATCCTGATACCTCTTAATGAGTCATTTTCTTCTGTGATGCCTTTATCCCACTCCCCTCTCTGACAGGAGGAAAGAGACTCAGTGTGCACTCACTGCCCCTGTTTTCTTGAGCTTTGTTCCCTGCCCTAGGCCCCAGCAGTTAGCAAATATCTCCAAAGAAATCTGAATTCATCTCTCAGTTGCAAAGAATCTACTAGGGTCCAGGGTGGAAAGCTAGTGGGACTAACCAAAATACAACATTCTCCAGCTGAATGTCCTGCATCACCTGTGTGTGACGTCCCAGGGCAGGGCAGCTGCTGTGCCAAAGCCAGGCAGAACTGTGAGCAGGTTACCCAGTGCTCAAGCCCAGTGCAATGAAGGCAAGTACAGATGTAGAGTAAATGGTGTAGAAAGGTTTGAGTTGGAGGGGATCCTCAGAGGCCGCGTGGTGCCGCTCCCTGCAGTGCTCAGGGACACCCACAGCTCCATCAGTGCTCAGAGCCCCGTCCAGCCTGGCCTTGGCTGTCTGCAGGGACGGGGCAGCACTGCCTCTCTGGGCGACCTGTGCCAGTGCCTCACCACCCTTAGTGTCAAACCTGCTTCCTTATAGCCAGTCTGAATCTCCCCTCTTTCAGTCTGAAGCCATTTCCCCTTGTCCTATCACACAGACCCTATGAATGAGTGTCTCCTTCCCTCTTACAGCCCCATTAGATACTGAGCAAAGGAAGAGTACCACAGAGGCTGTCTAAACCTTGTGTTTTTTTCCTTTTCTTTTTTATTTTTTTACAATTCCTGCCTTATATGCTCTTTATCTGTAGGCTGGGATGTGCTGGTGGTCTGGTTCACCTCCATAGTCCCTCCCAGCCCATTCTCACAGGGATCTGAGGCCAGCACCCCCTGCAAGGAGGGTTTTGTCCCACAGGATCTGATGTAGCTTCCTGGGGCTACAGCATCTGCAAGGGGCAGGCTGTGCTCAGTGTGTGCTGACAGCTCCCTCATGGTAAACCCCATGGCTCCAAATCCTGCAGACTAGTGTCTCCACTTGGGCTCATCTGTGCTCAAGGGAGCTTGCCAGTCTCCTTTGAATCCCTTGACAGATGTTTTCTAAAAATAAGGTTCTAAATGGAGCCAGCTGCTTGCCCTTCCCATTGGTTTTCTCATTCCGATCAAATTCGCTTTGCTCTGGCACAAGTTTGCATCCCATAACCGCTGAATTCTCTGCCACAGAGGCCACGTAAGGAACTATCAGACCACTGAGAAGATGACTCCAAGCCCCATGGTTGCTTCAAACACCAAAATTAGCCTGGGGGTACAGTTCTGAGTCTGCAGGGGAAGAGGCAGTGCAGGAATGTGCCTTGGTGAGCCCCTATGGGATGTGTAGAAGGGCTCTGAGAAAACACAGCATCTTCTTGCTGTGGGGAGCTGGATGCCCATTGCTTTCTTTGATGGGAAGAGAGAAGTGACTAAGTTAAATGGAACCAGGGGAGCCATTGCTCTAATTGCTGCATGTCTTGAGTCAGTAAGATGCAATGATCTGCTTACCTGGAAAATTGATGGCTATTATTTTTACTACAGGAACACTCCGAGGTCCTGGTGCATGAAGTGCTGTGCTGAGCCAAAAGAAAGCCAGGCTTGAGAAACCTGTGATCTCTCCTCATCAGCACTGTCAGGTCTCTCTGCTTGCTTCAGGAGGGCTCTTGTGTGCTCATGTTCTGGAGTAGAGATCTGGTGCTAGCCATGCTCTTAACAGTTGGCTGCTTCTGCTTGCAGGATGCAAGATGCAGGCCTGTGAATTACAGAATCATGAAGGTTGGAAAAGACCTCTAAGATCACCAAGTCCAGCTGCCAACCTAACTCTACCATGCCCACTGAACTGTGTCCCCAGGATCCACATCTTCACATTTCTGGAGGACCTCTGCTGCTGTAGAGAGAAAACCTACAACCTCTTGATTAATTTTAAATTTCCTGGCTGTTAATTTAATGAGGTAATGGGATGGATTGGAACTCCAAGAAGCTTCAGTCTGTGTCACACTTTTCCCAGCTCTCACCTCCCCAGCAGTTCCTTTGTGCATTTCCATCTCATCTGTTTACTGCTCTCATGGTCCATTCCTGCCTATATCTCATCCCACAAAGGATGAGATGGAGAATTCCTCCCTTCCACTGACTTTGGAAGTGTTGACCCAAACACTTCTGTTTATGAAATGGAATCTTTCACCAAATCTGTCTGCTTTCCATGTAAAAATAATAATAATAATAATAATAAAAATCAAAATCAAGTTTATTTCAAAATTCCAAACACCAAAAAGGGAAATATCTGTATTTGTCCACCAGCATATTTTGGTCCCTGTTTGCTGAGGAATCCTCTAAGCTGTTTCACAGGCAGCCCTGTCTAGGCTGGAGCTCTAGGACAAGGACAGCCATTGCCTCACTGACTGCCACACAGCACTGCCTTCAGCCTTCCAACAGCATGTGGGCAGCAAAGATCATTGTCTGTAGGGCAGTCTCAGCATTTTGGAGAAAGCCTTCAGAGCAGAGGCAGGAGGGAATGGATTGTCATGGCGGTAACCCAGTGAGCTCCCCGGGAAAACACCTTTTTTTGACTTCCTGAGCCACCTGTGCTTGGGCTGGTGAGCCATACTCTTCCATTTTGCATTCCAGAAGAGGCTATAAACTCAGATGTAAAGTGCTGGCTGAATTTCCCTGCTGAGCCCTGTACCCCAAGCTTGTGAAGTCCGCAGAAAGGAAGCATGTATGGGGAACTCCAAGTGTCCTAGGTTAGTTTCCATCTGCTCTATTGGTGACTCCTCCAGTTGAATCCTCTTGCTGAACTGGTTCACACTGTCTGCACCTGGCAAAGCTTTCCTGCTTCATGAGCACAAATGATCAGCTGCTTATTGAGACACTGTTCCATGAATAATGTCAATTTTCATTGGGTTCACTGATCTTAAATTAGTCACTCATATTGTTATGAGGAGGAAAACTTTCAGCACCGGTCCTTGTTGACTCCACTCTTTGAACTATGCATCAGCTCAGCAGATGGATTTCTTTGTGGTATGAATAAAACACCTCTGCCACCCACTTTTCAGACTTGATCAGCAGCAGGTGATCTGCAGGGAGCCTGGAGGGCATGTGGGCACCCTTGTAGGCACTGGTAGGACTACATGATCTTAGAGGTCTTTTCCAATCTTTATGATTCTATGATTGCTTCCCTATGGTGTCACACAGCACATGAAGATTAAGAGCAGTGGAACAGGGATTTTCATCTTTTTTGAGGAAAATTTCTCAAATTGTTGAGCCTTCAAGAGATCAGCTGCTTTCAGCATATGGGAAATGCTCTTGGACTAGACCATGTTTAAGAGACAAGTTGCAAAGAGGGAAAGGTACAGAAACTTTCTCACCTCTGAGTAATATCAGTAAAAGGCATTTTGCTAAGGCTGGGGTTGAAAACCGAGTTTGGGAAAAAAAACCCCATTATTTAATAGAAAATATTTTTTTCTCAAAATGATCAGAAAATGTCAATCTCTGGAATTCTGTTGCAACTGTACCTCAGCCTTTCACTTGCAGTTCTTGAAAATGAAAATGTTTCAGCTTTTTCTCAGCCTGTGCTCACCATGTAGGCTGGGGAATTGCCAACACAGAGCTTCAGAAAGGCTCACCTCGCATTGTGAGTCAGAAATGACTTCATCCTGTCTCCCATCATCTGTGGTCACTTCTGTTCCACCTCACAAGTCACTCATCAAGCAGACAGCTATAGAAGTCTCCTCATACATCCAGAAAGTTCTGTCATCTGCACAGGAAAGGACCTGCTGAGGTACAGAGAACTGTGAAGGAGGGCAAGCAGAGGAAAAGGACTTCCAGGAGAGCAGAGACATTCACCTTATCGATCTTTATAAGCGGGGCACTGTAATGTCTTCATTTTTTAACAAATATTCAGCAATTCACAGTTAAAGCCTTGAGAGCTCAGCAGGCAGTGTTGTCTGTGGCACTGTAAAATCCATCAGGTAGAAAGATTTTGGCATGAAACCCTTTGGAAACAGAAGCCCTGAACTGAAATTCTCAGAGGTTGAGTTTTAACTCTCTTCCACAGAACAAAAGAAGGCTTTGATGCTGGAACAGAGGACAAAACAAACAGGGACGTGTGACAAATGAAACATCTTGACTATGCTGCTGTCCCTCCCAGCTGCAGAACTGTGGTCCTCTGTCTTTAAGCCTTTGCTGCTGCTGTGAGTTAGGGCAAATCCACTTCAATCTGAGGCCAGCAGAGACAAGAACTAGGCTGTACCCCAGGCTTACCTTGGGAGATCTCTTCTTGATGATTCTCATGCTCTTGTCCTGCAGCACTGTATGCCCAGGGGGGACATGATACTGGGATGGCTCTTATGGAGGGGACTCAGGGCTTCAGCCAAGGACTTCTGCGGGAGTTGGTGCCAAGAATGAGTTTAACTGCTTACATTCACTACCATGGCATCTGGAAGCATGGATCAAAGCAGGTTGTGACTGCAAATAATTGAGCTCACCCTGGTTTCAGAATAAATCCATCCATTCCAGGGACCCTCCTTAGATGCACTCCTTGTAATTCACTCATTATGAATGCCTGCTCAGTGGCTAGTTTAAAAACAATGTTTTATGAGCAAATGGATGTTTTCTATTAGGAATCCTAGAGACAAACTACTGGCTGCTATCAGCCCCAGGCCTATGCGATGCAATTAAATGGGACCATGGCAGTCTGTATCTTGTATACAACTCATTCTTCCACTGGGAACTGGAAGATCTAATTTTATTAGGTTCATTATCCTTTTCTCAAGAATTAATAGCTCCTGAGACTGTTGGCCTAATGTGGCTGATTTTACATTGTAATTGAATGGAATCAGGAAAATTGCTGTTTTGATCAAAAGTATCTGCCAGCCTTTCTTGCCTGTTAGTACGGATACTGTGTGTGCACCAGGAGCTGCCTTCCAGCTGCTTTGCTTTTCACAGTGCTGTTACATGTGCTTGGGAAGAGATTAAAAGAAGAGGAAAGGACTGGAGATGGTATGAGGGGAAAAAGCAACAAAGCCCTCCCCTGAGCCCTGGGGTTTCACACCAGGAACATGTGCATCATCCTCAGGTAGAGAAGTTTATCAGGTCTGATGCAAGCCAAGAATCTGCCATGAAGTTTCACAAGGCAAAACACCACAAGCTGCAATTAGATATCTGAAGTTTAGATTAGGGTGAATCCAGGCTTTGTGCATCCTTTGCATGGAATCCTCTGAAACAGTGGTTACAGCCCATTTGGGGAGAACTGTGTGGGAGTTTAGAGCTGTTCTGTGTAGATTACATAGGGCTGAGATAAGCTGCTCTTCCTGACTGTACTCTGAAGGAGCTGCTTGCGGCCCAGAGACTTTGGGCCAAATCCTAACAGCACAAACAGCTGAGTTTGAAAAGCCAGATTGAGTACAGGGACAGCACCTCAATGGTTTCTGAATCATAATGGTCTTTGCCTGAATATTTGGGCTGAAAAGAAGAGGAATACTTAAAGGAGAGCAGGAAGGAGAAAGCTTTGCTGACACTGAAGAAGTGAGGACAGTAAGCGGGGAGCTGTGCATGATGAGTCACAGACAAGGGGAGAAAGTATTTACAGAAGAGTAATAAGGAAAAAATGATTAAAAAAAACCTCCAAAAAACAGAAGAAATAACTATCAGAAAAGATTAATCAATTTTAGTCTTGGAAAGGACAATACCACCACCTGAATTGCTCTGTCTCATGCAGGCTGTGGTGTTCAGTCTGCAACGCGATGTAGATCTTCCACAGGGGCACCCGGACTCCTTCAGCCAGGATCTCCACAGGAGAACCCACTGCTCATGGGCTGGCTGCCATTGTGAGAATGAGTTTCTTGACATCGTCATTTTTCTTGACACCAAGCTGAGCATTGCAGTTGACACAACAGAAGAAAGGAATGCCATCCAGGGGGACCTAGACAGGATTGAAAAGTGGGCACACGAGAACCCGCTGAAGTTGAACAAGGCCAGGTGCAAGGTGCTGCACTGGGTTGGGCAGTCCCAGACATGAGCGCCGACTGGAGAAGAACTCCTTGAGAGCAGCCCTGCGGAGAAGGACTTGGGGGTCCTGATGGACAGAAGCGGGACATGAGGCAGCAGTGTGCGCTTGCAGCCCGGAAGGCCGACAGTCCCCTGGGCTGCAGCAACAGAGGGGTGGCAGCAGGGAGAGGAGGGGGAGGGGTCGTCCCCCTCTGCTCTGCCCATGGAAGGCCCCACCTGCACTGCTGTGCCCAGGCCTGGGGCCCCCAGGACAGGAGGGATGAGGAGCTGCTGCAGCGGGTCCAGAGGAGGGCACAAGGATGCTCAGAGGGCTGGAGCACCTCTGCTGTTGTGAAGACAGGCTGAGGGAGCTGGGCTTGTTCAGCTTGGAGAAAAGAAGAATTGCGGGGAGACCTCATTGTGGCCTGCCAGTACTTGAAGGGAGCTTACAAGCAGGAGGGAGAATGACTGTGTACACAGTCTGATGGTGACAGGACAAGAGCTTGCTGCTGAGGCAAGCCTGAGCTGGTGGGGGGCAGCCCTGCCCATGGCTGGGGGTGGCACTGGGAGGGCTTTGAGGTCCCCTCCAACCTTAGACAGTCTATGATTTTATGATACTGAAGGCAACAAACGCAATGGTGCTGGAGAACGAATTATCACAATAACTACAGTCAGCACCTGTGCTACGCCCCGTTTTCGCTCAGCCCCGCAGCAGTGCGCGGCAATGGAATCAATTCCCGGGCCAGACCAGCGGTGGGCGGCAACGTAATTAATTCACGTGGCTGGAGCCGCAGTGCAATTAATTCCGCGGCCGGCGCTCTTGCCCCGCGGTCCTCCCGGCGCTGGGTGGCGCTGCTGCTCTGCGCAACCGCGTGCGGACCGTGCGTTGGGTGGATGGTGACGTGGGGGAAGGATGGGTGTTGGCGCCTCCTTGGGCTGCTCTCGGTGAGTCTGCTGGTTTCCCTTGCCTAGACTGGCGCTCTTTCCCAGCACAGATGCAGCTGAGGGAACTCTGTCCATGAGAGACAGAACAATGCTGCCAAGAGGCCAGAGACAGTTCACAGGGAGAGAGAAATGGATAGAGAAACTTTGTGTGAGATCAGCGAGCAAAAAGTCAACCACTTGACCTTCCATGAACTTATTTCAGATCCATCAGGCATGGAGAAAATTGAGACTATAACTCAGGTTGCTCCTGTTGGCCGCATTACCATTTCCATTGCACTGGGCTGTTTGTCTTAATTGAGATGGAGCCTGTCCTATGACTAATGGCTAGGTCATGCTGCCCCTAAATTTAAAAAGTATTTTTTACTTTTTAACAACTTGAAAGTCCAGTTATTGTCATGCTTCCTCCAAAAGTCTGTCCTTTTCTAGGCAAGCTAACTGCAGTGTCCAAGTTCAAACTAATCCACATTTTTTATTGCAGGGATGATTATTTGTATTTCAGTGCCTACGCATGAAATGGCCTGGGAGACTGAGCCTGAGCCCTGAGACTTCGCAGTATAGATAGAAAAAGGCAAGAAAACATCCTTCTTCCTGCTCAACCAAATTCACATAGGTTCATCAAGAGCAGACCATACCAAGTCAACCAGCATGCTTCCTGGGGGACAAATTGGAGTATGCTCTGGGGGAATAAGTAGAGTGATTTAGCAGGGAAAAGAAGCAGATTCAGAGAGACACAGGCTTATTTTTCCATGCTGGTCAGCACTTCTGGAGTCTTCCATGCCTACGGTGGACAGTGCAAAGCCCTTTCTGTGGAACACATATGCAGCCTCACTCCTCTGCTTTCTTTCACAACAGAAGTTGGATGTGTTTCAGTCCTATCCTTCTCTGCCCAGCTGACAAACCTTGCAGTCTCGGACTGGAACATTAGTACATTTCCTTAGAAACTCAGCTTTAACTGTAACTTGAGTTTAGCCATGTTACCATGGATGTTCATGCCTAGGACATTGCTGCAGGCCTAGGGTACAGAGCCTGCTTCGCTCCCAGTGACACTACTTATTAGTGAGCTTGTTAATCAAGCAGCTCTGCCATCCTAAGGCTGCAGGGAATTCTCATCACATGGGTTTCTGTCAGGGGCTTTGTCATACCGAGGCACCTCACACGCAACTCCTGAGCCTCAGCCACCTCCTGCTCAGCACTGATGGATGTGTGGCATCTGGCCATTGTAGATCATCATTATCATAGAATCATTTGAGTTGGAAGGAACCCTCAGAGGCCATCTGGTCCCATTCCCTGCAGTGCACAGGGACACCCACAGCTCCATCAGTGCTCAGAGCCCCGTCCAGCCTGACCTTGGCTGTCTGCAGGGACGGGGCAGCACTGCCTCTCTGGGGGACTGAGGACCATGACTCCCAAATGTTCTTCTGTGTGGTGTTTCCCAGGGGATTATTGCTCATCAGGTGAGACCCTGGGGTGGGAAGCCCACTGACAGAGGATCTAAGGGCAACAGCTGACTTTTTGGAGATGCAGTTGTAGGAAGGCACAGTGCAGTGGTTATACGTTACACGCAGAATTCCATCTCCAACAATGGGCAGGGCAGCAAGGTGGGATGCAGCATTTGTGCATATAATGTGCGGCAGCACTAAGTGCTCCTGTAAATCTGCTAGCTGTGCTCTCACAGTAAGCACCTTTAAAAGGGTGAAAAACAAGCAATCAGAGCTCGCAGATTCTGTTCATAAATTAAATCTGGGCTGCAGGAGTCATTACTGATTGGTCTGCTTTTAACGTACAGACAGACAAAGGGCAGCGGACAGGGAGAAGCTGTTAAAATGGAGACAGACCGTTTAATCCAGCAATATGGATTATTCAGTTCAGTAAACAAATATAAGGGCCTCTCAGTTCCTGTGGTGGCATCTTCATGCCTCTGTGGATTTGTGCTCTGCAGCGGTTGCTGTGATGTCAATGAGAAAAGCAGAGCAGGGCTGAGCAGTGGGGGGCTGTTAGCACAGGGTGGGCTTGGGCCAAGCTACGAGAGGGGAGGGGAGGAGAGGGTAAGGGGAGGGGAAGGGGAAGGAAAGACTGCACTTTATGATGTACATGTGCTGCGGGGCACGCTGCAATAAAGCAGTACTCCAGGCCCCCTTCATCTGCAACTGAAAGCCTGCAGGCTTTTGGTTAGCAAAGTTGTTGCTTGGCAGGAGGTGCTTTGGGCGTGGGACACAAAGGGATGGAGCATACAGATGGCACACGGTGCTTTGCACCATGATAGCACAGGATCAAAGTAAGGGCTTGGGCATTCTGCTGGAAACACAGGGCAATGCAGGAGGACAGTTACTCCTCACCAAGACCTTGCAAAGGGATGTTGACAAAATTATCTGTCTTCTGTTTGAGCAGCAAATTTGCAGGAGCAATTACTACCACCGCAGGGAGTAAATTAGGTGAGCAATTGTGCCCTTGTGTTCTTAGCATATTATCCTTATGGTTCTCACCTCTCTTCTCTGATATCAGTTATCTGTACTGCCACTTCCATACTCCAGCCAGCCTGGCTGGTGTATAATGGAGCTGTTATGGTCTCTCCTGAGCAGAAGTTGTGTGCAGGCTTTGACAGAGGCCTTGCTGGTGAACTTCGTGCCTTGGCAGTCAAATTAACAAACGGTGCTGTCAGATGCAGGGTCTCAGCTTGATGAGGAAACTAATACTGCAGTGCTGTCTCCACTAATAAAATAGCTTGTGCTGAGCTGTGCTGCAATTGCAATGCTCTGATAAGTAGCTGCGTGTGTTCAGCTTGATGCATCATTATTGATACTTATTAGCATGATGAAAGCCCAAACACCATCATTGCTCAACCACTCTGCGTTTGAAGGGGCGTAATCAAAGAGTATCTGCAGAAATGACTAATGTCAAGTCACCTGTGACAGATTGTCATGAGTTCTGAGCTGTATGCAGAGGAGAAATAAGATAATGGTTGCCTGTATTATCATATTAATTTGGAGTTCTTGTGTGTGCTGTGACAACTGCTTAACCACTGCTGCTGTTTGCATGCTGTTGGGGCACTGGGTTTGGGAAGGTGGGGGCAGTCTCTCCCCAGCTCTACTCATGCAGCTCACACCCCTGGGCTCTGACCCGGACTTCCAGTTCACATTGTCTGCAGGTTTTGGTAACTGTCATCTTTATTCAGGGGACTTTGTCCAAAGCTTGCACAGTGCACTGGCACAGGTTGTCCAGAGAGGCGGTGCTGCCCTGTCCCTGCAGACAGCCAAGGTCAGGCTGGACAGGGCTCTGAGCACTGATGGAGCTGTGGGTGTCCCTGAGCACTGCAGGGAGTGGGACCTTTAAGGGTCCCTTCTAACTCAACCATTCTGTGATCTGTGGCAAGGCATGAGTGGCTACAGGAAATCCTTTCCCCATACCTGTCCAAGGACAAGAGCAGTCTCATGCCAGCATTGACTGAAGCTGTAGATGGGTAGGAATCAGTTCTTACTGCACAGAGTCCCTGTTACATGGGAGCTCCAACAGCACTTTGAAGTGTTATTACAACCACTGAATTATCCAATGCCTTCAGTTCCCGGATGTCCCTGGGATGAGCTGCCCCCTGCTGCTGTGAGACTTCGCAGACCTGTTTATTATCTGGGAAAGCTAGGTGTTACTCTTGGCTTCAGCCTTGCACTCCATTGGGAGCAAAATGGAAGAAATGTGCAACTGAAGATAGAGAGACAAACTTCCTGGCAGATTGAATGCTGAAGGTCTGCCTGAGCCTGGCGCATCCCCTGAGACTCACAGTGCTCCAGCCTGGCCAAGCTGAGAGGAAGGCTATTAGTAAGAAGTAGCTCCAAAATGGAAGATGAAATTGGGAGTAGTATTTCAGGCAAGTTTCTTAACAGGACGAGAAGCAACACAACTGCTGTGTGAGACAGGGGTCCTCTGCTCCTTTCTTCACCTGCTCCATTAGGTTCCATTAGGCAGTCTCTCTGAGACTGATGCAAGAGCTGCTGCTGTGCCTGGATAAGCCACTCTGGCCATGGTTAGGGGTTCCTGTCAATGTGCAGCAGAGGCAATCAAAGGAAGGGAAAGAATGTAACCTTCATCTTGAATATGCTTGTAAATTGTGATGGCAAGCTGTGTGCTTCTGAAAACCTGTTCTCTTTTTCTTACATTCCATCTCTGAATGAGATTTGGCCTCTAGAAGTGCTCCACTGTGTATGTGTGCAACCTGGGCCATGAAATGCACAGGTTTCACAGAGAGCTGTGGGTACTGTGGACTTGCGCACTCAAGTCCAGGTCAGCCCCAGGCAGCCTGAGCTGGTGGGGGGCAGCCCTGCCCATGCTGGGGGTTAAATCTTTAAGGTCCCATCCAACCCAAGACATTGTATGTCTCTGTTCTACATCCAGAGCTCAGCTCGGTGCCCTGCACATTGAAATCCCCACTCTGCCATGGAGACCAGGCTTCAGGCAAATGCCAGTTGCCACTCAATTTGCTACACAGAGCAGAGGGCCTGACCTTACTGCAGTGTTCAGAGCTCAGTGCTGTTCTGTTGGAGCTGGCCTTGAGCAGCAGCCATGTCCTGTCCTCTGTGCCGTGGTGGCTTTGCAGTCAGTCCTGTTGCATTTTCCTTCCTTGCCTAAAAGCTTGTCATACTGGGAGGAAAACACAGACTTCCCCAGGACTGGGCCTGCAGGAGTTACAGTTATCTGAGCACATCCAGTATGGTTAAAGGGCCTTGTCTCATAATTATTCTCTCTATAAATTACACATTCATTTAAAGTAGTTATTACAGGATGGTTGACTAATGATTCTTCCCCTTTGATTATTTATATGGCATTTACTCTGCATTAGCTGTGGCCGCTAGGATGGATTCCAGCACTGGAGAGAGGGCTGCCGGGCCCCTCTTGGTTGCTTCCCATCTCTGGGAGCTGAGGGATGAACTGGTGCCAGGGAGCAAAGCTCTGTCAGCGTTGGTGCCTCTCCCATGCGGGGATTGGGATGCTCAGCACCAGCATCCTACTGCCACCGGTCCCCAAAGCACTTTGGTCAGAGCAGAGTCCAGGCTTGCTGGAGACCTAGGACCTTCCTTTCTAGGCTGTGAAATGGGGATAAAATCCTGCCCTACTTTGCAGAGGTGTTGCAGAGTAATTAATAAACATGAGAAGCAGTGCTTCTGAGCAGCAGGGAGGGCTGTGTTTACCTTGACTAAGGAACATCTGTCATCTCCAGCACTGAAAGGCAACAGTCAAATAAAAGTAAGCTTCTAATGCATACCTAGGTACTTAAGGAGCTATCTACCTCTTCACACAAAACAAGTTAACACCTGCTGTGTGAAGCATTGGGACATTCTTTCCAACAAACAGATTTTTTCATGAAGGATATTGCTTAATAAATGCAAAAAGGCACTTCCACAGTTAAGCAATTAACTCTGCTATTAAAAGCGAGTTAGTTTATTGAGCCAAAATGGAGAGCACCATAAAAGTTGAAGTTCGGTGTCACAGCCCAAGGCACAGGCTTCCCATCCCCAATGGTGATCACTCTGGTGCTTGAGCTCATGACTCCTTCCCAACTTATCTCTGAAGTACAGGCACTGACACCACTGTGGATTCAGCTGCTGAGACATCTGCTGTTTTCTTGCACTTTGTACTCAGTGGCAAACACTTGGTGTAAGGAAGAAAAGCACAGCTACATACTGGATTGTGCCTATTCAGGTATCTTTCAGCATCCTCCTTGTGTTACCTGTTTCTGCATATCAGGTCCTGCTCCTTTGGGATGTGACTTCACCCATGCTTTCTCTTTTCTTCCCCTTACTGCTCCTCTGAGGTGGCTTCCCCTCCAGCTACTTCCCGAAGTGGAGATTTGCCAACAGTCCCCAGGAGCTCACTTACATTCAAAGTGAGACCAGATTTGGCCATGGTGTGAGCATTCTCTAATTACAATCACTATAATGATGAACTTTGAGAACAGACCTTCTGCAGAGCTGTGCCAATTTCCACAGGCTGAGTATCTTGCTTGATGAAGGTATCCTGTGTACATATCAATTAACACAACCAGTCTGCAAGCTGCTGAGCTCCTTCTTTCATGTTTTAGTAATGTTTACCTGAAGGAAGATAGGTCCTTTAAAAAGCACAGAGATCAGGTATGGTTTGCTGCAGACATTCTGTGAGAGGCACTTTGCCCTTTGTGGTGATCTCAGCCTCACAACAAAGCTCTCTCCTTGTTTGTTCCCATTGCTGAAACCATACTGGAGCCAAGTGCAATGCTCCAAAACAAGAGCACGGTCTGTTGAAAGTGAATGTGAGGGAGCAAAATGCTCTGCAAGAAGAGAGGTCAAGAAATTATGAATAGAAAAGTCTGCCAAGGTAGCAGCTTCCTCAGGTTTGATTTCTGTGAATATGTCTTATTTGATTAGCTTTACATCTTCCATCTATTATAGAAGTGTATTGTGTTGGAAACCATTCCTTAAACTGAGAAAATGCCTTATTACTTCTCAGGCCCTTTGTGAGAGCCAGGGAGTGGGAATGTTTTGTGCCTGGGATGAACCATGGCCCCTGCTCTCTTCCTGATGCTTGACAGATTGTTCTCCGATTTGGGCACACTTCAATAGACACTTTTTAATCTTTTTTTTTTTTTTTTTCCATCTGTAGGTCTCTCATACATATTCTTTTTTCCTTTTCAGTTTTCCTTTTCAAGCATTAAAGATAGTTTAGTGTTAGAGATGATTTTGAAGATAGCAAGTCCCTTTGTCTCCTGATTTTTTTGAAGTGAATATAACAATTATAGGTTTATTTCCCCTAGCCAGCCCAGTTTGCACCTGAAGTCAATGGGACAGATAAATAGGGCTGGAGAGGGAGACTGCTGTATCACCAAGGAGAAAACTGGGCTGGAAAGCTGCTGAAGCTCACAGACGATGGTTTCAGCTCTTCCACCTTTTTGTAGGTGCTACTGGCAAGTTTTGAGCAGGTATGAGAGGCTGTGCTACCTTCCCACAGTGTGAAGATGCAGCAGCTGTTAATGCAGACAAATGCTCCTACTGCTGTCTATACTTCATATTGATTTTTTTTCCCATCTAAGTTTTTTGACATTAAATTGAGCAGAAGTGTATAAAAATATTCCTTTTGCATGTATATGTTGGGGAATATGTTGGAATAATGTGAGATTGTCTTTACACTTCACAAGTAGAGAGGCACGGAGAAATATAAATAAATCATAAGATGATAATCAGGAGATGCTAAGTGACACTATTTCTGTGTGTCTGGGAGAACTGTATTCTTGTCCAGGTGCAGTGATTCCAAGAGCAGTAAAATAACTGTTTTTTTCATACCATATGCACCAGGATAACTATCAGTGTAGAGCTCTGAGCTGAGTACAGCTCAGCTCATGCTGGGGCTGCTGGACAGGAGGGGTGCAGGTGAGTTTTTATGGGTGCGTATGGCAATGCTTGTGTAGTTATACTGGGATGAGACGTCTTTCTGGTGTAAACCATTTCACACGTGGGGATGTTGCAATGGCAAAGCATCCATGTAGGTCAGTGCACCTGCATAGCAGATCAGTGTGCTTACGCTTATGCCATCTGATGCTTTTTTTTTTTCTTTTTTTTTTTTTTTTGGTGTGGACTTGGCTTAGAATGTTTGGGTCTCCATCTCAACATTTTGGTCCCTGGCAGGATTTTCCAAAGAAATATCCTTCCCTCCTGAGAAAAGGGGAAGACTGTCTGCACACCAGGTGAAAGCATTCTTCTCTCATAGAACTGCTGCAAACCTAAGGTGAGAGGAGGTAACCTGTCACATCACACCTTTATTGTCTTGGATATGACACTTTAACAAAGACATTGCAGGCTCTGTGTATATGTTTTTGTGACAAACTGTGATGAGCACGTTAATAAGATGCAAATGGTGTCTGAATATTTAAACTAAAGCAAAACAAGCCACCTCCTCTGTTCTGTACCAAGCATCCAGCTTAGCCATGGCACAGCAAACATCTCCAGGGTCTTGAGGTGGGGGGTCATGTGTCAGAAGGGATGTGAAAGGGTGCAGGGAACATTACTTTAAGCCTGACCTTTAAAGATTAAAAGCATTTGTTCTGCACATCATTTGAATGTACAAAGCGGGCTTGACAGCTCTATTATTGAATTTTTACAAACTGTTGCTCCATATTGAAGTCTTATTGTGGCTTCATTGTGTGGTGCATTGTGCACATGGTTGTTTGCAGCTTGTTGCTTGGAGAGGGAAAGAAGGGAGAAGAGGTCAGAGGGAGCTGGAGTGAACTGCTAGACCCACGGTGCTGCCCCTGTTCATGGAGTAGAATTATACAGTCATAGGATAATTAAGGTTGGAAAAGGACTCTAATATCACCTAGTCCAACTGCTCCCCTACAACCAGTGTTACCCACTGACCATCTCCCAGAGAAGGCCAGCAGAGCTGTGAGGGATCTGGAACACAATGGGGTCTTATGGGGAGCAGCTGAGGGAGCTGGGATTGTTCAGTCTGGAGAAGAGGAGGCTCAGGGGAGACCTTACTGCTCTCTACAGCAACCTGACAGGAGGTTGTGGTGAGATGGGGATTGGCGTCTTCTCATGGGTAACAGCGATAGGATGAGAGGTGATGGACTCAAGTTGTGCCAGGGGAAGTTCAGGTTGGATAGCTGGAAAAACTTCTCCAAAGGAGTGGTCATTGGTAAGGGCTGCCCAGGGAGGTGGTGGAACTGCCCCACTTCCCTGGAAGTGTTAAAAGAACTGTGGAGATGTGGCACTGAGGAACATGGCCAGTGGGAAATGTTGGTGGTAGGAAGATGGTTGGATTAAATGTTCCTAGAGGTCTTTTCCAAACTTGATGATTCTATAATTCTGTGATCCACAGAGATGCAACAGCTGCTTTGGATTTTCTTTTCAGCAGGATGACTCAAATTTAATTAATCATGAACTCCAGCTCTTGTGCAAACTCTCAATTTATCTGCAATTAACTTGTGACTCTTGCAGAACTAATGATTTTTTTCCTTGGGAGGAAAAAAGAAGTAGGAGAAAAGGAGTAGTGAGTAGTTCATGGTGTCCTGCTTATTTAATTCTACAGCTCAAGAACTGCTAACTTACTCTCTTCCCATGCCTGCTAACGACAAGATCTCTTCCTTTGTTATTTTTATTGTTTATGCTGGATTGAACAACAACAAAGATGTCAGAGTTAAGGCTGCAGGTGCACAGATCAAGTTATTGCCACTTAATGAATAACCATGTGTCAGAGGAGATGCCGTGATTGCATGGGTCGTAACCTTGGACAAGCACAAAGAAATGTCTGAGTCTGCCTTATGAGGAGAAAGGTTTCCATGAAGCCCCATTAGCTTTCCTTTGCAGGGTGCACACAGACAGGTGCTGTGGTTCAGCTAGGTTGTGCCAATTTCATACAGCTGGGTGCCTGCCTTGCTCATGGGCTTCCATGTAAACAGGAATTATTTCAAAGGTAGGATCTTGACTCTGTGTGACATCTACCGGGAGAAGAAAGCATTTAGTTAGATTAACTTATGGACTACATAAGGCACCAAGGTTCAAAGTTTAGACACCGGAGTTAAGCACTGATGTGCGAAATAAAATGCCTTCTGGGGAAATTTGGGGACTTACTTTTGGAAAAATCTTCAGTAGTGGACATTTACAGGTCTGATTATCACTGTTAGTCTGGAGCCTCACAAGAACTTAAAAAGATAAAATAAAGAAAAATCAAAGTTACAGTAAAATCAAAGGGTTGGGGTACTTCGCTTATCCAAATTCATCTGCCAATCATGGTTAGCCAGTTGGACACAATTCATGCAGCTGGAATAAGGGAATGCTTCATGAACTAGGTCACTCTGTTTTAATTAATTATTCCACATAAGAAAAACAGACAATAAAGGACGAGTCCAGAAGCGCACCATTCTGTACAAAGCCTCCCACTGTCCCAGCTGTGACATGAAAGGCATTTTGGACCCAGGAAGGGGAGAAAAGGAAATTCTCTACTGAATTTTCACAAGACACACTAGGTTGATGTTCTCTGTGTGGCTCAACAGTGAGTAGGCAGCATTCAGTAAAAAAGCTGTCCCAATTCATGGTAATGGGGCGCTGTGAAATATTCTATTTCGGTCTAAAAGAACTTCCTCTTCTTTCATAGCTATTTCTTTTGTAGTTAGTAACCTAAAATGATAACAAATGTTCTTTGTCCATAGTATCTTTTCAATGTATGGCTGCAAAGGAATAGCAGAGAAACTGGCCATTGCCTTGCAGTACATAAAGCCATTTCCCATAGGCTGTGCAGGATGAGCTAACAGCAGGCTGAACCCTGCAATCCATCTTCCCTTCCCATGTCATTTTTCTTTCTTATTACACTCTGTTCAGAAGGTCAGAAGACGAGGATTACATTGCAGTTTTGAGATTCTCAAGTCTGACCATCTTTAATATTACTTATCCTTTAAAATATATCTTTGCATTTAATTTTCTCATATTGAGTGAAGAAAAGGGTATCTTATCACAGTGTGCAGATCTTGTTATGTGCGTATCTTCTAATCCCTTAATCTTTAATTACATTTAAAACTCTAATTACCATTTAACTCAATCATAATCTCACTATTGCTGCTATGTTTTGTCTGAGGTAATGAAGATTCCCTACCAACTATGAGTGTCATTAGCAAAGTTCATCTTCTCTGATCTTGACACCAGGTTACTTGAAGGCTGGACTTATTTGGTGGATAAGGAATTGGTTATCTGGTCACAGCCGGAGGACTATTGCCAATGGCTCCAAGTCCAGGTGGAGGCCAGTGATGAGTGTTATTTCCCTGGGATCCGTTTTCGGACTGGTACTCTTCAGCATGTTTATCAATGACATGGACAGTGGGATCAAGTCTACCTTCAAGCAGAGGGTGGTACGGGGCTGGCAGTGCTGCTCAGAGAGCTGTGGGTGCCCCATCCCTGCAGGCACTCAAGGCCAGGTGGGATGGGGCCCTGGGCAGCCTGAGCTGGTGGGGGGCAGCCCTGCCCATGGCCGGGGTGGCACTGGGTGGGCTTTCAGGTCCCCTCCAACCTGAGTCATTCGTAGTTCAATGGTATGATTCTATGATGACCTTGTGTGTTCCCCTTCCAGTGGTGGAAGTGACATCATGCTGGGTAGGAGTGTGCAGGAGTGCAGCTTTTGGTTGCAGCTGCTTCTGGCTAGCGAAAGCTTTTCTGTTTTGTTTTGTTTTGTTTTTTTTCTTACAGACCGGAGCAGTCATTAAGCCATGAGCTCTGATTTTCAAACAAGGTCAGCATGTTGCACACACTAAAACTGGCTGCGGGGAAAGACTGAGCCGTACAGTAAACTTTTCCTCTGCTCTTAATTGCACAAGAAGTGATTGGTAACAAAGGAAGGAGGGATTGAGACAGGGTGAGCATGAGACAGGGGCTGTGTGCAGGGATAACTGCACTAAGACAGGGAGAGGTGCCAGGCTCCATCTATTTCCTTGGGCTGACAGTTTTCCTGAATTACATACCATAGTGCTAGCTTATTATTCTTTCTCAGTACTAATGGAAATAATTTAGTCCTAAAGATTATGATAACAAGCAGGCAGAAGCTTTTACCACTTGGCTGGAACACTGCAGTGCCTCTTCCCTGTTGCAAGTCTTCTCAAATCATAAGGAAGGTCCTTTCTATCCTTCATCCCCCTTCATGAGGGACATAAATGCCATATTTAGATGGAATAAGAAGCATTACAGGCCGGGAGAGGAAACAGCAAACAGGTGAGCTCCCAAAGGAACTTCCCAGCTCTGAAAAGGTGGCAGTGGTGGAGCAGAAGGGTTGTGCCTCTGTGCTGGTATCCCCTTATTGGAGGGGCAACCTTCTGTGGTGTTCATATATATCTAAAAGTAAGGCTCTCCTGCAACCAGAGGAAATTGCCTTCTTTTGATTCATTCAATTAAATGGAATGTCAGTAGTTGTGATGAGCAGCCATAGAGATCCAGATTCGACTCTGAATCTTTTTCCCTGTAATGTTCTCCTCCATGACTGTCTAGCTGAGTCTGCCTTCTGACTGCTGCTGCTCACCCCATGGCTCCAGTTTCTTACTACACGCATCCCAGTCATGGTGGCTATCGGGATGCTGCAGCAATCAGAGCACTGCTTTGTGAGCAAACAGATACCAGCTGGAAAGCAGGCAAAGTTTTTATCTGTGTTTACCGTCTGCTCCCCACGTCTCTGACTCCATGCTACTGCCTCAGCTCTGCTCTTTTGAATTCTGGCACTATTCAGTGGCCAGGCATTGACTGCTTGTTTATTTTTGCTTTCACATTTAGTATTGATTAAATATTTATCAATGCTAAAAGAGATTCTGCACTGAAAAAAAAAAAGAAAAGAACATCCTGTCTTCCCTGTGACAGTTGCAAAGCCCGACAAGGGGTAATTCATACAGAATACACACAGGCTTGGCTGTTGGGTGCTGGTGGTCAGGCGCTGGCTGTAGGGTCTCCCAGTTAGGCCATTTGAACTGGGGATGGGTCTGTGCCAAGGTGTCTGCAAGTAGGGACAGGATGCATATGGTGCTGGCCACACAGACGATACCCTGAGCTGCAGTGTTTACTGAAGAAAATGTAGCTTTTCAACACTATTATTTATGCAATTATAGCCAGACAAGAAACCCAATCAAAGGCTCTGTTCCTACCAAAGTTGACTGTGGCTCCAGCCTCAATGCTTGCAAGTGTCAAACTGAAGATGTTGGGTTTTCACTGGCCTGATGCCATCTCTACAGCCACCAGTTCTGCTGTTGCATGGGTTTTGGTATTAGATGCCTTGTGCCTTAGCAGGAGCAAGTCACCTTTTGGAATTTCATTGCGGAAAAAATGAGACAGATCCCCGGAGGAGCAGGAAGTCCTTTCCTTCCTAAGGTTTGGGGAGAGGAGATGGCTGGCAGGTTGCAGCGTAGAAGCTGTGCAGAGCTTGGCCCAGTGGGGATGCTGCTCCCACCCCAGAAGGAGGGTTTCTATTTGTGCAAAGCAAACAGAAGCTGGGGGAGCTCTCTTCACAGCCAGGAGATTCCCAGCATCATCTACTCTGCCACAACAGCTGGAAGGGGCTGCCCTGGGCTGGTAATTGCAGTCTGGGTGCAGATCTCATAACTGACATCTGCTGCAGGTAAAGGCTTGGGTCCTTCTTTCTTCTGACTGGGGACTATTTTGTTGCTTTTTTTTTTTTTTTTTTTTGTCCCCTCCCTTTGCAGTTTGATTTTATTTGAAATGGAAACATCTGTGGCTGGTCTCTCTCCAGAGAGCTAAGCCTGTTTATTCTCTTTCTGGACTGAATTGAGCAGTCACTGTTTGTGCCAGGACATCAAACCCGTGTAGCTCTTTGGGTGAAGTCCCAACTTCACGGACATAGGATTTCTCAGTGACTTCAATGGTACAAATATTTTCTGAGAGGTTTGGTATGTCGCCTAACTTTTTACTCACTGGAGAAAATAAGGCTAGAATAATTAAGATTGGAAAAGACCTCTAGGATCATCCCATCCAACCATCCACCTATCACCAATACTGCCCACTGACTGTGTCACTCACTGCCACATCTCTATGGTTTCTCAACATCTTCAGGGATGGTGACTTCGCCACCTCCCTGGGCAGCCTTTCCAGTGCCTGACCATGCTTGCAGAGATGTTTTTCCTAACGTCCAACCTGAACATCCTGGTGCAACTTCAGGCCATTCCCTCTTGTCCTGTCACTGTTACCTGGGAGAAGAGGCCGACAACACAACCTCGTGTCTCGGAGTTGTAGAGAACTATAAGGTCTCTCCTTAGCCTCTTCTCCAGACTGAACAATCGCAGTTCCCTCAGCCGCTCCTCATAAGACCCCGTTGTGCTCCAGACCTGTCACAGATCCATTGCAGGGAAAGACAGACTTTGCTAAGTGGTCACAAGGAGCTGCAATATTAGGTTTCTGCCCTATTCTACTGTCTACAGAAGCTCCTAGTGCACAGTTATTTCTAGCTGTTGGGCTGTGAAAGGAACTATCCCATGGGCAGCTGGTACAAAAAACACCTGACTCTAAATTCTTCTTAATTTTGCAGAAATGTAGCCTTTTGCTTGCCATTTCTTTATTTTGGCTTTAAGAGAGGAAAGAAAGAAAAGAAACAGAAGTGGGCTGAGTACTTTTTCTTTTTGGGCTTCATTGTTCTCCTGCCTTGGTAGGAAAAGTTTGTGCCTAGAAGGAGATTGCAGGGATCTTTCCTTGACAGCTCTCCCCTCCCTCCCTCCACATCTCCTCCACCCTTCCCCATGCTTCATATCAGAACTGCTCGGGGAACTCAAGCCAAGCAAATATTGTTTCCAGAGGATTAGATTAGTTATGTCAGTCCTGCTTGTCATTGGTCGATTCTTTCTGAAAGGTCAGCCCAGGAATTGTTTGTGGAAGCCAGAGATAACGGGAAGCATCATGCTGTGAGTTAGCACAGGCTCCTGCGTGGTGGTTACAGGGCCAAACAGCCCCACATTACTGGGATCCCCGGAAGAATTGAAGGAGGCATCCCTAAAATCAGCATGCCAGGGATGTTGTGCCAGAGGGTGTTGAATGCTTGCTCTGAAGTGTGACACATGACTGTCTCTGCCTTGAAAATATTTGGAATGACAAATTTTGTGGGATCACTCATGCTAATTGGAATGAACTTCAATATTCCCATCTAATGATTTTATATATGTTCCTGTGAACATTTTTATGACAGTGAAGCTAGTGTCCTTTGCTTCTGGACACTGTGGTCCTGTCTGGGATGCAGCTGACAGTGAACATTCCTAAATCAGCAAAGCCAGTAAACCAATGCTTAACTGTCAAGAGAAGATTTGTAACACACATTCAGGAATGTAGGATTCTCTTCATGACCTCATACACTAAGGACAGCACAACCAATGGCAAAAAAGGCCGATGTCCATCTTGAGTGGCTTTGACTCTGAAATCTCTGAATGAAGGGAGAGAAAAAAGTCAAAAACTCTGTATCAGATTTCATGCTTGTGTCCCCATCTGTCTCAAGACTTTGAGAACAAACAGGAAAGTGACAGCTCATTCTGGAATAAAAATCCTTTCATTCCAAAATGAGTGATCTCCTTCCAACTGGAGCTACCACCTTCTTAATGAGTCAGAGCAGTCACCCCATCCATTTCCTGAGCTACACAAGTGGGCATCTGCACCTCTGGTGGACTCAGCAGGAGCTTTTGGAAAGAGACAATGAGTATTCAAATCCTGTAAAGCATTTCTAGCCTTCTTTAAAGCCTGAAAAGACAAAATCTATGTGGTGTCACAAGAGGAGTGCAGTTCTTCCTACTTGGTAATTTGGAGCACTGGTAATTAGGGTGTAAATAAGGGGTCTCGTGCTGACAGTCACTGATCTTACTTAAAGCACCGTGTTTAGCAGTGTATCCTCCCTGCATTGTTAACGTCTTTTTCATGCAAATGCACCCAACCACACCTTAATTGAGCATCCCTTCTCACTGGCTCAAAGTCAAAGAATTTCAATTAATATCCAAGGTTGTAATGGCTGTGCAGACCGGCTAATGGGAAATCAGAGGGGAAAAAAAATTCAAAACGCAACGTTGGAAGAAACACAGCGTGCAAGGGAGGTGGCAGTTGTCATGCTCCCATATAGGAGGGATGCGTTGGTGAGTGGGCCGCAGGGATTCGCTACTTATCCCACCAAGGCAGCTGCTCCTTGACCCCGCCGTCACCGGTGCTCCGATGGGAACCACGTGTGAGCTCCGGGCTGCTCGGGGTGAGGGGCTACGGGGCGCTGCTGGGAAGGGAAGCACCGCCACTGAGAACAGTTAGCACAGATTCACTGACTTTGCCTAAGTTAATGTCGGAACTTGAGTGGGGCTATGGATCTGCAGCACACTGGCCAAACGTTTGAATTGCCTGGGCTACTCTGAGTAGAGAGGAATCGTCTCAGGCCACATCTATGTATGCGGCTCTGAAAGTAATGCCTCCGATTCTAAACCACTATTTTACGATATAGTCACCTCCATTAGTCATGCATTCTTACCAGCAATGAACAAGAGCCTTTATACTACACATGTCAGAACATGCGCCAGCCAAGGTGACCCACAGTCACTGTCACCACTGCTGAAATGCATCGTCCACTGCTCACTGTGTTCATGTCCAGAACTCTTCAGCAAGTGCGGATTCATGACAGCAGGAACTATTTTATGGAGGAATTCAATTGCACATTTCTGCCTCATCTGCACTTCCATGTCAGACACCACTGTGTCAGACTGCCCCATCTGTCACACAGCAGCACCATGAACGGGATATTGGTGGGAAGGTTCCACCTCTACTGCCGTACCACCACCATCTGCCTCTGACACTGTGGGCCGACATCATAAAACAGGAGGCATTACTTTTGGAGCAGCCATCATATATAGTATGCTTAATAAGTTACTGAATTTATTTCAACCTTTAATATTTCTTACTAAAACACAAGAAAGGAGAGCCACAAAGCCATCACACTAGTGGGATATGTGACCTTGTTGTGAAGCCAATGCTTCAGTGTGGTTCGGTGGCAGTGGCTGCAGTTCTCAGTGAGGTCTCACGGTGTTGGTCAGAGATGTTGGATGAAATGTTACTCTTCCTGTGCCTCATCCTTGAAATGGTTGTTCACAAATGTACTCACTGCCAAAAAGCAATGACGTGAATGAAGTGTGTGATTGCGAATTAAGGGATGTCTCTCTCTGATAAGAGAGGGCTCATAGAAGTCTGGTAGAAAGACATGCTCGGATCTTTGAGTTGATTATCTATATATTCCGTTTGGAAATTCACAGGTAATCTATTCATTGCAGCTGAAATGGAGTTGCAAATATAGAAAAAAAAATGTTGATTTTTTTCAGCAATCTTCAGATCTTTTCACAAATTCCTGTACCAAAAGAGAAAGCACCACTGTTTATTTTTCGCTGTGTTTACTATGTGGTTGGTCTTTAGCCAGTGTATCACAGGGGTCAGCACTGCCCTGTGCTCTTCCTGTGCCTTGAGTTCACTGTACACAGTGCCCATTGCACAACAATTTGTGGGTGCTGGGAGCAATAGGTGCACACCAGGGCCAAGCTGGGCTGCTTGGTGGGGCAGAGCTGACACCGTGCTGGCATGGGGCAGGGAGCAGTCATGGTTTGGGCAGGGCTGATACGTAGCATCACCTTTTAGCTGCTAGTTAGGCTTTATTATGGCTTTTTTTTTGCCATAAGAATCTCTGGCTATCACATTCCTGTTCTGTACTCTGATTGTAATAGCTTGTTCTTCCTCATGAGCCACTAGGCTGCAGTTCAAAGCGTCTCAAGGTGAAGTATGAGTTATCTTCCAGGAGATCCATGTAAATACATCAGATTTGGGGAGCAGAAGCTGTGTGTTGGACTCCATAGCATGGGGAGAAGCAGATGCTCAGCCCTTTAGCTCCGTATGTATCTTCAGAACGGGGATTTTGAAAGAAAGATAAACTAACATTCTCTAGTGATCAAAGCTTTGAATAATTCTTTTCTGAATAATCTTGGATCTTCCTCCTGTATTTTTAATCAATTGATTTTCTCAGCACTGCTGCCCTAAAGGCCGGTGAGGCAAGAGGGAGATTTATGGATGATATTTTCCAAGCTCTGATGGGACTTTTAAAAATGCTTAATTAACTTTGTATTGAGGCATTAAAATCTTCCTGAAATCTGAGCTGTTGAAAATATAGTTCTTATTGGTTTATACTCAGACCCTATGAAATCTGAGTCTTTGCTTTCCACACGTGTGCTCCCCTGGGAGCTGGGGACACCACCACTGTCACTGCTCTTCATACTTTGCCTTTTGTAGGCAAAGATTTGGGGTTTTCCATATACAGTGTCATCCTTTGATGAAACATTGAGGGAAAGTGTGAAAAATGAAACTGGTTGTGTGACTGAGATGGATAACAAGCATGAGTCTCCTTGGTAGGGTATGTATCTTGTCTGGTTTTAGATAGTGAGGGGGAAAAGCTGACCCAAACATAAATTGCTTTGGGAAGCTGGAAGCACTTCCAAGCCCTCAAAAGAACAATATTTGTGGAAAAGTTGGATAGTTTATACACACAATGCGAGTATGTGCCTTACCATCTCCTCCAGAGGAACAGTGCAAACATTGCATTTCCAAAACGTTTGTTTTTATACAAAAGCCACCCAGAGATGTGAATGATGGTTTGTAGCTTTGGCTTTTCTGATGGAATGTGACTGTTTTCAAAGCAAGATGGTTTCAAAGCATTCTCAGGAGATAAAGGCCTTTGGGCTTTGAAGCTGATGCTGCAATTAGGACCATATTTATATAGAAGTAAACACTGGGGATGAGAACTCAGAACTTCCTTCTTTCCTACTGTTCGTGCATGAGGCTGCAGCACAAGAAGTATTTTGCTGTTTAGTTCTGATCTTGGCAATGGATAGAGTTCTCTTCTGGGGCCAATGCTCATGGTTTGTATAGATCATAAGTACTTGCATGAAACATGACTGACAAAATGGTTGCTCATGTGGCATCACTCCTGGCAAATTTCACAACCCTCCCAAGGATGCCTGGGAGAGGGCTCCAAGAGTTCTGGCTCAGGGCATTTCTTCTAACCATCACTTAGAAGCTGTGTTTTAGTAGTAGCTACAATCCCTGTCAGATTAATAAGGGGCAGGCTCTCTAAAGGATTTGCACTATATCGTGCATTGGGAGGAAGGAGTGTCAGAGTAGGGCCCTAAGGAAAGGCAGGATGGAGTTCTGATTTAATGAACCTTAATTCCACGTTCTAGTCACTGCTGTTCTACACTGTCCCTCTAGCTCTTCTTTACCTTCAAGCTGGATATAACAAAGAGTTTATTCTCTGAAAGAGTGGCCATTGACACAGGCTGCCTAGAGAGGTGGTGGAGTCATCAACCCTGGAGGTGTTCAAGGAGAGGGTATTTAGGGAGTATTTAAGTTAATTAATACAAAGGAGTATTTAGGGCAATGATTTAGTGAACGATATTGGTGGTAGGTGGGCAGTTGGGCAGGATGATCTCGGATGTGTGTTCCAACTTGAATGGTTCTATGATTAATGGGAAGACAAGCTGACCCTCGGTTTCTGAAAGGCAGACAGTCTGCACTTGCCAGGACACCCTGAGTATACCCAGCTTGAGTTCTGTTTGAACGCCTCCTAGAAACATTTTGTGCGTCTCTTCAAGTACTTAAAATGTATTGCCTCTTGTGACTATTAGAAAGTGGTGCACCATGCTAATAAGCTCTTTCTGCAAGCACCATCTATTTGCCTTCACTTCAAGTGGTTATGTATTTTCCAGGTCACAGCACAGCTCTGTCATATTAGAAAGTAAGAGGTAAAGACTTACAAAAGTAGCTCGATTCTTGCCAGGGAAAGAGAAGGAAAGCAGTCCCCACATCATCCTAGCAAATAATTTACTTGCAAGGGGAACTCCAGTGTTGGGGAACTTCACCACATGAACCTGTTGCAAAGCATCAGAGAAGGGTGGTCCAGCTCACACCTGGCACATTTTTCTTCTCCTCTCAGTCCTGGAGGTGTTGTCATTATATTCCATTGCCCTTTGCTTGCTCCTTCCTTCCACATGTAAGTGGGGAGCTAAGAACACCGGGCAGGAATAGGTAGTTTACTCTCTTGCACTGCAAAGAGAAAAGTGAGGTGTGAGGACCTACAGTGGGGTGCAGCTGGACTATTTGGATAGAGCTCAATGTGAGTGGGCTGAGGGGAAAGGCTGTTGCCTGTTGATGTGACCTTCAGAAAGGAGGGAGTTGAAGGCTGGAGCATACTCTGGAATGACAGCTTCCTTTCATGTTGTCTCTCATGAAGGAAACACAGAAAAAGTTGAATTAAGTGATGTATAATTCCCTAAGGGAGTGGAATTCTATTAGAGGAAATGACTGCCAAAAAAGTCTTAAAATAATTAATACCAGCACTTCCAGTTTTTAAGTGCTGTGAAAGATAGAAAAGGAGGAGAATTTATAATCCAGAGCACAGGCACCGAATTCAGGGGGCTGTGTGTTTTGAACAAGCTGATTCTGAGAAGCACATATTTTACTGTTTCAATTAGCACAGATTACTTTTTTGCTTTCTAGGCCACCAGGCAGTAATTATTTCTGTGATGGGAAAGCTTTGCAGGTTTTCTAATTTGCACTGTACATGCTGAATGAAATACAATAATAAAATGTAATGAGATGGAGTCGGATCTTTAAGAGCTCAGTCTTCTAGAATGGATGGATGGTTCAAGAACACATTGGTGAAAATTGGCATACTAACGCTGTAAACGTATCATCAGGCAAATTAATAAAGTGTTTACAAGCAAATAGGAAGAGAGCATTTCTAAATTCCTTTCATTAGAGGGTGTGGTTGGGGAGTCAGTGAGCAGCGTGTGATACAGCCACTGTTAGAATGTGTTTTGGAAAGGAACCAGCACGAGTTGGAGGATTAATGAGTCTGTGTCTCAGGCTTCTGTGCCTGAACTCAGCCTGCCTAATAGCAGGTAATTAAATCAGACATCAAGTCTGGGGGTGTAGGGGCCTCAGGGCTCCTCAGTGGGCTCGTACTGACTTTTTGGTGGGGGTGAAAGGGTCCTGGGTCTGACTGTAGTCTGTGAACCAATCTAACATTAGCCAACATGGCTAGTGGAAGGTGGTGAGCATAGTGGGTAAGGGATGTTGCTACCTCAAAGCCTACCAAGAGACAAGAAGCCGACTGACTTGCACTTGGCAGACAAGGTGTTTGTGTTTGTAGTTTCAGAGGACCAAGGTGATGAGGAGAACACTCCCTGATGTGGTGACACTTGCAGCAGGACAGCCCTTGATTGTACACACTGCTTTGCACAGTGCTGGGAAGGTGATGAATGTGGGGAGCACAGATTTTGCTTGGATGAGCCAGTGTGAACGGACACCCACATCCCACCCTGATGTCGTGCTGGGATCCAGTCTGCTTTCAATGCTGGCTGATGATCGTGGGCATGCCAAAAGGGCTGTCCATGAAAAAATAGATCCAGCCAGTGACACTTTCCTAAAAGAGAAATTAGAATAAAAATCCTCTTTCGTATTGTTCTCCACCCATCTCAGTTGGCTTTGGAAAGAGGCTGGGAGTATAAAGTTCTACACTTTGATACAGAGAAAGCAAGCTAATTTAAAGGAAGGTGATGAAAGGGAAGGCAATTCTGTTTTACTTCTTTTTTTCACATCTCCTTGTAGGCTCTTATCTTTGGAGCAATCTCTATTCCTCTTTCCAATTGCATAATCAGGATCCAGTTTGGTTTAACAAGTTCATGCTGTGGCATTGTTATTGAATTCATAATGCTATGTATTGCAGGGTGCTGTCTTCAAGACTAATTATAATAACAGCTTCATACACACAAAGAATGCCAGTCACCAGTGCTCATCAAACAGCAGCAGATTTTCCACTTCAGTCTCCTTTAGTTGCCATCAACTGGAAGAGCTTATATCTGCTGCCAAAGTGGGAAGGGGTGTGCTGCTTCAAACATTCATCTCTGCAAAGGACCTTGAGCCCTTCAGAAGGAAGGAAATACGAGCATATAAGGGTTTATTATTTATTTTGATGATGTCACAGTCAACGCTGGTGGTAAATGATTTAAACAAAGCTGCCAGAGGAAAGTCATCGCTCCAAGACCAGATGCCTTGTGGAAAGATTCGCTTTTGTCCAACACAATTTGTCAGGCTCAGTATAGGAGTAACTAAAAAGGAATTATTTGCCCTGTGTTAGATGGAGGTCAGCTTGAATGATCTAATAGTCCCTTTCGGCATCAAAATTGCTGACTTGTGTTCATGAAGCCTAGAGCAGCAGCAGACACATACTCAAAAACAGCTGCAGTTTCAAAGCCACATTTGGGGGTGTTTTCAGCAGTTAGTCTTGTTTTTCCCCATCTGTATGACCTTACTGTTTCTGGGTGGAGTTTGTTGATAACTGTGGCACTCCTCTCAGACACCCTAATGGGCTGTCGGAAATAGCCCACAATGGAGGGAAAGGAAAACACGAATATACAGATATGCAGAAAATCTCTTGGCAGCTTACCAAGAAAGCACAGGAGCAAGGGACTAGAGTACTGCCTGTCCCACTAGACAGTCAGATAAATAAAGCCCAGTGACATCTTTATAGCCCTGAAAATGGTTTCATCTGGAGAGCATGTGTATACGCAGCTCTTAGCATGACTATGTCTTTATCAGCGCCATAATGCACTTTCACTTACTGCCGTAGGGATGAAGGATGGGGTTCTCCTGATCATATTTATTGTCCTTTTGATCTGGGAGCCTCAAGTTGATGCTGTTTATTCTGTGGTGGGCAGTGTAGCGATGGGTTCTCTAATGCTGGATTTCACTGTGTGTTCCTTATCGCAGCTGTCTCTCATTATCAGTGTTATTAATTTTCTGCAGTGTCCCTAATGTTCTCCAAATTTTCTGATTATAATCTACTGCACGAGTTCAGGCCAGTTCTTTAGCGTATGTATAAGCTTACCAAGCAAGCAGCGCCAAAATACTGCTCCAAGTTGGAGGCTGAGAATGTCAAGGATGGAGTCCCATACAGCATTAGGGAAGAAGCTAAATGATCACAAGCTGGGGAGGAATGTTCTATTTCACCAACCCTTTATTTTCTTCTTGGAGAGATTTTGGTTGAGAAGAGAGAGGAGTTATCAAAAACAAAACAAAAAACAAACAACAACAACAAAAAAACCCCACAAAAAAAAAAAAAAACCCAAACCATAAACCAAAACCAAAACAAACAACCAACAACAAAAGTCCTCCCAAAAAACAAAACACACCAAAAGAAAAAAAAAAAGAAAAAAGTGGAGCAAAAAGAAAAAAAAACAAAACAACCCACAAACCAAAACCAAAAGCCAGGCCTGCAAATAGTAATAGGCATTATGGCTGGGAAGAGGCTGCTCTGCCCCTGCCCTGTTCGCTATGCTCAGGCAGAACAGAGGTTTTATTTTCTCTAATACCAATCCATAAAGCTGTGATTAGGACGTCTGGCGTCAAAGCTACAATTCAGCAGATGTGCCCATTGTAGAACTAGATCTTTTTTTGTTTTGTTTTGTTCATTCCCTGCCTGTTGTTTCCTCCCAGGCGTATCCACTGCCCATGGCCACAGTGCCAACATTCACGTGGCACAGCAGGCAAGCTACAAGCACCTGGGAAGAATGGATGAGGACGGAGCAGAACAAGTCATTGTTGCCATTGTCACCATGCTCCTCTGGTGTCTTGTGCTGAGCCACCACTCTTCTCCAAGCAGACATAACTGAGTGGAGCATGAATAATAAGTCTGGTTCTACACAGCCATTGTGCACATCCTTATCAGACTCTGCAGTGATTGTTTCCTTAGCTCCCAGCAACTTTGGCATTGTGAAACCCTGCGATGAATGCGGCCCTTCTCCTGGCTGCCTGGATGGGTCACGTGGCTGCACACTTCTACACAGATAGGAGTGGGGAAGAAGCAGTTCAGGCGCTCAGTTTGTGTCCTGCTGGGGTATAATCCAATGGAATTCCACTTGCTTCATAGACTGCAGTGATTTACATTACCTGGTGGCAGTGAAGTGGTTTTAATCTCTTAAGAAAAAAGTTCCATTGTGTTTGGGGACACACATGCAGGCTGCTGCTGCTGCTCTTTGCAAACTGTTATTTCATTTATTTATGAAACAGAGCTGGATTTGCCAATAGTTCTGATCCTCCTAAAATTCCCTTACCAGGTAGTAGCAGCATTTATCAAAGGAAGAGGTGCTCCCCAGTGACACATACCATGCATGCTTGGACCATGGACTGGGCTGCAAAGAGCTGCTGCAGTGGAAAACCTAAATATCTCTTGACAGTATGAAGTCTCCCTGCCAAGGTTGCACTTGTGAGCTGAGCTAATGAAGCTGTCCATGAAATGATAGCAGCAAGGAGCAGATAATTCATCCCCCTCATTGCTCTGCAGCTGGCAGTGTGTCAGAAAGACTCTTGCACCCTTTTCCTGGGAGCATGGCTGCTAGCAGGGGCAGCTCTGGACTGGCTGCGTTAGGCTGAGTTGTGAGATTTAGCCTAAAAGACAATGCTTTGTTTTTCCCTACTTTGGTGACAGTTAGAATGGATCTGTTGGTAAATGAGGTCTGTTGGTGTGGGCAGTGTCAGGCTCCGAGTGCTTCTTTGCTTCTTGTTTCCAATCTCAGGTTGTTTCCAGGTGTGGGATGGCAGAGCTGCCCTCTGGAAGTCAGCTGTCTATAATTAAGGGTTGAGCTGTTCTTGCTTTGCCTTCCCCCTCTGAGGCCCAGGGAAAAAATAAATAAGAATCCTCCCAAGATTCACTCTAAAAATGTATCCTCAAAAAATGTGAGGTTTGAAATGACTGTGGTCCTGCAGCTCTTCCAAGGCCCTGCCTTGATTTCAGTTAAGGGAAAGGCTATAAGTAAATGAAAATTGCCATGAGTCTCCAAGCTGTGGTTCTGTGATATTTTATGGCCTCTGAAAAAGAACTGCGGCCCTGGGGCTGACCCTGTGATGGGATAGCAGTGAGGCACCCGCACCTCGCACCCATTCCTGCCCAGAGCTGGACTCACTCAGTGCTTTCAGTGCTGGCACTTCTGCATGATCACCGTCACTGCACACAGAGGTGCAGGGAAATCCCAGGGCTGTGTAAGTGCACTGAGAGCTGCACTCTGTAGGCCATGGGAGGCAAAGTGTTTGGCTTCCCTGGGCTGCACTGAGTGAAGAGGAATAGTCTCGAGATGCGTGGTTGCTCCAAAAGTAATGCCTCCTATTTATTTCCACAGAAACTACAAACAGACACAGAGAGCACAGTACCTCTGCTTCATAGAGCATACTCAGCTACAAAATAGTTTTATTTTACAACATGGCCACCACCATTTGCTATACATTTTTGCCAGTGATGAGCAAGAGTCTGCATGCCACACATGTCAGAACCTGCACCAGCAGTCACCATCACCACAACTGAAATGCACCACCCACCCCTCACTGTGCTCACATCCACTGTTTGATCTCCAGAAATGTTCTCCAAGTGTTGACATTTTTTATGCATGGAGGAATTCAATTGCACACTTTTGCTTCATCTGCACTTCCATGTCAGACACCACTGTGTCAGACTGCCCCTCTGCTGCCATCTGTCACACAGCAGCACCATGAACGCAATATTGGTGGGAAGATTCCACCTCTACTGCCGTACCACCGCCATCCGCCTCTGACACTGTGGGCCAACATCATAAAACAGGAGGCATTACTTTTGGAGCAGCCATCATATATAGTATACTTAATAAGTTACTGAATTTATTTCAACCTTTAATATTTCTTACTAAAACACAAGAAAGGAGAGCCACAAAGCCATCACACTAGTGGGATATGTGACCTTGTTGTGAAGCCAGTGCTTCAGTGTGGTTCGGTGGCAGTGGCTGCAGTTCTCAGTGAGGTCTCACGGTGTTGGTCAGAGATGTTGGATGAAATGTTACTCTTCCTGTGCCTCATCCTTGAAATGGTTGTTCACAAATGTACTCACTGCCAAAAAGCCACGACGTGGATAAGATGTGATTGTGCTGTGAGGGACATATCTCTCTGGTAAGAGAGTGCTTCTATTTAATTTGGTGGAGACATGATCAGACGAATATCTGATTTTGAGTTACTGATCTGACTGCAGCTCTATATGTTCTGTGCTGTGAGTTGGACATGCCTGCTGTGGGGTCTATAGAGGCATATCCTACAGCCTTGAGTTCATTCTACAGAAGCACACTCTGTGCCATGAGTAATAATTTATTACTGTAAATTACCAAAATAGATAATTAATTGCCTTGCATTAGCACCGCTTTCTCCATTGAAATTAGCACTTCAGCCATCAAGTAAAAACATATTTCATCTCTTCTTCAAAAAATGAAAACAGTAGCACCTTCTTATCTGTTAATCAAGCCCTTCATTAATCAGGATAACACACCATAATTGTGATTACAGTTAGAAATCAATTAATGCTCACCTTAAAATAACATGTAAAGAGGGAAGCAATTAACATAATAGAGCCAGCGCACCTGAAAAAGACAAATATTATTGACAATACCCAAAGTGTATTTTGCATTCCTATGGATCCCTAACGTGGCACATAGGTGCTGAGGCCCTGTGCTATCGTGCAGGGCCAGGGGTATCGGGGCAGTACATAGGGGCTGTGCTGAGCATCACTATGCTGTGGGGATGAGCATGGAGGGCATCAGAATGTAAGACAAATTCTGCAGCTCTGAGCCCTCCTGAGTGCTGCTCCTGCACTGAGCTCCTGTGGGGAGACAGCCACTCATGCGCCTGTGAGGCCCCCAGCATCATCTCAAGCCCTGTCTCGCTTTGTTATGGAATCGACTTATTTGTTGTCCTTTCATTCCCCCATTTGAAAACCTTCTGGCACTGCTTCCAGAGCAAACATTTCCCCAACTCAGGGACATAAACATTCCTCAACGGCACAGAGATTAGCTCTGCAGCCAGTGGAGTGAAATGTTAAATGTGTTTTTTTCTCCCTTGATCCCTGGAACTAATTCTGTTTTTTGGCATCCTGCTTCCCCATTGCTGCTTTTGACTGTCGATTTCTGCAGCCTGATTAATGCTCCAACTGCCTGGGCTCCAAATTCTGTTGAATCTTTCTCTGCAATGCAAATATTTACAGTGTGATGGAGAGGGTCTGATACTGACTATCCATTGCACCTCATGTCAGGCTTAAGGGGATGCTGATACAAGGAAGCAGGTTTGACACTAAGGGCGGTGAGGCACTGGCACAGGTCGCCCAGAGAGGCGGTGCTGCCCCGTCCCTGCAGACAGCCAAGGTCAGGCTGGAGGGGGCTCTGAGCACTGATGGAGCTGTGGGTGTCCCTGTGCACTGCAGGGAGTGGCACCAGATGACATTTTAAGGTCCCTTCCAACTCAAACCATTCTATGATTCTATGCTGCATGACCCAAACTTCTGTGAGGTCCGGTGGGCCCGCTGATCTTGGTAATGTTGCTCTTAATCATAGGAGGAGACTCCATCCTGTTTTCTCCTTGGCAGAATGTGGAAGAGTAAGTGCTTTTTTTTCCTTCCCACCCCCCTCCCCCCTTTTTTTTTTTCAATTAAAACCCACCCAAAAGCAAAACAGATTTTGTTTATACATAAAAGAGCTTTTAGTGTGTAAAGCTGTGGGGGTGGTAAAAGCTATACTTTAAGAAGGCAATTAACATTTGACAAAATAGAATGGATGTGCAGTTTTCATGGCAACGATGGGAATTTGCAGGGCTTGTCTGAGAGCATCACCTTCTCTAGAGACTCGTCCTACTTGCACAGACAGGGGAAGCATAGTTTTCAAAGCTATTTTTGAACAAGAAAGCTGGGTATGATGGGGAGAGAGTCCCAAAAAGCTCTGCCTCTAGGGCTCATCAGTCTGCATGAATCTTGCACAGACTCCTTACTGACATGTTTGCATTGGGTTTAACACAGGTTGCACAGATGTCCCTCAGGAGGGGTTTCTAGAGAGCAGGTCACAGACTCAGGAGGTCCTTCCAAGTCCTCTGATCGTCATCTCTGAAGGCAGTCTCATGTGAAGACTTGACGTGTAGATCTGACAGTAGCAGTGTCACCTAAAAATGAAGGGGTTGGGGAGGGAAAACAAAGAAAATATGAGGGGATATCTGTAAGGATGTGCTGAAGAGTTGCTGTAGCAAACAGAAGAGGGAGAATGACCAAAAGGAGCAAAGACTGTGTGCAAACATGAAAGCCAAGAAAAGGATCGGGAACACTGAAGTGAACTGTTAAATAAGTGAAGGGAGGGGAAAGTCTTATGATTTTGGTGATCTGTTTTTACCCCAAACAGAAATTTGAACCTCAGAACACTGATATAAGATGAAAAGTACCCTCTGTGGCAAATAGATAATGGTGAAGTGGCCAGAAGAAGCCATTTCCAGAAGTTGCTGGTCTTCTTGTTTTGGTTCATCTCGTAGGGGTTGTCAGTCCCATATTGTTGTGACAAACACATTAGTTCCAACATAAATACAGTAAATGAAGTGAAAACTTCATTAATAAAGACTAAGATAGACTTATTAGGAGTTGCAAAGTGCTATACTGTAACTGAGTTGAGGAAGAACCTTTCTCTCTTTGAGTAGTGAGAGAGAAGACATGATAAAGGAGAAGGGTATTGAACTAACCTTTCCCCTCTGGAATTTAAGTTTAGTTCACCCCCTGACCAAAAGGACTGCAAATCAATTAGATCTGACAAGCCCAACTTCATGTGCATCAGCAGGGCAAATAGTAATGTCTCAGCATTAAGAAAAATTCCTTGGCCAGAAAAAAATTCTGACCTTGGATGAAGTGAAATGCCCTCTGCCAAACTGCTTGTCTGTGCAATACCCATGAGTTACACAGCATAAGCAAAATAGGGAGAAAATGTGTATTAGTTTGCAACAGAACTGGAAAATACTCAGTCTTCCTATAGCTTTTTGAATGAGCTGCTCGATTGCTTTGGCTGCGATGTGGCCACTTAGAAGCCATTTGGAGAAAGAAACTCAATTTACGCTATTGCTCATGTCTGCCCTTCCTACAAGAAAGTACATAGATTTTCTCTGATATGCCCAAACTTAGACCTCATTCCTCCTTGGGAAAATGATGTTTGGTCAAGGTGTCAAATGTCAGTGTGCCAAGGAGTTCAGAGAATAAATACAGAATGTGGTGTGTCTCTCTCTGGAAGGCATTTGCTACGGTGCCAGGGAAACTCAATTCCAGTGTTCCTTCTTTTGCAGCTTTTCAATACTGCAGCTATTATAGTGGAGGAGGAACAGGGCAGAAGGAGACTGAATCACAAAAATGAGAGCTGAAAGTGGTTATTCCCATATATTTATACCTTTGAGGATGAGTTTGCTGTAAACTTCTCTTTCTTTTTTCTCTGCGTCTTAGACAATAACAGTTCTTCCTTTCATTTGAGGAAACAGATCAGTTTTGTTTTCTGAAGACTATTCTTCTACACAGACAGAGTTCCAGGCTGCATAATTCCCACTCTGACATGCACAGAAACCTTTCTGGAGTGTTTGTGTGAGCACAGATGTGACTCTCCAAGCTTAACCAGAGAGACTATAATTCAGCATGGGACGCCACTGTCAGAGCAGCTCATCAGCATGCTCCAGGGTCATTCACTCCAAATGTTTTCCCAGACTTAATTCTATCCCGTCATGCTATTTCTTGTTCCCTGTCCGGCACAATCCATTTCTCTTTCATTTGGTGTCTGGACCTTGCACATTTATTAGGTTTGCTGCCTCTTCACTGCTATTTGTTGGTTGTGCTGATAGGTTTAATTTGTCTAATAGGAAGCAGCCTCCCATGTTTCTGATACATAGAAACATAGAACAGCTTAGGATAGAGAGGAATTCCAAGACCACTTAGTCCCAAATCCAGCCATTGGGTGGGCTGCCCCCCACCAGCTCAGGCTGCCCAGGGCCCCATCCCACCTGGCCTTGAGTGCCTGCAGGGATGGGGCACCCACAGCTCTCTGGGCAGCAGTGCCAGCGCCTCACCGCCCTCTGAGGAAAGGATTGCTTCCTCACATTTAACCAACATCTTCATAGCAGAAGTGCTTCAGCACTCTGAGCATCCTCTGGACCCGCTGCAGCAGCTCCTCATCCCTCCTGTCCTGGGGGCCCCAGGCCTGGGCACAGCAGTGCAGGTGGGGCCTTCCATGGGCAGAGCAGAGGGGGACGACCCCTCCCCCTCCTCTCCCTGCTGCCACCCCTCTGTTGCTGCAGCCCAGGGGACTGTCGGCCTTCCGGGCTGCAAGCGCACACTGCTGCCTCATGTCCCGCTTCTGTCCATCAGGACCCCCAAGTCCTTCTCCGCAGGGCTGCTCTCAAGGAGTTCTTCTCCAGTCGGTGCTCATGTCTGGGACTGCCTCGACCCAATGCAGCACCTTGCACCTGGCCTGGATTAATCTCACTAGGTTCACATGGGCCCAGCTTTTCAGTTTGTCATGGTCCCTCTGCATGGTGTTCCTTCCTTCTGCCGTATCAACTGCACCACTCTGCTCGGTGTCATCAGCAAACTGCTGAGGGTGCACTCCATCCCACTGTCTGTGTCATTGATAGAGATGCTGAAGAGCTCTGGTTCCAAGATGGACCTCTGTGGGACACCGCTCATCACTGGCCTCCACCTGGACATGGAGCCATTGACAACAAAATTCTGGTTGCGACCATCCAACCAATTCCTTATCCTCCAAATAGTCCAGCCTTCAAATCCACTCGTGTCCAATTTAGGGTTATGACATAGTGCAGGATCATGTCACAGGCTTTGCACAGCTCCATGCAGACAACATCAGTTACCTTTCCTTTGCCTACAGTTGCCATCACTCTATCACAGAAGACCACCAGGTGGGTCAGGAACATTCTGCCCTTTGTGAAGTTGTTCTAGCTGTCTCAGGTCACCCCCTTATCTCATTTTTGCCCTAACACCTCTTCCAGGAGAATACACTCCATGATCTTTCTAGGCACAGACATTTTTTGTTGTGTGCTTAATTTACTGTACTAAGATGCCTTGGGCAGCATGCAGACTTAGGGCTGAATTCACCTCATCCATGTGGCCCTAGCAGGTTAAAAGCCATCTCTTGGAGTTGTGAGGCAGTGGGAAATTATGGAAGGGTCTCAAGTGCTGTGGGCAGCAGCTGTGAGCCACCTCACTGTGCTGGTGTCAGGCTGTGCTTCTGACAAATTGCTGCTCGTTGGTATTGCTCTGATGAAATAGGGTAAGCCTTGGAGAGCCCAAAACTTCTATTACTTTTTAATATGAGTAACTTTAATAGAAAGGCTTAAATGTTTCTCTATATTGCAGTGCCTCAGCGTTTCTACAGTCATAAATTCTTCTCTCACCAGTCTGTTATTACTGATGTATCAATCCTTTCTACTTCTCTGAACAGTAAAATTGAAAGAAAACAAGGTTTAGGCTTTATGTATTTTTAATTTAATGGAATTCAACTTAAATTTGTTAAAAGCTGTTCTTGGCACTGAATGCTGTAGCCCACGGAAAGCCCCCAGCAATCCAAAGCAGCAGTATGAGCAGTCATAAACTCATAGAACCACAGATGGCTTAGGTTGGAAGGAGCCCCAAGGCCACTCAGACCCAAATCCAGCTATGGGCAGGGCTGCCCCCACCAGCTCATGGCCCCATCCCACCTGGCCTTGAGTGCCTGCAGAGATGGGGCACCCACAGCTCTCTGGGCAGCAGTGCCAGCGCCTCACTGCCCTCTGAGGAAAGGATTGCTTCAGAGTTCTTCTCCATTCTGTCCTCATGCCTGGGACTGCCCTGACCCAAGTGCAGCATCTTGCACCTGGCCTTGTTAAACTTCATTAGATTCTCATGTGCCCACTTTTGGAGCTTGTCAAGGTCCCTCTGGATGCTGTCCCTTCTGTATAAACTGCACCACTCAGCTCCGTGTCATCACCATACTGCTGAGGGTGCATTTGATCCCACTGCCTGTGTTGTTGATAAAAATACTAAAGAACACCAGTCCCAAGACAAACCCCTGTGGGAACAGCACTTATGAGATCACAAAATTACAGAATCACAGAATTGTAGGGGTTCGAAGGGATCATCGAGTTCAACCCCCTGCCAAACCATCTCACTAGCCCAGGTTGCACAGGTAGCCATCCAGGCGGGTGTCGAACGTTTCCAGAGAAGGAGACTCTACCACCTCTCTGGGCAGCTCCAGTGCTCCGTCACTGCACTGTGAAAAAGCTGCCATGCTCATTTGTGTGGAACTTCCTGTGCTTCAGTTTGTGGCCATTTCCCCTTGTCCTATCACCACACACTGCTGAGAAGAGTCCAGCATCATCCCTTTGCCTCCCCACCTTACATATTTATAGATGTGGATCAGATCCCCTCTGAGTCTTCTTTTTCTCAAGGCTGAACAGACCCAGGTCTCTCTCGGCCTTTCCTCATAAGCTAGGTGTTCCTTGCCCTTTATCATCTTTGTAGCTCTCCGCTGGACTCTTTCAAGGAGATCAGACCATCCTCCCAATGTTGTCTCCTGGCTTCTGTGGACAGTGGTTATCACCAGTGTGAAGTGAGCAGAGCACTTCATAGTTCCACTGCCAGGGAACTAACACTGAAAGACCTATGAGTTGACATTGCCAAACAGAGGCAAGCACCCAGCTCACATTCATTTTGATTTTTGGAAATGGTACTTTAAAGTCTGTAAGTAGCTTTGAAAATCTAAATCTTAATCTCCAGGTGTATTGGTTATATTGTAATAAGCAAAGTTTAACAATAGCAGAGTCATGGCATAATTGCAGCCTGTGCGCTCTGTGGTTTTTAGCAGAAATCACAGTACTTAAAACAGTAAGGAGTGTTGTCCTTTCTTCTCTTTAGTTGAGAGTAATAATCTAAACATTCTGCTCCCAGTAAGGCATCCTGACAGCTTGTTCAGCTGGTTTTCACAGTTGTAGCTTGTCTCAGTTATTCCAAAGACAAGGAGATAGAAATGTATATTTTAAAAAGATTTTTTTTTTTTGGAAAGAAATTATGTACTCTTGCAACAGTTAAGCAAACAGTTGTGCTAAATTGCTGCCGAGGCAGAAAGTTCCTATTGCAGAGATGTGATACCAAGTACTGAGGGCAAATAGTTGACCCCAGGCACGGCGGCAAGCTGGGAATTATGTTTGCAGGAATGGTGGTGGACGAAACCTTACCTTTTACAGGAATAAAGCAGCAAAAGCAAAACATGTCTTTGCTTTCCTGAATGTCTTTAAGATTGTTTTGGTTTGGTTTGCAGTGTGAGTGTCTGTGTTTGGATTTATAGGGTTAGGAGAAGGTACCTGGGATAATAGGGGAATGTGTGTGTTTTGATGGCTGACGTCCAGAGCTCTTCTCCAGGTTTCCTGGCTGTATGGGAACTGTTGAATCACGGCCTGAACCACTGATTGATCACCTGAGGCGAGCACAGGGTCAGCCGCAGGGGCACAAGTGAGTGTGATTGGAAGGGGTGGAGTTTGACTCCACCTCTCCCAAGACCCCATTTAAGGGCTGACCACCACCAGGGAAGGATCTCTGGTTGGAGATCCCTCCCTAGTGGAGTTTTCGGTGAGCCTCGACCATCTTCAAAGGTGAGCCACTCTTTTCTTATTAATTTTCTTATTAACTATCTGTATACCATCTACCTAAGCCTATCAAAAATATACCAGCTTTGGCCCTATTTCTTCTGGGTGCTATTTCTGGGGGTTATTTGCCCTACACCTGGCACTTCTAAATCTAGTTAGAAGTATCCTTATGCAATTACCATTCATCCCTTCATGTGTTCCTGTATGAAGGTGTCAATAGATTCCAGGACTGTAGAGCAGCTGAAGGAATAAAAATTAAACGGAGAGAAATGTACACATCCAAACGTGACATAACAAGTAGTCCTCAGGAAAAATCCTGCATTCCAATGAGAAAACCAGCATGGAAGCAGCTTGCTGATGAGAGCAGTGTTCTTTCTAATGACACTGAGATCCAAACTCAGAATTTGTGTGGAGCATTTACAAAGGACACCCAAATGTTAATTAGCACATGCAATGGTATCATTACCAGATTAACCAAAGAGTCATGGACCTTTCTGGCTGCCTGTTAGGAGCAGTAATCAAGCAAATTAAATTATCACGAGGACAGTGTGGTATCAGGTAATGGTGGCTGTGACCTTCTGGGAACAGGAACTAGGGCAGGGAACTGGGGCAGGAAACCAGGGCAGAGCCTGTGGGAGGTGGGGGCACATGGGGACCTCTGCAGCTCTCAGCTGGTGTGGTGGGTTGGGAAAGGAGGTTAGCCCTCTGCAATGGACATCCCTGTGGGCTCAGGAAAGTTGTCTCAGCAGTCCCAGAGCCTGGTGCCCAGGGAGAAGTTCTCTTCCCTTTTTGAAGCACTTGGAGTCTCAAAACTCCCCAGAGGGTTTATTCTCTCCATCCATGCTTCTCTACCCACCCAAAATGTTGTAGCTCACGCAGGTCCTTCCATCCATCTGCTCTCATGATCCACAACGCTTGTTGCCCCTCAAGGAAAAGCCAAATCTTCAGTGTTCCCTAGACATACTTGGAGTTGTCGCTGCAGACTGAGATGCCTTTTAAACTGACAGTCTGCAGCTTAGCATCCCCAGCTCCAATGTGATGTAAATCTGCCAGCTCTAACAATCAAATTATGGAAGCTCAGCATAAAAAATGACTGCCACTCTGCAGCCACCCTGACCCTTGATGCATCAAGCCTTGGCAGAGGGCCAGCCTACCACTTAGCGTGACACTTCTGAAAAAAAAGGGGGGGCTAAATAACATTTTTCATATTACATCTAATCCTTTCCCTTGCCCCAGTGTGTTAAATGCAGCTTTGCTTCAGGCATGCCAATCCAGGCCTCTCTCCAATTTCTTGCTGAGTTTTGGAATGGTATCAAAAGAAAAAAAAAAAAACAAAACAAAAAACCATGAAGATATTAGTCCAGAAACAATTAAATAAAGTCCCAGTGCTATTTGTTAATTATAGGGAAATGGGGAGTTATTTCAGTAAGCCTACCACTGTGCTCTGGCTTTGCGGCTTCTTTCCAACGTGGCACTGGTGCAGGAGATGCTCAGTGTACCCATGTATGCAGATACTTTTCTCAGACAGGAGCAGGGAGTTAAGAGCTTTAGAATGAACCGTGGCAGGAAGAAGACTCCCAGCCCATGGGCTTCTTTTTCTTTAAGATTTAACCTAAAAGTTCAGTTTTAAAATTATGCTAGTTGTGCAGTGCCTTTTTTGAGCTCCTGTTTTATTTGGCAAGTTCAGCAGCTCATTAGGGCCTCTTTTTGCTTCTATTTTGACTTGGGTGTTGAACACTGTAAGGAGATGTGAGGCTATATTGGTGCTGAGAAACACTACAGTGTGCAGGCTGGTGCAGATACTGCTTTTTCAGGGTGTGGTAGGGGCAGGGCAGACAGCCACCCCTGGGTCCTCATGGGCTGCCTATGTCCATGCTTAGCTATACTGCTCAGCCTTCCCCTGCTCTGACCTATGCAGAGGGTTTCACAGCACAGCTGTAGGGCTGTCACAAACACATTTGAACTCTCTGATGTCACCTGGTGTCCCTGCGAAGCGTCTGAGCAAGTGAAGCCCATCCTGGTTAAGATTATTGATGATCTGGATGAAGGGATTGAGTGCATCCTCAGTTCTGCAGACAACACCAGCTTGAGGGAAGTGTCGATCTGCCTGAGGGCAGGCAGGCCCTACAGAGGGGCCTGGGCAGGCTGATCGCTGGGCTGAGCCCAATGGGATGGAGTGCAACAAGACCAAGTGCCGGGTCCTGCACGGCGCTCACAACAACCCCACGCAGCGCTGCAGGCTTGGGGCAGAGTGGCTGGAAGGCTGTGCGGAGGGAAAGGAGCTGCGGGTGTTGGTCGGCGCTCGGCTGAACATGAGCCAGCAGTGTGCCCAGGTGGCCAAGAAGGCCAACGGCATCCTGGTTGTGTCAGCAGTAGTGCAGCCAGCAGGAGCAGGAGGGGACCGTCCCCTGCACTCAGCTCTGCTGAGGCCGCACCTCAGTGCTGTGTTCAGCGTTGGGCCCCTCACTACAATGCAGACATGGAGGCCCTGGAGCTGTGCAGGGTGATGTGATATGATGAGGTCCTGTGTGCTTGGTGGCTGTGCAAAGTGGGACCTTTGCTCCCAGCCGTGCAGTGAAGGCAGCTGTGGGGTCTGCCTGGGGATGTAGCCATCCCAGGTCAGCCCCACGGGCTCTGTATTTTCCACTGTGAGCCACCCATCTTGCATCCACCACGCAAAGTGGGTGCACTTGATTTATCCAGAGGAAAAATTGATAAAACACTGGGAAGAACCTGGTAGAGCTCCAGTAGGGATGCATGGCAAATGCTGTAACATGCACGTGCATTTGTGTTTGAGCCTTCTGCTGGATCGACCAGTGTTGCTCAGCTTTGGTCTGCAGGTCTCATGGAACATGTCATCTCCTGTTCCCGTGGTAATGGGATACAGCACTCTTTCATCCTGGGGACCCACTTCACCTTTAACGTGACCAAATCACGGGCACTGTTAAGGGGATTCAGCAATGAAAAAAGGGTGAAGAGGTATTGCTGCCATCTGAATCACATCTCATTAAGCAAATGAAGTGAAATCTGAGTGGGATGTTACGCTGTCACAATGAGTTTCCAACCAGTTGATTGCTGGACCTGAAATCATGTAATGCTGCAGTTCAACAAAGTAACGAGAAAGTTTAAAACAAAACCGAACCCTTTTATCTCTAAATTAAGTCTTGAATTGCATTAGCTGAGTGTGCCTGATGTTACAGCCCATTGACACCTGTGTAAGGAGGGGGACTCACATCATGCATCCGAATGTGGACAGAACCAAGGAAGGGATCTGCTGAGAAGTGTTAAAAAGGTTCCAGCTCTCAGGCAGGTTCTTTTAATGAATTATGCATTCAGAACCTATTGGAATATCGTGGCCCAAGCTCTGATCAAGTGACAGCCTCTGGAGAAAAAATTACCTCAATCTTCTGAGCTTGTAAAATAAATGGTTTTCCCAGGCTAGGAAGGATAATGCTGTGGCTCTAATGTCACTCCAGTGGAAGGGGTCTGAATACAATTTGAATAAAAGAAAGGAGAAATCCAGTCTGTGCCAGTCATTGGAGTGATGGACAGGTTGTCCCCACCAGCATGTGATTTTTTTTTTCTTTATCTAGTGAAACTGAGAATGAGAAGCAAAGAATAGATTCAAGTGATGAGAGTTTTGCTTCATAGCATGTGATCTGCTTCTTGGAACTGAACATCTGAAAAACCTTTTTTTTTTTTTTTTTACCATCCAGAGGGGTTATCAGAACTTTCTGCATCTCACCTTGGCCTTTGGGTAGAAGATGAATTAATGGGAAAATAACCATATGAACTCTGTTCATTTTCTTAGTTCATTCTCACGGAGATGCTGCATAGAATAAGTACTGTTGAATGAATGTGATTCTAAAGCCTTTTGTGGATCTGGGTCACTCTACACCTCTTCCGGATCCAGCCAATGGAATTCCATTATATGACACTTTTTAATCTCCCCCAAATGTGCTGTGAAAGCAAACATCTGTTTAGAGCTGCTCTGCTCAAATGAGCCTGCGTAACCCCCAACTTCATCGTCCTGGAGACCAAATGGATTTTATCTCCTGTTATATTTACATTCAATCATGTTTAAAGCATTAATACCCAGGGTATTTAACTGGTTATGATTCCTCTAAAAAGCATTAAACAAACCCGACTGTGTAAATGTGCTTGGCTCCCTCGTTGTGCTGGGTAAATGTGTTTGAGCTGCAGCATAACCGCAGAGAGACTTCCCGGCTGATTAACTCCTTCCCTCCTGCCTCCCATCCTTCCCAGTCCCAATGGGGAATGGCATCTGCTGGCAGGAAAGGGGAGATAACAGCAGAAGGTGGTGGTGAGGCATGGAACAGGCTGCCCAGAGAGCTGTGGGTGCCCCATCCCTGCAGGCACTCAAGCCCAGGTGGGATGGGGCCCTGGGCAGCCTGAGTTGGTGGGAGACAGCCCTGCCTGTGGCAGGGGGTGGCACTGGGTGGGCTTTGAGGTCCCCTCCAACCTAAGCTCTTCTGATTCTATGATGCTATGGTTAGATGCAACAGACTCAGGTCCTGAGGGAACTCTGCTGGCTCCCGGCTAACGGTGTTGGAGCACTCCCTGAGCACTGCCCCAGTGCCCTGTGTGCCAAGAATGCTCGTGTTCCTTTGTCAATCAGGCACAATTCCTGCAGAGAAGGATGTAGTTCCTAGAGTGCTGCTCTCAGATGGATGGCACTGAGGGTGCAGAGAACTCCAGTTTGCATTAACTCACTGTTTGCTGATGCTTAATGAGAATAACATAGCTTTGAAGCTGGCTTGTGCCAGCTGTCAGAGAAGTGGTAAATAATCCTTTTTTTTTTTTTTTTAGAGGAGGGGGAAATTAGCCACTAAGTTACAAATTAAACCTCACTTTCTGAAATCCAAATGCATGAGACCACCAACCAGGTGCATTATTTCAAACATTCCGTGTAGACACTTGCAAAACCTAAACAGATTTTTACTGGCTTGCAAGTGGGAAGGTGTCATGGTTTTATGATTTTTGGTATTGGTATTCCACATCATAACAACATGTAGTGCATTAAGAGTTAAAGAGTTAGTACTCCAACTCCATAGATCATTGATATTTCCGGGTATACCTGTCTCAGAAGAGAAGAACTACATTCCCCAGAAGACTTTGCGATGCTTTGCATTTTTACGTATTTTCCGCTCAGAGGGAAAAGATAAAAACTCTCTGCGGTCACGGGACACTCTCTCTTTCCTTCGGGATCGACTCAGCAGTGGGTGCTCGCTGCCGTATCGCCTTCAGCGTTAGCGTAAGGCCTTCGGTTTATCGGACACTCTCTCTTGCTCATTTTATTTGATTTATTAGCTTCAATTCCAATTATATTGTATTATATTGTGTTATTTTGCTTTCTGATATCTTATTTAGTAAATTAGCTTTCCTCCTCAGATCGTTGCCGCTGTTTTGTTTCTAGTCCCATCTCCCTTTTTCCTTTTCCCTTTCCCCCCTCCCCTTTCCTGGGGCGTGGGTCTGCAGGTCCCCCGCACCAATCGTCACGGAACCGGGCCGATCCAGCCCGGTAAACCGTTGACAGAAGGCAAAGGGGAACTGTAAGAAAGTAAGGGACAAACAAGGGGAAATGGCTTCAGTCTGAAAGAAGGGAGATTTAGACTGGCTATAAGTAAGAAGGTTTGACACTAAGGGTGGTGAGGCACTGGCACAGGTTGCACAGAGAGGCGGTGCTGCCCCATCCCTGCAGACAGCCAAGGTCAGGCTGGACGGGGCTCTGAGCACTGATGGAGCTGTGGGTGCACTGCAAGGAATGGGACCAAGATGGCCTTTGAGGGTCCCTTCCAACTAAATTCTACAAATCTATGATTCTCTGATCTGCATTGCTGTGAAGGAGGGATTCAGGTCTGCGTAAGACCTATGAGTTTGTGCTCTCTATTTTTGTTTTTGTGTAGCAAACATCTCTTACTTACCTTTCCTTGTACCCTGCATCCAGCTGCACTGGGAGCTCAGGGGGGGACACTCACTCAGCTCTTATCCAGCAGTGCTCACCAACCCAAGGACATATGCAGTGTCTGGGGTGCTGGCAGCTTATTGGAGGCAAGAGGATGTTGAGCAGGTAGGAGAATGTGCATTTAAGAGATCCCATGCCATAATGCAGGCAATGGAACCCAGTTTGGATACGATATCCCTTCAGAGTGCACTGCCACTGTGAGGGAGCTGCTGGGCAGAGTGCAACTTTCTCATGTTTCAGTGAGAAATTCTTAATCAACTTTAAATAGACTGATCTTAATCCATGCAGTCATACTGGTTGTGCTCACACCAAGTGTCAGTGAGACATCTGGCTGCCTGATGGTGGAGGGGACAGGCACAAGAGCAGTCTGGATGCCATTACAGGAAGAACTGCTTTTTTGGAGCTGTCTTTGTCTTGTTCTGCAGTTGACCATGGTGGGCTGAACCATCAGGAGGCCCAGGAAAAGCATAGGTAGTTCAGAACATATAAGGGTTGTTATTCTCTTGGCTTATTGCTCATTATCTGCCCACTCTCTGCCATCCTGCATCTGTCATGTCATTCCTCTCTGCATCTTTGGCACTGACCTTGATGCCAGGCATCTGTTCTGTCTCTGGTACATGAAACACAGCTGAGTGGCTTTTGCCAAGCTGGAGTTAGGTCTGAATCTCTGAAGCCATCCCTATAGTCACACTGTTCACTCCTTCCCAGGAGTTTGAGTGACATTATCTTCACGGTGTCAGGGAGATATTTGCACAATGGCTGTGCCCTCTTCTCTCTGGTGGTTGATCCAATCTATCAGAAGTTTTTTAATCTTCTGTTGGAAAAAATTACTAATTCTCTCTGCATTTTCTGTCATCTTTAAACACGAGGAATGGACTATTGTCACAGAATTGTAATATCCAATCTCTCCTTGTTCCCTTTGTGCTAGGTATTATTATTAATACTTATCAGTCTATTGTGCCTAGGAAATTAAAAGGCCTGAAGTAGCCTGATGGGACTGAATGTGTGTTGTAAACCTTAGAAACACAGCTCAGGGAGATTTGTGTTGTGGTAGCACATACGAGAAGCTGGAAGTGATTATGCATAAGTTTGAGAACTACATTTCAAACTGATTTCTTGTCTTGGAAATAACACCACAGAGCCCTCAGAGCAGCAAACAAACAGAGGAAGCTGCTGACTGCGCCTGAAACGTGACCCAGTCGTTTTTTGCAGTTATAAAAATAGTGCAAGATTCATGAAAACTGTGGTTCAGTTTCAGCATTTGACCTAAAGGTTGGGCAAGGATTCATTTCAAGAAGTGAAAGGCAAGGAGAAGGGCTCTGCTGATCCTCCCCTCATCCGCTCGCATTACTTTTCATTTGACTCCTGAGCCAGGGCTCTGACTGTGCCTTGGCTGCTTCCATATGGGGAGGGCTTTTCAGCAGAACAGTTTTGGAAAGCTCCTTCCTCATTTTCACTACAGCTGGCAAATCCCCTGGTGCCTCAGATGCGGTTGGTCTCTTCCCAGGGGTGTAACAACTTCTTCCACTTATATGTGGTTTGCAGAGAGAAGTTACTGGGAGTCACTGTGATTAAATAATGCATTTCAGACTTCATCAGCACTAATTTTTCCTTCACAAAAAATACCCAGAGCATGTGTTACTCTAAAATTGCTTAATTACTATTTCTCATTCTGAATTATTTGTTATGAACTTTGTCTTTTAGCATCAAATCCTACTAGATTAAATCTCATCTTTCCACTCAAATATTGTATCTCTGAAATGAATGGAATCAGCACTTCTGTATTTAGAATGAATCATTTATTTCCGTTTATTAAAGTGTGATAAAATAGGAAAAAACAGTTCTTAGGAATCCTGCAGCATGTTCAAATGTTCTGTTTCTTGTTTACAAAGGCCATAAATGCTTCTTGATTTAGCCCTATGCAAACACAGCAATCGGGCTAAAATTATTCCTCAGCTGCAAGAAAAGTTCTTTCAGTGCCATGCATGAACTCACCCTGCACAACTTTCTGCATCAGGACCAAGGCCACGGCTGCTTAATATGTGTATGTATTGGTGGTGCAGTACTCTAGGGTTGGACTTACAGGGCTAATATTAGTGACTCATTGCCTTGAACGACAATCCGTTGGAGCACAAATAGAAATCAGCATGAAATATCCGTTGCTGTTTTTGTGAGTATATAAGCATAAATTTTCAGAAATAATAGAACAAAGAAGTAGCAAGTCGGGAGCCATCCTGATGGACAGAAGCGGGACATGAGGCAGCAGTGTGCGCTTGCAGCCCGGAAGGCCGACAGTCCCCTGGGCTGCAGCAACAGAGGGGTGGCAGCAGGGAGAGGAGGGGGAGGGGTCGTCCCCCTCTGCTCTGCCCATGGAAGGCCCCACCTGCACTGCTGTGCCCAGGCCTGGGGCCCCCAGGACAGGAGGGATGAGGAGCTGCTGCAGCGGGTCCAGAGGAGGGCACGAGGATGCTCAGAGGGCTGGAGCACCTCTGCTGTTGTGAAGACAGGCTGAGGGAGCTGGGCTTGTTCAGCTTGGAGAAGAGAAGAATGTGGGGAGACCACATTGCAGCCTGCCAGTACTTGAAGGGAGCTTACAAGTAGAAAGGGACCAACTGTTTACACAGTCTGATGGTGACTGGACAAGGGGGAATGGCTTTAAAGTGAAAGCAGGGAGATGTCGGTTAGATGTGAGGAAGCAATCCTTTCCTCAGAGGGCAGTGAGGCGCTGGCACTGCTGCCCAGAGAGCTGTGGGTGCCCCATCCCTGCAGGCACTCAAGGCCAGGTGGGATGGGGCCCTGGGCAGCCTGAGCTGGTGGGGGGCAGCCCTGCCCATAGCAGGGAGGTTGGAACTAGATGATCTTTAAGTCCTTTCCAACCTAAGTCATTCCATTTGCAGACCAAATCTCCTTTCTGTAGCTCTTGAAAACAAACCTAATGTGAGCATTATTACTCCTGCAGGGTTCTGAGCCTGATGGAGCTGAGCTGACTTCCAAAATGAGCCTGGCTTCTCCCCCTTCTTGTCTTCTAGGAGCAGCGATGCTGGCTGTCGGTTTCACACATCCTTTGTACGTGTAATGAAATGTGTGGGCTGTGGGAAGAGAAATCTTGTCTGTGAGAGGCTGAGTTTAAAGATGGGAAGGATGGTCTTAATAGCACGCCTCTCATAATGACTCAGTTCTCATTCCCAACTGTCAGAATCTCCCCAAGGGAAGATCATGTAGCCTTGGAATAAGAATCCAGACTTCTCTCTATGTTTCAACAATCTTACTTTTTATTTTGTCGGTGCAGGAAATGTGATATGCAAAGTATTTAGGGACAGCAGCACCTCTTTCCATTACAGCTTCTGGTTATGACTTGTATGTAGAGAGCCGTCACTGTCTGGAAAACTAGCAGAAAAAAATAATCATATTCCCCAAGAATGAGTTAAAAGCTCTTTTCTTCCATGAGGAATGATAGCATTTAGCTGTCCCCAAGTAAGCCAATAGTTTCCAGATATGGCCTCATTCCAGATACCAAACAGAAGTGGAAAATTTCCCTCCCTTTCAAGTAAGGGCCAAGACAGTGTAGATTGTAGCAGCTTGGTGCAAAGCCGGGAAGGATCCATTAACTTCTGTCAGCTGAAGATCTTGTCTATGTGCTGCAAAAACCCTCAGCCTGCAGCGTGCAGCGTTTGGTGCTCAGCTGAAGGACCTCAGCTGAAGGGGTTTATTTTTTCAGCGATGAAACAAGCTGTCTCGCAGACGTGCTGTCTGACATTGATTAGACAATAGTTGTGCTGAAGCCAGTACATTCAGTCAAAAGGTTTGTGCCTTCCAGTAGAGCAGGAAATGTAAAGCACTTTATGTGTAAAAAGAAATATTAATATTTAAGCTAAAAGTCACAGAAAAAATATATTTCTAATAACCAGAAACTGCTTTAGATGCATATTCTTTTTTCCTGAACTTGCAAAAAGTTTAGGGGCTCCATGTACATCTTGCAGTTAATAAAAGTAAAACACTTACAGGTCCCTAATGTAGCACACACTGTTGTATTTGGGGATGAGGAATGTTTGCTTGCTGCTGTGGGAAAGCCTTTGTCCTGGCTGCCAGTCTGGATTTAGAGCTGCACACTTGTACACTCAAAGCCCATCAGTGAATTCTCTGTGAGACATCCACAGAGCAGCAATGTTTTGTGGCTGACACTATAATAATCAGTGCTCCTCTCATGTGCCTTCACCCTGAAAGTCCTTATCAAACCTCCAGAGTGCACCTGGGGTTGAGAAGGTGTTCTGGGACCTGTGTAGTCACAGTGACTGAGCCCAGTTCCTGTCTGTGCCATTGGCCTGGGGCAAGAACACCAGGCTCATGTGAGTGCAAGTTTGCCTCCCAGACCTTACACGTTCCATTTCAGAGAAAAGATTATTTGTCCTTGAGTTATTTTGGGCTAATCCAAATGATTTTGAATTAAGAAAAAGTGTTTGTGTGCATGCACACAAACCATTGAGCTTTGTTGCAGTCCTTATTATCAAAGTAGGCTCAGCAGAGAGATCTCTATGAAATACTATTTGAAAAACACAGTGAGATGTCCTGATTTGCATTTGGCTTGCAGTAGGTCTGCAAGCCTGGTGGGATTGGAACCATAAGATAGCACAAGCTTTCCTCCTGGCTTCACTGAGTTTCAGGTGAAACTGGCAGAGAAGAGTGAGCAGACATTCATTTTCCTATGACATTCGTCCTAGACATTCATTTTCCTAAAGGCAGTTACTATGGTTCTGAGCAATTGCAGGGATAAGAGCTTAGATAGCATCCATCAAATTTGATCACTGCATCAGCAGAACCAGACAGAGCTCAGGTATTTTATATCCCTCCACATTTCTAAGTGCTTACCCAAGGAGACAAATTCCCTTAACAAGAATAGAGGTGTGGGGTATATCCAGAAAGAAAGCTCCAGTTACAATGCAAAGGACTTCATAAAAACAGCTTGCTGGTTTCTGCACCGATCTCTGGAGGTCTGTTGTTACTGCCACTGTGCCACACTATTAAATGGGTCTATAAGCAGTCCACTAAGAAGCAGAAATCAAGATGTAGCCACCAAGTTATAAAAGACCATGAAAAAGAGACAGATTTAGCTGAGAAAACAGAGTTAAACTGGCATCTAATTTCAAGCAGAGACCCAGAGGCATCAGAGAAAGGAAGCACAAACTTGGAGGAGGTCTGAAGGGGGGCAGGTGAAAAAGGTGTCTTAGTGAGACTGCTTGAGCCAACCTCTGTGTGTGTACTGAGCCAGCCTCTGTGTGTATTTTCCAAGAAGAATGATCAAGTACGAGTGGTTGGTGACATGACTAATAGTGACTTTTTAGAGGTACTTGTTTTGTCGCAGCCATATTGGTAATACATTCAGCAGTTACAGAATAGGATCATGGTTAGTGGGCATGGTGGGGATGGGTTGGGGCTGACTAGATGATCTTAGTGCTCTTTTCCAACCTTAATTACTCTATGATTCTTTGGAATGTGGTCCATCAGAGCTGCCTGGCTTTGCCAGCTAAAAGAAATCATCCTATGAATGCTGCAGCTGGGACACATGCAGCTGAGGTCCTGCTGGCCTGGAGCCGCTGTTCCTCCTGCCTGGCAGCAGCAGTTCCACTAGCAAGACACAGGGAGAGGGCTTGCAGCCTCTGTGCTGTGAAGGCAGTGTGATGCAGGAAAGATGCCGTTGTTTCAGCTGCTGGAAACATGTATTTTTCCTCTGAAGTTTCGTTAGCTCATCTCCTCCCCTTTCTCTGTCGGCACTGACAGTTGTTGCACACTGCATATGTGATGCTAGATACTAAATTACCTGGTAGCAAATCTTCATTAACCCTGCTGCTAAACATGTCTTTGTTAGCATGCATTCAGCCTGGTAAACAGATTAAAGCTTTTTTAAAATGCTCTACCAAGTATGTAATAAAAAGAGAAGTGAAGGGGAGGAGAAAACCTGTCCCTGAAAACAAGCACTGAGCGCTGCTTGCGTGCCATCCCTCATCTCTCTATCTCATTCTTCTGCAAGGAAACCCCGTGTGAATCAGCACATGTAGGCAGCAGGGTGGGAAACAGCAGGTGAGAGGACTGATGATGAGAATGGCTTCATATTTTTCATTTTTAATATACCTTTTCACTGTACTGTTCTTTTAGCAATCAGCAGTCACAGCTCAGATACATCACCAAGCATTTACCCTGGCTATGTTCAGTTTGTAAATCAGAGCTCATTGGCTTTCCCTTGGCTTCTCCAGCTGTGAGTGTCCAGGAAAAGGTTGTGCCATAACATCCTTCTCTGCAAATTGTGTTGCTCGGGGGTTGGTGCTGGGGCTGATGCTCTTTAATATCTTCATCAGTGACATCTACAGTGGAACTGAGTGCACAGACAACCTGAAGCAGTGTGGTGTGGTCAACATGCCTGAGGGAGGGATGTCAGCCAGAGAATCCCACAGAGGCTGAGCACTGGGCCCAGGGGAACCTCAGGAGGATCAACAAAGCCAAGTGCAAGGTCTGCACCTGGGTCGTGGCAGCCCACACTGTCAGTGCACGCTGGGGATATAAGGATAGAGCACAGCCCTGACAAAAAAGACTGGGGGTACTGGTGGCTGGGCATGAGCCAGCAGTGTGCCCTCACAGCACAGAAAGACAACCGGACCCCGGGCTGCACCCAGAGCAGTGTGGGCAGCAGGGCAGGGAGCTGCTCCTGCCCCTCTGCTCTGTGCTGTGACACCTCACCTGGAGCACTGCATCCACACGTGGAGTGCTCAGTGCAGGAGAGACGTGGACCTGAGGAGGGGCACAGAAATGGTGCCAGGGATGGAACCCCTCCCTGTGAGGACAGGCTGAGAGCTGGGGCTGTGCAGCATGGAGAAGAGAAGGCTGCGGGGAGAGCTGAGAGCGGCCTGTCAGTATCTAAAGGGGCTGTGAGAAGGAGGGGACAGACTTTATTGGGGTCTGTGTGATAGGACAATGGCTTCAGACTGAAAGAGGGGAGATTCAGACTGGATATGAGGAAGAAGGTTTGACACTAAGGGCGGTGAGGCACTGGCACAGGTCGCCCAGAGAGGCAGTGCTGCCCCGTCCCTGCAGACAGCCAAGGTCAGGCTGGACGGGGCTCTGAGCACTGGTGGAGCTGTGGGTGTCTCTGAGCACTGCAGGGAGTGAGACCAAGATGGCCTTTAAGGGTTCCTTTCAATTCAAAACATTCTATTCAAAACCACCAAAATGCACCAGACACTGGGAGGAAAGCCCCAGGTACTGCAGGGGGAATGGAAAGCTCAGGGGGTGTTCTTCATCTATGGGAACACTCTGTGGGACAAACTCTGTGACAGTGCCAGGTTTCCAAACCTTGTGCTTCCATCCCCAGCAGTCAAGGTGCATGAACTGTGCCCTGAGGATGGGTTTTATTTATCAGAATCCATACCTGTGGAATGGAGAAACAGTTATTGATTCACTGATGCTTGTTTAGTTGGAACACATCCATGGAACAAGAATAACAGCAAATAATAAAAGTCCTGGTAAAGAGTGAGGTAGATGCATTTTTCATAGTGAAGAACTCAGTTAATATGGAAACCTATAGCTCTCTAGGGGAAATTAAATTTATTTTAATTAGAAATAGTGAATCTTGCTCTGATTGGTCAAGAGTGGTGTTCCCCAGGGCTATGTTTTTGGGCCTGTCCCATTTAAGATCTTTATTAATGATCTGAATGTGGGGATTGAGTGAATCCTTAGAAAGTTCGCAGACAACACCAAGCTGGGAGAAGTGTCGATCTGTCTGACAAGCATGTTTGAGCTCTCTGATGTCATCTTGTGTCCCTGAGCAAGTGAAGCCCATCCTGGTTAAGATTATTGATGATCTGGGTGAGGGGATTGAGTGCATCCTCAGTTCTGCAGACAACACCAGCTTGAGGGAAGTGTCGATCTGCCTGAGGGCAGGCAGGCCCTACAGAGGGGCCTGGGCAGGCTGATCGCTGGGCTGAGCCCAATGGGATGGAGTGCAACAAGACCAAGTGCCGGGTCCTGCACGGCGCTCACAACAACCCCACGCAGCGCTGCAGGCTTGGGGCAGAGTGGCTGGAAGGCTGTGCGGAGGGAAAGGAGCTGCGGGTGTTGGTCGGCGCTCGGCTGAACATGAGCCAGCAGTGTGCCCAGGTGGCCAAGAAGGCCAACGGCATCCTGGTTGTGTCAGCAGTAGTGCAGCCAGCAGGAGCAGGAGGGGACCGTCCCCTGCACTCAGCTCTGCTGAGGCCGCACCTCAGTGCTGTGTTCAGCGTTGGGCCCCTCACTACAATGCAGACATGGAGGCCCTGGAGCTGTGCAGAGAAGGGAACGGAGCTGTGAGGGGTCTGGAGCACAATGGGGTTTTATGGGGAGCGACTGAGGGAGCTGGGATTGTTCAGTCTGGAGAAGAGGAGCTCGAGAGACCTTATTGCTCTCTACAACTGCCTCATTTTTGGCAAGGTGGCGATTGGTTTCTTCTCCTGGGTAACTGCAATAGGATAAGGGGGAATAGCCTCAAGTTCCATCAGGGGAGGTTCAGATTGGATATTAGGAAAAACTAGTTCTCCAAAAGAGCAGACATTGGCACATGCTGCCCAGGGAGGTGGTAGATTCACCATCCCTGGAACTGTTCATGACATGTGAAGAGGGACACAGTCAGTGGGCAGTATTGGTGGTAGGTGGATGGTTGGACTGGATGATCCTAGAGATCTTTTCCAGCCTGAAGTATTCTATGATTCCATGATTTGCACACCACAAAAGTAGCAGCCTCTCTGATAAGCACCTCCTGCATCTGTCCCATGACACATCTCTATTATCCTCTCCCTGGCAGCAGCTGTCTGTCACATTATAGCACCTGAACCTGCAGCCACAAAGAAGCACAACTGGAAAAAGATGGTCTGCATCCAGAATGGAGATGTACTTCATGTGCTGTGACCTAGGGATTTCCCAAGATCTCCAGTTAAAATAGGTTCTACAAAAATACAAATTGCTCATCTTGATGATGAAGAAAGGTGACGTGAGTGGCCGAGCCCCAGCCCTCTGCCAGCCACGGGAAAGCTCTTCTGGCTATGGTAACCCATCAGACCTGAGCTGTCCAGCCCTGCTCTTTACTTCACTTTTGTTTCTGGGTAATTGCATCTGACAGCAAACGAAAACACATGACACATGGTGAGCTGTTGCTTTAGTGGGGGTCAAGCAGGCATTATTCCCCACCCCTCCTAACCTAACAGATTTTGCACACCTTACTCTGCCATGTCTTAGAGCAGTATCAGGTGAGAATGATGGAAATGTGCTTTCCAGCAGCACGCATGGCATTCTGAGTACCTTGTTCTTACTTCTGTTTGGAGTAAATGCTAATCACACACCAGATTTGCTAGCAATGCAATTTGCCTAACCTAGAAGCCCAGAGAGCCAAAAGCAAATCAGTTTTTCACTGTAAACACGAAGTTACAGAAATGTTTGACACTGCACAATATTTGTAGCAAAACCAACTTTGCATCTGTCCAGCTGCAGAGGTGCGCTGATACTTCTTGTTCATCCAGTAGCATAAGACAAATCATTTTCTCGGTGAATAGATTTGAATTTTTATATATATATTATTGTCTCTTATTAGTTCCCATTCAGTGAATGCATTAGACTGCAGCACTCACTGGTGTAAACTGACAAAACCTGAGACCACTACAAGGAGCTTATCAACATGATAGAATTAAAATCACTTGCATTGGCCAGAGGCAGAATATCCTGTCCCAGATTTGAGCATGTTTATTACAGCAAACGGCCAGCACTGTGTCTGAATGCTGGGCCTCTGGATTCAGTGAGGAAAGATGAAACTAGATAATCTTTAAGGTCCTCTCCAATCTAAGCCAATCTAAAAGTGTGCATGTGCATTAATTACTTTTGAGTGACAGCCCAAGGTGTTTTAACTGGTACTCCCTGTTAGAAAAGAGCACCTCAAAATTACATCTTGTTAATTTCTGTAAGACTTTGAGAATTCTGGAGCATCTGGAATCTCAAGTTTGAAAGCACTGGATCTGCCTAGACCAAAGCCTTTCATTATCTAAAGGGGCTGTAAGGAAGAGGACAGACTCTTTAGTGGGGTCTGCTGTAATAGGATAAGGGGAAATGGCTTCAGACTGAAAGAGGGGAGATTGAGACTGGCTATAAGGAAGAAGGTTTGACACTAAGGGCGGTGAGGCACTGGCACAGGTCGCCCAGAGAGGCGGTGCTGCCCCGTCCCTGCAGACAGCCAAGGTCAGGCTGGACGGGGCTCTGAGCACTGATGGAGCTGTGGGTGTCCCTGAGCACTGCAGGGAGTGGCACCAGATGACCTTTAAGGGTTCCTTCCAACTCAAACCATTCTGTGATTCTGTGAAATGCATTGTCCATTTAGAAAAGGAAATTGAAATGGAATGGAGTGCACCTGGGAGATTTCACTCGATGGGCACTGGACTTTTCCCTGGCATTCATATCCGTTTACTTCAGGGTGGAAAGGCACCAGAGACCCAGCCCTGCTCCTGCCTTCATCCGTGTCCCTGCATAGTCCTCCTGCCAGCTGAGCTTGGAATCTGACATGGCTAATGAGTTGGGATTCAGCAGCATTCTGTAGCGCAAATGAAAAGAGAAGATGGAATTGCAGTTCCCTGCTAGAAAGTCAACATCAACCTCTTTTATGAACTTTTATCTCATTGAACTGAAGGCTGCTTCTGAAGTGTTGCTGGTGTGGGTGTTGTGGCATGAATTAGCAAACACTCTGACAACAAACCCCATTGTCTGTGGCATCTTTGTAATGAGATTTAACAAAATGGCCAGCAACTTTAAATTAATGCAAACGCGTTCAACTTCACACATTCCAAATGGATTAGAACATCACTAATGTGAGCATTAAATATTTAAACAATATCTGTATGGAAGAATTATGAGACTTCAATTCTTGTCTGTGATTTATGGCTATGCTAAAGCACTTGTAATGACATTTTCTATGCTGAAGCTAGGAATTTTTTTTTTAAGTAGCAGATGATGACCATTCTACCCATAGGTTTCCCCACATCCTGTTAGTCAGATTTCACACAAGTGGATGTGTCAGGTTGGACGAGACAGGGGAGAAGCCTGCATTGCTGTGAGATGCCTCACATTTGCTGACAAGTTGTCAGGGCTCAGTCTGTCACTGGCTTCCAGAGTCAGAGGTCACTCGTGTGAGTGCTTGATGCATATTGTAGGATTCAGCCTGCTGCACAGTGGGTATTTTTTGCCTGGATACATCATACCCTGTCTACATGCAGTTTGAAGGCCTCTCATGCCCTGTAGAAGCCTCCTCAAACCTTAATTACAGCTGTCTTCCTCTGCTCTGCTAACAACTGCTCATCTCGTGCAGAGTCTCCAGAGGATACCTCCAACCAGAACTCTGCTTAGGCAGAAGTGCAGTTAGTGCCAGATGCTGGTGCAGCCAGGCAGCAAGAATGCTTGCTCAGTGTGGAGATTCCTTACTCACATAGTTAGTCTAATTATGCCTTATTTACACCTTCAATTCTCTGTCTGAGTTGTCTGATATTGTTGTGCCTTCCTACCTAGGCCAAGGTTAACTATGCAGTCCAGGTGCTGGTGAAGTACAGTCGCACACTGCAACTTGCTAATGGTAAAAGAAAAGCTTAGTTTTTTGGAAACGGTCCAGATGAACCTGGTAGAAATGATGCCCTTCCCCCTCAGCCCCTCCAAATGTCTTTCCATATTCAGCCACAGGTGCCAGAAGGGCGAACTGATGACATGTGAACAGGAGGATTCTGAGAGTGTCTCAGCTGATGGAATAGCCTGCAGAGAAAAGCTGCCCATGATCAGTCCCCAGGACAGCTGGAGCTCAAGCTAGTTATTTAAATAGCGGATGCAAAATTACCATGAACTTTGAAGATACTTTTACCCTGAGAAGTTCATTTTAAAATCTTCCCCTGCTTTGCATAAGTCCTATAGTCTGGGAAAACATACCTCCTGGTTATATACATTCAGCTTCATTAAACCTCTGTCCTTGTGTTTGCCTGGAATATTTTTTTATTTAAAGTCCTTAAGGAAAAAATGTTTTGCTTTTGTTCCTGAGAATCCTGACAGCACAGGAAAGAATGGAGCTGCTGCAGGGTGCTCATGTGTCACACTGCAGAGAGGTCCCCAGCAATCTGGGGACTCATTAGTTCAGAGTGTGCCCAACATGTCACTGCCTCCCTGCTGGGACTGCAGGAGCTCCTCATGAGCTTGCTGATCCCATAGAATCACAACAGTAAGGTTGGAAAAGGCCTCTAAGATCATCCTGTTCAACCATCTCCCTACCACCAATATTTCCCCATCAATCAGCCTGTCCATATCCACTGCGTGATCTGAAAATGACTGACAGATCACTGGAAGTGTATGAGGTTGTCCCAGTGCCTGCTGCAGCACTTCTAAACCCAAGAGGGTTGTGACATGGAAGTCTGCAATGGGATCTTGTCACAGTTTTCTACTTACTTCTCCATAACTGCACTGTCAATTCAAGCAGTGCCATGTGTGACCGACAAATGGAATAATAATAAAAAAAGGGAATGCAGAGTGGATCACAACAGCAGTGAAAATGATGATCAGTATTATTCTTCATAGGCAGAAGAGAGAGAAGTGGAGAACCCACTTGTGCAGCTTAATGGAGTTTCAAGGAGCTCTGATACTACACTGTGGAGGGTGGGAAGGAGGAGTCACTGGGAGACACAGATCTGATGCCTGCCAAGTTGTTGCCAAGATCTTCATTGATGTGAGTGAATTGCTATTGAGGCCCTCGAATCTTTGCTAGGACTTAACTGCAGAGTGCTGAGAGCTCTGTGGTGGGAAGCGCAGAAAGACACGGTGGGCTGTGATTGTTTCAGAACTGAACAAATTCTGCGTTCTGTGCCTCAAACCTCTGTTTGTCACAGGGCTCTGACAGCTTGTTTTAAGTGCTTAAAATAAACCGGCCTCATAGCTGTCATTTGATTAAGGCAATTGCCACTGGAATGAAGCAGGTGAGAAGGCAGTGGAGCTCCCAGGGGAGCTCAGCCCAGCCTCCCGGGGAGCGGAGGGCTGGCAGATGTTACATGCGTGGTGATTGCTGCTTTTCAAGAAGGATGCCTTGCTCTGTTCAGCTGCAGCTGAGAGGAAGCATTGGGGCTGCAAAGCACTGACTAGATGTCTCCTGACAGTAAGGTGCTGGCACTGCTGCCCAGAGAGCTGTGGGTGCCCCATCCCTGCAGGCACTCAAGGCCAGGTGGGATGGGGCCCTGGGCAGCCTGAGCTGGTGGGGGGCAGCCCTGCCCATGGCCGGGGTGGCAACTGGGTGGGCTTTGAGGTTCTCTCCAACCTAAGCCATTCTATGGTATGGTGTCAACGGTTTACCGGGCTGGATCGGCCCGGTTCCGTGATGATTGGTGCGAGGGACCCACAGACCCACGCCCCAGGAAAGGGGAAGGGGGAAAGGGAAAAGGAAAAAGGGAGGTGGGCCTAGAAACAAAACAGCAGCAACGATCTGAGGAGGAAAGCTAATTTACTAAATAAGATATCAGAAAGCAAAATAACACAATATAATACAATATAATTGGAATTGAAGCTAATAAATCAAATAAAATGAGCAAGAGAGAGTGTCCGATAAACCGAAGGCCTTACGCTAACGCTGAAGGCGATACGGCAGCGAGCACCCACTGCTGAGTCGATCCCGAAGGAAAGAGAGTGTCCCGTGACCGCAGACAGTTTTTATCTTTTCCCTCTGAGAGGAAAATACGTAAAAATGCAAAGCATTGCAAAGTCCTCTGGGGAATGTAGTTCTTCTCTTCTGAGACAGGTATACCTGGAAATATCAATGATCTATGGAGTTGGAGTATTAATTCTTTAACTCTTAATGCACTACATGTTGTTATGATGTGGAATACCAATACCAAAAATCATAAAACCATGACATTCCACCCCTTATTCCACATCATTACATCATGCTTGATACATATAGAAGAACAATGATTAACATGCATTACATACACACACACACAACATATATATATATAGATGTATATACATGGAATTACTGACTGCACTCCCCCAGCATCAAATTCCCTTGTGGTACACACTGAACATCCCCATTCTTCTGCATCACCCACCAAGTGGACCCAGGTCCCTGAGCAAAGACAGTTCCACGGAGAGGTTTGCCCTTTCCAGAAGCTGGAAGGACCCAAACTGCTTTCCCCAACGTGTTCTTTATATGCACTACAGGGACTTTATCTCCCTCTACAGTAGGTAGAGAGCTGGATTGGGCAGGACCATCGCGATTGATGGATCCTCGGGTGTTCACCAACCAGGTGGCTTCTGCCAAATGCTTCTCCCAATGCTTAAATGTTCCGCCACCCATTGCTTTCAACATGGTTTTTAACAACTCATTGTATCTTTCAATCTTACCAGAAGCTGGTGCGTGATAGGGGATATGATAAATCCATTCAATGCCATGATCTTTGGCCCAATTATTCACAAGAGAATTTTTGAAATGAGTCCCATTATCTGACTCAATTCTTTCTGGAGTGCCATGTCGCCATAGGACTTGTTTCTCGAGACCTAGAATGGTGTTTCGGGCGGTAGCATGGGGTACTGCATATGTTTCAAAAGTCCACCCCTCGGTCTCTAGCCCATTTATATGTTGCGCCTCTTCCCTGATGGCCCGAGGTCTCATGGGCCCATCGAGCTAAAAATAATTCACTCTTATGTTGCCAGTCCAAGTCTACTTGAGCCATCTTAACTTTGGCAGCTCGATCTACCTGATGGTTATTCTGTTGTTCTTCAGTTGCCCGGCTTTTAGGAACATGAGCATCTACATGGCGCACCTTCACAACTATGTTCTTTACTCGGGCAGCAATATCTTTCCACAGTTCAGCAGCCCAAATAGGTTTACCCCTCCGTTGCCAGCCATTTTGTTCCCATTGCTGTAACCACCCCCATAAAGCATTTGCCACCATCCATGAGTCAGTGTAAAGATAAAACACTGGCCACCTCTCTCGTTCAGCAATATCTAAGGCCAGTTGGACAGCCTTTACCTCTGCAAATTGACTTTATTCTCCTTTTCCTTCAGTGGCCTCTGCAACTTGTCGTGTGGGGCTCCACACAGCAGATTTCCATCTGCGGTGCTTTCCCACAATGCGACACGATCCATCTGTGAACAGGGCATATCTCTTTTCATTGTCTGGTAGTTCATTATATGGTGGGGCCTCTTTAGCACGTGATACCTCCTCTGCTGGTATTGTTCCAAACTGTTTAGCTTCAGGCCAGTCCGTGATCACCTCCAGGATTCCTGGATGACTGAGGTTCCCCATCCGAGCTCGCTGTGTTATCAGTGCAATCCACTTACTCCAACTGGCATCAGTAGCATGATGGGTGGAGGGAACCTTTCCTTTGAACATCCAGTTCAGCACTGGCAGTCGAGGTGCCAGAAGGAGCTGCACTTCAGTACCGATTACTTCGGAAGCAGCTCGAACCCCCTCGTACGCGGCTAAGATCTCCTTCTCAGTTGGAGTGTAGCGCTCCTCAGACCCCCTATATGCTCGACTCCAGAAACCAAGGGGTCGGCCTCGGGTCTCTCCAGAAGCTCTCTGCCACAAACTCCAAGTGGGACCTTCCTTTCCAGCAGCAGTGTAGAGGATGTTCTTTACATCCTGTCCTGTCCGCACTGGCCCCAGGGCCACGGCACGGGCTATCTCCTGCTTAATTTGCTCAAAAGCCTGATGCTGCTCAGGGCCCCATACAAAATCATTCTTCTTCCGCGTCACTCGAAAGAGAGGGCTCACAATGAGACTATAGTTTGGAACATGCATTCTCCAAAAGCCCACTACACCCAGAAAAGCTTGGGTCTCTGTCTTACTGGTGGGTGGAGACATGGCAGTGATTTTGTCAGTCACATCTGTAGGGATGTGACGACATCCATCTTGCCACTTTATACCTAGGAACTGGATTTCCTGTGCAGGCCCTTTCACTTTGCTTCGCTTAATAGCAAAGCCAGCTCTCAGGAGGATCTGGATTATTCTCTCTCCTTTCTCGAAAACTTCCCCTGCTGTATTGCCCCACGCAATGATGTCATCAATGTATTGTAAGTGCTCAGGAGCACTACCCTGTTCCAATGCAGTTTGGATCAACCCATGACAAATGGTTGGGCTGTGCTTCCACCCCTGGGGCAAATGGTTCCAGGTGTACTGAACGCCCCTCCAGGTGAAGGCAAACTGTGGCCTGCATTCTGTGGCCAAAGGAATTGAAAAGAAGGCATTGGCAGTGTCAGCGGTGGCATACCACTTGGCTGCTTTTGACTCCAGTTCGTACTGGAGTGTCCATCGGCCCGGTTCCGTGACGATTGGTGCAGGGGACCCACAGACCCACGCCCCAGGAAAGGGGAAGGGGGAAAGGGAAAAGAAAAAAGGGAGATGGGCCTAGAAACAAAACAGCGGCAACGATCTGAGGAGGAAAGCTAATTTACTAAATAAGATATCAGAAAGCAAAATAACACAATATAATACAATATAATTGGAACTGAAGCTAATAAATCAAATAAAATGAGCAAGAGAGAGTGTCCGATAAACTGAAGGCCTTACGCTAATGCTGAAGGCGATACGGCAGCGAGCACCCACTGCTGAGTCAATCCCGAAGGAAAGAGAGTGTCCCGTGACCGCAGACAGTTTTTATCTTTTCCCTCTGAGCGGAAAATACGTAAAAATGCAAAGCATCGCAAAGTCCTCTGGGGAATGTAGTTCTTCTCTTCTGAGACAGGTATACCTGGAAATATCAATGATCTATGGTGCTGGAGTATTAATTCTTTAACTCTTAATGCACTACATGTTGTTATGATGTGGAATACCAATACCAAAAATCATAAAACCATGACATATGGTATGATTCTGTGACCTGGCATTCCTCCCGGTCACAAGACATGTACAGTGTGGTGGGAGAAATTGCCTTGGTATGGAACAGTAGAAAGAGTGCAGATGTAATCTGTTTTGGGAGTATGGGGCTGAGAGGTTTACATCACTGCCACCTCTTTGTGAGCTATTCTTTTCAGCAGCAGGTCACTGCAGGGTGTGAAGAATGGGCCCCCTTCCTAAAACAAGAACAGGCTGCTCAGAATGTTGGCTATCATGAAGAGATGAGCTGCACGCTTATGTTTCATGAGTACTAAAGTGATTCCTTGAAGGTAGACAGGGATTCAGCCACACAACAGTGCAAAGAAAGTGCAAATAACACTGTTTTGTGCAAGAGATAGAACTGCACAACCTGTCGAAGCACTTAAGCTGCTTTGTTAAGTTTATTTTTTACTTGATTGTAGATTGTAAGATGCTATGGAAATCAATTATATGACTAATCTCATCAGTTTCTGAATTTGTTCCTTTCCATCAGCAATCTGTTTTCTGCAACTACAGGAACCACTAAGTGACCAGTACACAATGTAATTAAATACAACATATTAATGATTCCCTGCATCAATTTGTGGTCCTTTAATCAATGATGGAACTACACCACAGACCTGCTTAAGTTGCTTGTATTTGGATTTAAAGGTATTTTCTCTATTATATGGCCAAATGTTTAGTGATGAACCAGTGCATGGCACACCTGCTAAATACTCAATAATTATTTTTGGCACCTCAGCTGAGCTATGCTGGTGTCCTTCTTAGGCGCTGTAGCAGATTTTATTATTTCATCTCTTGCAGAAGAGTAGTTGATAGTAGGTAAGGGATAGAGCTCTGCTGTCACTTTGCCAGCTGTAGGTCTTCTGTTCATCAGCATATCCACATGTGCAGACATAAGTGAGAGTGGGGGGATAAAACATGGATGGCATCTGAAAGCTGGAAGGTTGTTTACTGCAACATCAGCTGTGAGATTTTATGTGATCTGCTGCAACCCTCGTGCTGAGTAAGGACAGAAAACAGAAAGGTTAGAAACAAGGCTTGATGGAATGTGAAACAAGCACATAAATATTTATTTGTGTGCATCTGTTCTTCCTGTGGGTGCCATGCAGATGTGTCCATTAGCCATCCAACCCCTACACCAGTGGCTGCTTCTCTCCCCTCGCTGCTCAGTGTGAACACAAAGCTTGTCACTTCTCTGACCACTGCTGTCTTCACGGCACAGTGTGCAAATGCAGCAACATTTGGTTTCAGGTTAGCCATTACGAAAAGGTTTCTAGCTGTAGGATAGTTCAAAGAATAAATTGTTTGATGGATTGGTAGGGTTGTTATCACAGTAGGTAACAGTCTTTGTCAGGAATGGTTCAGACAAGGCTGATCCTGCCTTGGGGCACCAGGGACCAGATAAGCTCTCAGAGCTCCCTCTTGCCCTAGTTCTTAGGAATTTCTCAAATGTTTGTTGAATTTTCTCAGTTGGGCATGTAAGCCTGACAAATCCACTTCTGAATCTTGAACCACTGAGACCTACAGAAAAAAATGAGTGACATCCCCCCAAAAATGAGCTTGAAAATCTGCATCCCCCATTTGAGAGGTGATCACAATTTTAGGCACCATAGAGCCAAGAAATGTGTTTGGCCGATTTTTTTGGCTTGTTGCAAAGTCTGATGATCAGAATGGGTTAAATTTTCTATTGCTGTTGAGCCGTCCTGCTGCAGAAAATCTTGCTGCAAAATCCTTGATGCTTATTCCTTGCCTTCAGAAGCCTGGATCCCCAAATGTGAGGCTGCATTTTGCTGGTTCCCATGTGCAGCCTGGTAATGACTGCTACTGCAGCTGTGAAGGAAACCCAAGTGCAAGTCTGTCAGAATCTGAGGTGGCTGTAAGTAAGAAGGGGGCAGACTGTTTAGTGGGGTCTGTTGTGATAGGACAAGGGGAAATGGCTTCAGACTGAAAGAGGGGAGATTGAGACTGGATATGAGGAAGCAGGTATGACACTAAGGGCGGTGAGGCACTGGCAGAGGTTGCCCAGAGAGGCGGTGCTGCCCCGTCCCTGCAGACAGCCAAGGTCAGGCTGGACGGGGCTCTGAGCACTGGTGGAGCTGTGGGTATCCCTGAGCACTGCAGGGAGTGGGACCAGATGGCTTTTAAGGATCTCTTCCCACTCAAATGATTCTCTGATTCTAAGTCAGCAAATTGTGGCTCCTGGCCCTCTGGGAATTGAAGCCGTTCAGATATCTCCACTCAATGAGTTTGTCTCAAGATGTTCTGTGCATTCCAGTGGGAACTACTGGTAGTTTTCAGGTTTTTTTTTCCAGCTGAGTGCAGATAGTGAGAGCAATTTCCATCAGAAAGGCTTTTGGTGAGCATGCAGAGGACTCGCACAAACTAATTCCAGTCTCCTGCACTGTGTAACCTGGAGTTGCTCAGGCCCTTCTCTTCACAGCTCCTTGCACTGTCATCACCCTTAGCATCCCAGAAACAGGGCTGGGGACACCCTGCACTTCAGGAACAATCCCCAGTGCAGAACAATTGCTGTCAAGGGAAAGCACACTTAATTTCCTAATTACACACCTAATTTCATCCATTTCTGTGTGTCTCACTTGTTTGTTTAGAAAGCAGCATCTGAGGCAGAGCCCACTTCTTTCAGTGCTCGTGCATCACCTAGCAGATGGGAGGCTGCTCTTGCTAGGACTGCGTGTTGTACCATAACAAGTGCTAATGATGAATAGCAGCAAGTGCTTCAGAACACAGGAGACATAAAGGCTATTTTCCTTTGAGGTTAGCAATGCCATTTTATACTAAATTTACTATGCTTTAGTTCTTCCTATTTCAATTTACAATCTTTCTTCAAGGAGAGAAGCCTCTCTCTTTTTCCTTTTTACATGTAGCTTAGAACTAGAAAAAATATAAGAATCATGGAATGGCTTAGGTCATAGGGGACCTTAAAAAAAACATGAAGAGCTTGGGTCAGAAAAGGGTGGAGTTCCAATGCTATATCATCTCCTTATAACTATAGCTTGCCTTTAAGAAGCCTTTCCAGAATTTCCCCCATAGTTCAGCAAAGCTATTGGGAGTACTGGGAGAGTAAATATTTCCTAATAAGAAATCTTTGGTGAAGACGTTTATTTACTCCCTTGCTTGTATATCATTAACAACCACCCACAACAAACCCAGCTAGTTTCAAGTTAGCCCCACTCTGGCTGCAGCTCTGGCTTAGTGTGGTGTGTGAGGCTGGGGAGGAGAGAAGGGAGCACCACTGCTGCTGGATCTGAGCATTGAAACCCAAGTCCTTCATGTAAATGGAATCAAGTTCTGATGCCTGATTTCTGTCTAAAAAAAGATGAATTGAAGCAAGATCTGGAGGAGCCAAGCTCAGCATCTGTGCCAAGACAGTAGTTCAAAGGAGATTTCCAAGCATTTGTTATGAGTGAAACTGGGTCCAACCAGGGTGAGCACTAGGCAGGGCTGTGCACAGGCAATAAAGGATTCAGCAGCTTGCTGGTATTGAGTACTGTGCTGTCTTTCTTACTAGTTCCTTCACTTTCCTACTGATACAAACTTATTTTACTTTGCATATATATATATGAATACATACAGAGAAAAACCAGGACACTACATGCGGCCTTTCTTTTGCTTTGATCGGGATGTAGTTTCTCCAGAGCTGTCCTGATTAAATCAGAATGATGACAGATTAAAAGGGCTGGTGTCTGATTTGTAAGACTTCTTAGGTGTTAAAGAAGTGGAGAGAGAAACATCTGAAAAAAAATCAATTTCCATTTTCAGACTAACAAATGCATCAAGTGTTTGAAGACACCCAATGCCAGGACTGTGTCCCCATGTCAAGAAAAGTGTTTCTCTCACTTATTCATCCTTGTTTTGACTAATGCCACATCAAAAGAATTCCTCCAAAGAATGGGGAAAAGTGGCTTGCTGCTTCATTATCAAATAATAGTGTCTTGCTAATACAGAGAGGGCACTGCTTGGAGAGGGGTGCTGTACTGGGGAAAGGCACTGGCACTGCTGCCCAGATTGCTGTGGGTGACCCATCCCTTCAGGCATTCAAGGCCAGGTGGGATGGGGCAGCCTGAGCTGGTGGGGGGCAGCCCTGCCCATAGCTGGGGGTGACAGTGGGTAATCTTTGAGGTCCCCTCCACACTAAGCCATTCTATGATTCTACAATTTCAGGATTTTGTACAGCTAGGTGCAGAGCACCAGTCCTTCTTCCTTACTGAGCTGTCCCTGAGCCCACTGTGGGATTAATTCTTCACAGAGAGGTCACAGTGTCTTTTTGAGTGTCCTTTGCCAAGTCCCCCAGCACTCAGCTGCCAGTGGACACCAGGTGGCTTTGTGTCAGCTTGAACAAGCAGGAGGAACTTGTCAGGAGAGAATCTGAGGGCTTAAGTAAGTACGAAAAATCAGCTCAAGTCAGAGGCGTAATCTCAGCAACAGCTGCCCCAGAGTACCTTGGCTGTTCCTATTAATAACCACTGCATCTGCAGAAGGAGGAAGATAAATCTGATCCCATTGAGGTTTTTTATTCTGTAAACATCAAGCTTCTGTTCTCCATACCACGAGCAGTATCTCTTGCAGGCGGAGCTGTGGGGCTCCCTGTTCCTGCCCTGCAGCTGCAGCACCAGGGCTGCTGGGACCCTTGCAATGCTCAGCTTCTGCACAAGATCTGACTGGGACCACACCTGCTGTAATAGAAAGTAAACCCATATGACAGATCTTTAAATTGTCATCAGAGATGCAGCTAATTCTGTCCCCAAACTTGTCAGCCTGTCTTTGTCATCCAGATGTATGCAGCAACAAGACCTATCCCCCAACTAAATCTCGATACTTTGCTAATGTTCGCCATTACTGTGAGATGGAAGATTAGTCTCGATTTCATCATCCTGTAGTTTGCACAAAGAGCCCTAGGAATGTGTATATTTAGCCCAAATGAAATTCTCTTTGAAACTAATGAGCTTTGCTAATTAATTTTATCCTCATAAACTGGCAAACACTAAAGCAAATCCAAACATAATATACACTTCTCTGTGTATTACCTGCTGTGCAGTATCGAGGCCCTGAACATCACTTTTGCAGGCTTGGCTGGGAAAAGCATATTGTCTGCATGTAACTCACACTGAGATAATCCACAGAGAGCTGATTTCTCAGCCTACATCACTGATGGACTGGAGCCCAGCACACCTCCAGTGCTAGGAGATGATGCAGGGCTGATCACAGCCACAGCACCCACAGAATGTGGTGAGATTATTTGTAAGAAATGGAGAATGAAAACAGAGCAAAGCAATTTTATCTTTCCCGCACAATCTGGCTCTCCCAGCACAGGCTTTGAGAGCCATAGGTAGAGTTATCAGCAATGTTATGGTGTGATGCTGCAGGTCACTTCATCAGCATTAACACGTTTACCCACAACATGAATATTGAAATCACTGGAGCTGCTCTCAGTTGTTAATCTCATTTCCCCATTGTGGACAAAAGATGTTCTATTCCCAGCCACAAAAAGGCTCTGCAGGGATGATTGAGTTACCAGAGTTGCTTAAAAGCTGCCTGCATCAGTGAAAGCCGACTGACAGGCAGGGAGGGAAGGTCAGAGGTGGAGTTCATCACCTCTCTAACAAAATTAATCAAGGGGAGAAAATTAGAACACATTTGCTATTGAACGCTGAGTCAATGCTCACCATGTAAAGCGTCTTGGTGCGGTTCCAGTTTAGAATAAGATGCGAATGAGGAAAGCTTAGGAGAAGTCTGAGGAAGGAGAAAAAAAAACCTTTATTTTGAGGGAGGGAGGAGAATGAGAGAAAAATAGGTTAGGGAAAACCATGGAAAGCAAAACCTGCTGTCAGATTCTTCAACCTCTCACACCTTTACTGTTTTAATGGTGAGAATGAGAAGCAAGTACCAAAAATTTATCAGTAGATCATCCTTAGAAGGAAATCCTCCAGGGGGTTTTCTTCAGCAACGAGCTCTTCCCTGAGCTCCTCTTCTCCAGGCTGACCCATCCCAGTTCCCACAGCCACTCCCCATAAGATCTGTGTTCTGCGTGACAATCCCATCCCTTTATGTATCCTACCATCATTTGTGCCCCAGATTTGCTTGTTCTCCCAAGATTTAAAAAAAAAAAAAAAAGTACATTTTAAAAGAAAACTACTAGAAGTGTGTCTCTGCTTTGTAAATATTCATGGTCTTTCTAAAACCTATTTTTTGAATGAGAAGCATATTCAAAGCCTACATGCTGACTGTGTGATTCTCAGCTTAGATCATCCAACTCCTGAAAGCTATTTGTCCAAACTTTCAAGCCAAATGCAGCAGGCCAAGTCATAGTTAATACAGTTATTAGGAGAGCATGCAGAAGTTGCACATTTTTTCTTCCCCTTTTAAAAATAGTTGTGCATGAATCTTTTACCACTATGCACAAGAAACTGCACTCAGTGAATGTTTGCTATGCATCAAGGTTCTGCTTTCAAAACAGAGCATAGCTCTGAAAACAGTGCAGCAGGAGGCAGAGCTTTTTGGGTTTGCTTTGGTAGCTAGCCATAAAGCAGATTTGTTGCAGAACATTGAAGGCAAGGTGAAGGCAGGGCAACGAGCACTTCCTTGCACTTCCCGGAAAAGCTGCCTTAAAATGAGGCCACATCTGCTGTTTGCACCCAGTGGATGAAGGGAAATAAACTTGGATGAAGACTCCTTCTGGGGGCTGTTCAGGTTGGGTTTTCAGGCAGGCTGCATATTGCTTGAATTTCTTCTTCATTCCCCTCTTGACTCCCACCATGAAACGTGACAGGTCTGAGGAGGAGAGCAGCATGGAATGGAGCCTCAGCTGAAAAAACTCATAACGCAATGCTTGTAAGGGCAGAAAGGAAATTGCCAGACCCTCAGTTCTTGAGAGGGTTTACATCCAAGTAACCTTCCACAGTAATAACAGTATTTAGTGGAACTACTGCAGCAGTGAGAAGCCCAAGTCTCAAGGCATCTCTCCACAGCTGGAGGAGAGAGGTGAGGTGAGCAGCAGTAAAATATAAGAATAAATTTTTCAGGATCTATGCAGGGAATCTCTGTGCTGTAACATCTGAAGCCAGTCCTTGACAGGAGTGTGAACTCTCCTGTTTTCTCTGCTAGTGGTTTGCAGCACATTTGGGCAGCAGGCAGGAAGGAGCAGGGCTCGTGTCTGCCTGCAGAGGCTGTGGTGACTGCTGAGTGCTCAGCCAGGGTGTTTGGACCTCAGTGATAGCCATGTAATAATATATTGTGCCAGGTCTCAGCACAAACATGCTATTTGATAACACAATATACGGGAGTCCGGAGAATATGTTTACCAGACATGCAGTCCCAGAGACATTTGCTCCTCCGGTTGCCATGGCTACTGTAGTTGTCTGACAATATTAGGATGAAAATGATCACATCATTTTTTGCCCTTGTTTTCTTTCTGGAATAAAATATGATACCTGAGAAATAAACCCTGTTGGTGTAACTGCAGTTTTGTTTCCAGTATAATACCTGGAGTGTGTACATACATGGAAGAATTATTTCTCTTTGGATATACCCAGCTCAAAGAGTTACCCAAATTACCCACATACCTCTACTCCTCCCTTAACACTTTGGCTGCTGCTGTGCGTTATGTGGGAAGAATCAGGCCACATGCAGAGGAAGGATTACTAAAATGCAAAATTATAAATTCATAGAATTGAGTGGGAAGGAACCCTCAAAGGCCATCTTGGTCCCACTCCCTGCAGTGCTCAGGGACACCCACAGCTCCATCAGTGCTCAGAGCCCCGTCCAGCCTGACCTTGGCTGTCTGCAGGGACAGGGCAGCACCACCTCTCTGGGCAACCTGTGCCAGTGCCTCACCGCCCTTAGTGTCATACCTGCATCTCCCCTCTTTCAGTCTGAAGCCATTTCCCCTTGTCCTATCACACAGACCCCAATAAAGTCTGTCCCCTCCTTCTCACAGCCCCTTTAGATACTGACAGGCCGCTCTCAGCTCTCCCCGCAGCCTTCTCTTCTCCATGCTGCACAGCCCCAGCTCTCAGCGTGTCCTCACAGGGAGGGGTTCCATCCCTGGCACCATTTCTGTGCCCCTCCTCAGGTCCACGTCTCTCCTGCACTGAGCACTCCATGTGTGGATGCAGTGCTCCAGGTGAGGTGTCACAGCACAGAGCAGAGGGGCAGGAGCAGCTCCCTGCCCTGCTGCCCACACTGCTCTGGGTGCAGCCCGGGGTCCGGTTGTCTTTCTGTGCTGTGAGGGCACACTGCTGGCTCATGCCCAGCCACCAGTACCCCCAGCCCTTTCAGGCAGGGCTGTGCTCTATCCTTATATCCCCAGCGTGTACTGACAGTGTGGGCTGCCACGACCCAGGTACAGACCTTGCACTTGGCTTTGTTGATCCTCCTGAGGTTCCCCTGAGCTCATTAGCTGAGTGATTGACTTTTTTTGTATACAAGAAGATCAGTATGACTTATCTAAAGGCAAAATTTTCACGCAGTTTTGCTTCATTGGTGCTCAGAGGAGTGTGGGTGCTCTCGTTTCATTTTATACCTACAGTTCAGACCAAGTCAGCTGGGAATAAATTTAAGAAAAAAAAAAAAAAAGCATTAAGCTGAGTTGCCCTGCTGTAAAGACAAGTGCAGTCATAGTAAATGGAGCTTACCCTTTCTGGCCTGGTAATGTAACACTTACTCATGTCTCTCATGCTCCAAACAAAGAGCTCCCCATTCTTCCCTTCTCCTGTTGGAGTCTGGTTCATCCCTAAAGCTCCAGCACTGAATGGTGAAGAGGAGAGCTCGCTGGCTGCAAAAGGCTTCTGATCCATCCCACCAGCTGCCACTTTGTAAACCCACCATAAAAGCAGACATGATCATGAAATGAACATTTCTGTTTCCTTCACCTTCCTCCTGAAATTGGGAGTTTCATTTCTGCAGCTTAATTCTGAAATTAACAAGCCACAAACCTGGGTATGGGGTTGCTTAGCAATGCTGCACAAAAATGTCTTTGAGTCAGGGCTTATCTCCATCACTTTGGCTCAGATGAACCTGATGCTTGTGTCACAAATTGGCTCGTAACTCCTTAAAGCATCACTTTATTGTGAAATTTAACTGTTAAATACTTAGATACAAGCATCTCATATTTAAAATGCCCAGTTGTTTGATTTCCCCTTAATATGTGTCCTTTAACACTGTGGGACCCTGCTCCACAATTTATTCCTTCTACAAATATTAGTCAAAGCAGTCAGTGACTTGGGATTACAGATGTATCCATATGATTTTTACCTTTGTTTAGTATTGCTGCAAATTCACATGGCCTGCTGGTAGTAATCCTTGGCTTAAAGATGCCATGAACTCTGCAACTGGAGTTTTTGGTGCTTGATGCAATTATTCACTAGTAAGTGAATCTGAGAAAAAAAAGACAAACAATGTCACGAAGATACAGGAAGGTAAAAAAAAAACAAACAAAAAACAAAACAAAGCAGTAGAAACTATTAAGCTGTTGTTTCTTTGGATAATCCTTGAATAGAAATCTGCCACTGCAGTCAAAATTATGTTTTTAAAGATAACAAATAAAGCAGGCATCTCAAGGGGGTTGCTTTTTTGTGATCATGGGAAAAGCATTAGGAGGCAGATACACAAGTCACAAAGAGAAGACAGAGCAGGAACAGAGCAGACAGCTGCATCAGTCATGATGTACATTGTCTTTCAGGCCCCCACAGCTTTCTCCTTGGTCAGACCTCCAGGGACCCAGCTCTGGATGGGCAAGGGCCCTCTGACTTTAGCTTTGAGCTCTTCTCCACAGGGGAAGAACACCAAACCACCTCCAGGAGCATTTCCCGCACGAGGGATGCTTTCCTCCCACAGTGCCAAGCCCTGTGTAGGATATCAGCTCTACTGGGAGAAGGCATTCCTGGTAGAGAAGAGTTGTTCGTGATTTCTCCTTCAAATGTATCTGAGAACCATTAATGTGAAAACCCTCTGAGTTTTTGTCCCTCCTTCCTGTGATATTTAAGCTAATAATATTTCTTGAAGCAAAGAGAAAGGTATTTTAATGGAACATGCTCGGCAGATGGGATTTCAGTGGCTCTAGCTGATCTAATTACTCTCCATCTCTGCCATAGTTCTATGGCATACTTCATAGCCTTACATATTTCTTACAAACTTTGTGACTTTACGGCCCTAAGAAATGAAACAATAACATTAATTGATTTGGAAAGTTGCCCATTGACTACACTATTACAAGTAGCAAGCAGCTAGTTGTGTCAGTAAATGAACACTGAGAGGAACAGAGAAAATTAAAGTCTGTAATTCCAGTGACAGCCACTTAACTCTTAGAGCATCAGCACTGTCCCCACTGCTTCTGGCCAGCGGACATCCCCAGAAAACAGAGACTCAGATCTTCTTGATGGTTAATTTCAGGAGGTATTTCTAAGCCACAGATTTTTTTGTATGAGCACTTCTGCCCCTGAAAACAACAGGTCCAAGTGAAGAACACAAAGAGGAAAAAGATTAAAAGCTAAAAACAAACAAACAAAACAGCACAAAAATCACACTGTTTTGATGACTAGTCCTCAGAAGACTTAGAGCAAATTTCCGAGTGAGATCACTCTGTCCATGGCTCAGCACAAAGCATCCCTTGATGCCTGGGTCGACTACATCCCACAAGAACCTTCTGCTTGCTGTCAGCTTTGCCTTTCCTTCCAGTTAAGCAGGCACACAACATGCGTATCAGCACCACACGGTAGGAAGCTGAGTGCCTGCCCTGTGCAGGGGCATTGGTTCTGCAAGTCTCATTGACAACTGACATGATGGAGAAAATTGCCATGTCACCGCTTATTAGGGACAGCATATTTAATGACTACAAAGGAGGGCTGCAAGGGGCCGGGCAGGCTGTAGCACAGAGGAGTCGGGCTCGCTGGGGCTTGTAGCTCAGGGCTGGTGCTGGGCGCTTGGTGGGAGATGGCTGCACCCAGAGGCCTGCTGGACTGCTCCTGTGCTTCTCATGCTTGACCTGTGCCTCGCCTTGCTTCCCAGTGCCAGGAACAATGAACTGTTTTCTAATGGATGGTGCTTGGACATTTTTGTCTGTGCACAAGGGATGAGATCACAGAGGGAACAAGTTGAAAATAATCCTTTTTCTTCCTAATTAGAAAGCACTCCTGCGTCTCACCCCATCTGGGTGTTCCTCTAGCTCTACTCAGAAGCTCTGACAGGTGTTGCCAAATCCCTTGCAGGAGTCATTTCTAGGCATAGCACTAAGCTGGCTCCAGCTGTGGACTTTGGGTTTCCATGAGGGTATGAGCTGCTGCTCACCAGGCCTGGCCTCCCACTGCCATTCCCTAGCTGGTGTTCCCTCTTCTCTCTTTGGCTTCTTCTCTTTGACAGTTGGACTAGGTGATCTTAGAAGTCTTTTCCAACCTTAATGAGTTTATGATTCTCCTGGTTTACAGCAATAGGATGACAGGTGTTGTCCTAAAGTTGTGTCAGCAGAGGTTCAGGTTGGATATTAGGAAAAACTTCTCCAAAAGAGTAGACGTTGGCACAGGCTGCCCAGGGAGGTGGTGGTTCTTTAATCATAGGGCAGTTTGCTTGGTGTCTGGCCTGATGGCCATGGACGGGTCTCTCCTGTCTCTGAGGGAAAAGCAGATCCTAGGCCAGAAGCTGGCAGGGCTTGTTGAGAGAGCTTTAAATTAGGTATGAAGAGGTAAGGGAGAACATGTCGCTCGCTAGGGTGGAACAAATTGTACAGAGATCTCAGCTAGATCTGGTGGGGGAAGAGGGTGGAGGTCAACAGGACAGAGAAGGGCTTGGGGATGTTATCATTGTAGGACATTGCAGGGAAATACATCAGGATTGTCCTGTAGGACCTTGTGAGGACTCTCCAGAGGAGGAACCATTGCAAATTCCTGTCTGAAATCTTCTTGCATCCCTTTAGGGATACCTGCACCTGTTGCCTCCCTAAAGTGTCTGCATACTAATGCATGCAGCATGGGACATAGACAGGAAGAGTTAGAAATCTGCATGCAGCTGCAAGGCCACGATCTCATAGCGATCATGGAGATGTGGTGGGATGGCTCTCATGACTGGAATGCTGCCATGGATGGCTACATGGTTTTTTTGGAAAGACAGGATGGTGAGGCGGGGTGGTACAGTTACTCTTTATGTAAGAGAGCAGCTAGAATGTTCAATAACTTCATCTAGGGAAGGGTAATGTACCAGTGGAGAGCTTGTGGGTGAGAATTAAGGGGCAGGCTAGTGTGGGGGATACTGTGGTGGGGGTGTATTATAGGTCCCCTAATCAGGAAGAAGTTGATGAGGCCTTCTACAAGCAGCTGGGAGCAGCCTTGCAATCCCAGGCACTGGTTCTTATGGGGGACTTCAATTATCCAGATATTTGTTGGGAAAGCAACATGGGGCCAGGTTCACATGCTCCAGCCGGTTCCTGCAATAGTTGAAGATAATTTTTGAGGCAGGTGGTGGAGGAGCCAATGAGGGGTGGGGTGTTACTGGACCTTGTTCTTACTAATAAGGATGGGATTGTTAGGGAGGTGAAGGCTGGGGGCAGATTGGGATGCAGTGATCACGAGATGGTGGAGGTCAAGATCTTTAGTGGAAAAAGCAAACCAAAAAGTTGGATTGCTGCCCTGGACTTAAGGAGAGCTGACTTTTATCTCCTCTGGGACCTTCTTGGAGCTATCCCATGAGCTATAAGGTGTTAGAAGGTAAGGGGGCCTGTGAGAGTTGGTCAGCATTTAAACAGCACTTCTTCAAAGCTCAGGATCAATGCATCCCTGTGAGTAGGAAATCAGGCAAGGGTGGCAGGCCTCACCTGGAGTACTGTGTCCAGTTCTGGGCTCCCTGGCACAAAAAAAGACAGGGATCTTCTCAAAAGAGTCCACTGGAGTGCTACAAAGATGATAAAGGGCATGGAAAACCTCCTTCATGAGGAAAGGAAGAGAGACCTGGGTCTATTCATGCTTGAAAAAAGAAGACTCAGAGGGGATCTGATCCACATCTATCAATATCTAAGGTACAGAAGGCCAAGGAACAAGGCTGGACTCTTCTCAGCAGTATGTGGTGATAGGATGAGGGGAAGTGGTCACAAACTGAAGCATAGGAAGATCCACACAAATGCGTGTTGAAACTTCGGCACAGTGCAGTGACAGAGCACTGGAGCTGCACAGAGAAGTGGTGGAGTCTCCTCCTCTGGAGATGTTCAAGACACACCTAGATGCCTACTTGCGCAATCTGGTCTAGGCAGCTGCTTTGGCATAGGGGACTGTAGGACAGATAACCCCCAAGAATAGCACTCACAGGAAATAGTGCAGAAGATAGTATATTTTAGATAGGCTCAGTAGATGGCATACAGACAATTAATAAGAAGAAAAAAGGCTCACCTTTTAAGATGGTTGAGGCTTACCAATAACTCCACTGGGGAGGGATCTCCAATGAGAGACCCTTCCCTGGTAGTGGTCAGCCCTTAAATGGGGTCTGGTAGAGGTGGAGCCAGACTCCACCTCTTCCAATCACACAGGTACATTACCTTCACCTGTGCCCCTTCAGCTGACTCAGTGCTCACCTCAGGTGATCAATCAGTGGTTCAGGCTGTGATTCAACAGTTCCCATACAGGGATGGACAGATGATCTCGAGCGGACCTTTCCAACCCCTACAATTCTGTGATTCTGTGATCCCTGAAGGCATTCCAGAATTGTGGAGATGTGGCGCTGAGGGACACGGTCAGTAGGCAATGTTGGTGGTAGATGGATGGTTGGACTGGATGATCTTAGAGATCTTTTCCAGCCTTAATGATTCTGTGATTCTATGATTCTGTGCAAGCACTTTGCACGTGGGTTGTCTTCTGTAGGAGGCCAAAGAGCACATAGAAGTCTGCAGATGGATTAGGCCTAGGAAATCATTGCCATAAAAACATGTCAGCTTCCCACCTGGTGAGGATCATGGGCAGCTGCCACACAGATCATTAAAAGGACAAGAACCTTTTGGCTGCAGAGACCCTTGGCAGAGGAGCACTGGGAAATTGTTTGCACTATTGGAGGCAGCTGTTACTGGTACCTGGCTTTGCTTTCCCTGCCTTATCTTCTTTCTCTTGGCTTGTGCCAGGGAACCCTGAGGACAATGTAGCCAATTTTCTTGTTTCTACAGACCCAGCCTGCGGAAAGGGATAATCACCGTCAGCAGACCAAACAAATTCAGAGGAATCTTTAGTACTGGGAAGTGACACTAACAATCTCTGCCATTAGCAGAGAATGACTCCTCCAGGAAGACCAGCGGCAGATTCAGTGCTGACAGACTGACATTATATCTGTGGTGAGGAGAGAGCTTTAAAAAATACAGATTGCCCTGGGAAGAAATATTTGCATAAATATTTCACTTCTAGCTGATATCGCATCTCCGCAAATCCAGGCCTGCCTGGGAAGTGGAATGAGCTTTTTTTGTATGCTATCCACAGCCAAGGTAATGGGAGATTTTCTGCTCTAAACAGAGATAGTGAAGCCATATTCAGCAGCTGAAAAATTGCCTCTTGCTTCTTTGCAGCCAGTTTCGCTCTCACAGTTCTCATACAGGGAGAGTGTGTTTGTACCGGGAAATAACGTCACCAGAAAAGTGTGATAGCACTTTACTATCCTTCTAGGGCTGATACTTAACCTCACAGGTAAGAAGAGTGCAATGCAACGTAATAAATGCAGATTAATGTTAAGAAGAAGCAATGATTCTAACAAACCCTAATGCTGCATTTTTCTTGAGAACATACATTTTTTTCCTACTTTCTTTTCCTTTAACTCAGTGTGAATCCTTTGAAAACAGCTTAGATGATTGTGGGTGATTCTCTGCAGACAAAAGAAATGATAGAGTTTCTTGGTACTCACATTTTTACACGTATAACTGACAGAGCAGATTGCCCTGTTGATACAGCTGGAGCTCCAAAATCCTTGCAGGTATTGTGTGTCTTGAAAGGAGTCACTAAAAATGTGTCGCTTTTATTACATATTTGTTGGGGTTTCAGTTCTTCTTTCCTTTCTAAGCTGACTGACTATTTTTAGCCATTTTGATTTTTCTGTTTTGAACTTAAATGTGTTTTAATTAAAGTAAAAAGGTGAATGCTGCCCAAGCGTTCACACAAATAGCTGCTGACCAGCTTGCAGCAATTATTTCCTCAATGACACACCTAACGAGAGAAAATGCATCAGGTTGCAGGTTGTGCACTAAAGTGTGCCAGAAGCTGTATCCAGCGTTCACCCAATTTATTCCTTCAGTCCCACCTGGCGTTCCCAACCTTGGACTGAACTGAGGTTGAATGCTGTTGTCACAGATAAATCTCCCTGCCTGGAAAGCATGGAAGTTAAATTGCTCAGTCCTATGCAAATACAATAAGGGAATTGTAATCAATATGCCAACAAACCTATTTTCATTTGAGTCTGGGTTTATATCTTTTGCTGCAGTCAATCTGAATTCTTCTTTCAGTGCAAGAGTATAATCACATGGCATCAATAACACATTAATATATTCCTGTGTACAAAGCAGCTCTTAATAATTACCCCAAACCTTAATTTGCTGAGACTCAATTACACTAGCAGCTCATTGACATTGTTAAGGTTAATAACTCACTGATTCATAAGACAGGACACATTACAAATCAAATCGATTGTAGTAATTGTGGCACTGAACCATAGGAACAACAGGCAGCATGCTATTTAGGGACACTGAAGCAACAACTTTCCATGACACCCAACACTTCTGGGAGAGCTACCATGGTCCTTAGTGTATTGCTTCGGGCAGGTCCTGTAACAGCAAGGTTCCTGCAGCTTTGGCCATGCAAGTCTTTCCTGCACTTCACATCCTGGCCTCTGTCTCCACAAAAGAAGACTCACATCTTCAATCCCAGCTGTACTCCGACAAGGAGTAAAATCTAGGCTGTTCGGTGAGATTCATCTCCTGTATGTAACTGCAGAGCATGGCAGAACCCTGGCTGATATTTCTGATGAGCTTTAAGGTAACGTTGACTCTTTTCCTGCCCAGCCTAGCTGTGATAGAGAGTGGCTGCAACAAATTAGTTTGTGTGAAAATCACACTGATTATCAGTGTATCCTGATACACTGTGAGAAGGAAGAGGCCAGACTCTTCGGTGAGGTCTCTGTGATAGGAGAAGGGGAAATGGCTTCAGACTGAAAGAGATTCAGACTGGCTATAAGGAAGAAGGTTTGACATTAAGGGCGGTGAGGCACTGGCACAGGTCGCCCAGAGAGGCGGTGCTGCCCCGTCCCTGCAGACAGCCAAGGTCAGGCTGGACGGGGCTCTGAGCACTGATGGAGCTGTGGGTTTCCCTGAGCACTGCAGGGAGTGGGACCAGATGGCTTTTAAGGATCCCTTCCAACTCTAGTGATTCTGTGATCCTGTGATCAGTGGAGTGACCCCTTTCCCTTAGGATGCCCATCTCAAGCATTTGTGCTTTTCCTTTATATAGCTGGATTGAGATAAGACTGCTCTTCCTCATCATCATCATCAGAGAGTAAAGGAATGATGGTTTTATGTATGTATTGAAATGACTTTTCAAATGAATCTTAATCACATGGGCTAATTAGAGTCTGTGTTTGTTAATCAAATGTGAATAGCAGTCTGATTTCTCTATTTAGATAAATGTCAGCTGGAAAACCTCTTGGCAGATGGGCAAATGTTTGCTACCCAGCAGTCTAAGTGGGCATTTTAGCAGGTTGCAAACATAATTTCACAGCTAATTGAGGAAAAATGAAAACAGCAATTCTAGTGTCCACCATAGGATCCCAGACACTTTCCCAAACACAGTGGGAGCCCGTGAAGTACTGAATATTAGGTCTGCCTTTGGTGCTCCTGTTTGCTCCTTGGGACAGTTGGCAACAATGGAAACAAGTCAGTGTGCTCAGCCTTAGCAGGTCCTCAGGTCTGTTCCTGGGGGACCAGCTGGCCACAGTGCTTTCTCTTTAGCCCAGCTGTCGCTTCCCTGTCACCTTCACAGATCTCATCTGGTGCAGTGAGTGCAGTGCCTCACAGGGCTATCACCATCCTGCTGAGTCCTGCAGTGAGCAGAGCTGGCAGCTGGAACTGGAGTGCGATTTGGAGTGTGTTTGGGTTCCCTTGCCACTGTCAAGAATTACCCTGAAGAGTACTTAAATATCTCTCTTAATGACTGCATTAAGTTTCATGCCACCGATATTCCTGGCAGTTCCTCTGCCAGCTAAAGTGCTAAATATCCTGATTTTATCGTGCATACCTATGGATTACAAATAGATCTTATTAACTGCTCAGAACTGACACATCTATTTGAATAAAGGGGCTCGTTTCTTTGCAGGCAGTAGAACATTCTTCCTGTTATGCTAATAAATATGGGCATTTGCATAAAAGTAATCAGATGTTGAGTCTTTCTGCATATGTAGTCCTGCATTATGTGCTTGGCTCTTGGATGCTTGAAGGATCAGCTCCTGCACAGAGGCCGCAAGGGCACGCTAGGAAATGACAACCAAATGCTTGAACTGGGCAGGGCCTGCAAAGAGGTGAAATCAGAAATCAGCTCTAACTTCTACAGAGAAATGTGCCATAGAGACTCTGTCTCATAGATTATATGTTCTGTTATATATTGTATTCTAGATAAGAAGAAAAAAGAATTATCTCAGTGTTGTCTGGAAGAGCTCAGATTGTGCTAGACTAGTCCTTTTGATGAATAATGCACCGTGTCATAGCATAGCTTTGTACATTGGGAAAATATGCAAATGCAGCACCCCCAAAAGCGTGTGGCATCTGTCACTGGCACGTGCTGCTGCTGTGTGTGCGGGAGGGAACAGGAGGGAGAAGTTCAAGCCTCTACATAACTGGTTTTACTGTTGTGATGAATAACCACCTCCTTTCACCTTCAGCTAGATAAAGAAACAAACAAAACCTCCTGCAACTATAGGCAGATGAGCATCTTGAGCTATGGAGGGACTCTTAGTGACCATGCAACCCAATCTTCTGCGTAAGAAAGGGATTTGGGGTCTTAGAATCCTAGAATCATGAAGGCTGAAAACGACCTCGAAGGTCATCTAGTCCACCTACCACCAACACTGCCCTGTTACCCTGTCCCCAAATACCCCATCTGCAAGAGCTTCTTGATGAGCTCTGCACCAGGCTGAGCTGAAGCATGGTTTTAAAGGGCAGGAAAGGACAGAGTTCCTGCAGCCTCCCTTCTTAAGCTGACTTAGAGCTGTAATTGCTAGAAAGGTGCAGCTTCTTTTCAGCTGCAAGAGTATTAATTACATCTGTGGATATCCCTGCTTAGCTGCATGCTACTGCTGCTTCCCTCCACTTCCACTGTGCTCTGCCCTCCAACGGTACTGAATTTGCTTTTGGAGGGCAGAAAACTGCTGTCTTCCCATTTTAACACATGTGGAAATGTTCAGCGGATGACTGCTTCCCCCTGTGAAGCCTTATTTGGACTGAAAACTAGGATACAGTACTCTTTAATAAGGAGAAGCTCTTGTTTAGGTGGGGATGCATACAGTTGGCAGGTGAAGTCAAGGTACACTTTCAAGACAAAAACAGATGCGCCCTGGACTGAAAGCCACCTCCCCCACATTCCTTAGCGTAGCTCCCATCTGGACTTCTGGCTTAAAGTACTGATAATGAGTCCTTCCTCTCCTGCTCTTACTTCCCTGCTTGCTGAGCAGGGGCTTGGAACACGGGGCTGGGAGTGCAAGGGCTCATGCAAAGTAAAAGCTGGTCTTCAGGCAAAGCAGTCTGAGAGCTGTTATTTATTCATTTGAGTAACACTCTCCATACATTTCTAAACACTGTAGAGACAGAACATCACTACAGGTTCACTGGGGCACTAGCAGGGGACATTTCATGCATTTTCAAACCATTATTTGTAACGACAGTTTATAAAACTCTCTTCAAATACCTTCAGGCTCCTCCTCACTTCCCTCTTCCATTCACCATGAAAGCACTTGAACTACTGTTGCTAGTTTGCCACTGTAGGGTTGCAAATGAGGATATTCATCTCTGGCAATATTTCTTCCTCTCATTTCAAGGTAAGGAAGCTCCTGTCACAGACGTTGGTAGAAATCCCAGCTCAGATGAGGCTGCACAAGCACCCATCAGCCTCACTGTGTGGCACAGACTCTGCTTATAGTCCAGCACATCCTATTGCTCTTATGCAAAGCTCTTCTGAGTCTTGTTAAGAGAAATATGTGCTGTGCTGACCTGGGCAACTGTCAGGGACTTGGGTGTTCTGTAGGAGTGTTGGTTCTTATAGGAACTGAGCACCAAGAAATAATGTCACTAGTAATAAGGAGGAGTGAATAACAAGAGCAAATCACACCCCTCTCCTGAGATGGAGAACGACTTTTCTATCTCCTTCTCTTTCAGGCCTCATTACTTCTCCCGATTAACAAATATAATATAAATGCAAATTATATATATATTTAAAGAAGTTTTTTACACTAAGGGCAGTGAGGCACTGGCACAGGTTGCCCAGAGAGGCGGTGCTGCCCCGTCCCTGCAGACAGCCAAGGTCAGGCTGGACGGGGCTCTGAGCTCTGATGGAGCTGTGGGTGTCCCTGTGCTTTGGTAGGGGAGTGAAATCAGATGGCCTTTAAAGTCACTTTTAACTCAGACCATTCTGTGATTCTGTTATTTCCTTTTGCCTCCCCAGAAGTAACTTGGCCACAGACTCTTGCTTCCCCTCAAATAATGGAGAGGTTTCCTAATTAGTGCATTTCTTTCTACCTTGCTACCTTCCCCTGGTATTGGTACCGTTCTGTTAATGTTAAATGTCCACTTTTATCCCCTTGTATGAAGTTTAACCAAGGTGCTCTAACAGCACCAGGCTGCCCTGCTTAACTAGAGGTTGCTTTTTACCTCCACAACTGAGCCCTCTTAGATTCCAGGAACTTCCCTGAGTATGTCTTTGACTGATGCCTAAAAATAGCTAAAACACTTAAAGAGCCAAGGCAGACGCTGCCAGTTGCTACTAGAAACTTGCTGGCATCCAGAGGAGCAGCCCGTGGCTTTGCTGAGGGCATTGGCTCAGCACCATGCCTGGGAGTCTCTGAAGGTGCCCCAGCCTGCCTGATGGATTACCTTCAGTTCCCAGCTTGCTTAATGCAAGCCTCTGCTCCCAAAAGCAGAGTGCAAAGGGAGAACGTGCCAGCGCTGGGCTTCCATATGTTGGAAAACTATGTAAAAAACTTAGTGCAAGGTCTGATAGATGGGCAAGGTGGTCACATTTTTTAGTACAGCTCCTCTGAGCATGTTGAGCTGCTCACATTTATAATTCTGTGTGAGCTGGAAGGGACCCTTGAAGACCATCTGGTCCCACTCCCTGCAGTGCACAGGGACACCCACAGCTCCATCAGTGCTCAGTGCCCCGTCCAGCCTGACCTTGGCTGTCTGCAGGGACGGGGCAGCACCGCCTCTCTGGCTGGCTTCACCTTGGGCTAATGTAAAAACACAACAATGTTTGTGAAGTGCTGCAACCTTTTTTTACTTTCCTCTTGTTAGAATTCGGGGTCTGCAGCTGGCAGACAGCTGTGCCGCTGCCTTAGCAGGGAGCAGCTCTCTGGAGATTTTTGACTGAGTGGAAGCACTGTCCTTGGCTGTCATTCCTGAAATCCTCACACATACACCTCCGCTCACACTTTGTTCATGTCAATCTCATTACTTCTGCTGCACTCCCTACACACACTATGCCACACTCAAGTCGATGGTGGCCACCTGCCAGGAGCCTGAGTCAGAGGGAACACTGCTCACAGAAAACTGGCTGCTGCCACTTCTCACTTTCCCATAAGTTAATGTGGCAGCTCCAGGAGATGAGAGAGCCCACAAAGCCATCCATAAACATTCCTGTCTCGCTGGGGAGGGAAAGGAGACACCTGGTCACCCAGTGTGCCAAGGCTCATCCCAGACCTGCTGCTGTCTCATTCTTTGCCATCACAGCCCCAGCACAAGAAAGCTGAGTTCAATATCAGCAGTACTCCAAAGTTCTTTTAATAAGCATCATTAACAATTGCTTCCCTAATTAAGCTTTTCTTTCAGCATGCCCTTCTGTAGCCACCCCCTTATAATGGCCACGGGTGTGAATACGGGTCCCATAGAAACATGGAAATCTCTGAAACCTTTACTGTTTCTTTTCCACCAACAATATTCTCTACTGGTGCCCTCAGCTCTCCTTTTGCTGAAGGACTGCCATGGATGGGTTCCCTCTGTGAGCTCCTGTTGGTGCAACAATGCAATGCAAAGGCTATTTTCATTCCACGTCAGTAGGGGAGAGGGTACAATTCAGTATGTTCTAGGAGCAATATGTATGTTTCACTTAAAAAAAAAACAACTAACATGGGATTTCACATTCTTGAGATTTGCCCAGTTGATCCATGGGTGGGCACCAGTAGCAGCAGCTGAGGAAAAACTCTGTCTTGAATCCAAAACTTGGTTTATTTTTTAAGGGACTGCAAATCACCAGGGATGCTCAGATGTGGCAATAGTTTGGCCTCAGGGGAGGACTCTTTGGTTTGGGTGTTTGAGATCACTGTTGCTCAGTTGAGGACTGATGCATAACTGTGCCTTGTCTCTGAGATGTCAGCTAGATTATTGGAACTGCTCAGTGCTGTTTTTGTGTTGTAGAAAATTCACAGGATTTTTTTCATGGAAAAATTTGAGCTTTTTCAGCTAATGTGTGTTACTGCACAAAACCTCTCAGTTTAACTCTAGCATCTCTTCTTTTTGCAAACTTCTTGTAAAGGAAGATAATAGTATCATAGAATGGTTTGAGTTGGAAGGAACCCTTAAAGGTCATCTGGTGCCGCTCCCTGCAGTGCTCAGGGACCCACAGCTCCATCAGTGCTCAGAGCCCCGTCCAGCCTGACCTTGGCTGTCTGCAGGGACGGGGCAGCACCGCCTCTCTGTGCAACCTGTGCCAGTGCCTCACCACCCTTAGTGTCAAACCTGCTTCCTCATATCAAGTCTGAATCTCCCTTCTTTCAGTCTGAAGCCACTTCCCCTTCTCCTATCACAAAGACCCTACTAAAGAGCCTGTCCCCTTCCTTCTCACAGCCCCTTTAAATACTGAAACATCACTCTCAGCTCTCCAAGATGTTACACGTTCAGTCTCTGATATATGTCACAGATCTCAAAGAACCTAATGAATGAGTTGAGAAGCTCTCTTTTCATGTCTCAATTAGCTATCAAGTAACAAAATGAACTCTGCATTTTCTCTCCATGCACCACTTACAGTGAATCCAGGTCTCCAGTGTTTCTCTTCACGCTCCCTCTGGGATAGCTGGAACAAGCCAAGTATAATTACTGTATAAGAAACTTTCAAGCACAACTGTAGGCTTTTTCCTTCCCAAATACGCATTCCTCTTCCCTTGCCATTCCAAAAACAAAGATAGCATGGGGTATCCATGCACTCTAAGTGTACACCCCTGCTTGAAGGTCTCTGAATCTTTAGGGGAGGAATAAAAAATAAATTGCTAAGAAAATAAAAGGCTGTGTTGTGACAGGAAGGCTTTTTGCCCCAGGCAGATCTGGGATCTTCTGTCCAGCCTGCAGGGGCAGCTGCTCAGTGAAAGATGGGATGTGGTGTTAGGGAACGTGGTGCTTTGGCTCATGGGTATTGGAGGCTGTGAGCTCCCAAATTCCCATTGATCTCCACTGGTAAGTGGATTGCCTGAGAAATAAATCAGGTAAAGAGTGCTTTTGAAAAAGCAGAAGGAGTATTTGAGGAACCTGTAGTACTGCAGAGCAGGCTGTGGGGAAGGGCTGCAGGGGGAAAGCTTGCTCCCAGCCTGCTCTTCCAAGGCTGTCAGCTGCTGTGCTGCCTTATGGGTGATGCGCAGGAAGCTCTGCCAGGCTGGAGAGTGAGAAGCCTTATGCAAACAGAAGTGTGGTATCAACCCAAGCTGAGATTGTCAGTGTGCATGTGTTGTGGGAGACAGAAAGAGCAGAAGAAGCCTGCTCCATGATGTGGCCTGTTGTCTCTCCCATGCTTACAGACCCTTGGTAGGGCCACAGGAGCTCAGATCTGTCTCCCTGCAGTGCACAGTCCAGGGCAGTTCTGCTTTCACTTGCACAAAGATCGAATTCTCTCTGCTGCATTGCAGCCCCCAGTGCCATTGGGTCCTTTCAGGAGATCGTAAACACCACAGGGAGGTTCTGCCTGACAGTGTCTGGTGACGCTGCTGTGACTTGTTGGATGAAGTTTGGAACTTAAAAGCATTTATTTCCCCATCACTCCCCACCACAACAGTGCTTCCTGTAGCAGTTACAGGTCAGGCAATAAGTGCAGCATTAATGTATGTGAAATAAAAGCAATCCTGGTCCCTGCGTCCCTACAGAATTCATTTAATACCAAGCCTGATGGAGAGGTAATTTATCCTAGAAGTGATGACTTAAAGTTTGTCCATTTGGTATGGTTCCAAGAGGCACACAGTACATTTGGCTTGGAATTAATGCAGGAAGGGACTGTCAGACATTTTCACAGGGCAGAGCATTTGGAGGAACTGGAAAGTATTCTTGAGAACGTTCAATGTCGCCCTAAATTAGACCATAAAAAATAAGTGCTTTTTAAAAGCAATTTTGCACAGTAGGGTCTGCATTGTCAGTGTTTCCTCGTGATTTAGAATCTCCCTTTCCTTGCAGCTCCTGTGAAAAACATAAGAAATGGCAGTCTGGCTGCTGTGAAAAATATTCTTGTCTTTAAATTTTGAGGAAAAGATGTGTGTGTGTATAGATATAAATATGATTAAACATCTACAAACCGAAGCCCATAAAACTGGGAGTCTGACAGCAAAGGTGCAGTCATGTGGGAGCAAACCCGGACTTAACTCTCTTTGCTGCACATCATACTAACTACAACAGTTGCCGGTGCTCAGATAACTTCCCCCATTCTTGGCTGTAGCATTTGCTTGTTTTAGAGGATTGTGAGGAGCAAGAAGAAAGCTGCAGTGCACAGAAGTCACTTAGTTATTTTGCTTGTCCTTCCCATTGCATTATTTCAGTCACCCTTAAGGTTGGCACTTGGTGGTTTTATTTCCTGAGCACTTGTGAAAAACTCTTGTGTCAACATGGAACATTTCAGAGGAATAGAGAGAGACTCAACCAGAAGCGGAGAGTGCTGCTCAGAGGCAGATGAATATAGAGGCTTTGGTCATCCAGAGGGAGCAGAGCTCCTGGCATGCCCAGTGAAGGCAGGAATAAACCACGGCAGCTAAATGGATCTGATGAAACCGCATAAAACCAATGAAGTGACAGGCAACTGCAATTATTTTTGCTCCATAAACTTCACATAAGCTGTAAATGCTTATGAATGGAATGAACAATCTCCTGTGTGTCTGGTTTAAAAGACCTGAGGAGCACCACAGGCTCGTCTCCCAGTCAGCACGCTCCATGCCAGAATGCTGGGACACTAAATGCCATCTGTATGATGCTGTTCATCTTTGAAGAACTGCGGCTTTATCACCACTCTGTGCTTGCTGCTGAGTCAGAAGATGAATGGGAATGGCCAGGAATCATATTTTTTGAATGCATATAAATTGTCTGTGTGACTATTTCTTTTGTGCCCTTCATGATCTTCTGTGTTCCATATATGGGATCGAGTGCACCCTCAGCAGTTTGCAGATGACCCCAAGCAGTGTGGTGTGGCTGACACTCCTCAGGGATGGGATGCCATCCAGAGAGACCCAGATAGCTCGTCTGGACCTTGTTTATTGGGAAGTGAGGAAAAGGAAAAACAAGCATTATTTCTCTTTGTCATTAATGATCTAGGAGCTGGAAGAAGTGTCTATATATATATACACATAGCCTACCATAAGATCCTGCAAGTACGTATCCATTGGAAGTCAGGCTAAAATCACATGTAGACTCCGACAGTTCTATTGCTGTTTATTTGTTCAGACTATATAGGCTCAATTGTTTTGATTGCACCACATGTACACATCTGTGATAGATCAATAACCAACCCTCCAGATGTCTCCTGACAGTAAGGCGCTGGCACTGCTGCCCAGAGAGTTGTGGGCGCCCCATCCCTGCAGGCACTCAAGGCCAGATGGGATGGGGCCCTGGACAGCCTGAGCTGGTGGGGGACAGCCCTGCCCATGGTTGGAACTTAATGGTCTTCGAGGTCCTTTCCAATCTAAGTGGTTGTTTGATAATACCATGTCCTAATCTCCTTTCCAGTCCTTCCTCATCTCTGTTCTTGCCTCTTCTCACTGCATCTTCATCCTCTTCCTGCCTTCCTCAGGTATTAACTATTCCAGCTTCCAACTCCTGTGCTCATACTTGGCTTCTTTGATCAGACATGCATACCCAAAACAATAGAAATATTTTTTCTGGCAGCTTGAGAAATTATACCCATAAGGGCAGAAGGAACCTATTCTTCCAAACATCACTAACAACTTTTCTGTGGTCCAGCAGTTCCTGTTCAAAATGCCTTGATTCTCTGTGGAAATAAATAGGTTAAGAAAACAATGTGGAGAGGAATTAGTGCTGGGCAGTGTAGTACTAGCCTTTCTCAGTGCTTCAGTGAAAAGCCCTTTCAGAGCCACTTAGACTCTGATCAGTAGAGGGAATGTGTGACCCAAGGGACATGGGACTTTGCAGTTCTTGTTTATACCCTGTTTCTTTGCGTCAGCTTATGGTTTTCAGTTTTATTTCTGATGGAGAAAAAGGAAAAAATCAGCTTGGTTCCCTTCCCCACCAAGTGCTTAAGAGAGAAGGAGATGACACAAGCACTGCTCATAGAGCCTTATCTGAATCTCTAATGACATATCAAGCTAACAGCAAGCAGACGAGGAGCTCTTAAACAACAGCCAAGAGCAAGAGAGAATAGAGTCATTTTTCATATCTCTAGTACTTTTACCATGTCTATTAAGCAACTCTTAATTGCTCCAGTAGTAGCTGTGCCTTATAGCCCCCACTGAACTGAGATCTCCTCTGGCTTGATCTACAAGTCCCAGCTATAGTGTATGATGTTGCTACCAAGTTCCGTGTGTGCTGCACTCACCTTCAGTTAAGAGATCCAAGGCGGTGCTGCCCCGTCCCTGCAGACAGCCAAGGTCAGGCTGGACGGGACTCTGAGCACTGATGGAGCTGTGGGTGTCCCTGTGCACTGCAGGGAGTGGGACCAAGATGGTCTTTAAGGGTTCCTTCCAAGACAAATCATTCTATGATGCTTTGTGAAGCCCTGGGCAAATTTTTCTGGCCTGAGTTGCTGCAGGTCAAGCAACTGGAATAAAATGACTGTGTTTGCTTTTCTAGATGGTGTCTCAGGGCAAACTGCAAAGCAGGAGAGCATACACCCTCTGCTTTTTGAGTGAGCCATGAAGCTGTAAATGCAGTGGCTGCTATGGGTAACCTGTTCTGCTCCCATCAGAACCCACTGTTGACAAGTTATTGTAACAAGGTGTTAAAGGGTAGCCAGAAAGCCAGTGATTTGCATACAGAGTATTTAGAGTCATGGAAAAGTCAAATTAAAAGCATAAATCTAGTACTTCATGGTTTAATCATGAGGGCTGGCAGAGCTACAATATCCCTTACAACAGCAGATGTCTGCAATGGAAGTGGCTTGGAGGATATCTCCACTGGAGGGATCAGGATGAATTCTGACACCTCACACAATCCTAGAGGCAGGGTTTTTCCTTTTCTTTGGCTTTGTGAGCATCTTAAATTAGAATCAACATTTGTTTCTGTATCAGGACTGAGTCCAAGGGCGATGTCAGTGTTTTATGGCTTGTGCCAGCTTTGCAATGCCTCGATTGCAGAAGCTGCTGTCTTCCAGGCTTTCTGTATCTCTGCTTGGATCTCTTAACTGAAGGTGAGTGCAGCACACACGGAACTTGGTAGCAACATCATACATTGCCTGTTCATGAGCTTAGGGCCTACTGAGTGGCCTATAAAGCATCACAAAATGAATCCATGTATTGGTAAGAACTTTAACCTGAAATCTCCACAAAACTGGACCTCTATCCAGATGGCATTGAATACAAATTTGATTAAAAACTGTTTGCTTGAAGGTGATTCAGCATTAAATTATGGCTTTGTTTTTCCTGCAATGCTATTTTTACTAATGTGAAATAAGCAGCACAACAGGAAGGGTTGGTGGGCTTATGCTAGACACAAGTCTATTAATTTTGATCCCCAAAGAATGATGTGGGTTCACATCTTACTCCTGCCACAGTCTAAAATTATCAAGAAGGTGATGCTCCCTGGCCTGTGCTATACATCACAACCATCCCTCCTGGCACCACAATCCATTACACGGCTGCACCTGTCATGCGGGGACAGTTAAAGATGATTCTGCCTTGAGATTTCTGGGCCAAGTGAAAGACATAAACCCAAGGACAGAAATTCTATTTCAGTGCACCTACACAGTCCTCATGCACCCCTGTGATGTTGTACTCTACCATTTTAGAATGTGATGGTGACTCATTTTGCTTAATTTTTTTTGTCACTCACTTAAAAGGAAGTCATTCTGCAATTTTAAAGGCATCACCTTATTTGCTTTTTCTTCTATTAGTTATTTTTCATTCATAGTGCTGAACTCTTCCCTGTTGCAGACCTGAGCTTAACAGAAGTTCCTCTATTTTGATTGCTCCCAGTATAATTTTGCATCGCCCTTGAAGTTCTTGGGAAGGCATTTTTTAAGCACAGCTCAGAGCACTTCTGTGAGCTGCACCCACCCCCAGGGACACCTTTCTAAATTCAGGAAGACTTCTGGCCACCGGCAGTCCAGTCCACATTGCTTCTTCTGTTCATTCTTTATTGCTGAGGAGGATCAAATTTGGCCCCTTCTGTTACAGTCATCTTCACACAGTTGTTTGCACTGTCTGCAGTTTGTGGACCGGACAGTTGGAGGAGCTGCAGTCCAGAGGTGGAGTTGGGTGTTGGCTAAGAAGAGGCACAGATCACATAGAATTGTGATGAAGGTTCATGAAGGTTGGAAAAGATCTCTAGGATCATCCAGTCCAACCATCCACCTACCACCAATATAGCCCACTGACTGTGTCCCTCACTGCCACATCTCCACGGTTCTTGAACATCTCCAGAGATGGTGAATCTACCACCTCCCTGGGCAGCATGTGCCAGTGCCTGACCACTCTTTTTGGAGTTGTTTTTAGTAATGTCCAACCTGAACCTCCCCTGATGCAACTTGAGGCCATTCCCTCTTGTCCTCTTGTTACCTGTGAAAAGAGGCTGACCTCCACCTCACCACAACCTCCTGCCAGGGAGTTGCAGAGAGCAATAAGGTCTCCCCTGAGCCTCCTCTTCTCCAAACTGAACAATCCCAGCTCCCTCAGCCGCTCCCCATAAAACCCCATTGTGCTCCAGACCCCTCACAGCTCCGTTCCCTTCTCTGCACAGCTCCAGGGCCTCCATGTCTGCATTGTAGTGAGGGGCCCAACGCTGAACACAGCACTGAGGTGCGGCCTCAGCAGAGCTGAGTGCAGGGGACGGTCCCCTCCTGCTCCTGCTGGCTGCACTACTGCTGACACAACCAGGATGCCGTTGGCCTTCTTGGCCACCTGGGCACACTGCTGGCTCATGTTCAGCCGAGCGCCGACCAACACCCGCAGCTCCTTTCCCTCCGCACAGCCTTCCAGCCACTCTGCCCCAAGCCTGCAGCGCTGCGTGGGGTTGTTGTGAGCGCCGTGCAGGTCTTGTTGCACTCCATCCCATTGGGCTCAGCTCAGCCTGCCCAGGCCCCTCTGTAGGGCCTGCCTGCCCTCAGGCAGATCGACATTTCCCCAGCTTGGTGTTGTCTGCAAACTTACTGAGGGTGCACTCAATGCCCTCACGCAGATCATTAATAAAGATATTATACAGGATTGGCCCACATCTTTTGAGGAGAGTGCCAAAGCACTTCAAACAAAATGTTCAGATATGGCTCCTAAAATACAGCAGTCACTAAACCTGCTCCTCTGTACTCTTAGCGTCTGGTTTTGTTTCATTACTAGAATTAAGCACCAGGTGATGAACACAGGGGATCATAGAATCGGGTACCTAGTTTGGAGAGAACCTTAAATGTCACTCAGTGTCACCTCACAGTTGCCTCCCACCAGATCAGGCTGCCCAGGACTCCATCCCTCCTGGCCTTGAATGGCTCCAGTGGTTGGGCACTCACAGCTCTCTAGGAAGTCTGTTCCAGATGGGGTCCCTCTTCCCTCATCATAGGCTCATAAAACATGTCAGGATGATAACCACCAGTAGGCTGCATTTCAAAGCTGTTTTTGACAATTCTTCCTGTCTTAACTCTGCTCTGTGTATGTTCCCACAGCACAGGAGGTTCTGCTGGGAGACCCTGGGATTCTGGCACAGCTGGCAGCAGTGCGAGGAGCTCGGTGCTTCTGTGTCAGCAATGAATTCTGCTCTCTGCAGGAGCCCTCTACCTCTTCCCCCAGGAGAGGGGCACTGGGGGAAGCCATGGAGGAGCTTTCTCATGCAGCTGCCCCTTCAGAATGTCTTTTATCTATATTATTTATTATCATATTACTTAATGTGAAAGGCCAATTCAGCTCTGGACTCTGGCAATTAGTGCTAATAGATGATTACACAGCAGAGCAGTACGTGAAGACAGCGCTCGTTATTTGCAGCCACGTGCACCATGGAGATTTATCTGCTGTCTGCCAAGGTGTGGACACCACCAGCCCTGTGCTGTGGGCAGCCTGGCTTTGTTCAGTGCTGTGTTTGCAGTGTCAGAACAGATGTGGCATACACAGCAATGGGAAGCCTCCACCCAGAGCTGGATTTCACACTCAGTGCTTTGAGGTGTTTGCTGGAGCAAAAGACTCTCTCTGACCTGCTTGCTCATCTGTACAGGGGAACACCAAGCAGTGCAATACAAATGCAGTGCTATGCATCCTTCCTGCCCCTGAGAAATGTGGTACCAAGCAGGGGAGCGGCTTGCATGTGCTCTCAGGATAAAACAAATCTTTCTGCTGGTGATATTCATCAGTAAGGCACTCCTTGGTAGCTCAGGATTAAGCCGTAAGTAGCCGTGCCAAATGAAGCAGAAGGCTGTTTACTGCATGGGGTAATGCAGAAAGCACTGAGGGGAGGAATTTTCCCTGACAAATCCACTGGTACGAGATCCGTCTCCTTTCCTTTCTCATGTACACCCTATGATGCTCACAGAACAGAGATAAACCTTTAGAATAGACTGTGTGCACAAAGATGACCAGAAGCTGCATTGTTATTTCCCTGCTTTGGCCATAATCTTTTAGGAAAACAGGAAACAAAGTGTCTGGCAGAGGTGGTCCCCTCAAAGGAACCATGACCATGATGGTGGCAACCTGGGAGCAATGAACAGACCCCATTGCAGCCTCCCTAGCAGGGAGATGTCTTATGCTCAGGATTCTGCCTCATATTGCGTGAAGAGGCAGAACACTAACCTGTGCTATGGGATTAGCCTCAGCTGGATTATATCTGCCTTTGGAGCCCAAACACCTGCACTAAGGTTTTTGCTCTCACACTGCAGTGGGGCTGTTCTGCTCTCGCAGCCTTCTGTGTTTCTTGGAGCGCAGCAGCAGATGTTGCGTTTATCCAGTTCAGCCAGGTTCAAACCTTGATAAGAATATTCCTTGTTTTAACCAAATCTCTGTTCAGTATGACTCCCTCTTATCGGATGTTTTAGTGACTGTCAGGATAACCCTGGTTCCGATGTCTGCCTTATCAAAACCCCACACTCGAGTGTTTAACTGCTCTAGAACGGCAATGTCCTCTTCCTAAAGAGAGCAGATAAGCAAGCACATTTCATCTTTACAGCCATTCAGATAGGGCTGCATGAGGACACAGAGGCAATGCCTGTCCTGGTTTTCTGAAGATAATGTGTTTTTTTTCTTATAGCAAGTCATTTGGGAGTTGCACAGATCATTTAATTTCCTTTCCTTCCTCGATGTTCAGCTCAGGATCTCCTCTTCTCTTCACTGCTACGCTTGCACCTCTCTGCAGAGAAGGCATAATGGAAAACAGCAAAGAATAAAGCAGAATATTAAGTGATTTGGGAATCCTCGGGGGATCTCTCTGCTTTAACTGCAGAGTCATCACCAGAAAAAAAAAATTGTAAATCATTTATTCTCTCCTTTCCTCTCAATGTCTTTCTATTTAAAAATGCAATTAGATCTGCTTGCTCCTTGTTTTTAATTTTACTTTTAATTAGGTGTCTGGAACTGCATTGTTAAGGTCGTTTGATGTCAGTTGCTGGATGAAAATAACTCCATTCTATCCTGAATATCACTGCACTTTATTCCATTTTTGCGCAGGGAAGCAGATTTAACAAAACAACAAAACCTCAAACCCTTCCAAGATAACATATTTCCTCCTAGACTTTTTCTTATGATTTTCTACCTACTAAAGCGGGTCATACGACATTTAGAGTTTAATAACAGGCAGAAATGGTGATCCTCAACATTTCACATGAAAAGCACTGAGGCTGAGCAATGCATTTTATTTGCTCATTCACATAGTGATGGTGCAGGAGGGGCCCACAGCAGTGGCTCTGACCTGGGGATGCGTGGTGTGAGAAGCTCCATGCACACAGAGGGAGAAGATGTGCAGTTCTTGCTGCTCCTAGAAAGAAACACGAGCCTCAGTTGTTATTGGTATGTCCAAGATACCTCTCTAAAACCTGCCTTGTGGCTTCCTGCTTGTTTGTTGGGTGCGCTGTAAAGCAGAGACCTGGGAAGTCAGTGGCAGAAGAAAGGCACTTTGAAGTAACCTGAATCTCGAAGTTTATTGCAAAGCTGTGATGCTGTAAAGCATGAGCTGAAGATGAAAAGCTGTCAGCGTTCTGCAGGTGTCATGCCAGAGGCAGCTTTTAAGGAGGAGCAGAGGAGCTCTTTCCCATCTCCATGATTTTGACACAAATAACACCGAGCTCTGGTGTGTCTGTCTGTCTGCTGCTTCTGGCCTCCGAGCTCAGCACTGTGCTCCCGTTGTTTTATGCTCCCTAATGGAGTTCAGGCCGGGTCAGCAGCTACGCCCAGAATTAAACGCGACATGCTCCATGTCGCCATGGGGACTTCAACTCCTGATGAAATACTGCTCCGTGCAGGGCCCTGGGCAGGCGGCACGCTGCTTCCTGCCCATCTGGCCACTGCTGAATAATAAATATCATCTGCTCATCTATTTTAAAAACCACAGGCACATGACCACATGTGTAACTGCAGGTCCCTGAGCAGCAGGCTCAGCCCAACGCAGGGCTGGTGGCTGCGTGCCCTGCAGACAGCACTGCGCTGGGTGTCTGCAGACCGTCACCGTCACATCCCCGTGGACTCAGCATTGCAGAAATGCTTAATGTCTCTAACTTCTAGAAACAGGTTCTTCTCAGCTTGAATGCAGAAGAAAAATAGAGCTGCTCTGTTCTCTCAAAAGCATGGATTTAGGATAACTGGAATGGGGAAATCTGCCAGCACGATTAGTGCAAAGCACTGTGCTTGTTCCAAAGCGCTTTGGCTGAACATCCAAGTATCTTCAAAAGAACTGCTAACTCCATTAACACTACAAGGAAATGGGGTACCTACATCCCTGGAAAACCGGTGTCAGGGTATATTAATCACAGGGCTCAGTGCCAGCTGAAACACATTTCACTCCAATTGCAATGAGAGGGGTAAAAGAAAATCACTGTAACAACAATTATGCTGATGAATAAAGCCTGTAGACCTGCCAGACAATGATTGCATCCCTTTACTAGAGCGCTGCCTGCACCAGCTCTGCTGCAGCCCATCACCAGTCCCCTGTTCACTCCACTGCAGTGGCACAGCCTTTATGTGCAGGTGTGCTTTGTTCCTCTGAATGGGAGTTGCTCCATCTGTTCATTGAGAGGAGCTTCCTCTGAAGCATGGGCACAGTTTGAAGGGAGGTAGATGGCACTTTGCAGCTACTGAATGAGTTTGTTCCAGCATCATACAAGCAAAATAGTATTTACATCACTTATCTTGTGGTAGCCTCAGGAACATCAGGTGTCTGTGGCCTTGGTTCAGTGAAGGTGCTTAAAGGTAGGACTGCCTTGGAAAAACTTCTGCTTTGAAACAGGGATGAAGAGAAAGGGGCTGTAAATGAGCTGTGCTGCATAGTCAGAGATCTTTTATTTCTTTCTGCTGCTGGAAATGGTATAGTGTTTTGGTTTTGGGATTTTTTTTATTTTTTTTTAATAGTGAAAAGAAAATTGTCAGAGAAATTGATAACATCCGTCAACTGGAAAAGTTATGCCAACTTTTGTTTGGATGGCAGCAGTTTGGTCCCAAAGGGGTGTATTCTTCTCCCTCTGTTCTTTGGTGGAAGAAACAGAGGTGATGGTCATGCACTGGTAGGTTTCAGGACCCAAGCAAACCCTTTGTCCTACTTTTCAGCCTTGTAGTGAAAAACAACTCAGGATTCTGGTGTGATCTTTCTGTACATTTTCAAACTTGGGACTTCTAGGTTATAGGACCAAGCTGTGCACTGGAAAGGCCAAAGGAAAGCACATTTCTCACCTTCACAGCTTCAGCTCTTCCCCTTGCCTTATTATTTTGCTCTAAATCTTTCTATCCGTGGCAATCGGAGCTCTGATGCAGCTCCCCAGTCTTTGTTCTGCTGTATGCCTGCCTTGTGCTGGTTTTCCCAGCAAGTTCCCTTAGGCATATACATCTTAATGTTTCCCTCTGCATGACCCCAGAGTTGCCTCAGATCTTCTTCTTGCCCTGTGATGCTGGTTGCAAGCAAAGCCCTCTCTTAATCCTTGTAGCTTTCACAGCTTGATGAGCTTTCTGAATTTACCTGCAGGATGTCAAATGCAGATATATCCTCTGACTCACTCCCCTTTCCCCTCTTCAATCCTATCTTTACAGACACAGACAGAAATCTTCTTGACACAGAAAACATGACCTAGGAGGTGGTCTAAGGTCTTGCCTGGATGGGGCTCTGAGCACCTGATGAAGCTGTGGGTGCCCCTGTTCACTGAAGGTGAGTTGGGCTAGATGGCCTTTAAAGGGTCCCTTCCAACTCAACGATTTTAGGACTTTATGATTCTGTGCAATGATGGCTAGTCTAGAGCCTGTACATGAAGTTTTCAATGAGAGTCAGGTCAGGAAGATTCCACTCAGGTCATGTAACTGCGACTGAGTAGTGTTACAGAAGACAGATCACAGTTCCTTCCTGGTTTACTTTGGCTCTTTCTCTTAATGTCCAGGTACTGAATCATAGAACCATAGAACGGCTCATGTTGGAGGGAACCTCAAAGCCCACCCAGTACCCCCCACCAGCTCGGGCTGACCAAGACCCCATCCCACCTGGCCTTGAGTGCCTGCAGGGATGGGGCATGTTCATGTGTGAATCCCAGACAGAAAATCTTGGTGTTCAGATATGTAGAAAGGCCAGAAATGGCTCTGATCCATTCTCAGGATATTTTTTGCCCTTTGCTTTGAAATCAGGACTTAAAATAGAAAGGAAACCCAGAGATGGAATTCAGGAGTAGGCTACTGTGTGCTGCTCTCCTGATCAGGTACAGAAATGGGCCTTCAGATCATTGCCATTTGCAGCGAACACGTTTTTTTTTCCTTGAAATATCACCTCAGGAGCGTAAGCTGTGCTGTGTTCTCAGACACCAAAAACCCTGCAGAAGTGACTGCCTCAGGAAGACGCTGCTGCTGGGCACACACAGCAAAGATTCTTTTGCTTATTTTTGTTTCTACTTCATATGTTATTTATTATCATTTGCTTCCAGGTATATTTGCAGACTCCCCAGGGGCTGTTGCTGGAGTGACATTAAATGAATTTACTCAGATGTTGCTGTCTGCAATGCACTCTAATTTCAGACTTTGTCTCTCTGGATTGTGTATTTTGATACAAAGAAGTGACAAGCACCCTCTCTCTGTTCTACATCTACATGCAGATGGTGAGAGCAATAAAGTCCATCTCCTCCCTGCCACCCCCTCCCCATCCAGTGGTGTCCCAAGTAATGCTGAGTGCTGCTAGTTTGTCATTAGAAGGTTATTTTCCCTTTTCCTTCCAGGAGGCTGCCTGGAGCTTGGGAAGGAGATAATAACATTAGAAATAATTACACTTGTTACAAATTCCTATTAGCTTTATTGCTAAATAACCAGGTTGGACCCTATGTGAATCACAGCCGGGAAGCCAAGTCCTTTCCCCAGCTCTGTCTGTTCCACTTAATGTCTGTTTCCAACAATGTTATTCCATTACAGGAAACTAGAGTTAGGAGTGCTTTTGTTTACTGTGTTATACAAATTCAATTTGTCACAGAGCTGGGTGTATAAATTAGAAATGAAGGACGTTAGCAAAATTAAATGATAAGGCCTTTGCCAGTTCCCTTTGCCACAAAGATGCATTTGATAAATCAGAGCCCCCAAGCAATAGTAAGTAAACTAAACTAAAGCCACTATGTAAATAGGTAGATAAAGAAGTTGATAATACACAGCTTGCAGATTGGCATGAATATCTTATGTCTCCCTCTTCCCAGCGTTACAGCAAACTGGGTGGAAAGTCTCTTCAAAGCAACAGCCACCAGCGTGCCTTGGGGCCATCCCCGTGGCCTCGGCTCTTGTCTGGGGGCAGGCACATGCACTGCACACACCCCCATCACCCTCTTCTCCTGGGGAGTACACTGAGCTCTGTGGGTTTGCAGCATCTCTGTATGCTGTTGGTGCCCAGAGCTGGGGGAACATGAGGAAATAAATGGTGATCTGAAACACAAGAAGCCATGTAGAAAGAATTCGTCATAACAAGAGGGGGTGGGGAAGGACTTGCAAGCAGGACTCAGGTCCTGAAGCTCTCTGTCATGTACACTAATGATTTCCAGATGCACGATAATGCAAAGCAGCAGCTACCTCATAGAGCTGTGCATTTTGCCTTTGTGTTCTGTTCCAGGGTAAAAGTGGAACTAAAAATATCAGTGGGGGGATTGTAATATTTTTCCATAAAGAGGTTTAGTCCTTTCCTTCTCAACCATTCAGGCTCATAGCAAATACAAGCAGGAAAGGACAATGCTCTGTTTTACTTCTGGCTTCTGATGAATGGAAATTGCAGAAGCATTTACATGTCTCCAAATACTGCATCCTGCATGGGCTTGATCTTCCATGTGTCGGTGCTTCTCTAACCCTGAAAATTTATGAAGCTGGAGGTACCTGGCTCTCCAAGGATTATTCCTTCTGTGAGCAAGGCTTCCTGCTTCACAAAGGTTGGCCTTCTTTGGAAAAGGTTGGAATTTGTCTCATTTTACGTCTATTCCCAACTACCTTACAAAAAAGGAATACATCTTGCCTTTTCAGTAAGAAATCCTTTCCTCAGAGGGCGGTGAGGCGCTGGCACTGCTGCCCAGAGAGCTGTGGGTGCCCCATCCCTGCAGGCACTCAAGGCCAGGTGGGATGGGGACCTGGGCAGCCTGAGCTGGTGGGGGGCAGCCCTGCCCATGGCTGGGGGTGGCACTGGGTGGGCTTTGAGGTCCCTTCCAAGCTGAGCCATTGTATGATTATATGTATGAGCTTACTTTCCAGACAGCATGGAGCTGGAGCACAAGGTTCATTGGGGTGCAGAGTGGAAGCAGCCCATGTGCAGCTGTTCCAGAGCCAAAATGGGCTTTGAGTTGTTGCAAATATACCTTTAAGACTTCAGATATTTAGTACAAATTCTATTTAATGCTTTTCCTATGCTACTAAGCCTTCATTACATGGGTAAATGAAGTGTACACCGAATTTCATAGTTTCATTAGGAAAACAGTCTATAGGTCCGATTTGTTGTTAATGTGTTGTCAGCACACAAAAGGGGATATTTAATGCCAGCACTGATTAACAAATTGTCTTGTCTGGTATTACAGGGAACAGCAAAAAACTGTCAGGGAATGGTTATCTAGCAGCTAAAACTGTTATCTTTAGCAGAAGCAGAAAATTATGGGGCCATTTAAGAAGTGTAGGATGTACATTTCTTCTGCCAGCTGAGGGGCAGCTTCACTCCAGCAGCAGCAGCCTGGCCTTGGCACCTCTGGGAATGGGACACCCACACTGCTCTAAGCATCCTGTGTCAATGCCCCACCACCCCTTTATTTTTACCACTGAAAACATTAATTTCAGCTTCCCTCACTTTCTTCAGTTGCATTTATTTTAAGGGTAGCTGCACACAGAAACTGTGCTGCAGCATCTTCTGCAATTTATATTTCCTCCAGTGGATCATTTTCCCACTGTGTTATCCTTTTATTAAATAGTAATCCCTAAGAAACTGTTTGCTTGGGGGAATGGTTTGTCAGTTAATTGCTGGAGAGTAAATGTAGGAAGAGTTTCACTTCTGTTGACAAGACAAGCTTGCTGGGCTGTGTTTTCAGGAGTGTTTCCTAAAGCCTGCAGCTGCTGATCCGGAGCAACAGCAGGACTGTGGAGGAGGACTGCTGGCTGCTCTCAGCCATTGCTCTCAGCTCATTTAACCAGTGCAAAGCACACAGATGTGATACTTTAACGAGGCAGTACTGTAATAATGCCTGAGGTGCACAGCCTGAAAGGTAAATACTGTAAAGGTGCACATTTGGGGCACATTATCCTGCGGGAATTTTCAGGGAAAAGAGGACAGTGGTGGTGTGGTGCAGTGTAGTGACACCTCTGCCAGGAAGACCCAGATGTGATTGTGCTTTGGCAAATCTAATTCTTACAGCTTAGCACAGGTGGTTGAAAGCCTGTTGTCTGCACCCCACATCTATGTTGTTCCCAGTAAATGGACTGAGATTGCCCTTAATCAAATCTCTTTCCAGGGCAGTCTGTTACCTCAGTCGTTACACAGAAGATAAGTTTCTAACTGAGTTATGCCTGAAAGCTGTGTGATGTAATTACAGTTGTAACATTGCTTCTGGAAGAAAAGCAGAGATCGTTTGTCCGCCCCTCATTCCTCTGAGACCTGCAGAAAGCAATGCCCTGCAGTGCCAGTGCAGGTGGGCTGCAACAGGGCAATGACACAGTGCCTGTACCTGCAGCAAGAGCAGTTACAGTCAAATCCAAATGTCAAGTCAAATGCTAGCTTCAGAAAAATCCCTAGCAGGAGCATTAGTATGATGGGCAATTTAAAGCAGGACTGGATTATTATCTGTATTATTATCTCTCTGGATTGCACTTGGAAGAGGATGACATTTCTACTTTCCCCAGAGTGAGGTTTTGCTCTTAGGACAGATAGGAGTTTCCAGTTTGAGACATGCAAATAAATCTGTTGGTTGGAACAATGCTGTGGAGCTGCCTGGGATGATGTTTCCCTCCCCTTTCACAGCAATCTGGATGTCAGGGGCTTTCAGAACCCTTTCTGGAACCACCCTGCGATCCCTCAAGGTCTCGTGTTTCCCTGTGATGATGGCTGTGATGTGGGCCAAGGTAACAGGGAGATTTATGGCAGGCCATGAGCTCTGGGAAGCAAAACCAATTTGGAGAATTGTTTTAAGCACACGTGGGAATTTCGGCAGAGGCCTTTTTAAAGATAATCCAGTGCCATTCCATTGCTGTGGGCTGTGTACCGGCCACACAACAGCTGGAAGCTATAACACTGAAATAATCACGAGATTAATGAACCTACTGCGGTTGTCTGATATTATTTCTATCAGAGGATGCTCTTGCAGTACTGGATTATTCCCTTCCTGATCTCAGTCATTTTAAGGTATCCACATCTCAGTATAAGGACTCCAAGGGTTTAAGAACAACTTTGACTGTTGATACAGCTAAAAGTAAATTGAAAGGGAGCTGTTAAACGTGTCAGAAGATAGCCCCAAGGGCCTGATCAGGATTGTCTCTCCAAAACCTGGAAAAGACTGTAGCCTTGCTCTAAGGGACACACCCCCTTGAACAGCAGAATGTTGGGAGATGGCAAGAGCCATCTCATCATTGTCACATGACAAGAGCCCATTTGACGTTCATGGATGCCCTGCTGCAGGCACATCCAACTCATGTCCTGTAGGCTGCGTATGGACCAGCCCATCCCACCCTGTGACCACCCCCTGCCCTGCACCATTACAGTGTCAGCTCTGCCCTGCCAAGCAGCCCAGCATGCACCCATCACTCCCAGCACCCACACAGCGATGTGAGATGGGCACTTTGTGGGCTAAACGCAGGGCATGTGGAGAGTGCAGGGCAGTGGTGACTCCAGTGATGGTCAGTAACAGTGTCCACTGTGATACACTGGCTAAACAGTCTTGTGAAGAGTGAAAAATATGCACCGTGCTGGCTGTTTTGGTACAGGAATTTGAGAATAGGTTTCAAGACTGCTGAAAAAATAATCAGTTATTTTAAATACTTGCAACTCTATTTTCAGTTGACATAAATACATCACCTGTGCATTTTCAATGGGAATGTACAGAATTGCCATCAGAAATTCAAAAGAAATTCAATGAAAAATCAGATCATGTCTCTGTATCCAACTTCTGTGAGCACTCACTTACCAAAGAGAGATAGCCCTCGCTTCACAGTCACACCTCATTCCCGTCATCAATTTTTGGCAGCACGTACATTTGTGAACAACCATTTCAAGGATGAGGCACAGGAAGAGTAACATTTCATCCAGCATCTCTGACCAACACTGTGAGACCTCACTGAGAACTGCAGCCACTGCCACCGAACCACACTGAAGCATTGGCTTCACAACAACAAGGTCACATATCCCACTAGTGTGATGGCTTTGCTCTCCTTTCTTATATTTTAGTAAGAAATATTAAAGGTTGAAATAAATTGTTGTACATTAAATATAGAATATATGATGGCTGCTCCAAAAGTAATGCCTCCATTTTATGATGTCGGCCCACAGTGTCAGAGGCGGATGTTGGTTGTACGGCAGTAGAGGTGGAACCTTCCCACCAATATTGCGTTCATGGTGCTGCTGTGTGACAGATGGCAGCAGAGGGGAAGTCTAACACAGTGGAGTCTGACATGGAAGTGCAGAAGAAGCAAAGGTGTGTCACTGAATTGCTCCATGCAGAACAGTGTCACCCACTGACACCCATCGAGTCTTGGTGAATGTTTCTGGTGACCAAACAGTGTATGTGAGCACAGTGAAGGATGGGTGCTGCATTTCAGCAGTAGTGACAGTGACAATAGTTACCTCCACTGGTGCAGGTTTTGATGAGCAGGGAGTGCAGGCTCTTGTTCATCACTGTTGAAATGGTGATGAGTTTGTTGAAAAATTGTTTTGTAGCTGAGAAATTGCTCTATCAAACAGTGTTAATGTGTTCTTTCTATGCATTGTAGTTACCCTGAAAATAATTAGGAAGGTGTTACTTTCAGACCGTGTACATCTATGTAGTCCAAGACAATTCTTATTTACTCAGTGTGGCCCAGGCAACCCAAAATATTGAACACCAATGCTCTGGTCCTTGATCCTCGGGCCCCACTGAACTACAGGTGAAGCTGAACAGCAGTTTTGCAGCATATGACATCACCAGTCTCTGGTGATGTATTCCTGTCATGATTATAGGTTTTTTTTTCCTTGTAAAAAAGGGTTTTTGGTGATGTCTTGTTTGAGTGCAGGAGCCCACCAGCTGTGGCCAGATGTTGCTCTGTGCAGCAATCCCACGTGCCTGTGCCCTTGCATCAGGATGTTGCTTTATGCAGGCAGTAAGCACCATCTGGTCAATTCTCCTTTCTTCTTTTGCATTCAGCCACCTATGGCAATGCCACAGAGCCTGCCTGCAGTTCCTGGTTTCCTGCACAGGGTTATGGGAAGGGCTTTTTTTTCCTGCTACCATTGCTGCTCACTTGTTCCCATCACAGACGCGGTTTAGATGGGCAGCTTGTGTCCGGCATGACTGCATTTCTGCCTGGTTAAGCAGCACAGTCTGTGCTCATGAGCTGCTGGAATGACTGGCAGAGGAGTCTCCTCTCTGAAAGTCTGTGGCATTGAGCCTGGCACAGGAACAGGAGGGGAAGGGGCAGAGGTGAACTGAGTAGGGAAATGCAAGGAATCTTGACCCTCAGCTTCGCTCTGCCTGGCATCCCTTTAATCTCTGGTGAAAGCTTTGGAAGGGAAACCCGAGCTGAGTGCATCAGCGCTATTTATTTAGGAACAGGAGTTTCAAGGCTAGCTGGAGCTCACCACATGCTATAGGATTTCCCTGTGTTCCCCTGTACTTACATCTTTCTTGGCAGCCACTAACAAACCCCGGAACTGCAGCAACTTTCCTCTGCAGATTGCTGAGTGTGAGCACTGTCATCGTGTAACACATGGCCGCTCACAGGCTTTGTCCCATAGCTTTGGTCACTGCTGTCCCATGACTGGGCACCACTGCTATGTGAAGGCTGCTACTCAAAATGAAACAAGTCCCTTGCTCTCTCTTTGAGGAAAGCAACCGACTGGAATATGGTGCAGAAGTCAGTGCTCAGAATTAACCTTCCTTGGTCCTGCCCTGCAAAGTGATCTGTCTCCATCCCCAAGGCATCAAGCAGCCAGTTGGTCTGCATGCAGGCACTAAGTTCCCTGGCCTTGAGCAAGCTGCAGCTCTCAGATCCTCCTGTAGATCAGGAGCCCATATGGGCTCTATCATCAGGTTTGCTTCTTGCAGGCAGAGGAAATGAGTGTTTTGTCTTGGAAAGACATCCAACCCTGGTGTGCAGACTGCAGGAGGTAGGGGATGTACCACATCCCTTCATAATTGTTACCACTTCTTAATTACTCTTAAATTTGAAAATTCTCCTGCCTCTGCCTATTGAACTAAAAGGCTTTCTCACATGTGAAATCTCCCACTTGAGTGCTTACAGGCTGTGGTTAAACAACCTTTTTCCTTTCCGGCTGAAGCCCACATGAGAACTCTCTGTGTCATCATTCAGCCTTAGCAGCTTCCAGAGCCCACGCTATTTTTTATAAATATTTTTGACACAAAACACCAATACTGGGACAGGAATTAGTTTCTAGAAATGGCCTTGTGGAACGGGCACTACCATCTGCTCCTCCATGTTTTGTTTTCTTGGAGATCCTGTTTTAACCAGCGAAGTGATGAAAAATCTCAGCCAGGGACATCTTAGGATCGTTAAATCATTTGAGTTGGAAGAGACCCTCAAAAGCCATCTGATCTCACTCCCCTACAAAGCAGAAGGACATCCACAGCTCCATCAGTGCTCAGAGACCCGTCCAGCCTGACCTTGACTGTCTGCAGGGACGGGGCAACACTGCCTCTCTGGGCAACCTGTGCCAGTGCCTCATTGCCCTTAGTGTCAAACCTGCTTCCTTATAGCCAGTCTGAATCTCCCTTCTTTCAGTCTGAAGCCATTTTCCCTTGCCCTATCACAACAGATCCATGAAACAGTCTGTCCCTTTCCTTCTTACAGCCCCCCTAATAAGCTCAAGCTTTTTAAGGGCCTCTGAAACAGTTTGGGGAGTGAGAAGTTCTGGCAAGCTCAGGGAAGTTCTGCTGAGTATCAGGAAACAAAAGAGAAGTAATGGCTAATGCCTTGTGGCTCACTTTCCATCTATAACAAAGGAGGAGGGCATAGGGTTAGTGGGAACTGCTTGTAATTACATGTTTCAGAGGGTGTGATTACAATTTGTCTCCATTGTGAAAGCTCAAGTTTGGAAATAATTGCTTTGTTTAACATCAACTCTGGTCCTTTTGTGCTGCATTTAAACACACAGGAATATTTTCAGTGCTGCACCTCCATCAGCAGCACGGGTCTGGCATCCCTGGGACAGGGCTGTGTCCCTTGAGCAACTACAGCCTCTTTAAGGACAGCACTGCTGTGTGAGGCATGTTAGCACTGGACGGCTATTGCACAACAGAACAGCATAGCTGAGATAAGGACTTAAGTGAAAGGAGCAGCCCCAGTGAAGCATTATGGCTGATGAACTCTCTTTTCATATTTGCACTGTTAGGAAGGCAGCGTTTTGGTGAGCAGAAGAAACTTGCCATGTCCCTTTGAGAGACGAATCATTGGAAGGGACACCCAAAGGCCGCGTGGTGCCGCTCCCTGCAGTGCTCAGGGACACCCACAGCTCCATCAGTGCTCAGAGCCCCGTCCAGCCTGACCTTGGCTGTCTGAAGGGATGGGGCAGCACCACCTCTCCGGACAACCTGTGCCAGTGCCTCACTGCCCTTAGTGCCAAACCTGCTTCCTTTTACTCAGTTTAAATCTTCACTCTTTTTATTTGAAGCCATTTCCTATAGTCCTATCATTCCTGAGACCTTCTTCTGGTTTTGTAAAGAGAGGAGACATGTTGTTCTTGCTCTAAACCTTAGCTTGCATTCTCTTTCCACCAGAACAGTACAGTAAATACATCTTTTGCTGATTAATTGGGCTGTACTGGCTATTGACTAAATACCACATGAGTTGTGCTTTCTCTCTTTGCAGTTTGTCATTTTGCTGCGTGCAACAGAACAGTTCACTCCTAGTCACAGCCCCAGCATAGGGCCTGCATAGTGCAGGAGTCCTGTCCATAAATCACAGAATCACAGAATCGGAAGGGTTGGAAAAAATCTCTAAGATCATCTAGTCCAATCATCCACCTACTACCAATGTTGTCCTCAAGATGTGTCCCTAATTACCACATATAAACACCCAATATGACTGATCTAACTTAGACTTTTCTACTTAAAACAATACTGAGATGCTCTGAAACCTTTGACTTGTATTACCTTGTTAAAAAAAAAAAAAGAATAAAACAAAACAAAACAAAACAAAGTCAGAGAAACTACTGTTGCTGTTTTAGAAGAGCCAGCACAAGCCCTTCCCTGCAGGTGACCCAGTACCTTGCTGCTCCCAGGTTTGTATGCTGAGAGTACCACTCACTTCAGACCTCTGGAAGCCCAGAGTCTGTTTAAAATTTCAGCCTAAGCCACCATTAGAGTTTGCAGTCCTGCTAATGTCCCTTCTTCCTCCTCTGTTTTCAACATGCACCTCAGAACCTACATTTTATTGTTACTGTCTGCTGCATACCAGCTCTCTGGACTGCTCACTGCTGTGGTCCTGTACCCGTGTGTCTGACTTTCAGCTCTGTGCACATGTACTGTTCAGGGCACAGCATCCAGGTGCAAACTGCAGCCCAGGTAGTTGGCTGGGGGGATTTATCCATGTTTTTTGGTGCTGGGCTTGTTCCCATTGCTGAGGACTCTTTGGTAAACACAGTTTTGCAGATTTTAATCCCATTCTCCAGCTGAGTGTCCAAGAGCAACACAAGCCAGCAACACCAGAACCAGTTAAGCAGCTTCCTGCAGAATGAGCTCTGGCTGTGTAGCAGAGGTGCAGGATGAATATTGAAGGCAGAGGCTGAACCTCAGTACTGGCTGTCAGCAGCTGACAGGTCACACAGCAGAAAGAGGGGCTGTACAGGTATATATACATACAGACATCCACTGCAAGGGACTGCTGCTGACATCTGGAGCCACAAACAGCTTCACTGTGGTGTCAGCCCCTCTGTGCCACAGGGCAGATCAATGTACTCCTGCAATCATTAACAAAGACTCAGGACACCCCTCGTTTATCTCAGTTTTGCAGATGGGTAGGATGGAGCGAGACCTTTCAGGGACTCCCTTGGGGCTGCACTGAGTCTCAGCAGCATAAGATGAAAGCACTAGCAGCCTTTGTTTCAGTCAGTGCAACCCTGCTGGAGCAGGGAGCAGAAGTAAGGACAAGTGTTCAGTCCTTGGCTTTTGGGGCTCAGTAGGTACCTTGCTTATAATAAAGGATAATTGTCTATTAGTTCAGGATATAATTTACTACACTATTCTGGAGAATTCTGCTTCTCAGAGGTAGCATTTACAAAGACAGTTTCACCACGGTGTTTGTGTTGTTCTTCAAAGAGAAACTGGAAGCATGGCCCTGCTTTACTCCAACTTCTTGCTGTCTATCCCAGTGAGGCCTTTAACACTTGGTCTTGTTGGGAGGTCATAAAACCATAAAATGGCTCAGCTTGGAGGGCACCTTACAAATCACCCACTGCCACCCTGGCCATGGGCAGGGCTGCCCCCCACCAGCTCAGGCTGCCCAGGGCCCCATCCCACCTGGCCTTGAGTGCCTGCAGGGATGGGGCACCCACAGCTCTCTGGGCAGCAGTGCCAGCGCCTCACCGCCCTCTGGGGAAAGGATTGCTTCCTCACATCTAACCGACATCTCCCTGCTTTCACTTTAAAGCCATTCCCCCTTGTCCAGTCACCATCAGACTGTGTAAACAGTTGGTCCCTTTCTACTTGTAAGCTCCCTTCAAGTACTGGCAGGCTGCAATGTGGTCTCCCCACATTCTTCTCTTCTCCAAGCTGAACAAGCCCAGCTCCCTCAGCCTGTCTTCACAACAGCAGAGGTGCTCCAGCCCTCTGAGCATCCTCGTGCCCTCCTCTGGACCCGCTGCAGCAGCTCCTCATCCCTCCTGTCCTGGGGGCCCCAGGCCTGGGCACAGCAGTGCAGGTGGGGCCTTCCATGGGCAGAGCAGAGGGGGACGACCCCTCCCCCTCCTCTCCCTGCTGCCACCCCTCTGTTGCTGCAGCCCAGGGGACTGTCGGCCTTCCGGGCTGCAAGCGCACACTGCTGCCTCATGTCCCGCTTCTGTCCATCAGGACCCCCAAGTCCTTCTCCGCAGGGCTGCTCTCAAGGAGTTCTTCTCCAGTCGGTGCTCATGTCTGGGACTGCCCTGACCCAATGCAGCACCTTGCACCTGGCCTTGTTAAATCCCAGCAGGTTCTCATGTGCCCACTTTTCGAGCCTGTCCAGGTCCCTCTGGATGGTGTCCCTTCCTTCTGTTGCATCAATTGCATCACTCAGCTTGGTCAGCATCTTTCTCCCATCTCTCACTGTGTTTGGAAGGAAAATAAATGCTTCTTTAGAATCTGTGCAAAGAAAACATGCATTTTGAGCCTCATGGTCCCCAGAGAGCCGTCTCATTAAAGGTGAACCCTGGCACTGACCCAGCTTTGTAGCTTAGTGACTGCCACCCCTGGTCAGTGCCTGTCACACCTCGGAGCAGCTAGAGACAGTGAGAGAGGGCTGTGCTGCCTTTGATGTTGGCACATCTCAGCTGCTAGTCTTAGAAAACTCCATAATTATTTTTCTTTTTGGTGGATTAAGGCTATCAGGGTAGTGCAGTTTCTTTACATCTTTTCCTGCAAATGGCCCAATTGCATCTGGGGAAATATTATGGAAGTGGCTCTATTTAAAGCATCGATGCTGCAGACGACCAGAATTAAGTTGGCAGAGCAGGGAGCATACTTGCAATTGGGAACACAGCCAAATGCTCACATTGCAAGGTGAATGCCATAGGAGTCAGCAGGTCAGGCTGCTGCAAACTGTAGGGACCCATTTCTGCTGCCTGTATGGGAACTGTTGAATCACGGCCTGAACCACTGATTGATCACCTGAGGCGAGCACTGGGTCAGCCGCAGGGGCACAAGTGAGTGTGATTGGAAGGGGTGGAGTTTGACTCCACCTCTCCCAAGACCCCATTTAAGGGCTGACCACCACCAGGGAAGGATCTCTGGTTGGAGATCCCTTCCTAGTGGAGTTATTGGTGAGCCTCGACCCTCTTCAAAGGTGAGCCACTCTTTTCTTATTCCTTTCTTTTTTTTTATTTCATGCTGGACAGAAGACCATGTGGGCAGCTGCCAAAGCATGGGGACTGCCCATACAACTATCGGATGTAGCTCAAGCATGTCAAGACTGTGATGCCTGCTCCAGAATGAGACCGAGGTCGTTGCCTGAAACAACAGCCCATCTTGCTAGAGGACACAATCCTCTACAGCAATGGCAGGTTGATTATATTGGGCCCCTCCCTCGATCTGAGGGGGTGAGATATGCCCTAACCTGTGTTGACACCGCGAGTGGGCTAATGCAGGCCTATCCAGTACCAAAAGCCAACCAGGCATATACCATCAAGGTGCTCACGAGATTGATGACTGCCTACGGGACGCCACAAGTCATTGAGAGCGACCAAGGGACTCATTTCACGGGTGCAATGATACAACGCTGGGCAGAAGAGAACAATATCGAGTGGCGATTCCACCTGCCATACAATCCAACAGGGGCAGGCCTGATTGAGCATTATAATGGTATTCTCAAGGCTGCCCTGAAGACAGACTCTCAGGCTCTGCAGGGGTGAACGAGGAGACTCCACGAAACCCTGCGAGATCTGAATGAAAGACCTAGAGATGGCAGACCCAGTGCCTTGAAAATGTTGCAAACAACATGGGCCTCCCCACTTAGGATCCAAATTACAGGTACAGATAATGAGGTAAGACCTCAGACCGGCCGTGAGAACAATCTTCTGTTCCCTGCCCCTGAGAACCTGAAACCGGGCACCAATAAAATAAGATGGCCTTGGAAGGTGCAGGTAGGACCACGATGGTGTGGCCTACTTGCACCTTGGGGGAGATCATTGGAGGTGGGGGGTTCGGTAGTCCCTCCGGTAATTGGTACATGGCCTACTGATATTGTGGTCAACACTCCAGTCTTTATTGCTAAAGGAACCCCTATCATGTCTCTGTGGCAGATCAGGACACCCCCTTTGGTGCCTGATATAATCGTGCAGCCGCAGACATCTGGGCAAAAGGTTTGGTACAGGCAGCCAGGGCATGCCCCTGTACAAGCTGAAGTGTTGACCCAAGACAGGAATACGGCCTGTATCTTACCCTGGAGGGCAGACCTCCCCCTCTTGGTACCTTTGAGGCATCTATATTACTCCCCGTGAGTCTATGAGTCACCGGAGGGAACCAAATGATGCTGCAGTGTTCCAGAGTTGCTATAAGATCATGTGCAACATCCGGTGATGGTCTACCCGGGACTGATGAAGAGTAGGACGGACCTGCACAGCGTGACCGCATGCTTCCAGTAGACACCACCAAGCGCTGGCCCAAGGAAGAACACAAGCCATACGCTGATCATCACTCATCCCAGATTACATCGATATGCATCGTGACGGGTTATTATATAAAGCGTCGTGATGTATTGGGTCTCTGTATAAGGAGGGCTCACCCTATAGTTCCTTAATCAGTGGTTCATGTCGTGAAGGGGTGGAGTGTATGGGAACTGTTGAATCATGGCCTGAACCACTGACTGATCACCTGAGGCGAGCACTGGGTCAGCCACAGGGGCACAAGTGAGTGTGATTGGAAGGGGTGGAGTTTGACTCCACCTCTCCCAAGACCCCATTTAAGGGCTGACCACCACCAGGGAAGGATCTCTGGTTGGAGATCCCTCCCTAGTGGAGTTATTGGCGAGCCTCGACCCTCTTCAAAGGTGAGCCACTCTTTCCTTATTAACCATCTGTACATCATCTACTTAAGCCTATCAAAAATATACCATCTTTGGCACTATTTCCTTTGGGTGCTATTTTTAGGGGTTATTTGCCCTACACTGCCCATTGTCTGGCTGCTGTCACTTGGCATATTTCTGTTGCTGTCTTCTCTCTGGGCTGCCACCAATATGAATATAATTATTTTGAAAAATGAAGTTCTGGCTATATAAAACATTCACAAGAAACACCAGTCCCCCAACATTTACAGTCACTCCTTACCAGGGGCAAACATTTAGAAAGCTGATCTAACTGGGTGAGTTGAGTTTGTTCAGGAGAGAGTATTTTACTGTCTTTCTCTTGTATCCCAGAAAAAAATCCAGCACCAAGGGCAGCTGACCCCAGCACAATGCCTGCTGGTGACCCTGAAGCTGAGTAACATCTTCAGCTCTGGTAGCATCTGTCTCAGTCACAAGGAGGAGCACTTGGCCTCACTTCAGTTAATAGAGATGCTGCAGCACCCAGGGAGGTATGTTAGCCCGTGTCTTTCTTTCCAAGGCCTTGTTCTTGGTTAGATTTCTGCTGGTAGGTACTGTGTTGGATGAGAGCACTGTTGTCAGGCCAGTTCTCTTCCATGAACCAGCACCTAGTGTACAGCTTGTGTCAGAAGGAAGGCTGAGTTGAGCCACAAAAATGGTCCCAGGGATGGAACCGCAGCCTGGAGAAGAAAAGGCTGTGGGGAGAGCTGAGAGCAGCCTGTCAGTATCTAAAGGGGCTGTGAGAAGGAGGGGATAGACTTTATTGGGGTCTGTGTGATAGGACAAGGGGAAATGGCTTCAGACTGAAAGAGGGGAGATTGAGACTGGATATGAGGAAGCAGGTTTGACATAAGGGCGGTGAGGCACTGGCACAGGTTGCCCAGAGAGGCGGTGCTGCCCCGTCCCTGCAGACAGCCAAGGTCAGGCTGGACGGGGCTCTGAGCACTGATGGAGCTGTGGGTGTCTCTGAGCACTGCAGGGAGCTGCACCAGATGGCCTTTGAGGGTCCCTTGCAACTCAAACCATTCTGTGGTTTCCATACAGTATCTTTCAGCACCCTCTGGAAGATGCATGAAGAAATCCTTAGGAGGCCACAGAGAACCAAAGAGAGCCTGGAAACACATCAAGAAAAATAAACTACTGAAGGCATGAATGAAGCACAGAGAGGAAGGCTGGAGGGCAGCCAGGAGCTGGCGGGTGGCTGGGTCCATCCCAGAGGGACACGACCTCTGTCCACACCACGTATAAACTTATGTTTATTTTTGTTGGTCAAAATTGGCCTTGTTTTGATTTGATCGTAGGATGTTTTCATTATAAAGGCCAAAAATATTTGCTAAAAGAGAGATGATAATTAAAAATGTCAACTTTCATCTAAATGTTCCACTGGAACTTATACACACCTAGCGACCATTCCTGAGGGTTTGCTGGAACCAGTTCTGCCTGCCCAGAGCATGTAATTACAGTTATCTGAACTGAAAGACAAAAATAAAGGAAAAAACAGCTCACACTTCTTTCCTACGCTTTGTATTTTGGCCGAGTACATCTCTGTTTTACTCGCACATGCTGTTAAACAGGCAATTCCTTCCTTCGGTGTACTGAATTTTTCTGCAGAGTCCTCGTGGAAATTCAGATGAGCTCATCCAAACTGAGTTATAAAATCCTCATGTGCTTTAGGGTTCATGAGTACTCGTAGGCTATGGGCTGTTTAACATTTTCTGCTCCATTTGCCAAGGGCTGCAAAATCCTGGTCCACCCCGTTAGCACTTACTGTGTAGAGCTATTTCTTAAAATGTTAAATGAATCCAATGTTTATTTCTGTGCCCCTTTTGTTCTGCCCTCTTAAACCTTAGATAGTAAGATGGTTTACAAGAAAAGTGTGCTTCCTGCACTCTATTAAATCTATTTGGAATAGAATAGTAATGAAGCACTGCAGCCGTATAATAAGTCAGCGCAGATTATATCTGAAATAAGCAGAGCTGCATGCAGAAGTGAATGGTCTATTGCTTTCTCAATTCTTTTCAAGAAATCTCTCCCAGTTTCTTCCTGTTGCTATAGGTGTACCTGTCAGTTTATTATCACAGATCTTCACCCTATTCTTGTACCCTTTCTGAATGCCTTTCCAATACCATGCATACCAGTGGAGTGCCTTCCTTGACACAAATGCAGAGGAAATCCTTATAAGTCATCTTCAGGCATCTCTATGATGCCTGAAACACCTCATCCTGGACAAGCTCCAGGAAGGAGTGGGGCAAACAATGCTGAAGGTTTCCACTGCTACGTCTCTCCATTATGTTGTGAGGGTTTGCAGGACCCATCCTTACGGTGCTTTGTTTTTTATCCATTCTCCATTCACTGCACAGATCTACATGCCCACCACTGCCAGGTTCAGCAGACACAGAAAATGGAAGCTGTAAATAAAACTTCTGCTTCTGCAAAGGCTTCTTCAGCCTTCTGCAAAGGCTGCCATGCCACCAGGTAGGTATTGTGGTCTGTGTGCCTGGGAGAAATATGTGCTGCTTTAGAGTAGATTTGCCTTATCCAGGGGTCAGGCAGAACATTTTAATCTCTAAAGCTGATGAATCCACCACAGAATTTCCTGAGAATATGGTAATGAGTGAAAATCCAAGTAAACAGCAGAAGAGTAAGGAGACAGGTGCAAAAACAGTAACTGCCTTTTGACACACTAATCAAATTATGAGGTATGAGTTTCTGTTTGAACTAAGCAAAATAAATACTCTTAACCCAGAAACACTTAGGGGAAAAAATGCCAAGAGACTCATAAAGCCATTGCTCTACTATTTGCATTGATAATTTTAACTGGCACTTTACAGTGTGGCATTTCATTCGTGCGCTCAAGGCAAAAAACCTATCCCCAAGTCAAAAACATTAAAGTAAAAAATGGATTTCAATAAAACAGGATATAAAAACAAGAAATAACTGTAAATGGAATTGAAAGCAAACTGCATAAAACTCCAGAGTGAGCCTTTCATTTCTGTTCCAGAAACTTTACCTCTTGCAGCTGCAGTGTGATCAGCATTCATATCCATTTTCCGAAGAATTTACCTCTTATGGTAATATTCAGTGGCCCTTCAATCATGAGCATTTTCCTGATCATTTCCATAGCTCCTGAAAATTAAGCAGGAGCAGGTATTAAGCTTTCCTCTTCTCACCTTCTGATCTACCACTGCTGGAATGAACAGAACAATTTCTAGATTGCACAAGTGATGAAACATGAAAAGTGCAGAAAGGAGCAGCACAGGTAAGAGAGAAAGAAAATCTTACTGAAGGCTGAGTTTGATTTTCATTCCAGAAATGACTTTTCTCTCCTCAGACACAGTCGCTGGAGTTCATGTGAGTGCAGAACCACTACTGCTGTGCACAGCCTGGCTTCGCCTCAAGCTCAGCAGTCCAGCCCCTTCCTTTGGTACACTTCCCTCCGTGCTGCAGTTCTGCTGTCACCATTTGAAGAGACATTTCCAACACCTGTTACACCACCTTAATTTCTAGGCTTGAATATAAGCCTTAATATGAATGACTGCTTAGCTGGGAAGGGAGGTGAGTGTAGTGACAGCGAAGGAGAGAAAGCAGTAAATGAGTATCACACGCAGGGAGAAAACAGCTCTGATTTCTACTATCTCAGTAATAAATGGCTGTTTGACATTCTTCAGTGTTACTATATATGGTTTGAAATTAAAATACACTCTGTATAACTCAGTTACTCAATACAAGGGGTTGTGGCATCTTTCCAAATTCTAACGTAAGTAAAAGAGTAATTCATGCAGGGAACCCATCTCTGCCACTGTCATGGATTTGCTGAAGAAATTGGTTGTCAACTAGTTATTGAGGGGGATGGGTTTAAAGAGTATAGATTTAATATGATTTAAATATAGATCTAAGAGTGGTCAGTCACTGTCATAGGGTGCCCAAAGGGGTAGTGGGGTTGCAGTCTCTGGAGATGTTCCAGAACTGTGGAGATGTGGACGTTGGACTCGATGATCTCTTGAGGTCCCTTGTAACTCCTACGATTCTATGATTCTATGATTTTACTTCAGGGCATGGTCAGTGGGCAGTATTGGTGGTAGGTTAATGGTTGGACTGGGTGATTTTAGAGGTCTTCTCCAAATTTAATGATTCTATGGCTTTATGAATATCTACGCATTTGACATGGATCAAATTGCAAGCTAAGTGTAAAGTCGCTGCCATTATTAGCCCATGAAAAGGTGCCAAATTTACTGAGAGAATATGTTAGATCTTGAACTGAAAGAAGTGTCTGCTTTGCTGGGAAAGAACTGCTTTTCAAGTTCACCCTTGATTTTACTTTCTTTTCCATGTACTGAAAGCCAGAAATGAGAAGCAAGAATGAAATACAGTCCATTAGCAGATCCGTGGGAGATTGTGTGTTTCTTAATACCATACTGGATCTTGCATTGGGTGTGATATTTGAAAGTAGTAGAAGACCCTGTGTAAATGAAAGATGATACTTAACACAGGGAAATCTTCTTTAGTTAGTAAATGTTTCATAAACAAATCATTTCAGACTTCATATGAGGAGCAGTCCTGCAGGGACATTCCCTTTGGATGAATGCTCTGCCATTAGTTTTATCAGCCACATCTCTGTTCCTGTGTCATTCTGATGAGTTTCATCATCCTCACCTTCGGTGCAGATACGTGTTCTGTGCCATCACCCAGGTCACTAGGATGTGGGCCCTGATACGGATTCCCAGAATCCACACTCCCATTATCCTTTAAGCTTGGTGTGCCAGCCCACATTTGACCCACCTCCTTGCCATGGGACTCATCCTTAGCTTCAAAACACAAATGCTTCAGGAGACAGCGTAAAAAACCTTACTACTAAATGGCATCTACCCATCTTCCTTCTTCCTCACTGTCATGTTTGTCCCATTTCCTCAACACGTCTGGTGCCTCCCACCCATCCCTGCTTTGGGTCACACAGCCACCCCAGGCATGTTTCACAGAGGAACTCTCTTCCTCTTCTCTCTTGGCCCATTATGTTTAACTTCCCAAGGCTCATAAACCACAAGCCTGCACCTTGTTACCACGTCAATTCAGTGGAGTTATTTTTCATCTGCAGTTATGCTTCAATTTGGAGTATTAATTTCCTTTAGCCCTTGCCCTATTAATCACCTTAACAATCAAATTAAGACAATTATTATAATGAGTTAATGGATTATAAAGAGCAGATGATACACATTTATAACCACTTACACACTTATATAAAAGTCAACCTATTCAATAATATATTAGACCATAAATGTACTCTTACAGGGTCAAGGTAAGGAATGGGAAGTGTTCTGTCTGACTGATTTTAAGTATGTCTGCCTCATCTCTGTGAGAACTTTAAGTGCTCTGGCCCTATAAAAACCAAGTGCCAGACATTTTAAAGGGTATTTCCTTTTAGTTTGCCCCTATTTTGACTATTTTGCATATATTGTCAGTATGAAACTCATCTTCCCATATTTTTCATGTGTGTTACCAAGAAGGCATTGCATTACCAAGTTCCACCATCTCTCCCATGTTTTACAGCTCTCCGTGCCTCATGTGGAAATTCTGGCCTGAGGAAATGGGGAAAAGTTCACATATTGAGTCCATCACACCTGTCGTACTTCTCCAGTTCTAAGCATGGTTTCTTGTGGGATTCCCAGGACAAGAGTGGTGGGACCAAACACAACCTGTGCAGGAAGATACAGATCTGCTCTCATCCCATGAGTTATTACGATCTCTCTCATCTGAACTGTTCCTGAAGCTGGAACAGATGCACCAGGGAAACTGAAACATGATGAATTACCTCAAACTTACACAGTTTATTTCCTTGGGGCCAAGTGTCTGGGCCAAAGTCTCTTGCCTGCAAGTAGCAGGTGCACAAATAACTCTTTCTAGCAGAAAATACAATTTTCTGAGTTGTGTACATTTGCACTTCTGAAAGTGTAGTCCTCATCAGCATAAGTCCTCATCAGCCCTCGTTGGCTGAGCTAGCAGAACGCTTGCATCAGGGTTTCGGAATTATGACAGTTCAAGATAGAAAGCAACTGTTTAAAATACCTTTCTAATGGCAGAGATACATCAACAAGGCTTTGCTTTCTGCAGCTGAATCCTATGATTGATTGTACAATTTCACTGCGCAGAAATCCATCTATGTTCGTGAAGCAGTTTCTGCTAAGATAATACTTCAGTTATGTGGCCATCTATACCAATAAACTCTGGGGCTTACAAATCTATTGGAATCTTTACAAGGAGTACGCCGCAATGCTGTCTCGATAAATGACATCTTTCCAGTTTAAAGCATCGATTTCCAGAATGGAGGTGTGTGCTTGTGGGTGGGATGGACGAATAAGGTTCAGAAAGTGTAAATCAAAATGACCAGGATGACTCAGGAGTACCTGAAATATGTATCCTTGTGGCCACAGTTAGAGACAGTCCTTGTGCTCTCAAAAGCACTAAGTACTCACCTTCCACCAAGAGGGAGGGATTTAAAGGTTGTGGCTTTGCCCTTCCTGTATTTCTTCACCTTATTGAGTGGAATCTGAACAGCAGAAAAAAAAAAAAAAAGAAAACACCCAAATAAAGCATTTAGCAGGAAAGGGATGTTCCTTGCCTTCCTACCACACCACAGTGGAGTCACTAAAGATCCATTCCCTTAAAACATTTTGATATCATTGGAAAAAAGTGCATCAGAAGTGCATAATTTCTACCCATGACTCATTAATCTATGTGCAAAAACAACTTGTTAATGTGAAGTATTTATTATTTGCCAGTGATATTTTTTTTTTTCTGTTAACATCAGCAAGAGTAAGTGATGTTATTCTCTTCCTGGTTTGCTGGGCAGTTAGGGAGTTAATGGGGTGAGGCAAGCAAATAGGCAGTCCATGAATCTTTCTCCTAAAGAAAACGGAAAAGACAGTGTTGGTCTCAGTGCATTTAAATGCGTGGCTCTTCCTTGGCATGAGTGGGGACCTCTGGAGTTTTTTTAGCCTTCATTTTAAATTGATGCTGGGAAGATGTTGTGTCCTAAATCTGAGGTGTCAGCTTATGAGTACAGAAGTTCGGAATCATTAAGGCGCTTCATTAAATATCATGCTCCAAGACAATGCTTTTTTCAGGTTGAGGATTGGGAAGTACATCTTTCAAAGCTACTGAGTTCAGCACATAATTTAAGTTCTAATAGAAAACCATAATATGCTTATATTCAGATACATTTTATTTTCTACTTTGCTCTTTCACACCTATTACTGCTTCAAATCCTAGTTACTTTAGAGTAACTTTTTAACAGCAAAATCAATTTTCCCCAAGCAAAATTTCATTATCAAAATTCTCATTACAAAGGTGTCTGATATAAAAAAGAAGAGGATGAGAATGAACAAAGTGCAAAATATTACTGTATTTTTCCTCCAGATTTGTTTGCATTCTGAAGAAATATCCAGTACTTGAGCAATAAATAGTGACCTCATGGAAAATATGGGGGAAATATATCGGAGCTCTGAATTGGATAACACCTTGGCATGGGGCTGCTGTGAGTGGGATTCAGTGTAGTACTCTGGAGGCCATGTCAGCATTAAGAATTCAGGCACAAAACCAAATTAACATGAGATGGGCAAAGCTGTGTGCTAAGAATCCAGAAATGCTATTAGAAAGCCAAGAACATTAAATGTTGCCTCTTCAATTTCTGTTCCAGATTCTCCCTTTTTCCTACCATGAGCATCTGCTCAAAAACATTTCCATGATTTATATATATATTTTATTTTTATTGACACTTGCACAGGGCTACTCTCTGCAATAAAGAAGATAATAAAAAGTTATTGGCATGTTCATCACAGGTATAGGAGCAAAACCAAGTTGTGACTTATTTCCTGCTATCAGGAAACTCATGCTGATTCTTTCTCATTCTTGGATCTTAGCTGCATGCTCTTGGATGCTCTGAAGACAAATAAAAATAGCCTGGTTGTTCTGCCAAACAGCCATGTTGCTAAAAGGACAACCAAGAACTACATATAATTTCAGGGGTGTCACATGAGATCAGAATCATATGACACTAGATGTTGTCTATAGATGCCATAATAGTGTCAGGAGAAGCCTGAGGAGTCCTTCAGGTGGTGTCAGAGTCTACATGGAAACAAGGTGGGAGAGAAGCTCTCTCTCTTCTGCTTTCCAGTGGAAAAGCTGAGGAATGAAGCAAAGAGCATCACATTGTTCTAATGCTGTTAAGAGTGAAACTCCAGGTGGGTATATAGAGCTGCTCTACGGGGAATCATTAAATCATTGGAGTTGGAAGGGAAAATCAAAGGCCATCTGATCCTGCTCATCACCCACAGCTCCATCAGTGCTCAGAGCCCCGTCCAGCCTGACCTTGGCTGTCTGCAGGGACGGGGCAGCACCGCCTCTCTGGGCAACCTGTGCCAGTGCCTCACCGCCCTTAGTGTCAAACCTGCTTCCTTATAGCCAGTCTGAATCTCCCATCTTTTAGTATGAAACTATTTCTCCTTATCAGAGCTACAAGTTCATACTGTGAAGCACGTTTACTAGCAGAAATTACCCATCGGTTAAAGTAAGATGAATACATGACATATCTAGTTCACTCATCCTTTTGAATGTAACACAGTTAGGAATCTCTGGGAAGGGTATTTCTGCTTGTATCTCATGAATTTTTGTACCAGTAAGTAAGCAGATTCAGTGAAACAAAATTTATGTTCCCCTTCCCCATCTCCACCCAAGTTCCTCACCATTCCCAAAGCCTTGTTTGAGTGTGTGAGTGCCTTCCTGCAGTACTGTCATGGTGATAGGTGGAACAGTCACTAATCTCATCCCATGGTGCAATCGGTGCGGCCCCAAAAGACCCCAGGCCTGAGCCCAGAGGGTGAGGTGAAGCAGAGGAGGGTTGTTGGACAGCCACAGGAACAAGTTTGCTAACAAATGCAATGCTCCCACACTGCACAGGCTGGCTGTAATGCCGAGAGGCTTCCTAGCAGCACCTCCCACTCTCCTTCCTGCAGTGATTCAGATGGTGGGCAATGAAGGCAAGAATTCAGGATGAATTTCTGAGGAATAGGGGAAGCATTTCATCACTATTCAGCCTTAAATCGGCATTAAACAAAAGTAGCCAGGTCTTCCAAGATTTCGCGGCTTTCTTTTTGACTGAGTTTTTTCTGGATGGGTTCTGTTTGGACTCCCACTTGGCTGGAGGTGCCTAGGAAGCAAGTGGTCTATTTCACTGCAGGCCATCGTTCTGAGCAAGAGAGCAGGAAGAGGAAGGGAGGAAAAATTTGCACATGAGCATATAAAGGGGAAAATTCTGAAGTCAAATGACTGTCCGTAAAGGAAACTGTTCTTCAAGAGTTAGGATTAAATTGGAAGTGCACCCTTGTACAACAGAAATTGGTGTTTCTAGCTGGCAAAAACCAGTGCTCTTTCCTGGCACCTGGCCCAGGTGCACAGGTCCTTGTCCATTTGGGATGTTTCTTGCATATAACCCATACTTCTAAAGTAAATTATTAGCAAACTCTCTCTTGCTCCTCCCCCTCAAAGTGCTCTATTAAGAAATGAAATAGAGGCATTCAAACTCTCTCTCTTTTTGTTCTTCCTTGTGATTAACTGCATAATAAAAATGATATTAAGTGGCTATAAATCTTAAACAGGCCCATCTAAATGACAAGCCATTATAACTACAACAATAAACAAGGGCTGTATTTTTTGCATGGTGTTTAAAGGCAGCCTTCCCAAGGATCACAATTAACAGCAGCACTGTAAAGAAACTTCAAGCCAGGGAGTTTTATTCCTAGATCTTACTGCAAAATAGGGGTGGTGGTGCCACTTCTGCATCTGTATGAACTGGATTTCTTTTTCAAGAAACCAAGGCTATTCAGGTATCTTGCAGTTCTGGGAGCACAGAGGGATGCTGAAAATCGCTGAAGGATGCAGCAGCTGGTTCTGCGCATCCAAAAGGTTCAAGCAGGCACCCGTCCCAGTGCATCTCTTGCACTAAAAAAGGAAAAAAAAAAAAAAAAAGCCAGTATCATCCTAGAGCCATGTATTTATGAGGGCATAAATCCACTGATGTGGATACAAATCAATTACATAAACAATTCCTCTGCCTATACAATGGACTTATGGAAAGTTAGCAGAATGGAAAAGTTGTACTCAGCAGATGGGCAACATGCACCTGTCCCTACTTGCATAGAGACTAGCACAAAGGAAACCATCATGGAAATAAGGAGACATTCATCTTATGTTTTCCTTCAAAAGTGAAGTTTCTCCCCCCACCATTCCTGTTGTTACTACAGTCTGCATGTGTGCTGCTGACCCACACTAACGATGTCATAAAAATAAACTTGTGGTTTGAAAATATGCAAAGCCACCTTCTCAGCCTGCTACAGAGAAGACTTTGGCTGTTATGCTTGGAGACACATGTATAGATCACTCACCGTAATTTCATTAAGGCTTCAGAGTCTTGTTATCAATTCCTCATTTAGTGCAATTTACAGAAAAACATCAGTTACACTAAAATCAAGATAAGAACATTTTTCTCTGTTCTTTTTGTTGGTCACTTTCCAATTGGAGGTTGCAGTTCAGCTCAAGCTGCTCGATGAGTGCTTGCTCATCTGTAACAGATCAGCCTGGTGAAGAGCGTGTCCCACCGGGGAGAGGGCTTCCCAGAAGGGCACTGCGGGAGACAAGTCATTCACAGAAATTACTCAAAAAGGTAATTTTGGCTAAACACCATCCAATGAACTAAACAGTAATTATCCCATGCTGCTCCTATATATGGTCTGAGGAACCCAGGCTCCACTAAACAAGGAGATATCTGTCCTGTTCTTTTACGAGCTCTTAATCATAGAATCATAAGGCCAGCTGATCCCACTCCCTGCAGTGCTCAGGGACACCCACAGCTCCATCAGTGCTCAGTGCCCCGTCCAGCCTGACCTTGGCTGTCTGCAGGGACGGGGCAGCACCGCCTCTCTGGGCGGTTTTGATCAGGTTTTGATGAGCATGGCATACAGGCTCTTGTTAATCACTGGTGAAAATTCACAGGTAATGGTGGTGACTTCATTGAAAAATTGAACTTCATAGCTGAGAATTTCCTCTGTCAAGCAGAGTTACTGGGCTCTTCATATATGTTTTATTTTCCATGGTAATAAATAGGAAGCATCATTTTTGGAGCAACCCAAGCCTGTGCAGCTGATGTTAGTTCCTCTTCATTCAGCGTGGCCCAGGCAAGCCAAAAGGTTGGGCACACCTAGACTCGGTGAAAGCTCAGGTATTTCCTAAGTACGTTTCTCCCAGGCCGGAGTCATGGGTTGGTTAGGAACACAGGCTCTAGTGGACCTGAAGGACGCAGGAAAGAGTTTTCTCTTATGAAAAGACAGAGCACTTGAAGCTCCTGCCATCATCCCTTGAAGAACTGTGGACAGTTTCTATGTTTAGCAACAGAGGAAATGAGGCTTCAAGCTGCGGATTAAGTCTAGAAATCTCTGGCTTGCAGCCAGCATATGGGGAGCCAAGGAGCTCAGCCGAAAGAGAGCTTGACTGGGAGCCAGAAGAATGGGCTTGGATTCCCCAGATAAGGATTTCTCTCTTTCTGGATGACTTCTAGACACACGTGCTGACAGCCGGGCAAGCAGTGCCTCCAGTTACCCTACTCCATACTATACAATCATGTCACTTTGTTTTATCTTTTTTCTTTTTTTCCTACTGCATGGATTCCTCTGGGTGCTGAGTCCAGTGGGGGCTGCTAGCTGAGTGCTTGCAGAAACCCACAGGCATCCTTTGGACTGCATGTGCATTTGAGATGCACTCAGTGTCAGTTCCTGCACTACCTGTATGCAGCATGTTTCTCGTACTCACAAGAGTTGTTTCAATTTCACTAAGCAGCAAAGATATTGAGATAACTAAGTCACACTGCTTTGTAACACCAGTCCTGCTTTTCCTTTGAAAAGTGCTCTGAAGTCTGACTTAAGAAACACTAAACTTGCAAAGCATTTTTTGGAGATACAAACTACTTCTATTGAGGTTTGTAATTATATTCATTTATTTTGCAATCTCTTATTTAACAGTTCAAGGTAATAAAAGGCCAGATTCTCCAGAGAGGGCTAACATCTGTAAGGTTATTTAAGGAGTAGACCTGCATTGTCAAACACAACTTCATCATCATTGACTTATAGAACAATTTGAGTTGGAAGGGGCCCCCAAAGGCCATCTGATCCCACTCCCTGCAGTGCACAGGGACACCCACAGCTCCATCAGTGCTCAGAGCCCTGTCCAGCCTGACCTTGGCTGTCTGCAGGGACGGGGCAGTACCTCCTCTCTGGGCAACCTGTGACAGTGCCTCGCTGTCCTTAGCATAATGAACTTTAAATATGTTTCCCTCCCTGATGATGAGAGGGAAGTTAATGTACTACTCATTCCCTATTTTAACCAAACTAATAATCGACAGACCAGATGCAAGGCCCACTGGTTACCTCTTACACTGCCAGGAAGGCTCCCCTGGTAATTTGTTTAAAAACTGTTATTTTGGCTTTTGCATACTGAAATGGTGTTTGGTTTACCTTCTCACATTTAATAAAAAACATCTGCAGAAGACATTCAGTGTAACTTCAAGGAAAATCATCTTGGAACAGATTGGATTCTATAGCTTTGTATTTACTGAGTAACACTTATTTTCTGAAATAAGCTCAGCAAATTCATTTCCCGTTGCTTTACTACTGTGCTGGTACCTGGGGGCATGAGCTGAGGTGCAGGCTTCGTTGTGCAAGGTGCTGCACAAACACAGGTAGGTGGGGAGCAAACAGGGCAGTGCTGTTCTCAGCCATGAGAACATGGGCAGGGCTTTGCATGTCCTTATGGTGAGAGCTGCTGAAGACCTGGAACTTCCATTCACATGCACACCCACTTTCAAATTTCTCTAAAAATAAGGGAAATGTTATGCCAAGAAGAAAGAAAGGTGGTTGGGTTTTTTTTCTTTTTTTTCTGTGGGTATTTTGGAGCAGCTGTGTTTGTAATCCTGCAGCTGCCAGCAGTGGAAGGCAGTCAGTACTTGTACACCACACTTCAGAGCTTTGCTCTTAATTTTCCACACAGTAAAACCAAATGTAAAATAAGTGTATCTGCAAGTTCTTCACTTCAGGGATTAAAAGCATTCAGCAATGAACAGAAGGAAAGAATGATACACTTCCAGGGCTAAAAGCAGTGCTGGTCTTTGAACTGCATGAGCGACAGGATGAAAGCATGCCAGGAACAAGCTCCCCCCAATGAACTGCAGCCTCTCAACCAGCATTTGTTGCACGTGCACGAGCATGCTTCTTGTTGGAGCTGAGGGAGCTCTCCTGCAGTATGTAATCGATAGGAAGGCAGGGGAGCAGAGAGAAGCCTGTGTCACTGTGGAGCTCAGCAGCGTTTTGCCAGAGAAACTCCAACAGCAGGTCTGTAGGATGCCAAGCATTCTCCCATTTGAAGATGACATGGGAAACAACTGACTGTAATTCGTGTAAATGAGCATGCTGCTCCAAGAGGATTTATGCAGTTCTGTGAGGTTTTGTTGTTTTTTTTCCCCCTTGGAAGAGAATAGTTGTGTACCTCTGATGCACTGGTAACCCTGCTGAATCACAGAACCATAGGATGGCTCAGGTTGGAGAGGATCTTAAAGCCCACCCAGTGCCACCCCCGGCCATGGGCAGGGCTGCCCCCCACCAGCTCAGGCTGCCCAGGGCCCCATCCCACCTGGCCTTGAGTGCCTGCAGGGATGGGGCACCCACAGCTCTCTGGGCAGCAGTGCCAGCGCCTCACCGCCCTCTGAGGAAAGGATTGCTTCCTCACATTTAACCAACATCTCCCTCTTTTATTTTAAAGCCATTCCCGTGGAATATCCCTCTGGATGGTGTCCCTTCCTTCTGTTGTGTCCACTGCACCACCAGCTCGGTGTCATCAGCAAACTGCTGAGGGTGCACTCCATCCCACTGTCTGTGTCAGTGATAGAGATGCTGAAGAGCATCGGTCCCAACGTGGACCCCTGGGGACACCACTCATCACTGGCCTCCACCTGGACATGGAGCCATTCACAACACAACTCTGGCTGCAACCATCCAACCAATTCCTTACCCACAGCCTTCAAATCCATCTCTCTCTAATTTAGAGATAAGGATGTGCTGCAGGACCATGCACTGTAATAGATCAGAACTGATTTTTGCCTGCCTCTACGTTCAGAACAGTGAGAATACTTAACTGTATTTCCCTCAGATCCTCTGGTTAGCAATCAGAAAACTTCCAGAAGCTGCTGCAGCTCCTGCAGCTGGACACATTCTGGGAATTATCCCATCCCAGTCCTCAAATTACACAGCACTGGCACTGCTCCGAGGAGCTCCCCTGGGAGGCAGGAGGTTAAGCACCAAGTAACAGATGATTTGTGAGGGGTAATGCTTCTCCATTGCTTTGGGTTTCTGGAGGCTTAGATCACATTAGATGAGCTTTGATATTGAAGTCCATTTTTTTCCCAGCTTCTGCCTGTAATTTTACTTCCCATCTCAGGACAACAAGACACAAATAAAACCCAAGGCTGTTATTGCAGACCTCCATGCAAGTTCATTCTGAATCACTGCATGTTATCGCTGAAGCAATTCACTCCTTACTCACTTGAGATCAAATTCAAGTGTTCCTGCTCAGGCTCAATGTTTTCTTATTCCCAACTGATGGAGCTATAAGATGCAACTCCATAGTGTCTGAATCAGAACAGCAAGGCTTGCTTTTATTATGTACATCAGAATGAGAAGTTTTAGAGGATTTTATTAGCTCAGAATGTCTTCTTAAGGCACCTTGATGATTGTGAGACTCGGATTTCATAAATATTCTGTGTTTACTTCTCTGAAACTGGGCAAAATACCCTAAAATCAAGTTTGTAGTAAAATATCATTTGTAAAGGAGTATAAGGAGAAGTGATTTCAAGGTATTTTAAGAAAAAATTTAATCTTTAAGTGGTTCTATACACCACAGCATGGAGTGTGGATGCTCTAAAGGACTCTTCTTGTAGAGTGCTTCTGTGAACTGCCTGAAAATCTCTTGGTAACTCACCTGCAGAGCTGAGGGAATGTCCAAACCACTTGTTTCTTATTGATTATTTTTAAACGAGAGCAGGCAGCACGATTTCTGCAACACACTGGATATAGATGCAGGCAGCAAATGCTGGGAATTCTTGATAAAGGCACTGTCAGAGGGATAGGACAGGACTACTTGGAGGTGCTCATGCACAGTGCATTGGGCTGTCCTTTCCCAAAGCACACAGGGAAGGCCATTGATTTTCAGTTACCAATCCTTGCCCTGACAGAGAGCAAACCCACAGGGGGAGAGTGGCTTTCTGCCTTTATTGCTCCTACCTCACCTTTACTGTAGCACTTCGTTTTTTCTTCTTATTGTGGCTTATTGTATTTGCATGAAGGTTAACTGTTCCCATGGACTGAAGGAGAGTCAGCTAACACCCATGGGAAAGTAAGTGTGGAATGTGTGACTCCTGCAGAGCTTGTATGGAGTGCTGCCACTCTTGGTGGGATCTGCTCAAAGATCTTGGAGCTGCTCCCTCTGCCCTGCTCTGGGCACCTGTTCATCTCTTCCTCATTTTAATTCTTAATTTTCTAATACTCTACCCAAGCCTCATTGCAGCAGCCAGCTTCACCTGCCCTCTGGACCCAGCACCACAAAGGCAAAGGGACAAAGGAAGGGATGAGAGAAGTGGGGCTCACAGCCCAACTTTGCTAACCAGGAAGAGGGCTGGAGAAGTGAAGCAGCTGTTCCAATACCATGCAGACATCTTGTGGCCAGCAGCTGAACCCAGGACTCCCAGTCCCTTCCTGGTGCCTTTCCCACAAAACCACCCTTTCTTCTAGGCAGATGTTTCCATCAGAGGAGAAGGTCTCCTCAAACAGTGGGAGGATAATGAGCCCTTTGCATGGATGTTTGCTCATCTCCATGGCAAGTACAGCAGCTGCTAGAGTAGAAATAGCACAGCTTTCTGGACCTTTCATCAACAGTAACTATGTAGAGGAAAAGGCATTCTTCAGGCATCTGAGAGAGTGGGATTATGATTTAGATGTGCAGAGTTTTATTTTTAAATTGCTTATGCTGAACTTTAAAAACTGTCTTAAAGCAGCTTTGCGTTGTGGGAGATGTATGCTTAAAGGCGACCGTGAAGGAGTGGTGAGAGGGGAGGAAAAAGGCACAAGAGGAACAATACCACAAGATGTATGACTTTTGTTAGCATTTAAGAGCTGTAAATGAATGATTACTTCACTCTGAGCGATGTCTAGCAACCTTTCCATTTGCTACAGTCCTCATGGCAAATACTGGGTGCCTGACAGAAGGCAGTGGAGATACTTCTTTTCTCCCGACAAAAGGGAGTTGCAGAAAGTCCACCAGTGGCATGAGCACGAGATTTCTGATTCTCATCTCTGCTTGGCTCCTAACTCCCTGTTTGGATTCTCTTTTTGCAGTTCAGCCAAACAAGGCCAAGAGCACCCTGCTTAAATCCTGCTCAAACTTCCTCTTGGGAGCAGCTTTGCAACGAAGCTCACACAGTCCATCTCTCACCACAGCTTTCTCCATCAGAATTTCCCCTATTTAACTATTTTGGAGAGTTGTTTCACTTTCATTAAATTATATAAATGAAGAAGTGCTGGACGGAAAGTTGATCTTGTTTCCTTTGAATAAGGCAGTGCTGAGAGCTTGGAAACTCCAAGAGTTAAGGCCAAAGTCATACCAGAATTATGAGATTCTCGGTATCCAAAAAGTTTTTTCAGTAGCTCTGAAAATAAACCTGTGCCTCATCAGTGCACTTTACTTTAAAAAAGGGAGAGAAAATCAAAACAAAAAGAAAAGTAAAGCAAAGCCAGGTGTCATGTTGAGTTCTCCAAGTGAAAAGCTCCAGTTCAACAGGAAATTCCCCAAATAGCAAGTATTCGCATCCAGATGGAATTAGTATTTTAACATTTCAGAATTGCCATGAAATAGGGAACTCTGGCTTCCATCCACCTGTATTCACATTAATGTCTCAACAACTTCGTGGCTGTTTTAACAAAGAAGCTATAAAAGTGTGAATCACAACTGTGCTTTTTCAGTCATAGAATGGTTCGATGGAAGGTTACCCTTAAAGGCCACATGGTGCTGCTTCCTGCAGTGCTCAGGGACACCCACAGCTCCATCAGTGCTCAGAGCCCCGTCCAGCCTGACCTTGGCTGTCTGCAGGGACGGGGCAGCACCGCCTCTCTGGGCAACCTGTGCCAGTGCCTCACTGCCCTTAGTGTCAAACCTGCTTCCTTATAGCCAGTCTGAATCTCCCCTCTTCCAGTCAGAAGCCATTTCTTCTGGTCCCATCACAAAAGACCTCACTAAAGAGTCTGCCCCCTTCCTTCTCACAGCCCCTTTAGATGCTGAAAGGAAATTCACATTTTGCATTCAGTGTGACACTGGTATCCAACTTATAGTTAAAACTCTTCTTGGATTAATGCCATGAAGGCAGTGTGCGTCTATGCATACTAGCACACTAGCATCAGGGCACATTGGGTTCATTTTCTGGGAGACAGAGGGAGGACAGAGAGGAAAGGAAGTCTTAGTCAGGGGGCAGAGAAGATGGAGTAAGATTCTTCTTGGTTTTGGGACATGTCTGAGCCTTTTTTGTTGTGGAAATATCAAGCAAGATGTTAAAAATGTGTGTGGCACTGTAAAGCAATCGTAAATATTTATACTGCCCACTGACACTCTTCTGTTCTTTTTGTTATTACACAGTATAATGAAGCAGACTTAAGATATAATAACCTCGCTGCATGTTAAGCTGTCAGAGAATGACAGTGCTATTATGGGTCATGAAATGTCAGGATGTTTGGTGAATTTACACAGCTTAGGATTTTAAAGAATGAGTAATCAGCCTCTCATCACTGCAGACATGTCATGGTGAATCCAGTCTGGGGCAGGAAGCAGCATTTACTCCCTTTGCTCATCCTATAGTGCCTGAGTCCCACCTCATCACCATTGCTTGCACTGTGGTCCCGAAGAGCTAATGGTGGTGACTATGTTGAAAAATTTGATTTTGTTGCTGAGAATTTGCTCTGTCAAGCAGAGCTACTGAGCTCATTGCTTATGCTGTATTTTCCATGGAAATAAATAGGAGGCATTACTTTTGCAGCAACTTATGTCCATGCTGCTGAAGATGATTCCTCTTCACTCAGTGCAGCGCAGGCAAGCTAAAAGATTGGGCATCCGTGAACTAGCTCACCACTTTAGAAAAAAGCAATGCAACACTCACTTTCTTCCCTCTGCATCGCACAGGCTCCACCTCTGCCTCTTTCAGCTCCTGTTGCACTGTGCTGTTTGTTTACTTTGCATCCTCTCTGCAAAATCATGGCAGCCGGGGTATGGCCAAAGCTCATGGCAATGGCTGAAGGATGCACCGTGCATCTCTGCTGTGCAGGGATGGCAGCAAGTGCCATGCAGTCTGAGGGGAGCAGTGACAGGTGACATTAAGCATTAGTATGACAGGGCTGGCTCCTGGAGTTCTTCGTGTGATTTTCCAAGTCATCCTGTTTATAAAAAAAGAAAAAGTGTTAGTTTCTAGCTTCCAGGACGTGGAATAGAAGCTCAGGCCATGTAGGACACATCTCATCTGCGTTACAGCTGCTCTCTTTTCCCTATTTGGAGGTCAAGAAAATACATTTTTGAATCCAAGAGCAGAGACAGTTGCCAAGAGAAACTCAGTATTCTAGAGGGAAATTGTTATTACATTTGCAAAACCTGAAATTTCTGCAACAACTAAATGTAAAACAAATGTGACATAAGGAGGAGGAAAGAGTGGGTGGGAAAACAAGGAGATGAAGTAGAAAGTCACATCAGGTTTAGCACAAAAACTCGATGTCAACTCCGTCCCTTTACAGCACAGGATTTGCAGTGCTGAGCTCCTGAAAAGACATGCAGTGCTCCAGGCATGGACTGTGTTGGTCTGGCTTTGTGCAGCAAAATACTCTTACATCATTACAGCAAAAACGAAAAGCCACAGTAAAAATCTATGGGGATTCAAAGGCTCAGATGAGGGGCTATTTCAGGTCAAAGTTGTCAAACTGTACTGAGCTTCTAAATATACCACAAGCATTTACACGCTGTTTAGCAAGCAGACATGAGCTCATGCTGCTCATGTTCCAGATTGAGCCTGCCCCAGTCCACAAATTAAGCAGCTACATTCAAAGGTGCTGAGCTCACGCTAATACCCGTTGTGTGATTCCTGCTCTGTAAGCCATCTCAGGAAATGCTGTCATCGATATTCATAGAGATATCATGAGTTTTCCATTTTCTTCTTTTAGAAATTGAAAGCTGAAGGATCACCTGATGTGATGTGGGCCAGGTAACGCTCCCTGTGCACCCATATGGACAGTGCTCCCACATGCAGGCATTGAGCTGCTTTGGACACAGTATGTGAGAGATGGGAAACAAGAAGCATGTGTCAGGTTGCAACAAGGCAGGCTCTGCTTCACTCCTATTCTGGCGTTTGCCAGCAGCATCGCTGGTCAGAACAAACGTGCAGCACAAACATGCCTGCAGCATGGCAGCACTGCCAGGCCAGGGCTGGACAGGTGGCACAGTGCTGTAATAGTGACACTGCTCAGAGCCATAGAATCATAGAATCATTCAGGTTGGAACAGAACACTAAGATCATCCAGTCCAACCATCCACCAACCACCAGTACTCCCCACTAAACCATGTCCCACAGTGCCACATCTCCATGTTTCTAGAATACTTCCAAGAACATTGACTTCACCACCTCCCTGGGCAGCCTGTGCCAGTGTCTAACCACTATTTTGAAGAAGTTATTTTTCCTTACATCCAGCCTGAACCTTTGTAAAAGCCATTCCTTCTTGTTTGATTTCTGTTACTCAGAAGAAGAGGCCGACCCCCACCTCACCACAACCTCCTGTCAGGGAGTTGCAGAGAGCAATAAGGTCTCCCCTGAGCCTCCTCTTCTCCAGACTGAACAATCCCAGCTCCCTCAGCCGCTCCCCATAAAACCCCATTGTGCTCCAGACCCCTCACAGCTCCGTTCCCTTCTCTGCACAGCTCCAGGGCCTCCATGTCTGCATTGTAGTGAGGGGCCCAACGCTGAACACAGCACTGAGGTGCGGCCTCAGCAGAGCTGAGTGCAGGGGACGGTCCCCTCCTGCTCCTGCTGGCTGCACTACTGCTGACACAACCAGGATGCCGTTGGCCTTCTTGGCCACCTGGGCACACTGCTGGCTCATGTTCAGCCGAGCGCCGACCAACACCCGCAGCTCCTTTCCCTCCGCACAGCCTTCCAGCCACTCTGCCCCAAGCCTGCAGCGCTGCGTGGGGTTGTTGTGAGCGCCGTGCAGGTCTTGTTGCACTCCATCCCACTGGGCTCAGCTCAGCCTGCCCAGGCCCCTCTGTAGGGCCTGCCTGCCCTCAGGCAGATTGACATTTCCCCAGCTTGGTGTTGTCTGCAAACTTACTGAGAGTGCATTCAATTCCTTCATCCAGATTGTCAATATAGATACTAAATAAGACGGACCCCAGTGTCCACTGCAAGTAAACACCATTCGTTGCCCAAGCACTGCTGTGCTCTTGGTCCAGATGAGGCCATAAAGGGTGGAATCTTGAGCTGAGGTGTGTCTGTGTGCTTGCCAGGACTGAGATCCCAGAGCTGGGGCAATCTTCTCCCAATGGCGATATGTTGAACGCATGACAGGATTTTCCATTTTGTCACATAGCTCTCAATTGATTTTTCAGTGCTCTGCCATTGCTGCAGATTGATCAGGTCTGAGCATCAGTGGGGGCTGGGTAATGGTGTGTTGCTGCTCCAGCAGCTCCTGGAGCCACACAAACTCCTCTGTGTTGCTCAGGAATTTTCTCAGTGTGACACAGCTCCTAAAGCCCTGACCGTGGGTGCTCTTCTTCCCAGTGTGGGCTGAGGGAAGCGGCTGTGGGTTTTTTGCTTTGTTTGTTTAGTTGTTATTTTTTTCTTTACTAAGTACTCTAACAAAAGCTGCTGTGTTTGAAATTGATGTGTTTGGGAAATATGTGTCAATTCTGACAACATTTACATTTCATATGTACACAATTGAAGCAAAGTGCTTTAGTGTCAAAATTTCCCATGGTGATGTTTTCACAGCACTCTGGGGGGGTTGTTTGAAAATGAAATTGATTTTTTTCAATACCAAAATCACCTGGAAAAAAAAAAGTGTAAGCCTAGACTTCTACACTGGATTGTTGAAGTACTTTTTATTCCTTCAGAGTAATACTTCAGAATATGAAACTTGCAATTTCTGCCATTTCCATGGAAATGGAAGATGAACCCTCCTTCCTGCTTCCCCCTATTCTGGAGGTGGCTTCATTACAGCAGTCAGCTTGCTGGCTGCCCTCAGCAAACACAGCCATTTTCCTGTCCATCTCACAGCATGGACTGTGTCATTGATGTGAAAATTTCTCCTTGGATCTTCCAAGATACAAAGAATCCTAGAATCACAGAATCGTTCAGTTTGGAAAAGACCTCTGAAATCATCCAGTACCACCATCCACCTGTCACCAGTACTGCTCACTGGCCATGTCCCTCAGTGCCATATTTCAATGGTTCTTGAACACCTCCAGGGACGATAACTCCAATTCCCTGGACTGCCTGTGCCAGCACCTCACCACTCTTTCCAAGAAGTTTTTCCTAATATCCAACCTGACCCTCTCCTGGTGCAACCTGAGGCCATCACCTCTCATCCTATCTCTGTGACATGGGAGAAGAGGCTGAAGCCCACCTCACCACAACCTCCTTTCAAGGGGTTGTAGAGACTGATAATGTCTTCACAGAACCTCCTTTTCTCCAGACCATCTCCAGAACCTTCATACCCTCAGGCAGATAAACACTTCTTTCCAACTTGGTGTTGTCTGCAAACATACCAATGGTGCACTCAATCCCCATCCCTTATCAGGATGGGCCTTACTGTAAAGCTGAATGTGAGACAGCTTGGGAACCTCCACTGCTGAGACGAGCAGCAAAAGAGAGAAGTCCTGGGTCTTGCTTGCAGTTTTATCTTTCCCTCTGAACGCAATACAAAGTCCTATGGGGCTCATAGTTCTTCACTTCTGAGAACAGGTACCTGGAAATTCTGCAGTCCACAGAACTGGAGCATTAACTCTTTAACTCCCAGTGCCTCATATGATGTTATGATGTGGAATACTGATAATAAAAATCATAAAACCATGACAAACAGGTATGTGCATCATGTTCTTCATAAGAATGCCAGAGTCGAGGAGTTTCCTCCCTCAGGATCTGAGGGAGCACCAAATTTCATAGTCATGCTGCAGGCTGGAAGCAAACACTTCTAAGTGCACAGGTTTAACCAGCTAAGCACTGATCTCACTTTGTGTGCATTCATCAGTAATTTTCAGGCTGCAGATTAAAACAAGATTATACTTCTGTCACATCAGAGGCACCGGGGGAGTCACGCCAGCTCCAACCTGGGAGCAGCCCACCCCACAGGAACACACTGTGCTCTCCAGGCCCAGCCACATGCACATGGATTTGGTTTTAAAACAAGATATTAAAAAGTCCTCCGAGGTGAAATAGTGTCTGCATAAAATACTTCACCCATGTGATTGCACAGGTGGTTGATTGGGAGTGTGCCAAGCAGCATGTGAGCAGGGAGATCATAGAACAAACACAGGACACCTGTCTTCACTTTTGCAAGGCTCTGAGTACCCACTGACTTGGCGCACTTTGTCAAAGGCACTTTGTGACACACAAATATTTGCAATATGCAAGCCCAGCTTGAGTCCCTAACTTGCACACTGTAGTGTGATGGGTCTGTAAGAATAATATCCAAGCACTGGCTAGGATCCAGCTGTGCATGTGGGACAAAGCCCAGCAGGGCATAACACAGGAGAAGGGCATTAGAAGTAGGATTCTGGAGAGGGAAACTGTAAGACAACAAAAAAACGTCCCATTAAGTTTCAGTATTTTGGTACAATAGCAATTTTAAGAAACAGTTGACGGGTTGTAAGTACAAAGAAATTAATGGATGGTTTTAAGCAAGAAATAGAGGGTAGGTACTACTGCCCCATAAACGCTTCGTTTAGGCACAGAGAGACTATTAATTTTCATGATTCTTCATACCACAAGACAGAAAAGTAATAGTTCAAGTCATGTATGATGAAATCTAATGTTGTGGTATAATTTTTTCCCATTGATCGGGTCCTAGTCTATCTGGGGTGATTTATAGGAATAACCAGGGACAGGAACTTACTGCAGTACTGCAAGGACCAGTTACATTTATGTGCTGCATTGAAGTTCAGAGTTAATAGATTTTAAATTATAGTCTATGGAGTGCTCCCACTGATGCAGGTTTCCCTTGGGGGTCTGATCAGGACAGGGAGGGTTGAGGGAAGGGCTGTAGAGACATGTTGTCTTACTTGTGCCACCTTTTCACTTTTCCTGCTCAGAAAACAATATCCTTAGAGTCTACTTTAATCTAACTCAGCCAGTGGCAGTGCAAAATTGCCTGCAAAAAGCCATAAGCAGACCTGAAAAATGACTTTTTTTTTTTTTTTTTATTATTGGCAGCTTTCTTTGGGTTTAGCCATGCTGAATTCATAGGAATTGAAGAGTAAAATAATTCTTTCTTTTGAGTAGAAGCGAGGCGAGGTTTGTTTGAAGAAAGATTAGGTGCAGAAGTTTTGTTTTTCCAAACACTTTGTTGAATTTTGAAAAGAAACAAGGAATTAAATCCCTTCAAAAGGAAATCACAACAATGGAACACATGTTCTAAGCAAGAAGAAATGAGGTTTCACTTTGTGCAACATAGCCATTGCATTGCAATGGGGGCCCAAGCATACACCTGAACCCAGTACACACCTGAAGAGAGTGTCTGGGAGGGCTTTGAGCTGGAGCTTTAGAATTTGGGGTTTGGTCCATAGATCTGCTGCAGAGTCTCTTTGAGACTTGATCCTAATGAATAAAGCACCTCTGTCACATCATTTGTACAGTGAGAATAACGTTCTTTCCTTGCAGTTCACCACGATCACAGGATGTCAGAGATTGGAAGGGACCATTAAAGATCATCTAGTCCAATCCCTCTGCTGTAGTAGGAACACCTAGACTGGGTCACACAGGAAAACGTCCATGTGGGTTTCTACAGGAACAACCCAGCGCTGTGTATGCACATGGCCTAAAAAGCAGAAGGCCTTGATTTCAGTGCTATGGGAAAAAGGAAGAACACCCGATGGGTTGTGATTCCTGCCACTATCGGTGCTTTTCCCAATACAAAGGCTCTAAGTTCAACAGAGAAAAGGAGAGATCATTGTTTTCCTTATTCGTTCAGTTTTTCAGCCCCATTTTCTCTGCCTTTGTCCCCATTTTTTGGTATAGCTTTTATCTTGATATTTTCTTTGATGCCAAAGCCAGAATTTCAATTACTTTCCCTTTGCTTTCTCCCTGTTTTGCAATGTGTTGCTATGGGAACAGTACACGTCCATTCAGATACCTGATCCCAGTGATTTTTTGAAACAAAAATAATACTTTTTTTCATTAGTCTCTGGTCTCATCCCCTGCCTGTTCTAGCCTGGGCAGATTAATATGTTATTTTCAGAAGTGCAGTGTCGAGGAGTTAGGAAGCCATGCATGGTGACACAACAAGGAAGATTTCTGCTTTATACTTATTATTTTATTATTCTGCCACCCCCTTCCCACATCCCTAAGCTCTGTTGGTTTCATCGTCCCATTTCCCTGCCTTGCAGCCACCTCAGTCAATGAGAGAAGCCCTTCAGCCCTTCCTCCCCTCTGCCCTACAGCTCAGTAGCAGTGGCACCCGATTCCCTTATATTAGATGACGGATGTACAACAAAATCTATTAAGTTAAAGCATATTTACTGGAAGAATCAAGATCAATTTCCAATATCATCCTGTACACAAACTCAGCATGGCAAAGGGACTCCTGCAGTTCAGCTGCATTCAAGTAACATTGATTAGTTTGATGTTCTGTGGATTGCAAAACAATTTCAACTGTTGTGTTTGTTTCCATATGGTTCAATGGCAATGTTAGGTAACCTTGTTCCTTATGTTGTTGCTTCATGTCTGAAATATTTGCAATACCTGCTGGCACCATCATCAGACAGATGACTGGAAGCATTGCTTGTTTCTGCTACAACACATAGTGGTATTAAGTGGGAGCAGAGTTCACCAGGCAAAAAAAATTTCCAGGCACAGGAAAAGCTGCTGCCAGAGCCCGGTCAGCTGCTGACCCCCTGCCAGCGAGCATGCTGAGCACAAAATATTTTTAAACATCTTGTAAAACTCTGCTCTAAATGAGAAAGAAATGTTTTACTCTTGCCTGTCACTCTGCCAGAAAGCCTCTTATGAATTGTGGCTGTCAGGTGAAGACCCCAGTGATGAGAAAAAGGAATCACTCCTCTTTTTAAGAAAGAGAGAACAACAGGCTGGGGAGCCTCACCTCTTCACCTGGGAAGATCATGGAGTGGATACTCCTGGAAGAGTTGCTAAGGCACACTGAGTGAGGGGGTGATCTGAGACAGCCAGCACAGCTTCATCAAGGGCAGAGCATGCCCAATCCATCCAGTGGCCTCCTGTGGTGGAGTGATGGCACCAGTGGACAAAGGAAGGGCAACAGTTGTCATCTACCTGGAACTGTGCCTTTGACATAGTCCTGCACCACATCCTTATCTACAAATTGGAGATAGAGAGGAATTTGAAGGCTGGACTATACGGTGGATAAAGAGTTGTTACCCCACAACATCCTTCTCTCCAAATTGGAAAGATATGGGTGTGATGAGTGGACTGCTCGATGGATGACTAACTGGCTATCTAGGTTTGAGTACTGCCTCCAGATGTGGAGTCCTCACATCCTGTGGAGATGTGAACCAGTTGGAATGTGACCAGAGAAGGGTCACAAAAATTACCCAAGAGATGGAAACACCTCTCCTATGAGGACAGGCTGAAAGAGCTGGGGCTGTTCAGCCTGGAGAAGAAAAGGCTCCAAGGTGACCTGAGAGTAACCTTTCAGTATCAAAAGGTGAGCTAGAGAAAGGAAAAGGATAGACCCTTCAGCAGGGTCTGTTGTGACAGAATGAGGGGAAATGGTTTAAAGCTTACAGAGGGGAGATTTATAATAGATAGGAGGAAAAAGTCTTTTTCTGTGAGAGTGGTGAGGCACTGGAACAGGTTGTTCAGAGATATGGGTCCTGTCCCTGGAGACTTTCAAGTCAAAGCTGGATCAGGCCCTGGGCGACCTGATCTAGCAGTGTATGTCCCTGTGCATTGCAGGGGAATTGAACTAGATTAACTTTAAAGGTCTCCTCCAACTCTAAGGATTCTATGATTAAAATTGGTTGGATGGTCACAGCCAGAGGGCTGTTGTTAATGGATCTATTTCCAGGTAGAGGCCAGTGACGAGTGTGGACCCCCAGGGTCTGTCTTGGGACCGGTGCTCCTCAACGTCTCTATGAACAACACAGATGGTGGAATGGAGTGCACCCTCAGCAGTTTGCTGACACCGAGCGGAGTGATGCAGTTGACACAACTGAAGAAAGGGTCAGCACCCAGAGGGACCTGGACAGGCTTGAAAAGTGGGCACATGAGAACCTGCTGGGATTTAACAAGGCCAGGTGCAAGGTGCTGCATTGGGTCGAGGCAGTCCCAGACATGAGCACCGACTGGAGAAGAACTCCTTGAGAGCAGCCCTGCGGAGAAGGACTTGGGGGTCCTGATGGACAGAAGCGGGACATGAGGCAGCAGTGTGCGCTTGCAGCCCGGAAGGCCGACAGTCCCCTGGGCTGCAGCAACAGAGGGGTGGCAGCAGGGAGAGGAGGGGGAGGGGTCGTCCCCCTCTGCTCTGCCCATGGAAGGCCCCACCTGCACTGCTGTGCCCAGGCCTGGGGCCCCCAGGACAGGAGGGATGAGGAGCTGCTGCAGCGGGTCCAGAGGAGGGCACGAGGATGCTCAGAGGGCTGGAGCACCTCTGCTGTTGTGAAGACAGGCTGAGGGAGCTGGGCTTGTTCAGCTTGGAGAAGAGAAGAATGTGGGGAGACCACATTGCAGCCTGCCAGTACTTGAAGGGAGCTTACAAGTAGAAAGGGACCAACTGTTTACACAGTCTGATGGTGACTGGACAAGGGGGAATGGCTTTAAAGTGAAAGCAGGGAGATGTCGGTTAGATGTGAGGAAGCAATCCTTTCCTCAGAGGGCGGTGAGGCGCTGGCACTGCTGCCCAGAGAGCTGTGGGTGCCCCATCCCTGCAGGCACTCAAGGCCAGGTGGGATGGGGCCCTGGGCAGCCTGAGCTGGTGGGGGGCAGCCCTGCCCATGGCCAGGGGTGGCACTGGGTGGGCTTTAAATTCCCCTCCAACTTAAGAATTCTATGATTCAATGATCTTCTCTGAAGAGTTGCCTGGCCCCTGCCCAATGCCCACACTGCAGAAGGGATCTCAGGTGTAGAAGCTCTGTAGAAGCACTGTTGTGGATGGAGCAGGCATGGGAGCCTTTATTCTGCAGGGCTGCCTGATGCTGTTCACTTACAAAGTGCCACTTCAGTATCAAACACAAAGTATTTCACAGGAAAAATGGAAATGAAGCTTGCAATGGGGAGAAGTCAAGGTGAACCTAGACATTCTTCTGATGTTATTTCCATAATGGTGACATTTGTGCTGCATGTTATAGGCAACACTTCCTGTATTTCATATCAAGTTTTGACTGCTATTTTAACACCTTTTAAGCAAAACTGTTTTCAGTGGTCCCAAGTTAAAAGTTTTCCTGGTTTGTAAGAAATTGCAGGACAAATTCTTAGGAAACGTTGACATGCTAATTCAGGACATCAGTGAAAAAAAAACCTTGCAAACCAATTAAGTTGAAAATATTTGGATTTCCTACCAACCAGCACTCCAGTTCTGACAAGCTCTATTGATTTCCTATTGCATAAGACACTTTCTCGTAGTCATACCACAGGAGAGGAACAACGTGTTCTGATACACAATGAGGTCAGGCTGTGTTGTGATGGCTTTGCCCCTATATAAGTGCAGGCTCTGTGTGAGCCCTCATTGCCGTGGTGCACTCACACTGTGCTCTGGCCCAGGTCCACAGGAGATGGTGGGTGCCTCATCCCTGTGATTCTGCCCTGGGAGTTGAAGTGCAGATCATGACGTGCATCTCCATTGTATGGGCTCGGTGCTGGGTCCAATTTTATTTGTCATCTTCATCAATGGCCTGGTTGATGGGATAGTGTGCACCCTCAGCAAGTTTGCTGATGTTATAAAGCTGAGAGGAGTGGCTGACACAGCAGGAGTCTGTGCTGCCGTTCAGCAAGACCTGGGCAGACTGGAGAGCTGGCAGGGAGGAACCTGTTGATGAGGTTCAACAAGGGCAAGTGTGGAGTCTTGCACCTGGAGAGGAATAACTGCATGCATCAGAATAGGCTGGGGACTGACCTGCTGGAGAGGAGCTCTGCAGGGTGTCCTGATGGCCAATAGGTTGTCGACCAGCAGTGTCAAGAGAGTCAATGGTATCCTGGGGTGCATTGCACAGAGCGTGGCCAGCAGGTCAAGGAAGGTGATCCTCCCCCTCTGCTCTGCCTTGGTGAGGCCAAATCTGGGGCACTGTGTCCAGTTCTGGGCTCCCCAATTCAAATAAGACAGAGATCTCCTAGAAAGAGTCCAGCAGAAGGCCACAAATATGATGAAGGTCCTGGAGCATCTCCTGTATGAGGAAAGGTTGAGAGCCCTGGTGCTGTTCAGCCTGGAGAAGAGAGGACTGCGAGGAGATCCCAGCACTGTTTGTAGATATCTAAAGGAAGCTGAGTTGTTGGGGCCAGGCTCTTTTTGTTGGCATGCAGCAACACAGGACACAGAGCAATGGGCAATGGGCAATGGGCAGAAACTGGAACCCAGGGAGTTCCATAAGAACACAAGTTTCTTTATTGTGGGAGTGACAAGCAGTAGAACAGACTGCCCAGAGAGGTGGGGGAGTCCCTACAATTCTGTGACCCTGTAATTCTGAGATCCCAGATGGGTGCCATGTTCCAAAGGGACACAATGTGAATTCAGAGTACATGCATCTAAGGAAGGGGGAATTTCAGCTTCAGACCCCTGCACCACACTGCTGAGAGCTTTCTCCCACCACAGTCTTTAGAAGTTGGAAGGTGGAGACTGGATTTCATCTGAGTGATTTGGAATGCACCATCTCCAGCATGCCAGGTTGTGCTCATCTTCTTCCTCTGCAGAAGGAGTTGCTAACCCCCTCCCTCTCCTGCCAGCCCATCAACCTCAGCAGCACACTGCAACCCCTGGCCCCTCTGCTAGGAGGGGGGAATGCTAATTGCTTGGAGACACTCCACAGAAAGTGGACGTTAAGTGGACTAATGCTGAACGGCAATGGTAATTACAGCATGGACGCCATCAGAATCCATCACAACTAATGCGATTAGAGCGGGCAGCACAAGAATTCGTAATGATTAGTGCTGTGCCCTGAAGTTGTGTCAGTGCATCTGAGCCACACTCTGCTCTTCTTCTGCCCTCTACTTGCACACTTTGAAGAGCTACAGACAAGGGAGGCCCCCCAGGAGCCTTTCATTCCACCCTGTACCTCTCATACCTCCCTTGTTTCTAATTGTATGCAGAGACAACAGCAATGGCAATGACTTCATAACGAACCCTTCTAATGAATAAATCATCCTAATTTCAAGGCAAAGTTAGCACAGCCATCCACTGTGTCATTTCCATGAATCACAGCAATAGAGGGCCATGCTTGTTGAGACACTGCTTATGCAAATACAGTGCAGCACTAATGAATGTAAGCAAAGTCCTGCAGTGCCAGGACAAGGCGAGCTTGTGCCAAAGCTCCCAGGAAGCGGCTGCTGCTTTGTCCAGAGGAGTAAGTGATGGGCTGGGGAGAGGCTGCAGGAGTCTGGCTCCATCCTGTGCAGCTACCACTGATCCCAGGTTAGTATCCTCGTTCCTTAAAGAAACTGTTTCTGATTTATGAACAGTGAGGGCCTCTCTGAGATCCTGGGAAGTGCATTACTGGAGGGGGTATTGTGCACCAGGGCAATCCAAAGCTTTGTGAAGGGACAGCGGCACACTGGGAGGGCAGTGCAAGGTGCAGGAAAGGACCCATGGCACTTTGGATTTCCAAAGCCAAATCTAATTTAACACCTCACAAAGCAGGGTTTTGCTGAGGAGGTGTCTCTGCTCCCAAGCAGATCTCAGAGCTATTGTGTCTGGGCTGATACTCAATATCTTGATGTTATTGTTTGTATTCCCTAGAAGCCTATGAAAGAGGTCTACAGCCCAACAAGAGTGAGTCCTGCAGAGAGGGGTGATTTATTGCAAGGAGCACAAGAAGGCCCTGCCACAAACAGCCGGGATGTCTGGCAAGGGACCGGCAGCAAGAGGAGCAGCAGCTCTGTGGGGCCACACATGGCAGTGTGCAGCTCTAGGGTGGTCATGGGGAAGCCAGTGTTTGCCTGATATCCTGACTAACACATCACCAAGAAATTACCTCATGCTTTGGAATCCTCTGGCACCAAGTACAATCTGAAAAATGTTTAAAATAGTGAATTTAACCCAATATGCAACACCAAAGGTTTCCCATTCACAATGGGTGCCAAGAACAATTGATTTTTTTGACAATTGCTTTCTTTGTTAGATGATGTCATGGATTATTTATCTCTGAAAGCATTAAATGATACAAAGCACTTGATGAGTCACTGAGAAGAACAATCCCCAAGGCTGGCTGGTGTGAGAAGAAAGGAGCAGTGGCAGTCTGCTCAATGGGCTGCTCCAGCAAAAGGCCCATAAATTCCCAACTCTGTTTCCATCACTTGACACCAGTTGCACTGCTCTCACCACTCCCAAGCCCTGGAGCCGAGCAGCAGGTGGTTCTCTGCATGGCCTTTGTGTTTCAGAGCCCCTCCTATGACCAAGTTCTGTTCCAGAACCTTGGGCTGACTGTGCAGCTCTGGGTTTTATAGGGCCCCCTCAATCTCCTTCTGCAGCCTGGTAAAAATTACAAAGCATGCCACAAGCACACTGATAAAGGGCTTTTGAATGGAGACAGCTGAATCACACGTCAATTCACAATTAGCACTTCAATTCTGAGCATTAATTAGAACGCTGGTGTTTGTAGAGTTTAGTTCTCATCGACCCACTTAAATTGTTCTGAGAAGGAATAAAGAGACACTGAAGTTTGCAAATAAATCAATTGGGAAAAAAAGGTCAGGACCAGCTGGAGCCCATGAGCTGAATTCCAGGGACCTGGGAAATTCTTCAAAAAAAGGTTTGATTGCTAGAGCACAGGAAAAAGCAATATTTCAGTTACAGTACCATGACACTGATGAAATATGGGCACACTGAAAAATAAAGTTACATGTGCAAGGTGAGAATAGACTACAGGTGAGAGTTCACAGCTCAGCTTGGGTTCACCAGACAGTTCTAGGGACTACTGCAGTTATCCTATCCATAGAATCAAAGAATCATTCCGGTTGGAAACGACCTCCAAGATCATCTAGCCCAACCGTCCACCTACCTCCAATGTTGCCCACTGACCACATCCCACAGTGCCACATCTCCACTGTTCTTGAACAGCTCCAGGGACAGTGATTCCACCACCTCCCTGGGTAGCTCTGCCAATGCCGAACCACTCACTCAGGGAAGAAATTTTTCCTAATATCCAATCTGATCACCACCTATCCATCTCTAACAGCGTTTGAAAACCATATTATTCTTGAGCAAGTAGAAAAAGTGTTATCTCTTTGGAGGTGCGTATGCAATAAGTTAAAGCCCAAAGACACTTAGATGTAAATTCATTATGAATATGCTCTGACGAACTTAGATTTACTGGCTCTTCTTTGCATAAGGAGTTGAAATGAAACATGGAGATAAAAACAGAACGAGATGGGCAAATCCCAGCCCTATTAAGCAGCAGCTACAAGTAAGGCAACAAATACAGCTATCCTGAAGAATTAGAGATACTGAAAACACCTGCTGCTTTCCAGGAAGATGAAAGCCAAGAGAAGGAAATTCCTCCAAAGACAAAAAAGAAGAAATGGAATTCTTATGAGGTCAGCTGAAAGATAAACATTCATCACAGCAGCAGTGGTGTGATCACCTGGTACCCCAGGTAGTGTGTCTCACCCTCTCCCCTCCTTGTGCTCCTTACAAAGAGGCAGCAGCTCAGACTCTAGCAATTTGCATCAGAGACCACTGCTGGAAAACACACAACAGACTGGAGAATTGCATGAATGCCATTTGTTTTCCTTTATGGAGGAAAAAAGCTGCTGTGGAGAATGGGGTCCTATTACTCAGTACTCTGCGTGGCATTCTGCTTGATTTAAGTGGCAGAAACCTTAATTAAACAGCCTTCTTAATGCTGCAGTTCAAACAGCTGGGAAAGAGACATTGGTATGGTCACAGTTTTGATGTATTCCCTGTGGGATGCATGGCACAAACAGGAGTAGTCCAGAGGAGACATGGAGTTCAGCAGGACGTGGCTGGATTATTCCTCTCATACCCTCTATATCTTTCAAACCATCTGTCTGGACTGCAGTGAGCTTCATAGCCTGCAGATGTAACTGATAACATGCAAGTTAAATCTGTGGAAGAAATCAAAATTACAGCATAGATTGTCCTTGGGCTCCTGATCTGTATGAGAATAAATCCATCAGTGCAGAGGGGTTGTTTCAGTTTCGTGAATCGTAATATTATGTCATAGAATGGCTCAGGTCAGAAGGGACCTGAAAGCCCACCCAGTGCCACCCCCGGCCATGGGCAGGGCTGTCCCCCACCAGCTCAGGCTGCCCAGGGCCCCATCCCACCTGGCCTTGAGTGCCTGCAGGGATGGGGCACCCACAGCTCTCTGGGCAGCAGTGCCAGCGCCTCACCACCCTCTGAGGAAAGGATTGCTTCCTCACATCTAACCGACATCTCCCTCTTTCATTTTAAAGCCATTCCCCCTTGTCCTGTCACCATCAGACTGTGTAAAAAGCTGCACCCCCTCCTGCCTGTAAGCTCCCTTCAAGTACTGGCAGGCCACAATGAGGTCTCCCTGCATCCTTCTTTTCTCCAAGCTGAACAAGCCCAACTCCCTCATCCCTTCTTCATAGTGAAAGAACTTGAAAGAATACTCCTAAGAGCAAAATTATCCCAGACCGTGGCTATCTGCAGAGGCAAGCACTTACTGGGAGGGGAGAAAGGAGCAAAACAATGTATCTGACTCACAGTCTCTGAGAGCCCAGATACCAATGCAAACAGGTCTGTTTACTTTACAAGTGCCTGTACACATAATATCAAAATCAAATATTGATTCTGGAGTAGGGACTCATAGTGGGATCGTTTTTCACTTCATAACTAGCTGGGTTGGTGTGGGGATCCGTTTGGGCTCCATACAAACAACCCTGAAGTCAATATTTGCTGTCGTGCTTGCGATGCTGCTTGCCTGCACAGCTCTGCCGCAGTGACCCCCAGCTATCTGGCTCCACGCGCAAAGACGACAGCAAAAGTCTCGTAGCTGTCCTAACACAGGTCAGCTAAAACACAGGGACCATTGGGTTAATTAAAAAATATATGTCTTAAAAATTGCTTGGCCTTTCTGTGGGGATCGTGGCATTACTTGTTCTTAATTACAGAGCAGACACCGAGAATCTGAGGTCTGCAAAGAAATGGGCTGCAAACAAATGGCAGAAGGTTGCAAAGGGGATCAGTTGCTGCCCTAAAACCAAATTTCTTTCTTCGTTCCTAAAGATTACATCCATTGAGCTGTCTCCTCCCACGCCACATCTATTTTTCTATACACGGATATATAAATACAGTTACTATTTTAAGTGCATATTAAATACAAATGTTGCCAATTAGCCCATGCTTTGCACTCTGCCTGGAAAATATGAAATCAAAGAATTCGTCTAAGCCCACATATGGTCAGATCCATAGTTGGTGTCAAAGTTTGCTGCTCTGCTAATTCTTTTGGAGCTGGGCCATTTTATGCCTGCTAAGGATATGGCTCCATAGGATCCAAGTGAAAGATGCTCTTTGGCTTCTCTGAGATACAGTTCTGGACCACTGCTATTACAAACGCTTTAAAAAATCTGGAGTGTGTTAGATCCTGGGACTGCTGCTCCGGTAAACAGCCACATGTTGGAATATTTTCCTGCTACCTCCAAGCCCAGAAAATGCAAAGCCTGCTCTCTCTCCTCCAGTGTATCTTGGGACCAACGATAGTAATTTTCAATTCTAATTTAATGTACGCCTGAATGTTCACCGATGGCCCTGGCCAAAACCTGCACTTGGCAGCCTCAGTTCCTGCCATGGCTGAGCTTGAAGCTTGTGTCCCTGCAGGTCCACGCAGAGCAATGAGGGCCACAGTGTTAGGCTGTGACCTGCACCCAAAGCACAGCCTGGAGCAGGACAGGGTGAAGGGAGCACGTCTTGCTGCATGTTTGCTAGGAAATGATAAATCACCCTGCCTTTCTCCTCACCAGGAATATCCTCAAGGTAGCGTCACTGGGTCACAGCTCGTTATGAGATTGCAAAGCGGAAAGCATCCTGTGTGGCTTTAACCATGGGCAGGAATAAATGAAGTTGAATAGTGGTTGAACTCACTGAAGAGCCTTTAAAAAATTGAGAGAGGGAGGGAAAATGGACAACAAACAGAAGCACAGGTAGCAATGATCCCAGTGAAATGCAGACAGCCACGTGGTGGTAGGTGCTATATTGCAAATACTTTCTACATTCCGAAATGGAAGTGCCCTGACACTCTCCCTGCCAATGTGGCTGGTTAGTTGTGTTGAGTTCTGCCTGCTGAGAATCAAGGCATGGCTTCTTTTGATGCATGAATGCGCCACTTCTAATCAGCAAAGAGAACACCCTTCAAATAATAGCCAAAGAGAGGATGTATGAGGCACAGAAAACTTGTTTTTTATTAACTTCCAATCTCCATTATATGAAAAACACAAGAATTAGGTGGTACTCAGTGAGGGGGGAAGAGGGATGTGCAGAACTTCCTCAGACTGTGGGACTGTTCCCTCCATCCCTCCTGCAGGCGATGTATGTGGACAACACTGTGCCACCACAAGCAGCTCACAGTTAAGTGCCTTGTAAGCTCTTCAATCAACTCATTTGTAAGGCCAGCTCTTACTGACACTATTTAATGACAGATCCTCTGTCATTAAAAGTCTCTCTCTGTTCTTTTTCTTCAATTTTATGATCTGATATAATATCTTACCAAAGACCCTGAAAGCTCCAAAAAGAGCTGCATTCCCACTGTGCAGAGTACCAACTGCGCACAGGGTGCAGGAAATGCAGCAGCAAGCAGCAGACAATTTATGAAGTGTTTCTGTTCATCCTGGCCCACATCACCAGAACAATCCCAGCTAGGTCAGCCATGTTACACTTTGGCTGGAATACGAGTGGGAGATCTTCCACATGCTGATTATGTGGTGAAAGAAAACACCTACGCAGTGTCAGAGCTCAGTCAGGGACCTAAAATCACAGAGCTCCCAGGAGGGTCGGTGCTGCAGATGCCATGGAAATGACACAATCCAACAACCGGCCAACTTGGAGGCACTTCAAAAAGCTGCAGTTCCAAAGGCTGCCTTTACTTCCTTCAGGTCCTGGCTCAAAGCTGAAGCAAGGGGTTGCAGACCACGGGCAGAGCAGTGGCTGCACGAAAGGGCAGTGGGGAGAGAAAGGAAAGAAACTGAGGCTGGGATGGGGACAGCTGTGGGGCTCCATCCTCTGGAGCACTCTGGGGGATGCTCAGGGAGCAGCAGAGGAGGCTCAAGGAGATATTCAGCACTGAAAGAAAAGGAATTTCCACTGCATTGAGCAAAGTGCTGGCAGTTCCTATTTTGAGACAAGTGACACAAATAGGAGATGCCAAGCAGATCTGCAGCCAGAGCATCTGATTAACCAGTGTGCAGTGCCCCTCCTTCCCCCAGCCTTACATCAGGCTGGCACTGGTGACGTCAATGCCTTTACCCCTTGTTTACAGCAGCACTACAGAGAGAAAAAATCAAACGTGCTGCTCTCAGAAACTAGACCAGCCTCATTAGCTCTCATCAGCTTGCTCCAACATGTACAGGGAGCATTTGGCTTAGAAAGAAGGTGGCATTCACTACCCTGCAGGAAGTGAGTGCAGCCCTAATAGCAGTGTGCAGTGCTATAAGCAGCGTGTGCAGTGCTATAGGCAGTGTGTGCAGCCCTGCTGTCTGTCTGCAGCCCTACTGGCCATGTGTCAATGTGTCCAGACCTACAGGCAGCATGTGCATCCTCACAAGCAGTGTGCAGCCCTACAGGCAGTGTGCAGGCACACAGCACACCCGGACCTTTGGGCTGGGTGCATCGGATCCCACAGTGTTGTTGTGGGTGGGCTGCAGGGAGCAGCTCGCCCTTGGGGCTGGTCCTTTTCCTCAGTCCCAGCTCCAGCTGGTGGTACAGTGCTGGCTGCAGGCAAGGCACAGTGGGGCTAAATGCAAGCTCAATGCATCTGCTCCACAAAGCACGGGAGGCTCCAGCAGAAAGGTCAGGCTGAGCAGCTCCAGCATACTGGGTAGGTAGGAGCTATTTTTGGTCAGATACTGAGATTCCTGCACATCTCCTCCTCGTTTCTATAGCAATGATGGGCCAGGCTGTGCTGGGCTGCAGGGAATCGGGCAGTGAACAGAGATCAGAACAGCCCAGAAACAGGAATGTCGGATTCACTGTCCTGTCCAGCAGTGCTGACACCTGCAGCCATAGTCCTGCTCCCATGGGCAGAAAGCAGCACCCATCCTTGCTGATACCAATTAATTACATGACAATTAAGACGACTGAGACATTTGCTGGAGATTGCAAATGTGCATGAGGTACAGGGAAGGAAAAGGCCCTCTGAGTGCTTTGCTCGCCTACTTCTGCCTCACACCAACTGCTCCCCACAATGTGTCTGGCAATGCAGACAGTTCTCCCCATGTGAGAATAACAAACTCTCATGGGGCAGCATTGCAACAGCTTCTCTGTCTCACCCCTCCTGAAATGACACTGACAGCCTTCCTAGTTCCCCAGGGTGACATTTCTTCTTACCAGACTGTCTTTTCAGGAACATGCACTTTCTTGAGCTTTGTGTATTGCGCAGTTGATGCCACAGACTTTCAGCTTTTTTGAACACCCAACTGCAAAACCATGAAGAGCATGAGCAACAGGGATCAGCTAGTCTGACAGCACTGAGATGTTGCCACAAAGCACACGGAGCCCTCTGCACACATACAAACCCATCTCCAACAGGAATCATAGAATCTTTAAGGTTGGAAAAGATCTCCAAAAGATCTCACCTAGCCCAACTGCCCCCCTACCACCAATACTGTCTGATAACCATTTCCCTTAGTATAACATCTAAACTTTTCCTGAACAACTCCAGGGGCAAAGACTCCACCACATCCCTGGGCACCCTGTGCCGGTACCCGACCACTCTTTCAGAAAATAAGTTTTTCCTAATATACAACTTGAACCCCCCCTCATGTAACTTAAAGTCTATCCCTCTTGTCCTATGGCTAACATGATTTTCACCCTGCAAATCATAGAATCATGGAACCATAGAACAGCTTAGATTGTAGGGGACCATAAAGATCATCTACTCCCAGCCATGGGCAGGGCTGCCCCCCACCAGCTCAGGCTGTCCAGGGCCCCATCCCACCTGGCCTTGAGTGCCTGCAGGGATGGGGCACCCACAGCTCTCTGAGCAGCAGTGCCAGCGCCTCACTGCTCCCTGATGAAAGTGTCACATCCTTACAGCTAGTGGACACCTCCCCTCTTGTGCTTTAAAGCCATTCCTTGTCCTATTACTATCAGAGAATGTATACAGTCACTCCTCTTTCTGCCTGTAAGCTTACTTTGGAGGAGGGAAGCCTTTGGGAGCTTCCCTTCTACTGGCAGGCTGCAATGTGGTCTCCCCACATTCTTCTCTTCTCCAAGCTGAACAAGCCCAGCTCCCTCAGCCTGTCTTCACAACAGCAGAGGTGCTCCAGCCCTCTGAGCATCCTCGTGCCCTCCTCTGGACCCGCTGCAGCAGCTCCTCATCCCTCCTGTCCTGGGGGCCCCAGGCCTGGGCACAGCAGTGCAGGTGGGGCCTTCCATGGGCAGAGCAGAGGGGGACAACCCTTCCCCCTCCTCTCCCTGCTGCCACCCCTCTGTTGCTGCAGCCCAAGATAAAAATCTGGACCTAAGCTGCTTAATGAGATCCCCTGTGCAACCGATGGGAAGAAATAGAAGCTGAGGGATGGTTTGGACCTAATTTAGATGCTTTAGATGACACGCATCTTAAAAGCAACTGCCTCTCTGAAGTGAAAATAAAAGAGATCGCCAACAACTGCCTCAGATGGAGACATCTGCATGCATGCTTCTGTGTATCAGCAGCTCAGTGCCATCTCATTGCGACTTCCCTGGCTTTGCTTCTCTTTTTGTTCAGTTTTGTAGCAGCTTCAGGTGGTTTCAGCTTATCCATAGGCTGCAGTGACGTTATTGCCTTTTGCAGGTTTTTATTGAATATTACTGTCCTCTATCTGGAAGTTGTCATTGAAGTTTAGTTCAGTAAAATAACGAACAAACAAACAAACAAACTAAACAAAAACCAAAAAAATAAAAGGAAGGCATGCATAAAGCAAAATCTGGAAAAACATCTTCCTTTCCAGCACTGTGGTAAATATAAATGCTCCTGGACATAAAGACGGGATAAAGTAGAAAGCAAGAACTCGGGGATGGCCTCTCTGCTTCTGGGCTGCACCAGAGCAGGAAAACAGCACTGAACTCATTGGGACACAGAACAGCAGCAGTGCACTGGGGAACAAACTGCACTGCTTTGCAGAAATCAGCAGTGCTGTTTCCTCCCTGAACAGCATAGCTTCCCCCTGCCCTGACCCTTCCCTGCTGTGCATCCCAGACTTTATGTTTCTTTGGGTCTATTATTATTGCGACCATTCCCCAGTCATTTCTTTTTTCACCCACTTGAGAAAATAATTCAGTTCTCAGTCAGCAAATGATAATATTGGCTCTTGCATCATGGCCTGATTTCCTATTAATCCTCTCTCCGTGCCATTAACCTTCAACCCAGGCCCTCAAATTCCCTAATAATGAAGTGCCGCTGTTAACAGTAGCAGACCAAACTTTGCTTTTCTGTTGCGAGGAGGAAAGCGAAGTGGCACTGGGCTTCTAGCTGCTTCTTCCCTAATGCGTATACAAAGTGCAGTCATCATTAGGAGATAATTCAATTAGATAAGATCAGCTATCAGAGCTAATAAACCAATATAAAAACAAGCTTCTGCCAGCCGTCAGCAAAGCCAGATGAGGAGGTGGCTCCATCCTGGCAATTAGTTTAAGCAAATGTGCATCTGTGCTTCTCTGGCTTGACACTGACACTGGGCAGCCCCAAGCTGTGTGTCCCCACCAAAACCATGGGCAGAGCACACCAGATGTGTCCTACACACCACCTTTGTCCTCTTGGTTTTCGCTGTGCTGGGTGCTGAAGCAGTGCTGGGCCCCAGAAGGGCTCAGCTCCACTCAGGCAATGGCTGACTTTATAGAACAGGAGGAGATGAGGACCTTTATAGTCTTAAAAAGTTTCACCAAATTTCCCCAGCTGTTTTTAAAAGCTTTTCTGTGATTCAAAACAGCCTTGCAACACAGCCTCCGTGTGTGCTATATGAGAAAGTGATTTTCTCTGGTACTATGGGATCCTGAGCCATGCCTCCAGGCACTCATGTAATTACTTATTCACCATAACAACAGCTACCAAGCTGACAAGGGATGGGCACGTGGCAAGTTATAATTAACGTTCCTGCTTGCCCGAGAGTTGTGCATGTCCTTTTCTTGGTCTAGTGTCTGCTGGCCTGCCATGTCACATGCCTTGTCCCCAAGGTCTTGGGGCAGGGACTGGCACTTGATCTCTTCTAGCTGTCTGGGTTGTCTGTTCTGCTATGCTAAAAGTGGCAGCAATGAAGAGCAGATATAGTGCCACTGCTGACCTCTCTAAACCAAAGAGGAGTTTTCTGCAAAAATGGGTAATTCTGAATCTTAGCATCAGAGAACAGTTGGAGTTGGAAGGGACCCTTAAAGATCCCACTCCCTGCAGTGCTCAGGGACACCCACAGCTCCGTCAGTGCTCAGAGCCCCGTCCAGCCTGACCTTGGCTGTCTGCAGGGACGGGGCAGCACCGCCTCTCTGGGCAACCTGTGCCAGTGCCTCACCGCCCTTAGTGTCAAACCTGCTTCCTTATATCCAGTCTGAATCTCCCCTCTTTCAGTCTGAAGCCATTTCCCCTTGTCCTATCACACAGACCCCAATAAAGTCTGTCCCCTCCTTCTCACAGCCCCTTTAGATACTGACAGGCCGCTCTCAGCTCTCCCCGCAGCCTTCTCTTCTCCATGCTTCACAGCCCCAGCTCTCAGCCTGTCCTCGCAGGGAGGAGTTCATTCTTGTGATCCTAAATCCTGAGGTTGTGTTTGTATTTTCTTCACTGAAGTTACAGTCTCTGACAGCAGTTTGACTGCCCACACAGTCCAGGGATGTTTCACTTATTTCATCAATTAACTTGGTAGTGAAAATACACAGGGGCTGCCATTGCATTGGTGGTTGGGGTGAAATGTTCAAAGCAACCTTTAGCTGAAGCAAGCAGCTTATGCCAAGAACTTCCATGTCCAGAGCAAATGTTGAGTCTGAACTTGCCCCAGCTTATTTTCCATCCTTAGGTCACTTACAAGATGATTTTCATTGCCTGGGCCTTCTGCGTCACAGTGCCAGTCAGAAAAGCTGCAGTGCCCCAGATGCTCATTCCTAGCATCTTTGTATCTCTCCCCACCTCATGGACCTTCTTGTTTGCAGAAAGCAGTGTCTGTGTGTCACAATGTGCTTGAAGCTGCATTTAGCTGCTATTGCCCAAGCCCAGCCCCCTGCAGTGCCATCCTCCAGGGACTGTTGATCTCCAGAAACTGCCTCTGGGAGCGTGTTTATAATTACTTGATAAACTCCCCTGCAGAAACACATCGTTGGTTCCTCTTGCCTACCTGAGTCACAAGATAGGGAAGCAAGAATCTTAATGTCTGCTCTGTAGAGCAGAAAGAGCTGGATGAAGTGGCAGTGGGAATGATAAGACGTAAAAGCAGATCTGCTCCATTACAGCCTCCACCTCACCAGTAAGAGCTACTGGGAGAGATAGAGCAGCCTAGATACATGAAGGAGAGATATTCAGTGGTGAACAGAGTTAGATCCAGCAGGTGACTGGTCATAAGTTCCCCAGGGGTCAGTATTGGAGCCTGTCCAGTTTAAGATTTTAATGATGATCTGGAAGAAGGAACTGAGTGTCCCCTCAGTAATTCTGCAGACAACACCAAGTTAAGGGGTATAGATCTGCCTGAGGGCAGGCAGGCCCTACAGAGGGGCCTGGGCAGGCTGAGCTGAGCCCAGTGGGATGGAGTGCAACAAGACCTGCACGGCGCTCACAACAACCCCACGCAGCGCTGCAGGCTTGGGGCAGAGTGGCTGGAAGGCTGTGCGGAGGGAAAGGAGCTGCGGGTGTTGGTCGGCGCTCGGCTGAACATGAGCCAGCAGTGTGCCCAGGTGGCCAAGAAGGCCAACGGCATCCTGGTTGTGTCAGCAGTAGTGCAGCCAGCAGGAGCAGGAGGGGACCGTCCCCTGCACTCAGCTCTGCTGAGGCCGCACCTCAGTGCTGTGTTCAGCGTTGGGCCCCTCACTACAATGCAGACATGGAGGCCCTGGAGCTGTGCAGAGAAGGGAACGGAGCTGTGAGGGGTCTGGAGCACAATGGGGTTTTATGGGGAGCGGCTGAGGGAGCTGGGATTGTTCAGTCTGGAGAAGAGGAGGCTCAGGGGAGACCTTATTGCTCTCTACAACTGCCTCATTTTTGGCAAGGTGGCGATTGGTTTCTTCTCCCGGGTAACTGCAATAGGATGAGGGGGAATAGCCTCAAGGTTCCATCAGGGGAGGTTCAGATTGGATATTAGGAAAAACTAATTCTCCAAAAGAGCAGACATTGGCACATGCTGCCCAGGGAGGTGGTGGAGTCACTATTTTGGGAGGTGTTCAGGAAACATGGAGATGTGGCACTGAGTGGGGAATATTGGTGGTAGGTGGATGGTTGGACTGGATGATCTTCGAGGTCTTTTCCACAGTTAATGATTCTGTGATTCTATGACAACAAGTGGAGGAGAAGGAACAGCAGACAGAAGTGGGAAATCCTCAAGCCTGCATCAAGGTGAGCAAACATCACTGGTTCTGTGGTTTCCTTCTCTTCCCCTGGATTCCTTACATCTCCGGAGTGCACCTGTGTTTGCCAGAAAAAAAAATCCCTGTGGACCTGAGCTCAGAGAAGCACTCTGGGGTGTTCCCAAAGCCTCTGCAATCTGTTCCATGAATGTGAAACTGCTGTCAGCCAGCATATCTTCTCACCAAAAGGCAGATACCTGCAGCCCCAGAGGAAAACATTCCTGACCCTCACATCTCCGGAAGCTCAGAGCAGTCACGTGGAAAACAACCAGGATTAGTCCACCCGACTTTCATTTTTAACCTGGACTAAACTGCCTTGGAACAGTTGAAAGCTAAATCCATAGGAAATGCAACACCCCCAGACTTGCTCTATGCATTTGCCACCATTCCAGAGCACAGTCTGAGCAGATGAATCCTCAGCTGGAAAACAGGGGCCATTGCTATAACATTTCAATTGAAAGAAGAATGCCCTTATCAACTTGGCTGTTCTTCAGTCATGGGCAGGGGAAATTGGCAACATCGATTCATTCAGCTCAGGCACATTCAGGTCAAAATCAATCATGTCAAAAATACATCACCTGAATTCAATAAGTTTTTTAAAAAGGAAAGGAATATAGACTACAGGAATAAATCACAGTGAAACGGGGCTTGGTATGAAACAAACCTATCATTTGCTTTGAGAGGATAAACACATTGTTCACTTTGAACATTTTCCCCAATTTTTAACAGCTGACTTGGCAAGAAGACCTGGCTCAGCTTGGTCATAAACCAAGGAACGGGACTGAGAAAAATCAGGGAGCCAGGATGAGAGCACCCCTTCTACAGACACATAGTCCGTCTTGCTGCTCCCTGAAGAGGCTGTGTGGTCCCTTCCCATGGGCAAGGCTTGGAACTGGAGAGATCTCATACCCTCTGCTGTTGCTGGGAGCACACGGTGTTTTAGACCCCAGGAATCTCTGCTAACTGCTGAGGCAGGATCCCATGGTGCCCAGCCCGCTGCTGCCATACCTCCTGGTGTCAGCACGTCTCACCACAAGGATCAGCTTTCAGGACTGCAGCCAAAATAGCCACGGCGTGATTCACCTCCATGTGTCTCCATTACACAGCAGGCATGCTATCAGAGATTGAACTACAGTGTAACTAGCTGAAAGCACTCTTTTAACTTGCAGCAGCAGTGGATGCAAAGCAATGGTCACAGAATGCTCCAGCAGATGTGAAATAGTGAGCCACTGTAGATTTTCATGTTTGGTGAGAGCCAAGATTATCGCTGGATAAACACCACATCGTGAAATCTCAAGAGAGAGAAAAGCATCTGAGCCAGGGCTACAATGAAAGCGATTGTTCTCAGGCAGAAGTGTTTAAGTTGAAAATAAAAGGTGGGAACTAAGACAGAGGTTGCTGGAGTGATCACTGAGAAGCCAAACCCACTGTGAAATCAAAGATAAGGGATTGAGGACTGGGATTTGTTTTTCCCAGGACCAACTGCTGAATTCACAGCCATTAATGGGTACAGATAGGGTGGAGAGCAAGGCAAAGATTAGGGAGAGCTGGGGCTGGAAATGTATCATAGAATCATATCACAGAATCATAGAATAGTTTAGGTTGGAGAGTACCTCAATCCTATCGTGCTTTGGCAGGGGGGTTGGACTAGATGATCTCTAGGGGTCCCTTCCACCCCCTACAGTCCTGTGATTCTGTCTCATTTCAACCCCCTGGATGTGGGCAGCACTGCCCCCCCCTCCTCCCCAGCCCAGGCTGCCCAGGACCCCATTCCCCCTGGCCTCAAGTACCTCCAGGGATGGGGATCCGTGAAACAATGTGAACTCCTGCTCCTGAGCTTTTTGGCAGCACACTGCTCAAAATAAATGCATTGCAGAGAAAATGTTAGGGCACACAGAGACACACGACAGCTCGTTACTCTTCTCAAAGAGTAGGCAGCTCCTAATGGGGAGGGGACTTAGTACTCCTGCTCTGCTGCAGACTGTCCCTCCACAGCAGCAGCTATCAGGCAGCTCTGTGAAAACTGAGCAGCTCCTGCTTCATGCTTTGGAAGCTGTAGGTTTTTATCTTTTTTTTATGTCATTGTGAAATGACATATTCCCCTGAAAGCTGTTCATTCACTGAAGGCAGCAAGAGCACTGCCCAGCGACACACCCCGAGGTCTTTTTAAGGCTATGAGCCCAAAAAGCACAAAGTGGAATGAGGTGGGACTGGGGAAATCTCTGTCCTGTCTCACTTTATACTCATGTATAGTCCTGGCAAGTGAGAAGCAGCTCATGTGAGTACCTGATACAGGCCTGCTGGCTCAGCTTGCTGCCTGGGGCTTGCAGCTTCCTAACAGCAGCACCTGAAGCACAGATCTGCACCAATGAAAGTGCACTCACCTGCCCTGTCTGATGCATGCAGGGCAATATCCAAAGCAGCAGATAAAAACCAACCTCTTACTTGCTCTGTACTAAGTACAGTATTTATATTTTCTTGAAAGCTGTGGGTCTAAGCACAATTCTCATCCCCTGAATAAACCTGAGCTTTGCAGAGTGAGGCTAAAGCTGTAGCCCAAGGCTGGCAAATGACAGCGAGTGAAAAACACCTGCATAGCTGCTGTGAGAGCATCCTGTCTGTGAGCAAAGAACGCAGCTTTGCCTTGGGAGCTGTGAATTACAGCCACGCTTGACAGGAAAGCTTTCTTTCCCCTGTGCATGAGGCTGTGATCTCTCAATGGCTGCTGACATCTACCTCCTGCCCAGCATTTTGGGGTGTTTCTTTGTTGAACCAAAACCAGTTCTCACAGTCACAGATTTATGTCAGATCTCCTTTCCTGTAGATTCATCTCACTACAACACTGTAGTGGCAAATCTTCTCATTGCCTCTAAAAGACATCTACTAGTTTTTGTATCATCTGGGGACGTAGATGGGAGCAGCATGTGTTCAGAGGCCATCCCAGCACATATCGCTGGCAGCTCTGCTGCAGCTATCCCCTTCCTCCCATTATCAATTGATATGCAGTTTTTATCTCACCCAGAATATTTGGTTGCAGGATGCCTCTGTGAGATGAGCAAACACTTCTGGCGAGGGTTAAATTTCCAGAGCAACAGCTGATGGAGAGTGCTCCAGTTCTGGCATCTGAGACTCGTCACATGGAGATGTCCACATGGATTCAATCAGAGGGCTCTGGGAGGAAATGTTTCCCACCTCTGCATTCCTCTTTGCTTAGGAGGTGTCAGGAGCTCTTGCAAGAATACCTCTAATGTTCTTAATTTCACAGATGGCAGAGTGAGTGTTGCACCAGAGGAGATGGGTTCTGCCACAGAAACGCTCAGCAAAAGCTTGTGCATCTCCTTCTATCCAGTTCAGTCACAGGGAAGGCTCTTCAATGAGCAATATATGCAACTGCAGGGGAAAGAGACCGTCTTTATAGCCCATATTCTGCTTAGATTCCAGTTCTCATCTTTTCTGTTGAAGGGATACTTTGCTTGCTCAGTTGCTGCCAGGTTTCTGTTTTTAACTGTCATTCTCACCTCATAAATGAAAAACGACTCATGCAGGCAGAGCTTGCCTGCACCTTGGGTCACTGAATGCAGAATCAGCCCACAACCAAAGCACTTGCAGGAACTGCCTCCCTGCATCCAAGCACACAGTCTGAACTCAGCTCTCAGAGATCCCACTGCTCCTTCAGCAGGGGATGCTGCAGAGCAGATAGCATCCAGAGGCATGCGTGCAGTAATTCAGCACTGCTTGTGCCTGCGGATGGCCCTTGCAAAGAGTTGTAACATTCGTGGGAAGTGTCCCGGCTTCTAATTTGCAGTCAAGAATGGGTTTGTTGCTTTGTTTTGCAGTAATTGCTCATGAATCAGCTGATGTTTCTGGCAATATGTGGATGAGCTGGCACAGACGATCCCTCTCAGGATAAAGAGGAGTTTTGTTGTATGTGAGCAGCTCCTGGGTTTCACGGAGCTAGCAAGTCACACTATAGAAGCAAATGGCCAAGTGATCAAAATATGTGCTTCCAAAGCCCTTCTGTAATGCTGAGCTCGGGGAAGGGAAGAACAGGTGGTTGTGACAGATGCTTAGTGTTTTAGAAACACTTAGATGTACCGAGCACCACCAGGATCCCATATTTGCTATGTTCTTGAGGCCATCTTCAGATAACCGAAATTCTACCTCAGTCCCTGTGCTTACTCTGTTGAGTGAATTACCCTCTCACTTTTAAATAGTGACTCAGGAGCACTGAGCAGGGTGCTATTTAAGTGCGAAGACTTAAAAGTCACAAATGCTGTTAAAAATTCTCCTTCCTAGTGTAACATTCACAAAGAAAAGAGTTAAAGATCACTTACTGCCCCAGACACCAACTTGCCCATGCACTTTCTTTCTTTAGGTTAAAGGAGAGCCCACTGCTCTGTCTGCAATACAGCTCTTCAGAGGGTAGACATGGCCACGCAGACCTGGGGACCCATTGCTTCCTGCAGCCTTATTCCATCCCTGATCCATGGCTTCATGGCACACGTGGAGAAGTTGCTTGTGATGGAGTGAGTGGCCAGCACCAGTCAGGAACGTGGCAGCACAGACACTGAGGCATAGGCATAAGTATTAGGGTGTTGTTTCAAGAAGGAGCAAAACCTGAAAGTGATGGACCAGAAAATGATCGAGATACTCATCCCTGAGAAGAGCTCACCCTAGATATTTAAAAGATAGATACTGGTTGCTTTGGGCCATGAGAAAGATATGAAGAAGATGCTCAAAAATGGAAATTGGCCTGGCACTCCATTTATCAAAGGGACAAGAGCAGAGGTTACCATGTAAGAGTTCTGCTCCCAGCCTGGGCAATATGAACTGCACTAACATATGCTTCCAGTGGTGGATACATCAGCTGTAAACAGGGCAAATATTGCTCATGACCCATCCCACAAAGTTCCTCCAGCTCTGCATTCCAGCACAGGAGCAGCAGAGGCTCCTTCCCTCCCAGAGAGCAGTCACGGTAGCACATCCCTGACATTGCCAGCTGCCAGACAGCATGAGGTGTGCTGCGTAATGCACATTGGCAACATCTACCAGCAGCACTCTAGAGTATTTTCAGGGCTCACCAGATGGTGCCCTGCCTGTCTGGGTGCTGCTGCCTTGTGTAGTCACCCAGACGGTCAGGGAGTGCAGACAGCATGGCTTCAGTCACAGGGCTGCACTGCCCAAACTCATTCATAGAATCAGAATTGTTTGAGTTGGAATGGGCCTTGAAGATCATCTAGTCCAATTCCATAGCTTTGCTTGTCCTAGGAAGGCCCATAGCCCACGTAGAACTCCCATAGCCCCCCATAGACTCTTCTAGACCTCCATATTCCCACAGGATTTTCTTAAGTATTCTGAAGCTGCTGAAGAGAACAACTATATTGTCTATTACTATAGTTCAATAAATGCAGATGATTAATTCAGTACATTTAATAAATGTTTAATAATGCATTTCATTCTCTGAGGCTGGTATCTTCAGATTAATAAAAGGCAGGGGAAAGAAAGCAGGAGACATGCTGGAAAAGCTGGAAAGGGAAGGTCCCTGTAGCTCCTCTAACTTCATGGAGGAGGGATGGGGGATTTGGGATGACTGAGTGCCAAAATCTCTTTTGCCACCAGGGTAGTGGCTTTGTAACCTGTGTTAGTCTGTATCACATCGGGGAGGAGAGCAGTTTGAAGGTGTCTGGTTATTAACAGTGGTAGATTTCAGTTGCCATGAAGGATATAATTCATGTTTGTCAAGGATGGAAATTAACCATCTTGATGCCTTGAATTGCACAACACAATCATGGGGAATTTGTTTCCCAACAGTTGTGCAGAGAGCCAAGATCATCTAGGTTATCTACACCAAGTCATCCTGAAAAGCTATTGGTCCACGGTAGAGACACAAAACTCCATCTCATCTCTATCTGGAGGGTGGGAATCCCACCCATGGCAGAGGGGCTGGAACTGGATGATCTTTAAGGTCCCCTCCAACATACAGCATTCTATGAGCCCATGATTCATCCAGAATTGTGGTGGCAAGAAGAGAAACCAAACCCTACTGAGTCCTTCTTTGGAGAAAAACAAAGGTGTCACCAGCACTTGACACCAAAGTGCAGTGATTAGCTCATGGTTTTCTTGGGGTCTGGGGAAAAACAGCAGAAAAACCACCTGGTGCTGTTACACTGCGAGGATCACCTGGGAGAAAATGAACAATGCTTTGAAAGAATCAACATAACCCATTCATTTCAGAGGAGCAGCCCTCAGAGAGCACTGTTGCTGTCAAGTCCGTGAATTGCTGGGGGTGAATATTTTTAAATGACAGCCCTGCTGAAACATACAGATAGTCCTTGGCACAGAGAGAACATGTTGAGAGTCCAAGCCAAAAGATGTATTTCAAGGTAGGTGTGGAAAAAGCAGTGAGCTGTTTTATCACCTTATTAATTAGGGAAATGAATGTGAGTGGCCTCACTGTGTGGTGTGAAATGCAGAGCAACAGTGTCAGGGGTAAGGGCACTCCACGCAGGGCTGGGTGCAGGGGAATCCAGGCAGGGGGTTGGAGGACCAGTCATGTCATTGGACTCTGCTTTCCATATTTTTCATATCTTCAGTGTAATTAAGCAACAGAAACATAATGAAGAATTTTAGAGCTGTATTCACATTAAGAAATATATGCATCTGCTGTGGGAGAGGTGACCATTTTAGGGCCACAGAAATGGTGCCAGGGATGGAACCCCTCCCTACGAGGACAGGCTGAGAGCTGGGGCTGTGCAGCATGGAGAAGAGAAGGCTGCGGGGAGAGCTGAGAGCGGCCTGTCAGTATCTAAAGGGGCTGTGAGAAGGAGGGGACAGAATTTTCAGCAGGACTCTGAGCACTGGTGGAGTTGTGAGTGCCCCTGTTCATTGCAGGGAAGTGGGACCAGACGGCCTTCAAGGGTCCCTTCCAACTCAAATGATTCTATGATTCCATGATAAAATCAATCCACCCAAGACACACCTCCAGACACCTCAGGATTTCCTATGGCATCACCCGAAAGGACCCCGTGCTCAGCACAGGGAGTGACTACAAACATGCTGATCTCACTTATTTACTATTGATAAGCTTTGTGTTTATACATGAAGCAGCTGAGGGAAATAATAGAAACTACGTGGCTTAATTTGGGCATAAATTAACTGTGATTTCCACAGTATGCATTTATGAAAGTAATTAGCAACACAGTCGTGGCTGTGAAGAATGCTGATCACGCTCTCTGTGCTGGGGCCCGTGGTGCTCGTGTTGCAGATGGGAACATTTCACAGGGATTCTGGTGCACCCCGAGGAGTTCTGCTCAGCTCTGTGAATGGTTTCAGCCCAGTGTGGACATGGAGGCTCTGTCACAGCCATGCTCCTTTTTCCCCATCTCTCCGGGTTCCAGCCCTAGGGAAACCGTGTCCTGTCCTGTAACTTCTGCACGAGTTGTGACAGCTTTAGCAATGAGAGAAGTGGTCTTTGAGGTCTGCAGACCTTCAGGCCACAGAAGTTTTTGATTTTCCATTTCACCAGCACAGAAGAGTTGCTCTTCCTTTTTCCTCCATGTGAATACTGCTGGGCCTGTTCTTGAAAAACCATCTTCCCCCTTTTTTTTCTCATCCTCCAGAGAGCATCTGCATCTCATAATTAACAGGGTTAAAAGCCAGAGCAGTAACAGCCAGCTATAATTGCAAGGAGGCAGTCAGGATAGAACTGTCATCCTCCAGAGTTTCCTTAGAAATAATAGAGAGGAATTCCTTAAGAAACATATGTGGAGATCCTGGGGTCGATAGAAGTGTGTGGGTGAGGAACATGCCTGGGGATGCGAACAGAGTGCAGATCTGCTTGGGGAAACTTTGCTTTTGGACCCAGGGCTTGGTAAGATACCACCAGCAAAGCTATGAGAACAGCGATGGTGGCCTGCTAAGTGACTAATCCCACTGCAAACAAACCACATAAGGTTAGCTTTTTCTCTTCACCTCAACAATGAAGCAACATGCTCTCCGTGTGGGGCTGGGGATCCCAGCCAGGCTGTGCTGGCTGCACTTATCAGCCTGCCATGAGCCTCTGACCTTGGGAAGCGGATCTTGGCACAGGTCCCTGACAAGAGGCACCGCAGTCAGCAGGGGAAGGGTATTTGCTTTAATGCTGGCCTTACAGTGCTTAAGAAACCTTTTTGGTACATTTTCAATTTTAATTGGTTTCAGCGATGCAAACCCATCCCCTCTTGCCTTGAACTCTTTTTCTGCAGCCAGGCTGTTTGGGTGATGCCTTCCGGATGATGCAACCAGCACTGCCAGGCATCCCTCTTTCCTCTGGGAACCAATTTGTTTGCATCTAGCTTCAAAGCACTGCTTCGTTTTGACAAGCAGGGCACTAATTAGCAGCATGGCTCACCTGAAGCCACCTGTATCCAACGTGAGAGCAGCTAATGGCAAGGCCACTGCGAGGCAGGGTTGCACTTAGAGAGGCATGGCTTCTGAAATGCTCCAACCAGAAAAGAAAACAACAAAGAAATGCCTAAAAGGCTTTGTTAATTAAGAAAAACTACACTTATACTGTGCTCTTTGATACAGTTTTCCTTGCAAATGCTTACATATGTATATTCAGTGAGCCCTATTTCCTTTACTTTAAATAGTATTTTTGGAAAAAAAGAGACGAAAAAAATGTGGAAGAGTCACACTGATGGTGAGCAAAAATGGCATCAGAGGTGGATGGTGGAACCTTCCCAACAATATCCCGTTCATACTGCTGTGTGACAGATGGCAGCAGAGGGGCAGTCTGACACAGTGGTGTCTGACGTGGAAGTGCAGAAGCAGCAAAGGTGTGTCATTGAGTTCCTCCATGCAGAAAAAATGACATCCATCGACACTTGGTGAGTGTTTCTGGAGACCAAACAGTGGATGTGAGCACAGAGAGGGGTGGGTGCTGCATTTTGGCAGTGGTGACAGCGATAGTGGTCACCTCCACTGGTGCAGGTTTTGATGAGTGTGGCATGTGTTCACTGCTGGTGAGAATGCACAGCCATTGGTGGCAACTATGTTGGAAAACAGTGTTTTGTAGCTGAGAATTTGCTCTATCAATCAGTATTATTGTGCTCTTTGCATCAGCTTCAGCCAACAGCTCCTTCTTCTTTTATTGCTAGACGAGTTCTTTGCTGTTATCAACAAGAAAATATCCACAAGTGTTGCGTGAAGCCCTGTTACACTGAATCACTTTGGTTATATCTTTCATGTGATCTATTTCTCATTAGTGCTGTGAGTCTGTTAGGCACAAGATAGAGGCGGGCTCCCTAGAGTAGCAGCATGCATAACAAGTATCCCTAAAGAAATAGATGGATTGAGCATTATTTCTCCTTTCAAAACTCTAACGAAATTGAGAAGTAAAAAAACATGTTTTTTCCATGAACCTATAGCCTATATAGTTCAAATACACGTGGCTGCCATGTATTCATGTTTCTTTGAAGACTCAATGGGCCATGGAACAAATCATGAGGGTTTATCGGGCTCGTTTAAAGCTGGGTTGTTGTTTTTTGTTTTGGTTTGTTTTTTTTTCCTATGCTTGAGGCTCACTTTCTGTGTATGAACTACAGTGGTTCACTCTGGCCAAAAATACCTTAGAATCTCCCTGCAGCAGCCCTCTAATTCAGCCCATTCTGCAGGCAGAATCTGTAAGTGGAGCATGTCTGGATCTCCAACAAGCTGGAACGCAATAAAGAATAGAAAGCAGACATTTACCAGCTCAGCTCATTCCCAATGAAGTATCCAGCCAAGTACAGTGTGTACCTCCCTCTGAACTGCAAGCTCACTCCGTCCTTTCCCATGATCGAAGCGCCCACCCACCAACGCAGGCCCAGTGCTGCTGTGTTGGGCAGAGACTGTGTGAGCTGAAACAGGAGGTGGGCACGGAGCCATCCCCACACCCAGCCCTGTGCACCCATCACTCCCAGCACCCACACAGCTGTGTGCAATGGGCACTGTGTGCACTGAAGCCACAGGGGAGAGCGCAGGGCAGTGCTGACCCCAGTGACAGACAAAAATTTTGTGCACTGTGATACATTGGCTAAACACCTTCCTGTGAGCAGCAAACAATATGCAGTCATGATTGGTATTCCCATAATGGAATCTGAGAATAGGTTTCAATATTTCTGAAAAATGATCAGTTTTCCTACATTTGCAACTTCACTTTCAGTTGGCACAAATAGATGACCTGTGAATGTTCAAACGGAAAATACAGAGTTGCAATCAGATATTCAACTCAGAGATCTGATCATGTCTCTTTACCAGTTCTATGAGCTCCCTCTTACCACAGAGGATTCTACTAAAGTAATGCCTCCTGTTTTTTGATGTTGGCCCACAATATCAGAGGTGGATGGTGGTGGTACGGCAGTAGAGGTGGAACCTTCCCACCAATATCCCGTTCATGGTGCTGCTGTGTGACAGATGGCAGCAGAGGGGCAGTCTGACACAGTGGTGTCTGACATGGAAGTGCAGAAGAAGCAAAGGTGTGTCATAGAATTCCTCCATGCTGAAAAATGGCACCCACGGACACCCACTGATGCTTGGTGAGTGTTTCTGGAGACCAAACAGTGGATGTGAGCACAGAGAGGGGTGGGTGCTGCATTTCAGCTGTAGTGACAGCAGCAGTGAGTTACCTCCAGTAGTGCATGTTTTGATGAGTGTGACATGCTCCTCTTGTTCACTGCCGGTGAGAACGCACAGCTGTTGGTGGTAACTAAGTTGTAAAATAGTGTTTTGTAGCTGAAAATGTGCACTATTCAATGCTGTTATTGTGCTCTTTGTATCAGTTGTAGTTTCCATGGAAATAAAAAGGAGGATTACTTTTGCTGCAGCCTATGTATGTACTGCCCAAGTCAGTTTCTCTTCCCAGACAAGAGATGTTGGAGACCCATACTGTAATCCATCAGATCAAACATGAGGCAGCATGAAAGTTACGAGCCCAAAGCTGCCCAGAACCAACCAGTGCCATGTTCCTTTGCTCCATCAGCAGCATCACGAGTCCACAAACGCTGAAAGAACGGGGAAAGACTAAGCCAAGAGCAGCGCAGATGATTTCAATTGAGTGCTCATACACAGCCATCCCTGTAGTAACATAGTAAGGGAGTGGAACCAGCATATGAGTCAATGACAGAGAAAACCCAGCGGAGCCACGAGGCGTGGGAGAAGCTTGGCATGAGAAGGGCTCTGCTGTCCCCAGAGCAGCCACCCACTGCTCTGCCGGCATGCTGCAGCTCGCTGATCACGGACGGGACGTGCACACAGATAGGAAGCTGTTCCACCGTCTGTGCCTGTATCCATTGCTATATCTGCTTGCACACAGCTCTGCAGTCCTCCAGGGCAGGGGTTCCCTGCTCACTGGTGTGTTTCCTGTCCTTCTTATATCTGTGTGTCTAGCACTTTGTGCTATGTGTGGTTAACAGCTGGGGGTTTGATTAACACGTCTGCTGAAGTGAGGTGGGTGCTGGGAAAGCTGATGTCAGTGTCTCTGCGATAAAGACAGTGCTAGACAGAAACTCCTTTATGCCCATGGCTAAGTCCCACCCAGTGAGAATCGTACAACAACTCAGGTTGGAGGGGACCTTAAAGATCATCTATTCCCACCCCCGGCCATGGGGCCATGAGCAGGGCTGCCCCCCAGCAGCTCAGGCTGCCCAGGGCCCCATCCCACCTGGCCTTGAGTGCCTGCAGGGATGGGGCACCCACAGCTCTCTGGGCAGCAGTGCCAGAGCCTCACCGCCCTCTGAGGAAAGGATTGCTTCCTCACATCTAACTGACATTGTCCCTTTTTCACTTTAAAGCTGTTCCCCCTTGTCCTGTTGCTATCAGACCATGTACACAATCACTTCCCCCCCCCTGCTGTTGGGCTCCCTTCAAGCACTGTCAGGCTGCAATGAGATCTCCCTGCATACTTCTCTTCTCCAAGCTAAACAAGCTCACATTCATCGGCCTTTCTTCAGAGGAGAGGTGCTCCAGCCCTCTGAGCATCCTCATGGTCCTCCTCTGGACCCAGCAGCTCCACATCCCTCCTATACTGGATACAGTGCTGCAGGTGGGTTCTTCCAGGTGCACAGCAGAGGGGAACAACCCCCTCCCTATCCCTGATGGCCTCCCAGTTCCCTCTTTCCTCATCTGGAAACTTGGATTTCATTCCTTCTTTCTCAGTTCCCAGCAGGTGGCATCTCCTGGTTACAGCCATCAGCCATTCCCACTCCCCCTGTCAGGAACCTCCTCCTGCCACCTCTCAAAGGCCATTCAAACAGCCCTTAGACCTTTAGGCCAGATCAGTCTCCGAGGGTGAAGAGGGCACATAAGCTCCTAATCCACTTAACTGCCAGTGGGAACCTCACCAGTGAAAAGAGCAAGCCATTTTGGGCAGGACTTCCCTGCAGTTGGGTATGGGGATTTCCAACAGCTGCAGCATCCTCCCTGCCTGTGTTGTCTGGTAATGAATACTAACGATCTTTCACTTCTTTTTTAATTGCCTGCCTATCAAGCTTTGTTAATCTTCCCCATTTTCCTTAATCTTTCATCAAGTGTCACTTTTTTTCTGTGCTTCTCTGTGGTGACAAGGCATTTAAACATTTCACTAAACAGGAAGAAAGAAAGTTAAAAAAGGAAGAAAGAAAACCTCTCCTTTGCATCTGGAACATTCATTTTTCAGATTACAAAACAAGTGGCTGTGGTATCTAATTAAAACTAATAGGTTAATTAAAGAATATTCACTTTCCCATCCTTCCAAATGAGCTATTGCAGACTGCTTCAAAGTCAGCCCGCGTTTGTAACCCAAATAAAGCTTGCAAGTCTATGGGGCTCCATCACACATTTCATGTTTCTGGGGCTGTGTGCTCACAGAGGTGATAAATGCCATTTGTCTTTGTGATCCTGGACTCTGGTTCTCCGCTGTTCTTCCTCCGCAGCGTTTGGATCATGCCAGCTTCCTGCCGCTAAGAAATGGGATTCTTCTCTCCTACTGGGATCAATCGGGCATGACTGCACTGAAAACGATGGGGCTTCGGGTGTGACAGATTAATTGAGCCCTAAACATCAGCTTTCCACAGGGTCATGCAGAGTATTTATCGCTGATCTTGTGGGCCATGCCACCAGTGCACTTTTTTTTTCTTACGAAAACATAACATTATTTGAGGAAATAGAAGATTTTTGTTTGAGGGGGAATGCGGGGGAGTTTCAGATAAAAGAACCACTGAAGCAGCCAGCCCACATCCTCTGCAAACTCCAGAGAAGTACAAAAATCCCAGTTTAGGAGGGTGTGTGATAGAGGATGCTGCACATCCAGTCCCTTCATAGCTGCTGGGTGAAGGCAGATGATGTTTTTAAATATGACACTGAATGCCCCTCCTCAGATGTGGGGTTATTTCTGACAAGTGCATGCTCTGCTCGTTGCCAAATATTGCCATGTACAGCTCCTGCTGTGAGGAATTCCACAGTCTAGTGTGTTAAAGCTTCATTCTACAACATAGAAATGTACATTCTAGAGGACCTTCCAACCCCTACAATTCTGTGACTCTGTGATTCTGTGGTTCATCTGCTGAGCTCTTCCAAAAAGAAAGGAACAGAGATTTGAGGACTCCTGGGCCAAGGTGTGGCACCACCAGCCAAAACACTTCAATTCTGAGCCACACAGAGGTCGAGGGTTACTTTGGGGACAGAAGTTCCATAGCAATAACTGTGCAGATGCTGGCAGGAATGAGGTAGGGCCACTGAAATGGTGCCAGGGATGGAACCCCTCCCTGTGAGGGCAGGCTGAGAGCTGGGGCTGTGCAGCATGGAGAAGAGAAGGCTGCGGGGAGAGCTGAGAGCGGCCTGTCAGTATCTAAAGGGGCTGTGAGAAGGAGGGGACAGACTTTATTGGGGTCTGTGTGATAGGACAAGGGGAAATGGCTTCAGACTGAAAGAGGGGAGATTCAGACTGGATATAAGAAGGTTTGACACTAAGGGCGGTGAGGCACTGGCACAGGTTGCCCAGAGATGCGGTGCTGCCCCGTCCCTGCAGACAGCCAAGGTCAGGCTGGACAGGGTTCTGAGCGCTGATGGGTGTCTCTGAGCACTGCAGGGAGTGGGACCAGATGACATTTAAAGTTCCCTTCTAACTCAAACTATCCTATGATCCTGCCTGTGCTGACCCTCTCCCCAGTTTGGGAGCTTACAGAATGACCTTGCGGACAAGTGAACAGCAGGATGCCAAGCACATTCCCGTGACAGGGAAAACAAAGGCTGTCTCTGCCTTCTCCCATCCCTTGCCTCTTGCTGAAGCAACCACTGCAGCTAATGAGTCGCGTTGGTTGGAGTAACAACCTGCCTCACTGTGCGCCAAGCTGTCTGCTGCCTGGCTGTTTGCATTGCGCATCTCTGTATTGCACCAACAGCCAGCCCTAGCTCCTGCTGTGCTCACAAGGATGCGCTCCCTCCTATGCGCAAATATTGCAGCTTGCTCAGTTTCCCAATTCTTGAGGTTTTGGGAACATTTCCCTGTGAATTAACCCAAGCAGAGAGGAAGTGGGTCAGCAGCTCTGCGTTGGCAGCAGCCAGAAGAGGAGTGAACAAGCACAAAGAGGAGCTGTGGGCGACTGCTGTTAAGGACTCTCCGTGGAGGAATTTGTTGAGGCTGCTGGGGAAGCTTGCACAGTCCCTCCCCGTGCTGGCAGCAGAGGAGGGAAGCAGAGTGAAAAGGAGGCATTTGGTGCACAAGTGAGAAACAGGAGGCTTAGAAACCCCTCGGCTGAATGTATAGGCTGTGATTTTTTTTCTTTTTTTTTTCTTATTATTTTTTTCCCTCCTCCAGAAAACTCGGTCGGGGTGTTTGTAGGCAAATCCTCAGCCTGCAGGGTCTGGGTGCAGCTGGAGCTGCCGTGCATCGCTGCAGTCAGGGTTTGGTGTGTTGCTGCAGTGCTGTGCTGCTGATGGGAACTGGCTCCTGCTCCCGATGAGATCCAGGAGTTGAGAGCGAAGTGCATGAAAACAACGGCACTGGCTTGCTGCATGAAAACAGCCTGCAGGGAGCGGAGCTTGTTTGTGCTCACCCAGCCCGACCTGGAAGGCTCCAGGGCCCTGTGGGTACAAGGGATGCACTCCTACAAACTCCCACTGCTTGTTGCCAGCACTCTGAAGACAGGCAGCTGCTGCTGTTTTAATTAAACCTGCTCTGACCACCTCTGTAACAAGGAGTTTAAAGTAGCAGCAATTATAAGCCCTTAATCCATTGCGACGTGGGAGTGGAAGACGGTTTGCTAACAAAAATAGTCCTGCAAAGTGGGGCGCAAAGTGGAGCACAAAGTGGTAAAAGGAGGATGACAGGAAGACCAAAGAGGCAAATGATTGAACACTGGCGTGGAGGTGTGGCTGTGGAATTAACTCTTTGTGCCTGTTTCCTTTCACATTTTTTGTTAGCCCAGTTTGTCAGCTCTTCTCCCACCTTCCTACCTTGTGAGCATCAATAGAGAAAGCAAACAGAATTCTTGTCTTGTCTGGGGGATGATGTGGTGCTAGCTGCAAGCTTTCACAAATCATAGAATCTCAGAATCATTGAGACCTCTAAGACCAACTCCAACTGTCTGCCTACCACCAATATTGCCCATTGCCCATATCCCTCAGTGCCACATCAGCACGGCTCCTGAACACCCCCAGGGTAAGGGAGCCCACCATCCCCAGGCAGCCTGTATCATGAGGTGCTGAAGGCATATTTTTTTGCTCTCCACTTCATATAACTCATCCTTAGCACTGAGAAATGCAGAGATGAGTCCATCCTTCAAACACTGAACACACACTGTGCTCAGCAGGGACTGCCCCCTGCTCCCTGGGAGCTATGCATCCCTGGGACTTAGGCCACCAAGCAACAAGGCAATAAAGCACATGTTTAATTGGAGGCAGAAGTTTTAAGTCCCAGTGACTTTGCCCGAGTCTCACTGTCCCTCTGAGGGTGGGATAAAGCATCTGACAGTTTCCCTGGTTTATTAAATCACTGCCTCTCTTCTGTTAAGATTACTTTACTCAAGCACACACCGTGGATTTCTCTGCTGCCTTGTCACCTGGCTGATAGCTCCGGCTCTATTTCTTTAAGATGAATATCACCTGCAGCAGTGAGAAGCATTTCCCTAACTAGAGCTGCTCGGTGACTATTAATCTATAGCTGAGCCCTCACGTCAATTGTCTCCTTCACAAAACCAAGTCAATATGACATTCACCAGGCAAAATGTGTTAGTTCCTGGGGGAGGTGAGCAGTTCAGAGCAGTTCTGTTTGTGTTTCAGTTATCTGGAAGCCGTCCAGAATGTGTTTGTACCAATATTTAAAGTTTGTACCCACCTTTCCAGAAAGGGAGGGGAGAGAAAAGAGGATTTGGCTCATGTTTACCTTATCTTGCTTTAAAACAGCAAACATTTGCGGAGCAGTAATTGGCGTTTCATTTTATCTCATTGATACATTGCATTTTAATAGAGAAATGCACTCAAATAAAAAGAAGTCTGAAGCCAGTTCATATAAAAATGTAATTGATGGGACTCTGTTGCACCCATGTCAAGAAATAAGAACAAGTCAATAGTCTTAAATCAGAGGGCCCTGCCAGATGCCTCCATCTAATCATCTAAAAGGAATGGCACATGATATACCGCCCGTACATATTGCTTCCCTGCTCCTGCCTCAGCATATAAACCAAAACCAAACTTTATTCAAGATGGGGATTGAGCAACGGCTGTAAGCACAGTTTGAGCATTAGATACTGTGTCTCCTGGGCTTTGTTGCTTCAAAAGGGAATTCTGCTATTGTTGCTAAATAGGAAAATACAAAGCAAGCGTATGAAAACATACAGACATAGAATCGTTGGAAAAGACCCCTAAGATCATTTAATCTCCAACTGTCCACCCACCACCAATATTGCCCACTGTGTTCCTCAGTGCCACATCTTCACATTTCCTGAATGCCTCCAGGATATTGCCCCCCACCCCCAGCCCTGGGCAGCCTGTGCTGGTGCACAACCACTCTTCTGGAGACGTTTTTCCTCATATCCAACCTGATCATCCCCTGATGCAATGTAAGTCCATTCCCTCTTGTCCTAGACATTTGCATTCTGCAAAGCTGAAACCAGAAACCAGAAACAATCCATCACAGGGGGATGGTATCCAGCATTTCTCTGCACCGGGCAGTGTTTTATAGGCTGGAGTTTATGGGAATTAGCATGACCATCATTCTAAATATTGCCGCTTGAGCGCTGCTGAAGGTGTCACATCCCTGCAGCAAGGTAGCCAACATTCAATCCCGGGGGATCATGGGGGATACAGCAGTCTGGAAACCTTCTGAAGTGCTGCCATCATTTCTGAGGAGACATTCATTAACTCCCTGCAAATATAGCTCAGCCCGTGTCATCAGGGCAGTTTGAAAGCTTTGTGCTTTTAATGGTATGAGTCCACGAAGGTTGGAGCTCTCCCACAAAACACAGAGCTCGAAACAGTGAAGGTTATACCTAAAAGCCAAAATGTCACCTATGCATTTTACGATCATTCTCCCAACAGCTGAATGTCAGCAAAGGTCTTGCAACAATGTGATCCTCCCGCTGCTAACCTGCTCCACTTCAGCTCCTAATGCTCCACATCAGGTATTACTCAGTGCACAATTAAATCCTTATCAGCCCCACTGGGGCTGTGTCACAGCCACTTTAGGAAAAAGGAAGGTTACTTTGAGCTCTTCTTTAAAAACCAAATTATGCTAGGGAGTAATTGCAAATGATTATTGTTATTTACTACTTGCTTAAAAGCTGAGGGGTGCAGAATCTGAACGCCTTCCGATCTCCCCTGCACTGACTGATGGATGCGTGTCATTGTGGCTCCACCCTAAATTTGGAAAGATAGAGCAGAACTGAGGGCTGGGAGCCAGGACATGCAGGAAAAGGGCTCCGTGCTTACAGACATCAGTGGGAAGGGCAGTGCTGGGTGGTTTCTGCCTGGGAAGAACATGTGGAACAACAGCAACACAAGTGCTGCAGATGATATCAGAGCACGTGTTCCCCTACAAGTCTGATATAAAGGGATCACTCTCCTATATCTCAATCCAAATGTGTAATTAACATATTAAGATGAGGCTGTGGGTGCCCTGTCACTGGAGGCACTCAAGGTGGGATGAGGCCCTGGACAGATCTGGTGGGTGGCAGCCCTGCATATGGCCAGGGGTTGGGAGTTGGTGGTCTTTGAGATCCCCTCCAACTAAAGTCATTCTATGGTTATAAGATGATTATCTGATAAAGAGAGCACATCCCTTCCCAAATGGAAGAAATGCTCCGCAAAGTTTATTTTTAACTTGGAATGAAAGCAACAGAAATAACTCCACCCTCATATTTATTTTTGGGAAGAAACCTCCTACCCCCAACCCCTTCTCAATGAGGTTTTAAATGGTTTCGATTACAAACATGTGCCAGGAAGGGCTTTCTGCAGCCATGGAGTCTTACTGCAGGGAGTTGTGTCCTGTGATCCCCACTCAGGAATTTATGAGCTCCGCAGTGGGGCACACCACAAAACAGCCAAGGAAACAACACTGAACTATTGTTGCTGCATCCCTTATGACTCCACTTGCATTATGGAGATAAATTAGAGCACGGTAAGGTACAGCGTTCTGCCTGCCTGATGGCATGCATGCAGCAAATATATTAAGAGAGATACAGGGCTTTGAATCACTTGTACAACCACATTTGCTTCATAAATCCATGCCAGAGGATGGATTAAAGAGAATTTCTAATTGCAGAAGCCACCCAGAGGCACTGGCACTTCGCTCAGTAAGTGCCCCCTTCATTACTGCTGAAGTGCCATATATTTATCATGATTGCAATTCCAGGATGCGAATAAGGAAAGGATCTGCTGTGTCCATCAGGAGTTCTATCCACTCCATCACTTTGCTTGGCTAAACGATGTACATGGGGCTGCCCAGCTGTGCAGCCAGCTTTATTTTTGTCTTGAAAGACACTTTCTGGGAAGGACTGAAGCAAAATACATTTAGTAACAGGATGACTTCCATGCAGGGCAAGGAACCCTGCCCTATCCTGCAAGATGGAGGTTAGACTGAGAGTCCTCCAGAGCTCTATAATCAATGCAAGAAGCCGTGATGTCTCTAGCTTTTTTTTTTTTTTTTTCTGAAACAGTGAAGAAAACAATAAGCATCATAACATGGGCATTGCTGGTAGCCGGGTGTGCTGAAAACTGCCAAATGCTGCCCAGGACTGGAAATGCTCCGACCATCTCAACTTGCAAAAGGCAGCTGTACCATTTTCCCATGATAGCTGTTCTCCAGACGAAAGAAAACAAAGTGTTATCAAATCTTCATCTCTCTGTGCAGACGTAAAAACCCCAAACCCAAAAGGTGTGGGGAGTCACACATTCACACATCAACTATTTGAAATGTTTAGGGTGTGGAGGGCCAACTGGGTCTCAGCTCTGGGCTGAGTGCTTCCAAGCCTCTGTATTCTCCACGATCTCTTGCTCCTTCCCACAGGTATTGCTTACGAAGCCTGGCACTGGTATGCATCCTCTAGGTCAATCATTTCCATTCCAGGGAATTTGTCCAAGAAGTTATTCTCTGACGGGACACAAATGGGACACATATTCCTCTATGTTCTATATAGCTCCACCAGTTACTTCTGAGTTTATTTATTTCTAAACAGAGTTGAATTCGTTTGATTCCTTAGAGCAATAGTAATTTCTAACCTCCTTGCTTGCCAGCAGTGTTGCTCTCACCACTATAAAGCTCCCAGAAACCTTTCTGTCTCTTGTGTTGCTGCTGCAGCTGTTGCAGATCTCAAAGCGGCATCTCAGCTCTGACTCAGGGCAGTTTCTGATGTGCCAGCAGATTTTGGCATGTGAGTTAATCCTTGCAGTCTTTCACGCCTCATTGTCTGAGGCTGCAGCTGAACCCACAGTGACAGTTCTGCAGGGTGAGAGCAGAGGGGGTCTTCCCAACACCCACCCATCCTGCTGCGTGTGTGCCAACCAATGTACTCATTGGAGCCACATCTTTATGACAGTGAGCTTCCCACCCAAGCCCTGTCATTTTCTTTACTCCAAAGCAAATGCTTTCCATTTCCTCTACACTCCCTGTCACATCACAGAGCTATAGAATGGCTCAGATTGGAGGGGACCTTGAAGCCCACGCAGTGCCACCCCCGGCCATAGACAGGACTGCCCCCACCAGTTCAGGCTGCCCAGGACCCCATCCCACCTGGCCTTGAGTGCCTGCAGGGATGGGGCACCCACAGCTCTCAGTGAGTGTTAAGATGTGTGCAGTCCATTCTTGCTGCAGTAGATGCATCAGTTCTGGCTGCCTCTGATCTCAGCAGAGGGGATGACCCTTCACCCGGTGACTGGCAGGAGAGGAGCCACTATGTCATAGCACTGCTGGTGCTTTCAAGCACTTTTTAAAGTCCTTGTATAAGGACATCAGCACCCCTCACAATCTGTGATGCTGCGTTTCTGATCAGACTTATGGCAGAGGACAGGGTTTCCCCAGCAGCACAATTCCTTGTCATGGGGATCCACTGAGCTCCAGAAAGGGGAATGGCAGTGACCATGTCCATGTCCTCTGGGAGCCAGGTGAGGGCCATCATCCCACCTGATGTATGTATCAAAGACAGGCAGGGGCACAGGAGGAGAAGGGTTTTGCTCCAGGTCACGCAGCGATCAGTGGTCAGGAACAGACTTGGCTCCCATGGCTCTTCTCAGTCTCCTCTCCCCCCACACCATGCCGATGCACACTTTCATCATCAGACCAAGTTTGTTTGCACAGGCTCACTATCCCCCTGAAGCACTCACCCCCATGATATTGGATCTCTGGGGCTGGACAGATGGGTGCATAGTGTGGGCAGTGCTCAGCCCCCTCAGCCGTTCTGAGCCAGGAGCATTCCCACTGCTCTCACTGGGCTCCAAGCACAGCTTTCTGTGGGAAATAGGGCCTCTTGCAAACAAACACCTTCAACCCCAGCTTGGCAGTGTGCTGTGTCCTGACACAGCAGCTTGAGGTGCCAGGAGATTTGGGGGAACAGCATCAGGAGCAGGTGACTTCAGCCCAAATCAGAGAATTACATGGAGGGAGCAGGAGGCCTGAGGACAGCTGTGCTCTGCTGTAGAGGAAATGGAGTAGGGCAGTAAACTTTGGGCAGTGACACATGCTCTGCTTCTGCCACTCAAAGGGACGATGCACATGGGGCTGCCCAGCTGTGCAGCCAGCTGTGCCTTGCTGCAGGGAGCACCTGAACAAAACCATTCCCTGAGGAGAAAGACCACAAGAAGATGCAGGGAATGCCCTTCAGCAGCTTCCCAAATGTGCCTGCAGGCTGCTTGCTCAGGCATTACTAGCAGTGCACACTTGGAAACAACCACACAGCAGCTAAACAGTGGCAATGCATGGTGTAGCCAACTGGGATGCTGCTGGGGTCTTCCTTGCTTTGCTCAGCACCAGCCATGGAGTGTCCTTTGGCACCCAATGCTGGCACATGAACCTGTGTGCAGTGTCAGGGGCTGAGCAGGAGCTGTTGTGGTCCATCAGACACTGGGTCCAGATTGGCCCTTCAGGCTCCTTATTTTCTTGAGATGCATATTAAAAAAGCCTCCAGTTACCATGACATCGAGCCCTACACATTTTGATGTGTCTCTGGGATGCTAATGCCAGCAACCCATTCCTGTTAATTGCAAGTGTTACATGTAGACTGTAAATGGTGAAATCTCTCTATTTTTAAAAGAGACTTCTGATGTCAGGTACCATGTAAATATTTATGTTATTCCTGTGAAGGAATGCCTTGCAATCAGACAACCCACACAAAGTTAAATGAACTCATCAAAAGAAACCACAGCTGAAATGTGAACAGTACTAAAAAAAATGTGAAAGAGCCCTCTGAGCACACCTCGGCCCAGGTGGCAGCTGGGTTGCTTTCCCCAGGAGCCACCGTCTCACTTGCAGATGCCTCTGGATTACTGATGAGTCTTTATTTGGTTGTGGCAGAGAGAGAAAAAACTGTATTCTGTCCACGTGAGTCCCTTCTTTTGTTTTATCTTTTTATATCAACTATGTCCAGCACTAAAACACCAAGTAATCTAGGTAGGAAGTGTGCTGCTAGCAAGAAATCCAGTTACATTCATGTATCCAGAGGGAAATGGAGACTTAGCCAACGCTATGGGCCTGGGGCTGACTTCTCACTAGCACAGAACAGCTCTGGTAGCTCAGCATAGTGTCCTTCAGCACAGTCACTTCCTCAAAACTGTTGACCAGTTCTCATATGAACCACTCAGAGCAGCTTCCTTCCAAATATCTATTCCTAATTAACTTCCTCTTTAATTAGCCCTATTTCAGCTGTTTTTCAGAAGTAAAGTTATCGATCATTCTTCCTGTGCACGAGGATGCAGTCTGCTTGCAACAAACTCTGACCTTTTCCAGGCTGGGCTATGTCACTTTCCTCAGAGAAATACAGCGAAACCTTTTGATTTTAGCTCTGCTCCCCCCTTTCCTTGTATTTTATTTATTTCTCAGGAAGGTCAGATAACTTTGGGTACATCCTAATGGGATTTGGAGCACTACAAGAAGTCCTGCAAAGTTGCAAGAAGCTGTAGTAATGAAAATTGTAAGCCGTTATCTTTCTAAAACTAGAAAACCTGCTGTCTGCATTAATGATCAGTTTCAGTGATACGTGCTTTAATGCAATATGTCATGAATGATATGCTAAATTGCCAGCCATATTCCTGTTTCTTACTGAATAATTGGGATGGGAATGTTTTCCAGGAAGGAGCACGGGGTGGTCCTGCAGAGGGTCACAGCAGCTGATGAGTGAACACTGGGCTCAGCAGCATTGCTCCCCTTGGATGCAGGATCACATTGCTTCCAGAGTCAGAAACCTGAGCTTCCCAAGTGCCCTTTTTCAACCCATAATTACATAAAATAAAAATGAAATCTCTCATTTTATATTGGTGATGAAGACTGTGGCTTTTCCTACTGCTGCCAGTCATGCTGGCAAGCAGTGGTGTTGGATGCAGTGTAGTTGCACTGCAGAGCCGTGTTCCATGGATACCTGGGGACAACCAGCTCAGCAGGCAGCAGGACCATGCGCTGTAGGTTACAGATGCACTGCCCTCAAGCAGGACCACAGCACACCAGGTTGATCATGTGGAATCATAGAATTACTAAGGTTAGAAAAGACCTCTACGATCACCAAGCCCAACTCAAATCCATCCCCAGCATGCACAGTGTCCCTCAGTGCCACATCTCCATGTTTATTGAACACCTCCAGGGACAGTGACCCCACCCCATCCCTGGGCAGCCTGTCCCAGCATCTGACCACTCTTTCAGAGAGTAAATATTTCCTAGTGCCCAACCTGCTGCTGCTCCGCCTGGCAAGCGGAGCAAGCCTCCAGATGAAGTGCAGACCCCACGCTCTTATCTTAATAACCGACTGTAATAAATTAATCTCATTAAAGTTCCCATAATGTTGTACATGACAAGAGTATCGCAGAAACGGTGCTCCTGGCAGAGGTCCAAAGCAGGTAATTATCCTCTGTCTCCTTCGGTTCGCTCCGTGTCACAGCGGTGTGAGCAGCACTGTGCTTGGTGCTTCTGGGAGCTGTAAGCTGCTGGCACCTCGCGAGACACCCAAACCCCAAATGTGTTTGATTTCAAATAGCATCTTTGCCTAAAAATCAGTATTCAAGGGAGAAGACCGCTGAAGCGTTCATCTGTGATTGTTTACAGCGAGCACTGCCCACATCTGACAAGTGCTCCTTGTTCTGCAGCTGCAGCGCAGCACCATTCCGCCAAGCACTGCACGAAGCCCCAACACCACGGACCACCTAACATCAAGTGCTGGGTGTTCTTCTCAGGCTGTCTAAAAAGATGAAACTCAGCCTGAGTGTACTAGGGATCATAAACTATGCCATAGAAAAAAAAAAAAAAGAAGGCATATGCTTGTGAGAGCATGACAAAAAATTGAGGTCAGTTTTACTTTTAGTTGTAGAATTGTTTGATTTGGTAGGGACCCTTAAAGGTCATCTATTCCAAATCACCAGCTCCCTCAGCCTGTCCTCGTAGGGAGGGGTTCCATCCCTGGCACCATTTCTGTGCCCCTCCTCAGGTCCACGTCTCTCCTGCACTGAGCACTCCACGTGTGGATGCAGTGCTCCAGGTGAGGTGTCACAGCACAGAGCAGAGGGGCAGGAGCAGCTCCCTGCCCTGCTGCCCACACTGCTCTGGGTGCAGCCCGGGGTCCGGTTGTCTTTCTGTGCTGTGAGGGCACACTGCTGGCTCATGCCCAGCCACCAGTACCCCCAGTCTTTTTTGTCAGGGCTGTGCTCTATCCTTATATCCCCAGTGTGTACTGACAGTGTGGGCTGCCACGACCCAGGTGCAGACCTTGCACTTGGCTTTGTTGATCCTCCTGAGGCTCACCTGGGCCCAGTGCTCAGCCTGTCTGTGTCTCTCAGGACGACATCCTGTCCTCAGGTGCCAATCACATCCCACAGCTTGGGGTCATCTTCAGACTGCTGAGGGTGCACTTGATCCCACTGATGATGTCACCAATGAAGATGTTAAAGAGCACCGGTCCCAGCACTGACCCCAAGGGACACCACTCAGCACTGATCTCCATCTGGACACTGAGCCGCTGACCACCACTCTCAGGGTACAATCTCCCAACCAGTTCTTCATCCATCAAGCAGTCCACCCATCAAATCCATATCTTTCCAATCTGGAAAGAAGGATGCTATGGAGAACCATGTCAAAGCCCTTACTGAAGTCCAGATAGGTGACATCAGTGGCTCTTCCCTCATTCACTGATGCAGTTACACCATCAAAGCCACATGGCTGGTCAAGCAGGACCTGCCCTTGGTGAGGCCATGCAGGTTGTCCCATATCACCTCTTCCACGTGCCTTAGCACTGCTTCCAGGAGGGTCTGCTGCATCATCTTCCCCAGCACAGTGGTGAGGCTGACAGATGGGTACTTTCACGTGAAACTCATTTCAAACACAAATTCCAAGAGGCATTCCAGGGAAAAACTGCAGATTTTTTTTTTCAAAAAGTCTGAAAAGAAAGTAAAGAAATTCATCTCAGCTAACAATTTTGTCACCTGGCTAATCACACATTTGTTTATAGATACCATTATGGAAAGATGTCCAAATGTCTGCTCACCACACCAAAATATCTATATCACCAAAAGACAAAATAATCTGAAAATTCAAATCAACACCATTTAGAGACCTTCTAACCATTTTAGGCCACAGATGGGTGTTCTGTGCTAACCATTCAGCATTTGTGGTGATGTAGTGTCTAGAGGTTCCTAACAGTAAACCTCATTATTTAATACTCCAAGTTTTAGTAAAAATTTGGTTCCTGCCCCTAAAATCAATAATATATAAATACCTTAAGACCAAATCACGTAAGTGGAGGAAGCATAAGATAACAGAGATAATCACAAGTGGGTGAAGAATAACAGCCAGTCCCAGAGGCTGACATCACCTCTGCATTTGCCACTGTTGTTCCGTATCACTCCATTAATTTTGTTTTACAGACTCTGCTGTAGTTTCATGCCCTGCGTGTAAGAGAGAGACCAGAGGACAAAGCAGCACATCAATAACAGAGCTTAGCACTTGAGCAACATCCTTCCAAAAATAACTTTTGGGGGCATGCTAGCTCAGAGGTACAAAATCCTTATCTTCCATGAATTACTATTTATTGAAATTTTAATAAATGTTCATCTCACTGGCTACAAGAGAATCTCACACAGCAAGAAAGTAAAGCTTATCTTGAAGGAAGAGTCTGCTTATCTTGTGCTGTTCATCCTCCACAGATTTGTTGAAAACACAGGCTAAGAACTTCTGCACGATCAACTTTAATTTCATCTTGTGAATTGAGTTTTTGAAGTTAATGCCATTTGTGATGAGTGTTACAGCACACAAGGTCATCTCTACATGTGACTCCACATAACAGGAGAACACAAAAAGCAGGAGCATGTTTGTGTGCAGGGGAAGATTTTGTAGAAGCATAGGATGGTTTGTGTTGGAAGTGACTCTCAAAGGCCATCTGGTCCCACTCCCTGCAGTGCACAGGGACACCCACAGCTCCATCAGTGCTCAGAGCCCCGTCCAGCCTGACCTTGGCTGTCTGCAGGGACGGGGCAGCACCGCCACACCTCTATAGTGTGGTGCTGTAAGTGTGGCATGGGTCTCATTTTCACACTGAAGAGTTCTGAACTGGAAACAGACCACTGAAATGAGAAACAGAATCTTCTGCTATTGTATTTTTCTTTTATTTGCTCAATTTGTTCTGTGATTTATATGGAGAAGGCAATTTGGGAGATTGCACTGTGATGTGAGCAATGGGACCGCACAATGTTCTTTGACTCTCTTACACTGAGATGTATTACTTTGCAACTCTGACCATGCTGCTAAAATCATAAATAGGGGCAGTGGGTAGAAAATGGATCCGTGATGAAACCAGATTTTTTGTTTTGTGTGGGTTTTCAAATTTTGAATTTCTTTTTTATTACATAATAGAATGTACTTGGAGGAGGGGTGGGGGGGAAGCATTAATTTACTACAACAGCATAATTTCTGAGGAAAGATCTAGATTTTAGGAGACATAAATTCTCATTTGAAGAACCTCTCTCTCCATTCAGAGAGACAGAGATAAGTGCCGGACTTCACTACCTCAGTTAATTACTGAAACTTTGATGAGCTGAATCCAGGTTACAGACCATGAAAGATAGCATTCACCTTCTCCAAATGCCCCCTTCCTTGATAAAGAAGCAGAAATTAATTGCATAAGACTGCTGAAATTATATTTGCACCGATGTGAATTCTCTGGATAATTTACTGGAGTGAAAAAATAGCAAATTTTCCAAAATAACAACTTCAATAAGACCAAACTTCTGGCAGTCATAAACTGACGCCCTCTGTGCCCCCATAAGGGATTTTCCTCCTTTGGGGAACAGCTAGGAAGGGGAGGTAAGGGCTTTAGTCAGTCATGGAGATTTAAAATCCCTTTTGATTCTGAAGGCATCAGGATCACTGTCTGCAGCAAAGGCAAAAATGTGACACTCATCATCCCAGCTGACGGGCTATTTCTTCTTAATGACACAACTCGAGGCAAATTAGTCCTTGCTCACTGTGACTCAGTCGTTCTCACGTAAGTTTCCTAAATAAACATAAGACAGAAGTTTGCAGCTGGCAGTGTGATTTCCCTGCCCAGTGCAACCACTTTCAGAACTGTTTTACCATTTACAAAGCAAATGCTGACAATGAACATAAACCCATTACAAATGGTCATATTTAATGGCTTGATGATGTGGATGTATCTGACTCTTAGCAATGTTGTGAAAGAAATGCATTGTGGATATTGATTGCTTGTGTAATTGAGTCATTTCCTCTGATATAGTGCGTGTGCCAGTGGAGGTTAGGATGCCCAAGGGACTGTTTTAGGCTAAAGAATGGAAATAGAAAGGGAGGGTGCCCTGTAGTACGGCAATGGATTTCATTCAGAAGGCATCCTAGGGGAGAGTCTGGATTTGGGTAAGAAAAGATTCACATCCCTTGTACAATAGAACAGAAAGAATGAGAAATGAAGGTACCAAAGCTCCAAAGGCACGGTAGCAATACGTACACTTGAAAGAACAAACCATGGTTCAGACATATGATATTTAATAGTCATTAATATGGATTTATCTGGTACCATCAAAAGGGCATGTATGTTCTGTGCTGCTGCCCACACAGAAAGGGATTTAGCACATACATCACATGTGGTATGGGCCTTGCTTGCTTATATGAGATTTTCCATGTCTATCCTAGTTGTGGTGTCAATGGGACAGTGTAAAGGCAGCAGTGTGGTGGCTGTAGGGAAGTGACAGGCCTACGCCCGCTATGGGGACAGCAGAGCTGCACGAGACTCCAGTGTTCTGCTGTCAGCCTCTTAATTACCGACATTATTGCTACAGAGCTTTCTGCAAAGTGGGGGAGGGGAAGGAGGGATAATCTTTTGTTGTTCCTGAAAGCAGGAGGATGGAATTAAATGCAAGACTGGCCTTTTGGTTAATGGTTTAAACTGAGGCCCAGGAGATTGCTGCTCAGTTTCCCATTGGCCACAGATCCTACACGGATGCACAAGGCACATCACTAAATCAAGTTTCTCAGTGTATTCAGCAAGTTGCTTTTCTTTGTCTCAACCATCCATGCCATGTGCTGTCCTGAGCCAGGGACACCTTTTACTGTGCTTTTATACATTACAGTTTCGTTCAACTGATTGATCCCCTGAAACAAGAACTCTGGAAAATCTGAATTTTTAATTGGCATTGCTCAGTGAGAATAATAATAGACAGAAGTATGAAATAACAGAAAGGAAGATGCTGAATCACAGTATTGTGACAATACATCCAGTGGAATTCAGTGTCATCTATCCCATATTAGCTGCATTTAGGCATGATGAGATGCATATCCTTTTCCTAAGACTTTAAAAACTACTTTATATCTTCGTTCCATAGTAAGTATGGCCCTTCTCCAAAAAGATTTGGTGCTGCTGTGCAGATGGTAGACATCTGCAGAAGAGATGCTTCATCTTACACGATCCAGTGCTGCTCACGTTGCTGCTATAGGCACAGAGCCATTTGTGTGTTACCTAACAACCACCTCATTAGAGATGAAGCTTCCTCCTGTGAAGTGAGCTAGTGCCACGCGTCCAAGGAATTGCTGTAATCCTATTTTGAAGCCTTGATTAGCGTTTATGCTAGCCTAAGCCCTTTCACCTGTAGGTATAGAGACACCAACTGCCACAGCCATTAATGTGAAATGCTTTACAAAACAGGCAATGCCTGCCAAGGGAACAAAGTGCTTGCCTACATCTCACCATTTGGAAGATTACTTAATATCACGTTCACTTGGATTGCAGGTTTACATTATAAAACCAGCAAAGATGACATCTGGCTATCAGAATCAAGGAAAGATTCATCAGACGAACCTTTGAAAATCATCATCGGGATCAAACATCTCCAGGATGCCTTGATCCAGCCTTCATTACCAAAGTGAAGAATAAATTCAGTTCAAGAAAAATGATTCTGCCTCAACAGCAATAATTTTTTAGGATATTTTCTTTCTCACTGCATTTCAGCACCATCTTAAGACTATTATGCAAAAACAGAAACGCTACTTTTCCTCATTTTTATCCTATCTAAAATATTATTAGAGCCACGTAGGGCTAAGATAATGCAAAATCAGAGACCGACATTCCATTACTAGTGTTATTCTGCTATGCTTTAAATCTCCTCAACTACAAATGGAAGACACCACCCTGAAAGACTGAAGGAAAATGTTGCATGGTTGCAAGTTGCTTTAGACTGTGATCTGGGCTGATTTTTAAATGAATTCTTCCTTCTTCTGACTAACTGTAGTAACTGTCTACCTGTGTGCTTTGATCCAGTTAGCACAACCCTATCAAGTTGGCTTGCAGCTAGAGGAGAATTTAAAGTATTGTGTTGTTCAAATTGTTTTAGAGGTGAGTGCAAGGCTTTGGCTGGTGATACAGTGTGTACACTTTTTGTACACTACAAATCCACTGTGTTATTCCCTCTCCTACTTTCACAACTTATTCTGGAGAAGTAGGAAGATTTGTCTTGCAATGGAAAATGAAAGCATCTCTTCTCTTGCTGAGGGCTTAGCAGTAATTAGAAAGTAAACCTAACTGGTAAACCTCATGAAAGATGCCTGTCCAGCACATAAATGCCAATGCCTTCTCCAAGGACTTTGTTTACTCCTAAAACACCTCTATCTCCAGTCCTTTAACAGTAACTCAGGAAGCGTAATTTCATCAGCTTCTGTCAGCTCATCACAGAATCACACGTTATTTGCTCTCCTTAAAGTCTGAGTTTTATGTTTGAGCAGCCCATGACCATTTAATGGCACCCTGACAGAAGGGTCCTAAAGCACACAGAATAAAAACAGAAGCTTCTCCTGCATTAGTATTTGCCATAGATCGGTAATGTCGCCCAAGAACAAATAAATGGATTTCCTTTGCCACAGGGTCACTTGGAACCCTCACCAAACAACTTCAGTATTAGAAGGATTTAGAAAAGTCTTTTGATAATTATAACCAGAGACTTCTTTGTATTTCTATTTGCATAAAAATAGCCAGAAGAAACAGCCAACTACTATTTCATTGCATAAAATTTGACCTTGTTTCATGTTGCTGCTACAGAGGAGAAAAATCCCTTTAATTTTCCCTATCTGACAAGGGAGCGGTTATATCAAGGGCCAAGCAACTGTTGCTAGTGTTACAGAAAGCAAATGAAAAAAGCTCTTGAACAAATTCTTAGATTTCCTTCACACTGGAATTGTGGATAAGAGCAATGGGGTTTTTGTTTTCTTTTTTATTTTTTTTCTTTCTTTTTTTTTTTTTTTGTTGCCTTGCAGATGTGAAATCTTTGTCCCAAAAGATTTTTGGACTCCAGAGGCTCTGTTGGGAGGTGACAGATGAGAGTTTAGAGATGGTGAATGGGACCTGGGACTCCTGGGCTCTGGTTGTAGCTGAGAGGGGCTTATCTCAGAACACACAGCTGCCTAGGTTAGCCAGCAAGCCAGTCCTAAGGGTAGAGATTTATCTAGGGGCACCCAAACACTGTAGTCTCTTCTAATTCTGCACACACTGGTTTTGTCCATACATCACTCCATAAAATAGGAGTCTTCCAATTATTGTTAGCCTAAGTAATGGCACAGCTAGGACGGCTGTTGCTTTGCAACAGGTGGTGGTGATGGCTACACTGTCATCATTGAGAGGCACGGGATGATGTCCTGGCTAATTAGAATGCTCCAAATAAAAGCAGACACTACTGATGGCATGGGAAGAGTGTGGAAAAACAGGCGATTCATCCTGATGATGTCTTTACAGCCCCTCTCTGTCTGTGGTTCTGAGCAGCAGATAGAGTTTCTCCTTTCCAAATTGAAACATCTGCACAGATTAAAAAGAATTAAGACTACTGAAATAAGACATGTACTGCACACAGTAAGTATAATGGTTTTGTATGCAGAAGCATACACATTACATTTCAAATTTTTACTTCAAGGTTGGAAGAGCTTTGGAAATTATTAAAAAAAAAAAAGAAGTGGAAAGTAACTGCCAGATAACTTGTAAGAACTGTGCAGATGTGGCAAGCAAATCCCAGAGCAGGATAAATGTGGAGACCAGTGTTGGAGTATGTGGGCAAGACATGTATGTTTTTCATGCCAAGATTCAAAATTTCTGGATTGCCATTTTCTCTCTCAAACTGAGATGACTTCATCTTCATTCTTGTGGTTGATGACATCACCAGAAGGGCCTTAACAGTTTTCTATGTCATATTGCTTAAAGGAGCAAAGGCAGACACTGCCTTTGTTAAGTCTCCTTATAAAAAATTCAGCTACAAACAGAAGGGACAACGCTGTCTGCACTGCCAACCTGAGAACAGGACAGATCTGAGAAGCACTTTGCATCATGTTGTTATCCAGCACATAGGTTTCTGCACAGATGGAATAAGGCCGACCGGACAAACTATGGCAGACTATGGTAGTGTGTTTTCTCAGCGTGCCACCGAGGTAGGCTAAAGAATGCACTCAGTAAGTCCACTTTGTGGTTTATAACTGTGAGCCTACGAGATCTTACAGAAACAGTGGGATCTTGACAGTGCACCCTCAGCAGTTTGCTGATGACACCGAGCGGAGTGGCGCAGCTGACACAACAGAAGGAAGGGACGACATCCAGAGGGACCTGAACAGACTTGAAAAGTGGGCACACGAGAACCTGCTGAGGTTGAACAAGGCCAGGTGCAAGGTGCTGCATTGGGTCAGGGCAGTCCCAGACATGAGCACCGACTGGAGAAGAACTCCTTGAGAGCAGCCCTGCGGAGAAGGACTTGGGGGTCCTGATGGACAGAAGCGGGACATGAGGCAGCAGTGTGCGCTTGCAGCCCGGAAGGCCGACAGTCCCCTGGGCTGCAGCAACAGAGGGGTGGCAGCAGGGAGAGGAGGGGGAGGGGTCGTCCCCCTCTGCTCTGCCCCTGGAAGGCCCCACCTGCACTGCTGTGCCCAGGCCTGGGGCCCCCAGGACAGGAGGGATGAGGAGCTGCTGCAGCGGGTCCAGAGGAGGGCACGAGGATGCTCAGAGGGCTGGAGCACCTCTGCTGTGAAGATGTCAGTTAGATGTGAGGAAGCAATCCTTTCCTCAGAGGGCGGTGAGGCGCTGGCACTGCTGCCCAGAGAGCTGTGGGTGCCCCATCCCTGCAGGCACTCAAGGCCAGGTGGGATGGGGCCCATGGCTGGGGGTGTCAGTGGGTGGGCTTTGACGTCCCCTCCAACTCAAGCCATTCTATGATTCAATGATTATCACCCTCTACAGCTCCCTGACAGGAGGTTATGGAGAGGTGGGGTTTGGGCTCTTCTCCTGGGTAACAGCGATAGGACAGGAGGGAATGGTTTAAATTTGCACCAGGAGGCTCAGATTGTATATTAGGAAATATTTCTCTGAAAGAGTGGCCATTGGCACAGGCTGCCTACAGAGGTGGTGGAGGCGTTCCAGAGCTGTGCAGATGTGACGCTGAGGAACATGGTCAGTGAGTAACATTGGTGGTAGGTGTCCGGTTGGACTGGGTGATCTTAGGGGTCTTTTTCAACCTGAATAATTCTATTCTATTTTGTCTAAACGGTTTTTCATCATCACTGTGCTCTTTAAGTGTCATGGGGAGCCCTCACGCACACAACTGTCTGCTCACACAGCATTAATGATGGAGACGGTCACTGAGCAACTGAACCGAGTTACTGTGCGCGCTGCGACAGAGACCGCCTCCGTGCATTCCCCCCTACGAAGCACACCCCGCAGCCGCTCCGCTCCGCGTTTTGCGGGCGGCCGCCAGCGCCCAGTGGCGCGGCCTATTTGAGGCGGGCGCGGGCGGAAGGACACGGCGGTGCCCGCGCGCTCCAGAAGCGGCGCGCAGGGATCCGCGCGGTGCTGCGGCGCTGTCAGTCACGGCGGCGGCGCCGAGAGGCGGCCGGGGCGCAGCGGGCGGAGCGGGGACACGCGCGGAGCGGAGCGGAGCGGAGCGGCGCGAAGGGGACGCGGGGCAAAAACGGAAAGATCCATCCGGCGGGCCGCGTGGTGCTCCGCCCGCACGTAACGGCAATTTCGGAGCGGTCCCTCTCTCCCCCCCGCCGGCTGCGATGCTGCTCGCCGCCGCGCTGCCCTGGACGTTGTTTTTCCTCGGAGCCGCAGGTACCGGCGGGGCGATGCCGGCTGCGGGCGGGGGCTGCGGGGCGGGGGGGAACCCCGGGCCGGGGGCTGCGGGAGCGCAGACAATAGGCGGAGGGGTGCGGCCGCGGCGGGCGCATTGTGAGCGGCGGGGGGAGCGGCCGCGCGGGGTGCGATCGCACGGGAAAGGGGTGCGACTGCACGGGAGAGGATGCGGTCGGAAGGGATGCGGTCGCGAGGAATGCGGTTGTACGAGACACAGTTGCGAGGCGGTGGATGCGATCGCGAGGGGTGTGATTGTAAGGGAAGGGATGCGGTCGCGAAGAAGGGGATGCGGTTGCAGGAGATGCGGTTGTACGGGAGAGGATGCGAGCGCAAAGGATGCAGCCGCAATTAAAGAGCAGATGCGGGGAATGAGAAGGGAAAAAAGGGGAGCGGCGAGAGCAGGGCGGCTGCAGCGGGGGAACGCAGCCGGGACGCGGCGGGGGGAGGGGGGGGGGGGCGCGGGGCGGCGGCGCGGGAGCGTGCAAGGGGCGCGCGCCGCGTCCGCGCGGGGAGCGGCGGCCGTGCGCGAGCAGCGCTGCCCGCGCGGGAGGGGAGGGGTCGGCGGCGGCCAATCAGCGCCGGGCGGGAGCGGCCCACGGGTCGCAGAAAGCCCCGCGACCCCCGGGGGGTGGGCGCGGCCCCGGGGCTGGGCAGGTGCAGCGGGAGGTGCTGCCGGAGCGCGCCCCGCCCGCCGCGCTTTCCGAGCTCCTGAAGCCCCCGCGCGGTGGGCACTCCCCGCTCTCTTCCTCCCACCTCCCCTCCCCCGTATCTTCAACGCCCGGTATCGTTTGCTGCCCCGTTCCTAGCGTGTTTATCCAATAATAGTAATTATGAATGCAGAGAGCGCCCGGGGAGCTGCGTGGCTGGGACTGAGCTGCTAAAGCTGCATAAGATGGAGAATCCCGAACCCAAATTAAATATTAAAGAGCCAGAACAAAGCGGCAGCGCTGTTGGTGGTACAGGCGTGACCAGCCCGTGGGTTCGGGATGCTCCGGCGATGCTCCGGGCTGGCACCGTCTTCCCTGCACTGTGAGGAGGGACGTGGCTCTGTGTGTATTCCCGTTGGTGTAGCGATGGTTTAATTTACTGCTAAATTAAAGTGATGTTCTCCTGTAGTGTGGAGCTTGATTTATAGATCCAGCAAATGGCTCGTCTCCTTTCATTTACATCCTGAGGACTACGGTTTCATAAATAATTGTCTTTTATGTGAACTTTATCCTCTTGACCTATGCAGAAGTCCTGGCTTGTGTGGTTTTTGGTCGTTGTTAAGACACTTAATATAGCAGTAACTGAATGAATACCCGGTGTTTAAGTGTTAGAGATTGTGGCTGCTCTCCAGGCTGGAAGTGCCTTTGCTCCTCGGCTCATCTCCAGGAGCACATTTTACAGCCAGACCTTCTTTCCACTGGGAAGCGACGATGGCTTCGTTGCCGTGGGTTTTGGGGTTTAGTGTTTGTGGTGGCGGTGTTTCGCTGGGTTGGTTGGTGGGATTTCTTTTTTTTGGCACTGCCATGGGTTTGCCTTGAGCGGCTGTCAGAAAGCAGAACCAATCGGTGGGGGAAGGAGGAAGGAGTGCTGCATCTGCTGCCATCAGTCTGCAAGGAGCGGAGAAAAGCGTTAGGAAGAGACAAAAGCACGCTTTATTTTCTCGTCTAAAAGGTCATCCTGCGTTTTGCTCATTATTTAACACATCTGCTGTGATCGTTTGTATAGAGAATGTATGATTGTGTTGTTCCTCTAACCCGCAGCTTGGAAATAGCAAGAGATATTATGGAGTTAGTGGAAGTTCATGCAAAGCTAGACTGGGGACAAGCTGTTCTTTGCCGATGTGTCACAGCTTTTAACCAGGGGACTGTTGGGAAGAGTAGGACCATGTCAGCTTTTTCCAGGTGGAGTGAAAAGATCGTGTCTTTGTTTTCCTGATTTTGTACACTCCCAGAGATTTGGGAAGTGGGCAGGAATAGCGGAGACGTCGTTGTCTGAGGGCTGCATTGGGATTTTGGAGTTGTTTTCAGCATACAGTGTAGCCACCTAAAAGGAGTCATCTATTCCCAGATAAAAGCAAGGGAAAACTGCATGTTAAAATACTTTTTTCCCCGCTTATGGTCCAAGTCTGATGGTTTTCGTTGTATCTAAGGCGGCAGATTATAGCAGTCCATGCAGACCTGCAGCTCCCAAACCTTCCATGCACAGATGAGAGAAAAGCATGTGCCGAGCTGCGTCTGGGTGTGAGTAGAGATGCCAGTGTGTTTGAGAATGATGGAAGCTAGCAGACCGTCTTGGTTGTGGCATTTTTGGGAAATGTGATGTGTATGGGCTTGGACATTGGAGGTTGCTTTTGTTTTATTGCATGCAATATGTGTATTACAGATGCTTTTGTGAAGCTGTTGTTTGGACAGATGCAGAACATCAATAATGGCCTTAATCCGGGTAACGTCAGATCCTTGGGCAGCTGCCGACAGAAAGGCTTATTTTTGGGAATAGCAACAACTGAAAGTTCACCCAATTTAGTGAGTGCAAATTGCTTCGGAAAACCAGAGTTGTAATTTACTGAGTTTGGTCCATGGATGCTTCCAACTACATCGTTAGGCTCAGTGATCCTTCTGTGTCTCTTCTGGCTCAGGATATCCTGTGATTCTTTGCACCATGCAGATGGATTGATGTGCTGTGAGGAGGTGATTCCATGGGTGAAGATGGATACAGGAATACAACTCAGCGTGGTGGCATTTTGAGATTCTGAGCTTCCTCTGCTTGGTTGGTGATGTTCAACCCATGCCTTGAAGAGTGCTGAGGAGATGTCTTGGAAAGTGGAGTGAGAAATCTGGACTGTAGGAGTGCTTTTTGTAAGGAATTGTTTTTGGCTCCGAAGGGACCCAGGAGCAGGGAATGGCAGGAACATGCCCCATAGCTACAACCCAGCTATGGATGGGTTGTGTGGAGGGAATGTTGGTCAGGTGGTGAGTGAAAATTGGTGTCTCCATGGAAAAAACATTCTGAGATGTTACTGGAATTGTGCAACATATTTATACAGAAGTTATTTAATTGTCACTGTAATTAGTTCCTATAAAGTAGCAAATATTATTTTAAATATTTCAAGTTTTGTAGAATTTCTTGCTTTATTTAAGAAAAAAATGCTGTTTACCCTGGATTTTTAAATGTGATCTTTTTGACAAGTCTGGGATTTATAAAGCATTCACCTTTAAACTCTTCTTTTTTCCAACATCTTCGTAGCTAGGATATCTAAGGCTGCATTTAAATATGACACAAAAGATGAATGGTCAATTTGGCATTGTTTACATAATATTGGCAAATTGGTCTTAGTGTGCGGTATTACTGCATAATCTTATGTTTAAAATAAACAGTGGAAATAATTGAAGAAACTTCGGAATTTGGAAATGCCCGTTGGTGGTTCTTCGCATCCCACAAAAAGCAGGCTGTCTTTGCATATTAATCACTCTTTCAAAGGAAGTTTGCCTTATTTGCATTGTGCATGCACTGGGGAGTCCCGTAGCGTGCCTGAGAAAAAAAAGTGGGGGGGGATCGGAATTGTTGTTCTGAAAAGGGTTTTTATTCCATTCAAGTGGAGGGACTGAATGCGGGAGAATTAGCGCAGTGTTTTGTAGAAGCACAGTCCCATTTGGTCATTGCGTTGCATGTGGAGCCATCCTGGCTTTCTGAGTGCTGGGGTAGGGTTGAGAGGGGATTGACTCCTCCGTGTGCAGTGTCATCTGTAGGGTGGGAGATGCCCTCAGCTCACTGCGTGCACGCTCTTTGGGTTATCAGACAGGACCCAGAACACTAGTGGAATGCTTAGTGCTACCTTCTAAATGCAGGGACCAAACCTCCAGGCCTTTGATGCCTTTGGAACGTGTACAGGAGATGCAAAGACTGGAAGCATCTTCAGGTTGCCTACATTTTGGAATAACAAGCTGTCTTAGCAGTGATCTGCTCCTTTGGTGCTGTGGTGTTGTGCTGCTGCTATTGTTTCTTAGGAGGAAAGCACAAGTCTTGTTGTCTATGCTCTTTTTGTCTTCTGCTGGCAAATTCCAGGAAGGTAAGCTTTTCTGTTGCACAAGGTAGGAAAGTGTCTGACAGCCTCAAAGAAATAAAAAGGTTTTACTTCAAGCTTTAGAAATTTGAATTTCAAGGAATGGTAGAATGGAAGAGTTGTAGACTATCCCAGGTTTGACAGGACTCCCAGGGATCAATTCTACAGACTCATAGAACAGCTCAGGTTGGAGGGGACCTCAAAGCCCACCCAGTGCCACCCCGGCCATGGGCAGGGCTGCCCCCCACCAGCTCAGGCTGCCCAGGGCCCCATCCCACCTGGCCTTGAGTGCCTGCAGGGATGGGGCACCCACAGCTCTCTGGCTAGGCCATGGCTGTGCCCCACCAGTCTTCCTTCATCATCTTCTGGCTCCATGTAGGACCAGCTAAAACTGAAGAAGCATGCCTCAAAAGGTGTTAGGAACGTTTTGGTGAGCGATGGATCTCAAACTGTTTTGCTTGGTATCCTAAATGAGAAGATGTACAGATAAAACGTGCAGCGCATGTAGTAATGTTGGCCTACCAGTGAGTCTGCAATTGAGGTTCTTATCAGCAGCGTTGTGAACAGCTTCTGGTTTCAGGACAGGTGAATCCAAATCTGTCTTGTGTTGACATTATTTCTACTGGTGGCAATGAGGAAATAAAGACATCTGTGGAATGGAGAAAATGTAGCTGGGATAACTGATTTAATCACTGTACTTTCCAAACCCAAAGACGTTACCATATGCTTGTGTTTAATCAATAGTATTGAGCTCTGCTTTTTGCTAGACACTCTGCTATCTCTTTTCTTGGCTTATCCTTGAATTATCTACTAATTGGGCATATTTTCTTACATGGAAATAAGTTAAATTTATGTTGCTAGGAAAACATGAGATACTTCTCTTCGAATGTGGATTCTACAAGGTTCTGGCCCAAGTGTAAGAGCCAGTGGCAGTTTAGGATGTCCTGGTTGGGGTGAATTTGCTGTGATTTATTTCTGGAAATGGTTTTCCATGGTATGAGAACAGAGCTGTTGCTGTTTTGGTCATCTTCTGTAATAAAAAATACGTTGTTTTTTTTTTTGCTGACTGGACAGTAGATGGTAGATGGTTGGTTTTGTGATTGTTCTTGTGACTGTGAGACATGTAGGTGTGAGCTGGTTAATGCTATTGCACTGCTACGGTAAGACAATGCATTTAGTGCACTTCAAAAGCTTTTTAATAAGTAGTTTAAAATTGTTGTAGCTGAGAGCTTAAATAGCACTTATCATTGTGCTTACAGCATTCATTTTGTGCAGTTCATGATCTGGAATGCAAACTGTATGCTGACAGTATCGGCTAATTACAATTTTTTCAAGAACTTGATTTTGTCCTTTTTTGAATGTGTTAATACTGAGAGAAACAGTCATCAGACACTTGTGTATAGCGTTGCAGAGAGTATAATCAACAGCTTCTTGTCCAAGTAACTTATTAAATTATTACAAGCCTACGAAATTCAAAAGAACAGACTTCTGTAAACATGCTTCGGTTGTGGCGTTTTCTAGAGAGAATCTCTTTGAAGTATAACGTGCTTCTGGGGATTGGGAGCAGGCATACGGTGTTATTATCTGTTGGTGATCTGTGGGATGCAGCTTGCGAGTGGGTAAGGTTTGTAGAAGGGGAAGTCATGTTAAGCAGCATCAAGAGAAGAGAATGTATCCGTGCACTTCTTGTGCTAAGTGGTGTGTTGTTTGTGTGTTCTTGTGTGTTCGTTTGTAAACGTAGGTGATTTATTGGAATGTGCAGAAGTACCTGTAAGCAGTGTTTTAGGAGGGGGGGAAAAAGGAAAAGATTTTCTTATCAGGTGAACGGCTTTATCTTATCTCCTCCTTCCTAAAGATGGCAGTGAGTTCAGGTGGTGAGTGAAAGCAATGCTGCTTATTCCTGTGGAATTTAGCACTTTAAATGGATTAGAACTAAAAATATCTCTGCCTGACTTGTGTGTCAGATCCGGAAGCATTTTAAAGTACCCACATTTACTTATTTGGTGTACATTTAACAAGAATTCACATCTCAGCTAAGTGAAGAAGTAAATGCAAACATTTTAGGAGTCACCAACTGTTTTGTTAGGAGAATGTAAAGCAAAAGATCTGTGATGTGCTATGGCTTTCTTCTGCATTTCACTTCTATTGTGTGCTGATTACTGGGTGATGGTCATCACCTTGTGTTTCTTTTGCTTTGTGGGTGCAAGGTACTGATATCTCCTTATGTCTCATTATATCTATTTCTCATGCAGTACTACAGCTAGACTTACTGCAGAGTGGAATGGCACAGGTTGCCCAGAGAGGCGGTGCTGCCCCGTCCCTGCAGACAGCCAAGGTCAGGCTGGACGGGGCTCTGAGCACTGATGGAGCTGTGGGTGTCCCTGTGCACTGCAGGGAGTGGGACCACGCGGCTTTTGGGGGTCCCTTCCAACTCCAACCATGTTGTGATGCTTCTCGCAATCAACTTACTGTAGGCAAGTTTTGATATTTGTAAATGAAGTTATGAATTAAGGGCAGCATAGTGGTAGGTGTAGTCTTAATAGCTCTGTCCCAGGTTAGTGCTCTGAGGTCCGCTAGGTGGCACTAATTTATTGTTCTCTTTATGAAGTTGCTTTGTCTTGAGGGGAAAAAAACGAGTGCACTTTGTGGATGATGGTGAGGGATTTTTGATTTACTTTGGAATAAGTATAAGTAAATCCATGAAGATAATTAACACATTCATTCTGTGTATGCATATGCGGTATCCTTCATTACCTTGTGCTTTTGAAGTAGAATAATGAACTGATATTTTGGGTGAGATTTCACAGTGAGGTTGAAACATGTCATCAAAACTAAGGTAGGAGAGGAGAGAGGAGGTTCCGTGACACGAGGGGAGGAACACAGGTAAATGCGTCATTACTCCTGAGCCAACAGGTAGTACTGCATGCAGGTCTGACATCTTTGCTTTCAGCAAATCAGAAGAATTTGGTGGTCAGGCAGATTAATTTTCCATAACTCTATCTCAAGGCATCTCTGTATTCAGAAGCTTGGTCGGATGAAGGCAAGAGTATTTCCAGCACATCGTAATCACCCAAGTTCTATCTTTAGTGATGGTCAGAATGATTCAGTTGTGGTGGTGCAGAAGGGCACAGGATATGACATGAGTGTATTTTATTTCAGAAGGTAAAAAGGGTCGTGATGGCTATTTTTGACTATTTGATACACAAAGAGTTCTCACCAGAGATCCTCCGTATAGTGTTGATCTGATCTATACATCTTGTACAAGATAACAGCTTTGTAAGAGGGCTTGGCTGTGTGTTGCTCATTGCCTTGAACGTGTGCTTCCAAGAAGGATGTTTGGGGTTAGCTGCCTTTGATTCAGTGAGCTGTTGATTTGTGACTTGCTCAGGGGTAATTTGCCTTTGCTGTTGGTATACTGTTTGGCTGAGGCAGAGAACCTTCCACCCTGCCACAAACATCGTTGCAGAACACCTCCCGCGTGTGCAGAGAAGGTCTGCTCATTCAGCAGTGCTTGTTCTTGGGGAGGATGTGCAGTAACTTAATTTCTCTCATCTTTTTCCTGTGTTGTCAGTCCTAGCAAATAGTGTCTTTGATGGCACTGTAAATACATGAGCTTCATGTGGACCCTGGTCTCAAGCCAGCAAGGGAGATTTTTAGGATGCTCGAGGAGAATAAATGCTGAATAAGACTTTGTTCTATCAAACAGTAACTTATTTTCTTCATTTAATCTTGTTTTCTGCCAAGCTGAGGGGAAGCCATAAGCAGTGTTGTAGTTCTGCATCTGTTGGCTCAGGATCCAGAACGGTGGATAATTTAACCCAAGTGCTACAGAGCAGAAATGCAGCTTCTCTTCAGATCTGTATGTGGACCACAAAGCTCTGGCTGTTGTGTTTGCAGAGTGTGTATAGGTCCATCTCTGGTCTCTGTCCCTCCATAAAGAAAACTGTGCTCTGCTTTCCTGGGAAGTGATTTGCCAATAAGTGGCTCTTTCACACAGAACAGACTTGTCTTTTTGCTGTTGAAAATACCTGCCTTCTGTCTGACCTGTGTTGGAGTGAAGAACATCTTACACAGTTTTCAGGATCTCAGATATTACTACCATATTAAGCAGTTCTTAAGCCTTGTCCTTTGGGCGTTAATCTTTCAAAATCTCTGTCAAGATGGTTACACTGACAGTGGTTTAATCGGGCAAGACACCATAGTGATGCACATGAAGGTGTTAAGACATTCTTGTTCAGATGGCAATCTGCCTTCTGGCATTTATCTTTTAGAGGCCATGAGACAGTCTGATTTATGTTTTGATATTCTTTGGTTTTACTTGTGTGTTTTTTTCCCCCCCTTGAATGGTTAGTCTGGCTTCTAGTATGTAATTACAGTTATCTTTCACCTGGCATAGTGCACCAGCCTGCACAGACTCTTTCCAGTCAAAATGGCAGGCTTTTTAGATAGAACTTGCTGTTTATTTCTTCTTGATGCCATTTCTTATCATGGAAATTTATGTACATTAAGCATTTGGAGTCACGGATTTGTTAAGATTGGAAAAGACTTCTAGGATCATCCAGTCCAGCTGTCCACTACCACCAGTACTGCCCACTGACTGTGTCCTCAGTGCCACATCTCTGTGCTCCCTGAACACCTCCAGGGACAGTGACTCCATCACCTCCCTGGGCAAGTGCCCGACCACTCTTCTGGAGAAGCAGCTGTAAAAATATCAATATATCAAAAGTATGCACAAGGATCTTTCATGCAGTATATAAAATGTATAGTTGATAAGATGTTAATCATTTGGATCTTATTCAGACATACACTGCTGAATAAAATTTTTATGGAATCAGTGAAAATACATTACTGCTTGGTTATAATCATATTCTCCAATGACTTTTTCTACTGTCATTTGTCTGTTCCTCACAGTATCTGCTGCTTGTTTGCGGCATATGGTTTACCACTTCGCAATTTTGATAGGACTGTATGAATGCACCGTTACCAACTTTGTTGGGTGTGGGGAGCTGCAAGCTGTGGGATCACCTCTGCGTGCTGTCCGAGGCTGGGGCACTGGGTGCCTGCTGTTCTTTGGATGCACCACTGATCTAATTGTGAATTAACCCAAAAGGAGGAAGTTTTGCAAAGTGTGTCTCAGTCTGTTTGACTCGTTCTGTGGGGATGGCCATTGGGGGCGGCGGGTTGGGACACGGCGGGGGCGAGAGCGAGGTCTGCTTGCCAGAACAGAAGGTGGAATAGTAATTTATTATCTTCCATTCTTTGAAAACAGATGGAAAACACAGTGCTCATAAATTTGCAAGGGAAAGAATTTTGGAACCAGGCTTTGCATATGCCTCCTTCCCCCTCCCCCCCCCCCCCCCCCCCCACACACCTTTTTGTGTTTTTTGCATGTTTAGAAAAACAGAACAGTGAGATCCGTCCTTGTTGGAAGGAAACTGGTGTTCAGCTGAGTGCAGCTGAGGCAGGCAGTGCTTCTAAAGGCCTCCAGACCATCCAGCACGGCTGTGAAATAGATGGAAAGTGCATCAGTAATGTAAAAAGGTAACTCGCAGTGTGGAATGAGGCCATGGAGGGATGGAGGAGGTGGCACCAAGAGCCTTAGGATTCCCAGAGATGTGGCATTGTATGAGAAATATGTTTGTTCTGGAGATCTCAATTGGAAGCACCTCAAGTCAGTGGCTTTCTTTTGTTTGCTTTTCGTTTGTTTGTTTGCTTTCCTAATAAAGCTGGAAAATGGTGTGAATGTCAACAGTAGATTGAGGCAGGAAAACCATTTCTTCTTGCACCTAGAGTGCATGTCCTTTTAAAGGAAGGCTTCTGTCCCAACCACTTGTCCCCCATCATCATTCCTGTTTGTAATGTATTGTCATCGTCTGATGAAAGGATTAATTTTAATCTCTGAAGCTGTGACTTGCTTCTTCCATTTTCCGTTATGAGAGCTTACGTTTTTTTTCTTCTTATTTCACAAAATAAGAAGAATTATAATGCCATTTTTTTTCCGGTTAAAAGCTAAGCAGGTCCCACATAAGCCTCATCTGATTCATTACGGATTACTGCTCTAGAATTAGAAAATTGTGTTATAAATCATGATGCCATTCCTAGCTAAGCAATTCGTGCACAATCTCTGGTGTTCCTGGAGCTGCCCGTTGCCGGCAGCTGCACCGTGTGCTGCGCTGTGGGGAGGGACAGATGGATCACTGCTCCGACTTCACACTGCTTCTCAGTGCTGTTCCTTTGTTTAGCGCTAAGTTCCTAGCGCTGAGTAAGATGCAAGGCAGAGCACTCGATGTGAGCCTTTGGCTGGAAGTCCCTTAGGAATTTGAACTCCAGCACTATGTCAGACATTTAGCAGCACTGCGTTTTATAAGCAGCAGGCTTTTTGTGCTGATAGATGAGAAGGGAGAAATTGGCCTTCTTGAGAGAGAAAAATCTTAATTGAAGGGGAAGTGTACTTCAAAGGGGAAAAATTCTAGAGCTGAGATAGAGACTGTGGAAAAAGTTCTAATTGAAGTGACTTTGCTTGTATTTTGCCAAAATGCAGCTATTTCTGCTTAGAATTTGTGAATTTTAGAATTCTCTGGAGCTGGTATAAAAGAGGATAACTGAGGTTTTTCTTTCACCTTGACAACTAAATGATCTCCTTACTGAATATCTCCAAAACCTGTGGCTGATGTTTCGAGTAGAACTAAGCAATGGGAGATGGAGATCTCTTTGTTCCTTGCAAGTGCTGATGAAAGAAAAGATGGAGTAAGAGCTCGTGTTGGGGTGTTCAGGTGGGCAGCCTGGTGTAACACAACTGTGCCTCTCAGCTTCCAGAAGCAGTGACTTGAGGCATCCCTTAGATGTTGGCCAAGAGGAGGAGCTGCATCCTAGGTGCAGACTGGTGACCCATACTGCTGAAGGTTCTTGTGGTGGTCTTCAGGTGCTGCAGATCTGCTCTGGCTCCAGAGAAAGGAAACACCAAATGGGTGCGAACACATAGCAAGAAGAAACTTCAGAAATACTTATCAGTGGGTAGTTAAATTGTTACTTGTTAATTTTGAACCCCATAAACATATTTGGCTTTATATTCAGAGTTTTCTATACGGGGTTGAACAGTTGTATCTGACTGCCAGGTTTCAAGGAGGCTTACTAATACAGTCTCATTTATATTTTCGACAGCAGTAATTTTTATTTCAGAACAACAAGTCATGTTCTCACAGGGCTTTTTGTTGTTTGTCTAAATGACAGAAGTGACTAAATTCATGCTTTATGCATACATCAGACGCCGCATTCTCATACCATCTGTTACCAAACTTTGAGATTTTGTTTTTTGCCAGTTTGCAGCAATTTTAGGAGGAAAAGGGGAAACAGAACAGGTGATTAAGAGTAAAACTCTACTGGGATTTGGGCGATGCAGAGCACTGTGTGCATTTCATTGTTAGTGTAATGGTAAGAGAAGTATCCTCGTTGGGTTTTTAATCTGTTCATTAGCCTCCCACAGAAGATACCCCGTCATTAACCAGTGTCTGTTTCCTTTTTTTTTTTTTCTTTAGAAAAGTGTTTATAGTTGTGATTGCAGTTCGTTATCTCTGATGAACTAAAGGACATCCCAGGAGGAAATGGCTGATAACAAAATCACCTGTGGGTTCATTCCAATTCACACCACATCCTCCTGTGTACTTGGTTTAATGAGCTTATTTAATAGAAAGATGCCTCATTCTTTTTATTAACAACTCCTGGTTTGTCCTATTTCGGAGCTGGTAGTGTTTGCTTCCTGTAGTAGCTGTTATTTGGTTTTGGTTTTCCCTCTTTCAGTAGGCGCATGAGGAAAAATCACTGAAGTGCATATTTAATGATTTGTGTGTTGGTGGTGTAAAGCTTTCAGTTTACTGTTTGACACAGAAGATCTTCAGAACCATCTTTTGAGGAAAGAGGCAGCACAAGAATAAGCAAGGCTTGGTGTTCTCCATCAAGAGAAGAAAAATGCATCTCAACAGGATCCCAAGCACCTCATCATTTACGAGTCAGTACTGATCCTGAGTAGGCAGGGCTTTGTTCAGAGGTCAGAAAAATGGATAGGGCTCTTGTGTTCCATTCCAGTGGAAGTCACCACAGTAAATGCCTTAAGACTCTAAATCTCTTAATCTGGTATTTCAACACTGTTCTTATCTTACAAAAATATCTCAGTGATCAGTATTTCTTGCTGACCATCTCAAAAAAGGGTTGTTTAGGTGTCCCTGGCACACCAGTTGATAATTAATTTCCACACTGACTTCATTAGCTTTCCTAACATGTGTGCAGATGTGCAGAAGTTGGAGTTAGCTTCATCATGAGGCTGTGTTTCTCTTAGCAGAGCATGTTTCAGAGTTATGGAATTGTACGAAATGCTTGTGATGAACAAAGGATCTGTAATTCTGATATCTTCAATTGTGCTGCAGCCACATTATAGTTTGTAATGGTAATGAGGGGTGCTGTATCTTACATGCGTTCACTATATTTCTCAAGTGGATTTGATGCTTAGGAGTGTTTGTCAGGATGCTGGCCCGTGGGAGGTGTTTTCCACAAGGAGAGGCACAGATGGGATGCAGTTTGCCTTGGGTTCACCCTTCCTCATGTCGAGTGTTAGGATCAGCTTGATTTGTACACTGCTATTCTGTTGTGTGCCTTCCTGTCAGTTCTGGTGGGATTCTGGAATACTGTCTCATCATCAGAAGCGGAAATAGTCAGGTATGTAAGGTGATCAGAGGGCTGGATCAGCTCTTTCATGAAGACAGGCTGAGGGAGTTGGGGCTGTTCAGCTTGGAGAAGGCTGCAGGAAGACCTCAGTGTGGTCTGCCAGTACCTGAAGGGAGCTTACAAGCAGGAGGAGGAGTGACAGTGTACGCTATCTGATAGTGACAGGACAAGGGGAGGTGGCTTTAAACTACAAGAGGTGTGGTGTTGATTAGATGTAAGGAAGAAATGCTTTCCTCAGAGGGCAGTGAGGTGCTGACACTGCTGCCGAGAGAGCTGGTGGTGGTGGGCTTTACGGTCCATCTCTCCAACCTGAGCCATTCTATGGTTATGATTACTGCATGCTCATTTCACTACAGGAACAAATAGGGGGTAAGATTCAACTACCTACAGAAACAAAGTAAAAGCTATATCAGAGAACACAAAGTTGAGTGCAGTTAAAGCTTCTGATGTGTATTAAGAATTACATAAATAATGGCAATATTTGTAACACCAGCCTCCTAATCACTGAGTCCATGGAATTGTTTGAGCTGGAAGGGACCCATAAAGGTTGTCAAATCAGTTAAATGCTTGCAGAAGGAATACTGTGCTTGGTTCTTACCAGCATCCTCTGCGGCGGTGAGTTTCAGTCTTTTGCCTGTTTCTACTGAAAAGTTATCTTAATTTCATGTTGTTCTATATTTGTTATGTTTTAGCAGAAAGCTAACTGGCATTCGGGCAGTGGTTTGCATGTCTTTGAACTCAACTGTTTCTCTCCATGTAAAATGAACATTAAAACACTGTTCAGTACAGATGCCCTTTTACACAGCTGACGCTGCTTGTACAAGCAAAACTATCATATGCAGCCAAAGAACAGAAAAACGGAAATAATGAGATGCCAGCAGCACAAGTTGTATAGCGATCTATTCAGCTGTCTTCCCCACAACGCACTTCCAGAAAAAGTTAGAGCCAAGACTTAACTTGGCAGCAGTTGCTTGATTTTTAATTCATTTAAGTGATCGTCACCTCCTAGAAAACACTTGACTAACTTTTCATGTTTTAAGACTTGTCAAAATTATATGAACGAGATCTATTCCACTTGATATGAGCTGCTTAAAAGCATTTGAGTTCTCATTGGTGGCTGAAATTCTGTCAGTGCTGTAATTCACTACTGATGTGATGATGCTGAATTTTTCCACGGAGAAAGCTAGCTCTCCCATTTCTTTGTATGGTGAGGGGATTATGAAAATATGTCCTTACCTGTCAGCACCTAAAGGGACTGTAAGAAGAAAGGGGACAGAATTTTTAGCAGGTCTGTTGTGATAGAAGGGCAAATGTCTTCAGACTGAAAGAGGGGAGGATCAGACTGGCTATAAGGAAGCAGGTTTGACACTAAGGGCGGTGAGGCACTGGCACAGGTCGCCCAGAGAGGCGGTGCTGCCCCGTCCCTGCAGACAGCCAAGGTCAGGCTGGACGGGGCTCTGAGCACTGATGGAGCTGTGGGTGTCCCTGAGCACTGCAGGGAGCGGCACCACGCGGCCTTTGGGGGTCCCTTCCAACTGCAACCATTCTATGAAAATAGTCCTGTTAACATAACTGGCAAATGCTGATGGCTTTGCTGTACCAAGCATACTGGGGAGGCCGCGTCTCTGCTGGAGCAGCAGCAGTCCTCCTTCCTGCACTGGGGCTTTCGCTGCCTCCCAGGAAGTGCACAGAGGTCACTGCTGGGACAATGCACAGACATCGTTCTTTATAATGGGAAGAACAGCTGATTTCAGCCAGTTCACTTTGCTGAGAGATGCATTCCTGAGTGATTACTGTCACGCAAAGAAATGTTATTGGAAGTGGAGATCTCTGCCGTGCCTGCTTCAGGAGCAGCCTGAGTCTGGCTTCCCAGTGCGGGAACAAGGGTGGAAAAGGGAGTTTGAAAGAGATGGGTGTAGAAACAAAATGGCCATTGACCTCTGAGGGAAGAAAGGACCCTTGTTCTGTTCCTTCAACTGCCTCTTCTCAGTGGGTAGTTCACGTTTGACTTTCTGATTTAGCTGCTATAGATCGTGCCTTGTCTATCTGTAGGTATTATCTTGGAGATCTTATTGTATTTAAACTAAATTCTTTAGAGTTCTTTAGAAACCTAGAAACTAAGTTCTTTAGAGTTTCCAGTGGTTTCTTTGTTTGTATTTGTATGACCCCTTGGTCAACACCTCATTTCATTAATGAGGAATAGAGTATCATTAGAACAGGCTTTTGTAGGGATAGGTTTTGAAAGGGGGAGTCCTCGCTGATAATGCTGTCCTTGAGATCTGTCCTCCTGTACCATGTAAGCCTTTAGGAACTACAGTACATTTTATTCATGTATGAAATGTTAATCTCAAGGCGTGCATTGTAATCTCGACATTTTCCCTTTTTGAGGATTGCTGCTGTACAAAATGTTCTCATGAACTCTTTGCACATCTGCTCCAAAGCAAACTCATTTGAGGTTTTTCTTTTTTTGAGGGGATCGTACTTGTAATTAGCAGCAGTATTGTTAGTGTGACTCTAATGAAGGGGGCAGTGTGCTGGAATGAAAAACCCTGCTTCCTTGTTGTTCATCCCCACTTGGTGAAGGACTTGGCTAGACGCTTCATGATGCCGCGGGATGAACAAGAGAGCTATTCATAAATACAGTTTTCTTACAAAAACAAATACGGAAAATTCACAGGCTAGTCTCGCTTCTGGTCCCAAAACACATTTCATAGGTTTGACTGTCTGGAGTTATTGTCCAGGAAGGAGAAAAGGATCCTCTCGTTGGTCGCTCCCAGGATATCCATGACATATATTTAAGGGACGTAATGCCTTTGTGCAGTGAATGCCTTGGTGTTGCTGACCTTCGTTGATGTGCTCTGCCACACTGTGCTTTGCTGCAGTTGCAGATGAAGATCTTGACCATATTTGGCCTCTGGTGATCACAGTGAGGCAGTGCGTCCTCAAGAATTAAGCACTACTGACACCGTTGTTGGCCTTCACAGCATGAAGGCATTTTAATGTAGTTAGTCTGTATTTTTCTTTTTCCTTTTGCTTCTTCCAGGGCTTCTGGTGGTCTTTTATTTTTTTTTTTTTAATCAAGTTTTATCAGCTAAATAAAAGCCCATGTGATGCCAAATAAAAGCCCACGTGGTGCCATGGTTCACATACTTTGTTGTTTCTTCTGAGTTTCATTTGATTGCAGCTCATTCTTCTTAGTATTTCATTCTTTGCTATTTATTTCTTATTTATTTTGAATAAGGAATTAAAATATGTTTTCCTGCAATTATTTTGCCCATTAGATGTCAGCAGAAATACATGCTATTTTGCCTGGTTTCCATTGGTGTTTGTTTGCTGAATCAATAAACAGGACCAATCTCCTGACACATTCATTCATCTTAAGCTTTTTCAAGAGAATCTGATGTGACACAGTGAACAAAGCACCAATCAAATATACCGCCACGTTATTTTTCCTCTCTTTCATTCCTATAATTCTCTCAGTTGGAATAATGCATATTGAATGGTTTTTGTAGTATTATTTCAATTTGTGAGGATAAAGGCAAATAAGAGTGTATTTTCTTCCCTCTTGGAGAAGGCTTTTCAAAATAATACAGGAGTGCATCTAAATATGAACTGGATTGCTCGCTTCCTGTAGAGGAAGATTCTTGGCATTGGCTGCTGTATTCTTTTCTGGAGCACATCTGTTTCAGAAATCAGCATCTAAAATATTGATGTTACTGTCTGCTGCTAACGCAGTGCTTGATGTGCATGGGGCAGCCAGGTGACTGAAGACACCTAAACTTAGGTATGGTCTCATATGTATTATCTACTGAGTAATTTTCACTTAAGCACAACCCAAGAGAGGAAGATCTGTCTCTATGCCTCTCTTAAGGGCTGAGCAGTTCTGTCACTCATTTTGTGTCTGCTCTGTCTGTGTCTGTGTGCTGGTAATGGAAAATGTAGGCTCAAAAGCAAGCATCAGCAACTTAAGAGTCATTTTCATACTGAACTGAACAGAGTACCCAGGTTTCTGCAACTGTTTGTTTAAATGGGTGTTTACCTTCACGTCTGTTGTTTAAAGGACAGGTTTTACTACTGTCAGTAATCAAGTAATTATGGGGAAGTTGGGATTTACCATGCGGGGTTGCACTCCCTTCTTGCTTTCAGGTTTGTGTCGAGTTGGATCTTACCCACCAGCTGAACTAGTTCACATCCTATTTCTGTCATGTGATAGAATTTGTTAAAATATGTCAGAACTCAGAGGAGGTGTCATAGAATTCTGATTTCCCCTGAAATCTCTGCTGGCTCAATCCATCAGTCACCTTTTGTGTCTTCTGGAACTGTGTATTTACTCTGTGTCATTTCATCTTGCAGTGAGAAATACAGGTCTCCAGAATTTGTCTAGCTCCCTCAGATTTGCAGACAGCAATTAAGCAAGTATAAAAATTTCAGTGTACAAATGGCTGCAGGAGTCGGCGAGTCTGAGCGCGCGCTGGAGTGGTAACGGCCATCCCTGCTCATGCTGGGTAGCTGAGCTTGTGTCAGGGCTTCTGTTTCAAACACCCATTGTGGCTTTGTGAAATTTGCCACTTTTGAAGTCATTCCACTGAGGAGATTGGTTTATGTAACTGTATATTGCTTGCCATTAAAATTTCACGGGGCTTCTGGTAAACATGCATACTGACCTCATGTATATGGGACCTGATGAAACTAATGGGGTTACACTGTGTGAGCCGTGTATAATTCATTCCCTGGGCATGTCTGAAAGGCTGCTCCCTTATTTTTTTTAGGGCTGTCTGTCCAGCAATCCTTTCATCCCTCTGATTATTTAGAAGAGCATCTGCATTTTCTGCAAAGTAGACCAGCATAGTTTTGGTTCCCTGATAAGAAGCTGGTTCTGGCAGAGTTTGCTGCCATTGGCACGTGCATCTTTTTTCACTGCTTTTTTGTGACTGAGGGTAAGTGTACTGAAATACATGTTTAATGGCTCATGTGCTGCACTAAAGCTGAGCGTGGTGGGTCACAACAGCACAACACTGTGTTGTGCAGGTTTGTTCCTGACTGCCCATGGGTCACGTTGTTTAGTCTGCTTTTATGAGGCGTGCAGTCCAGCCTTTCATTCCCCATTCCCTTCTGTTTCTGCTGGTTTGCTGTGTTTGCCTCAGATCAGAACCATAGTTGCTTGTACAGTATCCTATAAACTGAGAGCTGTTTGTAATAATATGTTTAATGTGTATAGTCGATATATCAAAATTAAGCTTTTCATTACACTTAATTCTGGGTTAACATCTTCAAGGGCTAATTAGATGATGAAAGCCTAGTCATTGCGCTCATATGAGATGCAGTTGGTATTACAAATGTCATGATTCACTGTTTATTATGTCTTGTGCTTTAGCACTGGTTAACTTTGACATGCTGATTATGAACGGGGTAAGAGTGATGGATGTGGAGGGGCCTCTCCTTGGGAATGAAAAGGACGTGGCAGCGTGTTTTTGCCATTAGCTGAGGAAGTAAGCAATTCTTCGATCTGCATCTGCTTAGTCTGCTTAGCTGTCCTGCTTTATTGACTGCACGTAGGGATAGAGCTCAGTAATAACAGCAGGAGGTAATCCACACCCAGGGCACTGCTCTGCCAGGATGCAATCTGGGCAACTCACAGCTACCAGTGAAGTCTGCAAGTTCTAATCCTCTGCACTTTTCAGAAATTAAACTGTGAATGAAGCGAAAGCATTTTTAACATAGAAACTTCATGTAGATTTTAATGTAACTAGATTCTCCATCAGAGGGACTTAGCAAGCCTGGAAAGATTTCTACCAAATGGGACTTTTTAGTAGTTTCCTCAGGAAGATGTAAGTGCTGGAAGTTACAGCCTTCTGGAATTGGTTTAAATTTAGTAAATGTAATAGCAGCTGCACAATGCCAAGAGACTTGTGCCACTTCCAGAGGAGTGCACCCTGGGCTGGAGGAGGTCTTCCAGGACTTCACTCAAGCAAATTGAGCCACTTGGTTCTGTAGAGATGATTGCTACAGGAGTGCTGCTGCACCCTGGTGCTTCTGCGTCAGAACTTGCTGCTGGCCTTCCTGCTGAAGTGACAAGGAGGTGACCTGGGGTGGGTGGTAGAAAAGCACAGCTGAGGCTCTTACAAAAAAAAAAGCAACCACCAAACCAACTCTTATATGCGCTTGGGCTCCTCTACCACCATTTTGTTTCAGGTCTTTAAGCAAGCAGGGGAAATGGTGGAAATCCAGGAGTCACCTTAAGATCCTACCCTTTACATGGAGCATTTGTTTAGTTTTATGGTACGAGTGTTTGGGCTGATGGCCCAATTCATTCCCAGAGCAGCAGGCAGTTACGCTGGCTGAAGGGCTGGAGGTTTCCCGAGGGCAACCAGTTCACAGCTGGAAAAGCACTGCTGCATCAGGCTGCAAGCATGAGCGCCTGGCAGCGTGTCTGCTGAAGGCTGAAGGTAGCTGGGAACGTCCGCAGCCCATCTGGCTGCTAGTAAACAGCCCAGCTTACAGCAGAATGATGCCCGGCTGCCATGTGAGCATGCTCTTTCCCTTTGGGAAGAAGCACTGAGGGTGTGCCCATGCAGTACAAGTTCAGCCGCCTCGTTCCCGCGTGATTTAATGAGTGGTCAAGGCATGTGCTGATAACCGCTCCATTTATAGCACGGAACAATGCAGAATCATCTCATAGGCTGTAATTAATGAGGGATTCAGTTCTAGGGAACTGCTGCATCCATTTTGAAGATCTTTTTATAGACGCCAGAGTGTGGTGTCAGAGAATAGGGTAATTCATTTCCTATTAGAAATGTTCCCATTCCCACACAAACTCTCCTTTTTAAGGAAAAAGAAAAGGGGAAAAAAAAAGAAAAGCTGTCAGATGTTACAAGCAGCGTGGAAGGGTGTGGTGGAGGTGGAAAAGCATGGACTGCTTTGGTGTGCAGTGTGGGCACAAGGGATTGCTCTCCTCTCTCAACTGCTCACGTTCGTCAGCTGTAAGAATGCACAGTGCCTTTCATGGCCCCTCTGCTAATTGCTGCTGTGGCATTTTATGTGGGGGCTTCTAATGCCCTTTGCTCTTTGACTGTTTTGTTGCTTTTTTCTTGTCTATTTTAATGGATTTGGTTCAGCAGAGAACATAGAGCTAATCCTGAGGAGGACCCAGCTGAGCTGGTTGGGTTTCCCTTTGGCCCATTGTGACCTCTGGGGATACTCTCAGTTCATGTCCAAGTGTCAGGAGGTAAGTCACTGCACAGACAGGGCTGTCTGAAGGTCTCTGGACTGTTCCACAATTCAGTACAGAAATTCTTACAGCAATTTAGACACATTTGTACCAGGAGCAATAGTTCTCATGTAAGGCAAGGTCTGTAGAGCTAAAAAAGCGCTGTGAGAGGAATAGAGGAATGGGAGAGGCAGCAATCACAATGGCAGGTGACACAAGTGCAGCATCTCTCTTCAGCTGATTTGCAGCTCTATCACTGGTGAGTGTATAATCTGCAATGGTAATAACGACAGTGTAACTTATGTTTTGTGCTTTTCTGCTGCTGCTTCTGTGTTCCCCTGCCTTTAAAGATGCAGCAGGGCTCTTTGGCCGAACTCTTTGCCACTGGAATAGTGCGAACAGTTACATGTGTGCTAAGGTGAAGGTTAATTGTCAGTTCTATCTCTGCCTGATTTTTTCTATCTCTGCCTGATTTTTTTTTTTCAGCTGCTTTACTCTCTGAATGGTGATAAAACAAGGCAAATAAAATAAAAATCCAGAGTCATTTTCCTTTCTATACCTCCATTCTCTGGGCTTCTAAAACCTATTTATGCACAAGCTGCCGTCCTAACAAAGGACTCTTTGAGGGTCCTGTGTTAGTCTAACATTCCCTTCTTTCACGTGAAATTAAGGGCTGTGATTTACTGCCATGACCTGAGTGCTCTCGTTTACAGCTTTCTTCTTTTCTTTCTTTTTTTTTTTTTTTTCTCTTTTCCTCTGGTACTTTAGTTATGCTAACATGCTGTGGTAGATGTGAGGGGTGGGCTTGTGTCAGCCCACTCTGAGGGTCCTAGGGTGGACTTAGAATAGTATGTATCTTCATTTTGCCTATTCTCTTATCTTTCCCTCAAAGATACTTAGCTCTTTTGTTCTCCATCAGGTGAGGAAAAGAAACAGACTAATTTTTTTTTTATTAGCTATTACATAGATTTGTCTTGGATTTTCTTAAATGATAATGGAAGGCAAAGATAGCATCAGAAGCAATTGGTCAGACTCTGAATTCACAACTGTCACAGCTTTTTGCTCATCATTCTTAGGAAATAATCATTTTTCTTATCGAAATTCAGAGTTTATGTCCCTGCTTAGCTGCCTTAACTGCTGGCACTGCTGCCCAGAGAGCTGTGGGTGCCCCATCCCTGCAGGCACTCAAGGCCAGGTGGGATGGGGCCCTGGGCAGCCTGAGCTGGTGGGGGGCAGCCCTGCCCATGGCCAGGGGTGGCACTGGGTGGGCTGTAAGTCCCCACCAACCTGAGCTGTTCTGTGATTCTAATTGCCATGGGAAAGATATTAAATAGCACAGAACTACTGATCAGATGTTTTCCTACTAAGACAAGGGGCTGTGCAACTCATCACTTGTTGCTACCCTGTCCCTTCTGACACATACCTGCTGTCCTTGTCTCTTTGCTGTGATTTTGTTCATACACTTGTGGCATTTAGCGGTGGACATAAATAGAACATACTAAGAGTTTTATTTCATTGCTTGAGGGTTTTTTTAGCTTCTTTAAGGGTGCCATTTTGTGTAGCATGCCATTTAAATCCAAGGGCCCCTGCTATCTTTTTATTGCACTGAACACAAAAGCCAGTGAGGCTGTTTTTTTGTTTCTTTTTTTTCATAAGGACACTGTGAGATTAACCACAGAAGAAACCCTGCAGTGCAGGTGATGCATAAAAGCTTGGAATACATCAAAGATCTGCCTTATTCTGTAGGACCACTAACGGAACCACTTATTGGATCCAATGTGACTTCTTGCAGGAGAATCTTAAGGGAGGGATTTGGCAGAAAGCTTGCATCAGATGTGGAGTGTGAAACTTCTTCCACTTTCATTGCTCCCTTCTCTTCCTTCTTTCAGAATGTTTCTTCCAGCAGGCAGTTGCTTTGGAAGTCTCAGGACTGCTTTTCACAGAAAAGATGGTGTTCCTTCTTACTGCAAGCAGAACAATCAGTGAGGGCTGCGCAGTGTGCCTTCACTGTCCCTCTGAGGTTTCCTCTTGGAAATGTTTAAAGACCAGGACGTGGTTAGACTGAGCTGGCATCGTGCTTCGGGAGGCATGTGATGGTTGTCAAAACTGCTACACTGCCAGGAGCCCGTAGTTCACGGAGTACTGCTGGAAGCACATCATGCACAGACACTCAGGGTTTCTTTGGTGTCTGTGGTTATTCTGTTGCAAGATTGTACAAATCAGTAGATTAATAAATTAAAGGAGCTTCAGTGTGATGCTTCCGTCAGTGCTGCACTGTGGTTGTGTTGCTCTGTTGTTTTCTGTCTTTTTCTTCCGCTTCTTTTTATCTGTCCTCATCCTTTGTTTTACCAGAAACAAAACATCTCGGTATGTTGAATAGTTTGAATAACTGTAACCAAGAGTGAATGTAAAACATGACAGTGACAGTAAATTCCTTTTAATGTCCTCTTATAGCAACAAGAATTCCCACTTCAATAACTGGGGCAGCAGAATGGTTGACCTTGTTGTTTGATGCAACCATTAGCTTTCTTGGCTTGGTTCAAAGTCTGCTTGCATTCTGTGTTTAACTCTGCAGCCAGTAATTTAGTGTTAATGATGCAGCATTCATTAACATCCCAATGAGACCTTTCTCTTTCACGGTTTTCTTCATAGGGCGGCTCATTCAGTTACCTGCCTCCCTGGCTTAATAAATGCTTGCATGAACCGTGGATTGTTTTACTGCCTTTGTTGGGTGCTGGAAGGAAAGGGTCCGGAAATAAATCAGTTTGGCATTTTTGTGCTTGCGTTTTGCATTAATTCTTCTAGCACACTCATAAATGGGTGGGTAATTGGATGCTATCATATACCTGGAAATGTTACTTAGCAGTATCCTTAAGAAAATCCCCAGGTTGAATCTGGGGTGTCAGAGCATTTCTAGGTCATAAGATAAAGAGTTCTGCAGTGAATATAAGTGGCCCAGCTTCCATGGAATGTGTATAATTCAGTCTGTTAATTTTCCAAACGTAATTGCAGTGTCTGTTTTGTATTTCCGAGCTGTGCTGCATGATGCCAGGAAATTGCCAGGCATGCAGCAAAGCACTGTTTTCTCTGAATTTGTATTGGAGTGAGGGGAAGACAGCCTGAGTAAGCTCTGGGGATTTAGGTTAATATTATTAATGTATATGGAAAGTATTCCACGCACCAGGATGGGCAAGCATGGTTTGTTCATGAGATCAAAATCAGCTGTCCTGTGAGGGAGATAGGGCCCTGCTGGTGCCAGACATCCTGCTGCAGGGACTCGTGTGCCCCCGGCTGGCACAGCTGCCCAGACAGCAGCTGGGGCTGCCAGACACTGCCTGCTGGCCCCGACATGGACATCAGGTACCAGCCAGCCCCTTGAGATCCCACGTGAGTGTGGTAGCAATGGAACAGTGGCAGAGGGGGGGGACACACTTCATTTTTTTTCAGGACGTGGCATATTAATTATTTATTTTTCTTCCGAGCAGGTATTGGAGATCTAGTTAAGTTTTCAAAGTGAGGTAACTAACCAACTGCAGTCACTGACTGCAGGTCCCAGGACTCAGCTCACTAGCTGGCTTGGCACTGGGAGGTGCTGGGTGTTCTACCATCTTGCAGAATCTTTTTGGTAGTGAGCAAGTAGTGACCAAGCTTTATCTGCCTTTTGCTGCAGCCCAGGGGACTGTCGGCCTTCCGGGCTGCAAGCGCACACTGCTGCCTCATGTCCCGCTTTGTCCATCAGGACCCCCAAGTCCTTCTCCGCAGGGCTGCTCTCAAGGAGTTCTTCTCCACTCGGTGCTTCTGTCTGGGACTGCCCAACCCAGTGCAGCACCTTGCACCTGGCCTGGATTAATCTCATTAGGTTCACATGGGCCCAGCTTTTCAGTTTATCATGGTCCCTCTGGATGGTGTCCCTTCCTTCTGCTGTATCAACTGTACCACCCGCTCAGTGTCATCAGCAAACTGCTGAGGGTACACTTGATCCCACCATCTGTGTCACTGATAGAGCTGCTGAAGAACACCAGTCCCAAGATGGACTGCTGGGGGACACCACTCAGCACCGGCCTCCACCTGGACGTGGAGCTGTTGACAACAGTGACCATCCAAACAATTGCTTATCCACCTTTGAATCCATCTCTCTGAAATTTAGATGTAAGGATGTGGTGCAGTATTGTGTCAAAGGCACAGCTCCTGGTAGATGACATCATTTACCTTTCCTTTGCCCACCATGTCATCATTCTGTCACAGAAGGCACACTCTGCCCTTGGTGAAGCTGTGCTGGCTGTCTCGGGTCACCCGCTCATCTCATATGTACTTAACACCTCTTCCAGAAGGATCTGCTCTGTGATATTCCCCAGCACAGAGGTGAGGCTTCCCTGCCTGTAGTTGCCTGAATCTTCATTTCATAAAAACAGAGGAGTGATATTTCCCTTTTCCCATCACTGCAAACTTTGCCTGACAGCCACAATTTTTCAAATGTGATGGTGAGCAGCTTGGCAACCACATCATCCTGTTCCTTCAGAGCCCTGGGTGCATATTGTGTGGCCTCACAAGCTTGTACACGTTCAGCCTCATGAAGTGGTCTCAGATTTGCTCTGCTCTTATGCTGGGAGGGATTTTGCTCCCTCATCCCCTCTTAGAAATTCAGGGATGCAAGACACATGGGAAGCTTGCATGGCCATGAAGACCAAGGCAGAGAACTCGTTAAGTACCTTGGCCTTCTGAATGTCTGAGGGGTCCAGTTCCCCCTTTACATTTATCAGAGTACTCTCTCCTTTGACCGTAGCTCTTTGTGGATCTTTGTTTCCAATTCTCAGCTCATTGCTGGAAGCCTTCAGGAGCCTATTGCTGTTGGTGAGTTTTGGATGTTGGCTCCTTGCTTGTTGGATCCGGGTAGAACAGAAGCAATTTAGGGTTAGTGGGCACGTCTGCCTCTTCTGTCAGATGACCGTTGAGTGAGAAATGTTTGTTGTTTCTCTTTGGTCTGTTTGTGAGCCCATTGGCTTCATGCTTCTTGCAGACTGTGCTAGTTGCTTTTGGTGGGGAAGAGGGTTTCTGGCATCTCTTCATAGGATTTCTTTGTGGAATACAGAAATACACTGTGGCTCAAAATAAACCCATCAATGGCTTTTGATACTGGAAGAGAGCTTTCCAGACCCACTATGGTCTTCTTTACAGCAAGGAAAGCAGTTGTTAGTAGCAGGAGAAATTTATTCAGGAGATCGCTATTTCGGCAATTTCAGAGCTGCGCAGCTGTGTAGGGAGACTTGATAATATAATAGCCAGGGGCCCCATCTGTTCCTAATAAAACATGTAGGGAAAAAACACGCAGCAGTGGCAGGCAGGAGCAGTTGGGTGGTGTGCATTGGGAGGCAGCTGCTGCCGCCGCATCCCCTCCCTCCGTCTCCCCAGGCAGAAATGAGCACCTGGGGAGGGATGGGAGTTGCGGCGGTGTTTCTTCTCCCTGCACTGTTTCTGCCAGGAATGCACACCGGTGCGCTGCGGGTAGAAGTGGTGCTTAGGGACGTGGCCACGGGCAGTACTGGTAGGTGGTGGGCAGGGTGGTCTCCGTGCTCCAACGTCAGAGATTCTGTGATGCTGTGTCTGTGAGAAGAGCCGGCCCCGCGGAGCACCTGGGTGCCCCTGCATACAAGCAGATCAGGTGGAAATGGTAACGGAACTTTTGTCACCGCTACAAAAGTTGAAGCACTTTAATTAAAGGTATCTCCGTAGGATTTTCTTTCTTTTTAATAGTTACTGGCACCAATAGGTTTGTAACAGTGTTCAGAGACCCGGCAGAAAACTCGCATTCATTAAAAATACTTCGCAAGATGCACAAAATAGCGCTGTTACGGGGAGGGGGAGGGGTGCGGAATTGGGTGGGAATGCTGCGTTCTTATGCTCCTGATGCGGGTGCAAGTTGCATTGTTGCTGTTGTTGTTCCTACGCGGTGCACAGCCGGCAGCAGCTGCGCCGTGCCGATGAGCCGTGCCGATGAGCCGTGCCGATGAGCCGTGCCGATGAGCCGTGCCGATGAGCCGTGCCGATGAGCCGTGCCGATGAGCCGTGCCGTGCCGTGCCGTGCCGGTGAGTGCAGCCGGGGCCGCGCAGCCGAGCGGCGCAGCGCACGGAGAGGCGGGACACGGGCGCCCCCTGGCGGCGGAGGGCGGCGCTGCGGCTCCCAGAGGAGGTGGGTAATGGAAATTATTGATCCCCTCCGACGACTTTATTGCATCCATTTAGTTTTTATGTAACACCTCGTGCCCGCTGCTTTGTTCGAGATGCCCTATACCGCCCATCCCTGCAGGCTCTGGGAGGCTCCTTTGGCACCGTGCTGCTCTGCTGCTTTTCAGACTGAAATGGATGCAAAAATTGGATGGGTTGGGACTGACCTGTGTGAATCTGTGATTATTTGCATAGCTGTGGTGCTGGTAAGGTTAGGAAATGAAGCACTGGGACTTTGGCTGCGACAACAAACATGGGCTTTTGATGATGGAGATAAAAGACAGGATATTGTATCTGGGAGAGTCGGGCACTCGCGCATCCCACTGCTCCCTGGGGACCTTTAGAGCAAAGAGCAATTAATAGTGGTAACAATTATTATAAAAGCGTCTTTTTAGTGGTGCATTATCTTTTGCTATTTTTAATCGTGGCAGCACAGTGACACATAAGCTTATTTTTTCAGCAGGACCCTGATTGCTTTACTCCTTTTTTTTTTCCCTGTGTTTTTCTTTACCTTCTCTGTTTGAGGACGCTTTCATTATTCTTGTACTCCCAGAGGACACTGATTCGGTTCCTTCTGTGTTTTCTCTTCTGCCATTCCATATCATATAACAGTGTTGTTTTCCTTAGGTCTTTATTTCATGCCCTGGAAAGTGATGGGGGGAGGAATGCTCTTCAGGAGGGGATGTTCAGGTGCCCCCAAAGGTCTCATCCCTCAGAGCAGCTTGGGCAGAGCACTGAAGCCCAGCGTTCCCTGCAGCCCTCCCTTCCTGCTTTCTTTCAGCAGAGTTCCTCCACTCCAGAATGTAATATTTAATATCATCTAAATAGAAATGAATTCTTGGTGTTCATTTAGTTGACATTTTCTTCCCTGAGCTGGCTAAGCGGACAGGAAATAGGTTCTGTTGGAAGCTCTTCTAGCTAAATGTCACCAGGTTCGATATATCGCTGCTATCTGCCCCTACACAGCACCTCCTATAAAGCCTTATTTTAACGCATTGCCAATAAATGGTGTTTTATTAACGTCGGCACCAAAGATTTACGGCCTTAACTGTTGTGCAGTTCAGGGCTGCTTGCATTCATGGTTTTGGTGATGAAAAGAGTAATGGTGACAGAGGGTGACAGGAATGATGGCTGAAGTGAGAAACTTACATTTAGAGGAATGATTCGCTGTTCTGGCACTGAGGAGTGTTGCAGAAGGATCTGTTTGGAGGTGCTTTCCCTTGTTTAAAGTCATCGTTCATTGTTTTTTCCAAGTCGAAAACACACTGGGTTGTTTGTTGTTGTTTTAAACAAGGAAAAAAAAAAAAAAAAAGATGTGTCTGCATTCAGCAGTCGTACCTTGATCTTGGAAGCCATAGACCTCTTAGTGAAAGTTCTGCCCATGAGGGCTTGATGGACTGGAGTTAGTAAGGAAGGGAATGTATACAAGGGAACTCTAGGAGATAGATGAACCTCATGTTATAGGGCTCAGAGGGAGTCTCTTGTTGGTTACACATCATCCTGGAGATACCATCCTTGTATTTCAGGAGCTGGTGCTCGCACACTGTGCTGAACTCATCTGTGCTGTGAAAGAGCACCGGGGCTGTGGTTACCAATGGGTTTGTTGTGCTGAGGGCTTTTGAAACCGGGAGAAAACCAGCAGTCCCTTCCCTAAAGAGCTTAGCTGCTGTTCTGCTCTGCGTTAATCCCTTGTGACAGTCTCTGTTTTTCTGTTTTCCTGTTTAGGGAATATATCTCAATAGGGGAGATGTGATGTTTGGAGGTGCGGAGTGGACGTGGGCCATCTCTTGGCTCCGTTTTGCCTGTGCTGGTACCAGGCACTGCTTTAGCTCATGGTATCCTGTGATTCCTTTTTTAAGTCTTGGTATCGTGAAGATCTTGATTGCCGTTCATTGTATGGTATTGCCACAGATTTCAAGCCTTTGCAGTCAGGCTGGTCAGCAGCTGCTGAGCATTCACCAGTTACCAGAAGTACTCTGTGAATGTTCTCTCCTTTCCTGCACCTGTGACATGGCTTTTTAAAAGCAAGTGCTGTGTCTTCCAACAGCTTGAGGCTGGGTTCTCACTGCCTTTATTCTCATGTAGTCATTTAATCTGGCTGCTAAATAAGGCAGCTTCATTAAGAGCCCTGCAGGTCCCTCACTTTACTGCAGCAATCAGAACACTTGCAGACTTGAGCCTCGTGCTGATTTATTCTACAGGGGAGATGAAGTTTAGCCAGGGCACAGCCATTCCATGGTCAAAATCAGTGAAGAAGGAGGGTGGGCAGCTGGCATTGCTATGGAAACAGCCACTGCATCCAGGAAAGGACATGGAGCAGCACAGGGAACAACAGCAGCACTTCAGAGAGGAGAAGAGCAGAGAGGTGTGTGCTGCACGGAGCTCTGTGCAGAACATGCAGACAGCAGCACTGCTTCTGGCACATAGCAAGCTCACAGCACGGGGTACTCGGATGTTAGTCCTGCACAGAGGGGCTCTGGAGGGGACAGAGGGAAGTGGAAGTGAAAACATGAGCATGGCAAAGTTCTGAGCTGGAAAAGGTGCAAGTGACAACTGATGTGTATGTCTGGACCAGGCTGGTTTTACTTCCCTGGGATTACGGATTTGTGCTTAAATTTTGATGGCTATCTTCAGAACAGTTGCAGTGGTTTTAGCACAGATTAGACGTGTCCAGCTTTTGTCTTGCCTTTGTGGTTTTAATACAAGGCTGCCTCATTGTAATCTTGGCGATTAGCTATGGCTTAGGCCAAGTGACCGTGGTTTACAGCCTGCACCTGTTAGTTTCCTTTCCATGAAACCGCTGTAGCAGAGCGTTCATTTTTATGGGCTATTTTGTGTGCAAAATAAATTATACACGCAGAGTACTGGATGCCTCAGCTACCTCTCTGCTTCATTTATTCCAGCTCCAGGAGGAGATGCAGACCATTGCACGGTGCCACGTGAATGTGTGCCATCGTCCTGCTTGCATGGGACAGTATAGGAGGGAGTGCATGGAATGGGAGGATCAGGCAGTGTCACACAGCTCCCAGAGCTCCAGCTGGACACCTGCTTGGGCAAGCACCAGCAGAGGCATTTTTATGACACGTCATTCAAAATCAGTAATCCTGTGTGACTCGTGAGCACAGTCTCTGGCTGCAGAGGGAGCTGAGCCTGTGAGATCATGCTGTGTCTGAATATGGAGTGCCAGAGCACCACATAATGCCCCAGTTAATTGGCCGAGAGTTTGGGTGAAATGAGGTCACTTCTGTGTTGGGATGAATAGGAACTAAAAGCAAGAGCTGATTACTGTGATTCACACTGAAGAAAAAAATGAGCGTGATATTGGGTGGAACAGCTACTGAATTATCTGGAAGGCTGACTGTTAAACAGTGACAGAGTGGTTGGAGTTGGAAGGGACCCTTAAAGGTCCCACTCCCTGCAGTGCTCAGGGACACCCACAGCTCCATCAGTGCTCAGAGCCCCGTCCAGCCTGACCTTGACTGTCTGCAGGGACGGGGCAGCACCGCCTCTCTGGGCGACCTGTGCCAGTGCCTCACCGCCCTTATGTCAAACCTTCTTCCTTATAGCCAGTCTGAATCTCCCCTCTTTCAGTGTGAAGCCATTTTCCCTCGTCCTATCACACAGACCACAATAAGGAGTCTGTCTCCTTTATACTGCACACACAGTGGAAGTCTGATTTTCAGCTCTTTCCAAACAGAAACTTGATAAGAGAAAGAATCAAGATTTCCTTTAACAATGAAATTTCTTTCCTCATACAGAAAAGTTTCACAGGTAATAAATGCATGACCTGTGGGTTAGAAATGCTGCACGTACAGCTCCTCTTCCATGCTGCTGTCAGCAAATGGATGTTACTGCTGTAGTGTTGCCTGATTTATGGGCTGGGAGCAGTGCTGCCCGTCTGACTGTGGGTGCACACACAGCTGCCAGGATGGACTAGCTGCTGCTGCAGGGTCACACTCAAATGATAATCATTTCAAATCCACTATTCCCCTCTTTTTTTTTTCTTTTTTTTTTTTCTCAATATACCTACACTGCAGTGCTGCTCATCCACATACGTATCAATTTAGCAGAAGATGGTTACTTGATTTTTAATTGAAGTTGTCCATACCCTGATTTGACAGATCCATAAAACATCATGGCTTACTCTGCCTCAGGTAACCAGAAATGTTTGCTGTGGCAAGTAGGGCTGTGAGCAGAGCAGTAAAATGTGTTTTATCAAGAATGCCATCAGAAGAGGCATAAAACTATTCAGTGTAAAGCCACTGATGTCTCTGACAAGCCGTACAACACACTTCTGAATGAGTTACGCTTAGAAGAAATTGTTGTGAATTCCATCTTTGTGTTCCTGTGGTTACGCATTCGCTCCCTCTGTGAATCTGCCTGCCCATATTCCCCAAAGGTATCGCAGTCCCCTCCTCCGGTTGGTGGCAGTGAGCGGTTGTCATGGTGATGGGGAGAAGGGACGGGGTGTGCAGAGCAGCTGAGCTCGTCCCCACCGCCGCCTCCTGCTCACCAGTGCCTGTGGCACAATGGCCGTGTGCAGGAGGCAGCGCTTTGTTTGTTGAGCCTTTGTGGTATGCTGCATCTCGAGTAATCCGTATCCTGTAATCTTTCTCTGTAATCTGACAGACTTCAGACCTTTACACGTCCTATCCTTACGCACTGTGTGCTTTGCCCTCGGTGTCTGCTGTTTTCTAATAACTTCTGTTTATTTCTGAAATTTTGTGTGTGCTTCAGAAGTGTGCCAAGTTAAAGGTGCAGTCTTTAAGAAGTGAACCTCAAATTCAAGGAATTGTATTGTTTGAGTTGAAAGGGACCTGTGTGGTCCCACTCCCTGCAGTGCTCAGGGACACCCACAGCTCCATCAGTGCTCAGAGCCCCGTCCAGCCTGACCTTGGCTGTCTGCAGGGACGGGGCAGCACCGCCTCTCTGGGCGACCTGTGCCAGTGCCTCACCGCCCTTAGTGTCAAACCTTCTTCCTCATATCCAGTCTGAATCTCCCCTCTTTCCGTCTGAAGCCATTTTCCCTTGTCCTATCACACAGACCCCAATAAAGTCTGTCCCCTCCTTCTCACAGCCCCTTTAGATACTGACAGGCCGCTCTCAGCTCTCCCCGCAGCCTTCTCTTCTCCATGCTGCACAGCCCCAGCTCTCAGCCTGTCCTCACAGGGAGGGGTTCCATCCCTGGCACCATTTCTGTGCCCCTCCTCAGGTCCACGTCTCTCCTGCACTGAGCACTCCACGTGTGGATGCAGTGCTCCAGGTGAGGTGTCACAGCACAGAGCAGAGGGGCAGGAGCAGCTCCCTGCCCTGCTGTCCACACTGCTCTGGGTGCAGCCCGTTAAAACTCTTTTAAACATTGGTGCATTTTCTCTTAGCTTCTGGGCACATTGCAAATAAACCAATCCAGAGGAAGAGCTCTGGGCACACTGTTGATGTGCTGTTTGTGGGTTTACTGCTGGACTTCAGCTAGTGGCAAGTTCTTACAAGTAGCACCACTGTTGGTGTCACTGCTGCGTGGTTCTGGGCATGTTTGTTGTAGTGCTGCCTGCTGAGCTTCTTCACGGGGTGAGTCCAACATTCTGTATCTGCCTGCTACAGGCATTGTGCTTGCAAAGTGCTCAGATAGTTTGCTGCCTTGAGCTATTACTGGCATTTGCAGAAAGGCAGATGAGAGCCCTGAGCTTTTGCAGAATTGTTGCATTGAGCTTGGAGGTGCTGAAAGCTGTTTAGGTCCAATTGATCCCAGAAATTCTTCATCTGAGCGACTAGGAGAAGGATTCTTGGCCAGGATATGGCAGAGGCACCACTTCATTCTGTGCTTGCTGTCACAAAAGCAATTGATGTGGCACTCAGATTTCTGGCGTGAGTCTCTGTCTCAGTGGTTTATGGACTGCTTCAGCCTGATTGCATGTGAAGAAAGGTTCGGTGTCATTGTGTGCTGTGATTCAGAAAGGCAGCAGTGTGGCCTTCCTGCCTGTAACATGAAGCAGTCCCTGTGAAGCCAGAGGGATGCAGAACTTCTTCCCAGCAATGAGCACGCACACCGCTGCTGCTCGTGGCATGTCACTTAGCAGGTGAAGCCTGCTGTGCTAGGCTTAGTCTTAGCCCAGCTGGGACTGGGGCTCCCTGCCTCATACTGAAATCATGGCTTAATTTGGGCTCATTTCTTTGTTTAAATGCAAAGCTAATTGTATTTAACTGCAGATGAATGTGAAGTTGCATTAACAGTTTTTCAAATCAAAGGGGAGTTTTCAGCGTTATTTGGGAGCTGGGGAACTTTGTAACCAGATAAGAGATATGGGGGAGGGCAGACCTATAAAAAGTGTTATTGTGTGATTATGAAGAGCCCTTTTAATGCAGTTATTATGTGATGCTAAAAAGGCCCTTATTGCTTGAAGTTCGAAGCGGAATACAAATGGGCTTACAGCGTCTGTTCAATGAAGAGTGAGGAAAAATGGTCTCCATTCCTCTGAACTGTAGAGCAGAAAGAATAATTAGTGATTACAGTCCATGTCGGTGCTGAGTTTGTTGACCTGAGCGTATACTGAGCAACAAAGTAGGGAACAATTGTTTGTGTAATTTAAGGCATGGTTCGTTGTTACGATGAACTCATTTATCCAGGTTACGAGGTCAGCAAATTGCTTCAGCCTGCCTTTATCAGTAGAACAATTAGAGCTGAATTCTCCCTGGTGCACAGTAAAGACTGTAGATGAGCTTAATATGAATAATTCAGAGGAGCGCTCAGGTGATGCCTGATTTCCAGAAGTGTCATTCAGTCTCCCTGACTCCAGCGCTCTGGGTGCACACAGCTGGGTTCCTGCATGCTTAGTGGTGTTTCCAGGGGTCTGCAGGGCAGATGAGCTGCATGGGGTGCCCCTGCTGGGCAGAAGGAATTGAGGAACTGTTCTCTGCAGAGCAATTCACCTTCTGTGCAGGAGGGACTGAATCAGCAGAGCAGGAGGGCCTGCCCAGCAGTGCTGCTGTTCTGCCCTGGTTTTCCTGTCCGCTTAATGCTGCAGCACTGCCTACCACTGGCTCTGTAGTCACGTTGTCACTGTTTAATAGCAGCATTCAACAAGACACTGACATTATTTAGAAGACAAATCAGTGCTTCTGACAGCAGCAGTTTGTTCAGTGTCACTGGTGTTATGCAGCTTTCCTGGGGAAAGGTAAATCAAGTTGTAAGGGGCAGGGATTCAAGTGTCAGCACTTTCACTCTTAGAAGGAGCATTTGGGGGTTGGCCTTTTCTGCTTGTTTTAAAACTTGTCCTATGAAAGGAATGTATGTGTGCTAGAGAGGAGATGAAAGCAGGGAGAGAATCCTAAAATAGAAACAGTTGATCTAAGCAGTGTGACCGGCCGCACAGCTCCCTTCTCAGCTGGCGACTTCTCCTAATTTGCAGTGCATCTCTGTGTTGAGGTGCTTCATCAGAAAATCCTTCAGCTTATGTCCTTCTTTTTATGAGGAGTCCTTTGCTCTGTGTATAGCACTGGACTTGCTGTCTCAACCCCCACGTGTGTGTTTCCTAAGTACTGCAAGGAACGCTGCCGCTGGCACGTCTCTGAAACAGCACATGTTCTTAAAATCCCAGGTGTGTTTGGCATTGGGAATGCCTCTGTGTCCTGGTGGATGCACCACAGCATGGAAACACGCAGCGCAGCAGACAAAGCACTTGCAGTGAAGTTACCAAGATGTGCACTAGCTGCATGGGAGAGGGAAACAGCTCAATTAAAGTGGTGGTTTTCTACAAGCTAACAGCTGCAGTTTAGAAATAAAACCTATTCATTCCGACCTCTTGAAATACACATTTGACATGGACTTGTTAGGCCACAGAGATGCTGCAGCATCAGGATCTAGCTAGGGGAAATCCAGAATTTCATTACATTTTCTGCCTAATTTATGAATGTAAATGAACGGGAAAATGGGGAGCTATCATAGAACCGCAGAACAGCTCAGGTTGGAGGGGACTTAAAGCCCACCCAGTACCACTCCCAGCCATGGGCAGGGCTGCCCCCACCAGCTCCGGCTGCCCAGGGCCCCATCCCATGTGGCCTTGAGTGCCTGCAGGGATGGGGCACCCACAGCTCTCTGCTTTCCTTTTTCATTTGTGCAGTGATAGTGTAATTCAAACCAGAAATGGAGCAGTCACACGGGGTTATACACAACACAGGCCGAAAGTTTTGGTAGCTTTCATCTTGGCTTTCTAACTTACTTTGAAGTGGTTGTTGATTTCCTACCCTGAGTGTAGTGAAGCAGGATTATTTTAATACATGTAGCAACCTTGGTTTTTTTTTTTGTGTACATGTACAAAATGGTTGAGGTTGGAAGGGAACTTGTGGGGATCATCTAGTCCAACCCCCCGCTAAAGCTTGGCCTCCTAAAGCATGTTGTATGCTGAAAGGAGTTAGGGAACAAGAAATGAACAGCAAGAAGTATACCTACAGAAGGAGGCTATTTAGCCCTTGTTGCGGTGAACCTAATAAACCTTTAGCCTTTTATTATATTTGGTTCTTTGTATCTGCAGTTCTGTCTGGGAATGAATTATACTGAAGTAGTGTAGTTGAGAGGAATTAGATTACCCAGCAATAAAACAGGCTGAATGCAAGAGCTGAAAGGGCAGTGTACGCTTCATTGAAAACAGTAAGGAGAGAGAGTACCGTCAGACAAAACATATGAGTTAAATAAAGATGTCCAAAGGGAGATCTAAAAGGTCTAACAATTATTTTCATTTCTTTCTGGAATTATTATCTAACTTAGATTATTTTTAGGTGATTCTTTTGAGACCAGGCTGCAGTCAGTTGCAGGGAGCACAGAAGTGCAGCATCTTTCACTGACTGCAGGTTACAAGCAAGCAATAGATCCTTCACCCAGAAGGGTTAATCATAGAATCACCAAGCTTGGAAAAGACCTGAGATCATCTAGTCCAACTGTCTGCCTGCCACCTCTACTTCCCTACTAAACCATGTCCTTTAGTACCAGATCTAAATGTTTCTTGTACACCTCTAGGGATGGTGACACCAATTCATCCCTGGGCAGCCCATGCCAGTGCTCTTTCCTAGCATCCAGTCTGAACCTCCCCTGGTGCAGCTTGAGGCCATCTCTGTACGTGGGAAGATCATTTCTGCTGCCAAAACACCTTCCACCACTTATTTAAAAGAAGCTAAAACACACCCCTAGAGTAAAAGCCGAAGTGTTCATGGTCTCCTGTGAGAAGACAGAAGAAAAGACCAGAATATTGCTGGTGCTTTTCAGTGGGACGAAG